>JACBWW010000007.1:15698034-15764229 GCA_020086605.1 Lanius collurio | reverse complement strand
AAAACAGGGACTCTCATTAGTTGTTTTGTGGTAACTTTCTTCTGTTGCTTATCTCCATCCCTGAACTCTGCCCTTTATATTTAGCTACCAAAAGAGGGATATCTGTCAAATTTCCAAACAGACAAAGGTAATTGTGAAGGTTTTTTTCCAATATCTTCCAATAATTTTTCCCTTTGTGCATACACTATTCTTGGCTATGGGCCAGGAAAACCCAGTGTGTTTCCAGGGAGATTTGAGCTCTGCTGAGTGCTGTATATTACAGTAGGCTCAAAAAGAGTAAATTTCTATGGTACAGTTTAGATATGGTAACAGGCAAATTGCCACATTAACACATTCTCTGTCTCTGAAGGGAGGCAAGTGAAATATTCATTCAGCCTTGCATAAGCTTCCTACTCTGCATCATTGTATAAACCTTTCAGTCAAGAAAATCTTCATGGTGTTGGATCTTAGCTGCTCACCTCTGTTGCTCCTCAGCAGGGAAGAGCAGGCTCTGCTGGATGCATCCAGGGCTGTCTTAAGGCCATTTTCTCCCAGCAGAGTAGCCAAATATCTTATCAGTTGCTTGACTGCTTTGGAGATGCAGATTTGTGATATCATTTTCCTTATAGATGAGAGAAGAGAACACCCTGGGCATGGCTGAGCTGAGGAAGGCAGCTACCTCTTGTTACTCAGTTTGATTACTTCAGATTATGCAGAGGGCCTCACTTGCTTTAGGTGAGATGACAGTTTTGGCAATAATTAGAGCATGAGTTTTTGCCCTTCCACAAGACTGTTATAGATCAACACCTTGTTAATGCAAGGTTGGACTTTTGCATTTCACCTATGCTGGGAGACAAAGGATGCCTGTAGATGAAAAGCCCCACCTTCTTGCTCTATATAATTTTGTTTCCTTTTTTCACCCCATATTACAAGCTCTGTTTTAGTAGTCAAAGTGTGACTGACACAACTGAACTCTGATTATGGAAGATTTTCACTGCTGTTTTCAAGGGTGACATTAAAAGAATGGTTAATTTCATATTAAAAAAACCCCTGAATCAAATTAGTATTTGATCCTCAGGGATACTCAGCTGGTAACCACACAATGCCTTAATATAAAATTAATCAACTCCTCCCTGCTATTTTTAACATAGCCAGTAGAGGTTTGGTGCACCTTTACATGCTTCAGCCACAATGTAAACTATTGACATCACACATGTTTTATTACTGGGAGTCTGACTACCCCTTCTATTGGATTGATGAGGAATTTTTTCTGCTCTCACCAGAACTACACTAGTCCACATCAATTAGTAATGCAGTAATAGGCCTCTGTGCTGCTCAGTGTGTTCCTGTGCCTCCACCTGGGTGTCAGGCAGATACCCTGCTACCATTGGAGAGACTCAAGAGGATTTGGAAGGATGCTCCTATTTCCAGTACTTAAAAGGTAGTAGGATTCAGTTTTGCAAGCCCCAAAAAATAAATATTGGGATTTTTTGGGGGCAGGGGAGGTATATTAAATTCTTTTGGTGTTTTCCCGTGTGCCTAGGTGCATGAGAAACACACAGCCTTCATCTTTTTCGCTCTGAAGGAAGATTCTCCAGAAGGTGTTAAGCTCCCCAAGTAATGAGCACTTCACAGACACTGCAGTGGCTGCTGGCTCTCCTGATAAAGCACTTCTGCTGTGTTATGCACCTGCATGTCCCCCAGGGCACCTCTGACATGAGCGGTCTTCAAGGCCCTCTCCCAAAAGTCAACAGGGACATGATCTCCCAGCCTTGCACATTTCTCCTCCTTCAACCACCATTCCTGCAACTTCCCTTCCTCCGGAAAACTGAGGCCAAACTGAGGCCAGGGCAAATTTCTGCAGCTACATTCTGTATAAGGCTGTATATAGAAACTGTGGTTAAAGTGAAATAATACTTGAAATGGAAAATTTTCAGATCTTGTGTTTTAAAAGTTTACAAAGCTCCAACTTTGGAGCTCAACCAAAATGGGTTTTTTAGTTTTTGCTCCAGAAATATCTTTTGAGCAGTCCTGACAGTTTTCAGAAACAAAAGAGCCTTCTAAGAGAATTTTAAGGATTTTTTCAAAAACACTTCTGCCTTTGTGTTTGAGAGAGGCTTTGGCAGCACTGTAAAATAGCATTGCTTCTCTTCATTCCCTCTTCTCTTTGTCAGTCATCTGAATTTACACTGCATTTAGAGTTTGTCACATAATATACTGGAGACCTTGAAATCATTCCTTCCAAACTGGTAATTTTTGTATGGAAAATCTTGCAGTGAGGCTATATGAAATGGACTCAAACAAATAAATAACTTGAAGAATGATGAAATTCCAAATGTAAATATGTTAAAGAGCAATCACTGTCTCTACTCTTGTTTCTACAACAGGCTTTTTGGTTTTTTTACTAGAAAGAATACAACCAGTAGACATTCTGAAAGAATCTGGGTTTTTTTCAGAAATGGATTTTTGCTGTAAAGAATCTAATTGAAACTCACATGTGAAAGCAAGAACAGAATTCCTGAAGGATTTTTGTTTGGAGACAGTATCAATGATAGTAACTGCACAAATTAATTTGGAATGCACAAGGGTCAGCATTATGTATGTATGATAAGGCCAAAAGAGGCAACGCAATCGCAGTGTGAGTGTTGAATTAGAAATTTGCAATATATTGATTAGAAAGCCTATTTTACAGCTCAGTAAGGAAGACACACCTCTTCCAGCAACAAGTCAGTTCTTCCTTGCTTGCTCTCCTTCCTGTAAGTATGGAACATTTCTGTACCAAAGCTGTAGAAAAGAGAAGTGGGGTTCAGCCAGTCAAGCACAAGTTTACTGTGACTTCATACTTATTGTAAAGCAAAGATTACCCTTCTGCCTTTATCCATCTATACAGTCTTTATCAAGGATACATTTAGCAGAACTTTAAAGTCCTTTACAACATAAAATCATTCTCAGAAAAATTACAGTTAACTAGGTCTATAAAACAGGCATTCAAGATAGGGCATGGAAAATGTATTAACTATGAATACACATCCTGACACCAGCAAATATGTTAATATTTCTATTTTAGTGTTTACAGATATTCCCACAATTTTGAACAATTTTGTGTTACTGTATTTGTTTGTTTAATGTACACTGTATTAATTATATAACCATATAATTATTGAGTAAAATTATGTACACAGAATTAATAAAACACATGAAAAATTCTTCACATTCTGATTAATAAGATAAAGTAAGAATATTGCACCAAAAAATATGTATTTGCCAAATAAAATAAAAAAAAAATTATTTGGCCAGAATTTCCTTTGCTGAATGTTCACAGTAAGAAAAGACAAAATATATTGAGACAAGCACGCTGGGGTGGAATTCATCTGGTTGCATGTAGATGCTAGCAATTTATATTCTTTTACATTGTAAGTGTGAAGAAATTGATAAAAAATAAATTCCAGGATGTGATTAATACTTTTAAAGATAATTATCTAAAAAAGAGACATCTAAAATAGATTATATCGATTTCACCCTAGAAATGTTTATTCTTAACAGTAGATGGAATTTGTCTCAAGCATAAATATTGGTTAAGTCAAATGATTCTCACCTTTTTAAAGCTCGTGTATTGCTGAAGAATAGAAAGGATGAAGTCCTGCCTCCCTTGAGGTCAAAGGCAAAAATCCTTCCATTTCATTAAAACAAATATTTCACCCAAAATTAAAAAAAGCAATATCAATAAATCCTTACTCGCTACTATTTTTTTCCTACTACTCACCTTAACTAAAGGAAAAATATTCTTTTTAATTTCTTTAAAAGTTTTTTAGGATCAATACATGTATTTTTAGTTCTGTCTCTCTCAGGAATCTGCATCTTTGGGTTTTTCAGGAGGTAATTCTTGAAGCCTGATGACTTTTTTGCTATCATGCTTAAAGACTCACTAAAATAGGGCCTGCAGGTTCATATTAGTTGACTTCTGGGAGGGGAGAAGGGGTAGGCAGGATCTGTAACACCGATAAGTTAATTCTGGAGTCTTCAGTGAAGCCCATACTCTTGCACTGGTTACTGCTGATCTATTAGACAGCTGAAGAAAGTATTGCAATGCAGGACTAACTGCAGATTTTCTGGGACATTACTTCTGAGCCCTCAGACTGGGATATGCAGGAAGGCTTGAGTCCTCACTTCTCTAGAGCTGGCTGGCCTCAGCCAGCCACCTCTCCTTCACAATCTTTATTTGCCATTGACAAATAAAAATATTGCTCTTTCAGCTGATAACTTGAGGAATGCATTGCAACCCAAGACAAGTTGGTTTTGGCATGATCCTGGGTTGCATACTTACATGTGACTGAGATAGCCAAAAGTAGATGAGTCTCAGCCACAGTGCCTGGTAGAATGCATTCCAGGACATAGCTATTCCCAGAATCATAGCAAGGTTTGCTTTGGACAGAGATTCAGATAAAAGCCTGGTAATGAGCTCACTTCCCTGCTCTGTGACCAATCAGAATGAGAACCAAGAATGCAGAGCAAAGCTTTCTGGTGGCTTAGGGTTACCATGAGTTTTGGCATTCCTATTACACAAAAATGTTTTCTTAGAATGTTCTTTAACTTTATTCCTGTTAGCTTGGGGTTTTAGCTTAGAGGCAGTGCTGGTATGTGTATCTTTTATAAGGTCTGACCAACCTAGGTGCTGATCAGTGACTGCTGTGGTATAAAAACTTCTACTATAGGTGCTGACAAAATAAGCAGGCACCTTTGGTGTGGACCCCAAATTCTATCACCATATTACAATCAGTATAGTTGAAACACAGCAAATACGATTTTTGTTGCTGTCTGTACATGCTACTCTAAAGCCTCTTTCCTCAGATGAACCTCCTGTAAAAAATATTGCAATTGCACAATAAATGAGAAAGAAAAAAATTGTTCTTAAGTTGCCTTCTTAATGATTCTTATAAGGCACTGCACTGCTCCCTTCTCTCCACTGGTTATGCAAACTGCCTTCAATGATAAGTTCATATTTATCTGTTCACTGTTGGCATCTATACTAAATAAAATGAACCAAATGCCTTTTTTTTTTTTTTTTTTTGCTTTTCCATATAATTATTAAAATTTGTGTATTTTTTTTATATTCTGCATATAGGAGCCCTCTTATTAATAGTATCTCTCATGAATTGATCGATGAATGAAAACTATTCTCTCTGTGTGTTCTGTGATTCTGTAACTACACAGTGGGTGAACTATTCAGACAAAAAGAAGAAGAAACTCAAAGCATAGAGAGGGATTTTCTTTCTCAGGTAGTTCCTAAAGTTTCAGTAATACCTAGAGTAATTTATTTTTAAATAAATGAATTTTTAAATTTTCTTTTCAGTTAGAAATGTGAAAGTCAAAACCTGTGTTGTGATAAAGCTGTTGTGTAAAAAAGTCTTGTACATTCTTTCTTTGAAAGAAAAACAAAGGGTTCCAGTAAAGCTCCAAAAACAGTGTGCCATGACAAGCTGCTGTCCCATACCTGTATTTTGGTGTGCACTTGGTGACTTTTCAGGTAGCTTTTAGTGCTGTCTGGGGCAGCTTTAACATGTTGGAAAATACTATGGTGATTACTGGTGACCAACCAGAACATAGGGAAGCTCAGCCCAGCTGTCCCATGTTTCTGCAGTTTGTTCTTTCCCTTGCAGACCCCTGCTAAGCAAAAAGTGATGAAGGATTTGCAGGGGGGAGTGCTAATAAATGGTTGGATGTAGGAGTCTCAGTTTTTTCTGTTTTTAAGTCACAGCATTTAAGACTGTAAATGCCAAATTTCAGTATCCTCTTTATTGCAGGAGATGCAATTTTTTAAATGAATACAATCTATTTTCCCAACAAACTTTACCATTTCAGACCACCACTAATCAGCAAGAGGTAAAAGCAAGTGTCATTTAGCAAGAATGCTTTTTTAAACAGCCTTGGAATCATTATTGCAGTGTTAAGTGACAAATCAGAAATATTACTTGTAAGGAACCCCTGAGTACTGGGAACAGGCAGGAGTGAGCTGGTTACTGATCCTTCTGTTTCTGCTGCAGAGACTGAAAGCAGTTTTTAAAGAAGCAAACTGAGTGACTCGCCAGCAGAGTGAGACACAAAAGGAATCACCAAGACCAAATAATTAAAGAGTGTCCCAATATGCAGAATTACTGCCACCATTAATCAGCACTCATTGCTTTTAATTATCACGGGGCTTAACCAGGATCCCCAAACAATGTCCCATTAAATGATTTTTCTGATTAAGCACATCCCAATTAAGTAGAGTGCACTGTTTGGCACTTGAAAAATGGCACCATTTACGTACAAATCGAATACAGATAGAGTGCTTATCAGCTCCCCATTAAGGAATCATTTGCTGACATCAGAATATTCTACTAGCACACTGCAGTAATATACATATATATAAAGAGAATTATCTGATTGGGATATTAAAGATGAGACAAGGTGGACTGTTTTTATTTCTCTTGTCACCTGCTATGGAGCAGGATAATTTGCAAGGTGCTGGTATTCAGGGAGCCCTGTGTGGCTCTTTCAGTTGAAACAGAGACTGAAATCATTAGATAATCACTCAGAGAGATGAGCTTCTAGTGCAGAGCACTAGAATTCTTACTTTCAATTGTTTAGTTTTAGCTATTTAGTAACACTTTATCAGGACATTGCAAGTAAATTGAAGATGCTTCTTAAAATGTTTGTCATAGCTTTTTCCACCTTTCTAGCAGTTGCATTCAAAATGGCTGTAAGAGCAAACGTGTTATTATTTTCATATTACATTGATACTGTAATATATATAGGAGGCAATAATAGGAAGCAATAAGATTTTCTCCTAATAGAGGTGCATTGATGCACAGTCAGTCTGATCAGTCTCTGTATGCAAAGAATGTGCAAGTTCCACATTATTTCCCCAAAAAGTTCTTGGTGACATTATTCGAATTTCTCAAAAAACTGTTTATGAGAGGCTACAAGTTTCATGTAGTGAGTGTGAAATTTACTTACCTTATATAAAGGTGCAGCTGGTACTATACCACCCGATTTATTTACCAAAAAAAAGTTCAAAGTGTGTGTATATATATATATATATATATATTTATGTATGTGGTTAATTATATCAATGAAGAAATAGAATAAAAGTTGACCTTCTTCCTAGATCTCTACATGTATCTTATTCTGATTACCATTTAAAGTGTTATTTCATTCTTTGAGCTTTTGAATTGCTGGACAACCTGTAAGGTTAATGTTTTGTTGTGGTTTTTGGTTTGTTTTTTATTTCTTTAAGAAATCCTCTAACAGACATGTTTTTAGTTAATTTTGGCCGTGGTCAATAGATTTGGAAAGACAGTAATGCCACAGTTCTGTGCAGATGTATCAGAGGGAGCCTTTGACACAGAGTGGTTTTGGCATTTTTCTAAGGGGAGAATATTTGCATATATGCAAAATCTGGAGCTTTAGCAAATCCTCTGCAAGCTGCTGGTGTGTGTGTGTCTTCTAAAGTAGGAAACTGAGGGCATGACTTAATTTGGGGTCTCAGAGAGATATTTATGTGTGGGAAATAAGGAGAAGAGCCCTAGCATTTTTTTGCCCTGAGCTACAGTCTTCTTTGGCTTCTTCTAGTCAAAAGATGTAGATAAATACAATAGTAACTTTCAATCCTCCATTCAGCCATTTTCTTAGCTGCCTCATCACACTGCAAACCACTGCTGTCTAATCCCTCTGTGCTTTAGAGGAGAAAAGCCTTGCACAGCCTAGAATGGAGTCCATTGGGATATTTTAAAATATTAAGTAAAAAATAAAAAAAAAAGAATGTCACTTCTTGAAATTTCCAAATGCACATTAAGTCTGTGTCTTTAGATCATTCTTTCCACATACCTTTACCATTCCAGTGATTTTGAAAATATATTTATTTCTGAGGAAATGTGAACAGAATGTGTTAGAAAAGGTAGAAGTGAGGCAAATTTTACAAATCACACTGTAACCTGAAAACTTTCCAGTCTGGTTTCATAGACTTGAAAGATTAAGAGGGTTCAAGAAACAATTGGGGTGTTTATCTAAGTCTTCCTAGTCTATCAAAACTTCTGAATTGTAGACATCATGTCTTAAAAACACCCTAATTGTGACTTAAGATCACAGGGCCTGACTCTGCCCTTACACCATGAAATACGCAGTGAAAGGAGTGAATCTGTCACTCTGTGTAAAACTAGAGAAATTTAAGATGATGCAGTCAAAGTTGTATGCAAAGAATCTGCTTTTTGATTTACAGTTGCTATGTTAATGTACAGTATATTCCTGGCCAGAGTCAAGGGCCGTGGCATGCAATGCAGTGTGGTGGTGTACCAGAGCACAGAAACTTGGAAATATTTCTAAATCTAGAAACAATATGAAGAAATATTGAGTCATGGTAATAATATCTATTACAGAATCACAGAATTAACTAGCTTGGAAAAGACCTCTGAGATCATGGAGTCCAAGCTATGACCTAACACCACCTTGTCAACTGAGCATGGCACTGAGTGCCACATCCAGTCTTAAACTGGGCACCTCATTCCAATGCCCAGTCATTCTTTCTGTGAAGAAATGCCCATTCTTCCTAATGTCCAGCCTAATCTTTCCCTGGCGCAGTGTAAGATTACGTCCTCTCGTCCTGTCACTGGTTCCCTGGGAGAAGAGGGCGACTCCCCCTTGGCTACAGCCTCCTTTCAGGTGGTTGTGGAGAGTGATAAGGTCTCTCCCAAGCCTCCTCACCTCCAGGCTAAACAACTCCAGCTCCCTCAGCCACTCCTTATAGGACTTATGTTCTAGACCCTTCACCAGCCTTGTTGCTCTTATCTGGATGCATTTGAGCATGTGCAGAACCCTCTTGTACTGTCCATAACCTCTCAGTATTCATAAGAATTGCAGTAAATTAATCTGTCTATATGACATTTTACTGCTGTTGCCTTTTAATGTCACAGTTCTTATATTAATACCTTAAAATGCATTCCCAACCTTTTGCCCATTCTTTGACCTTGAACAGCCAATCAAAAATTCAAGAATTTAAATAGGCACTGTAAGAGTTCAGATATCTCTCAAATCCATGTTCCACCTGTGCAAGACCCACTCAATACTAGTTATTACAATGTTTGAATGGTGTGAAACAGAGTTAATAGCTATTATCTGGGTTTGATTTAAATATCTTTGAAATTTGCTATGAATTCTAAAAAGAACAATTTAATACCAGCTAAAATACCATAGGAGAGCTACAAAAGAGAAGGAAGCCATTCTGGCAAAGCAATTATCTCAGCCTTATTCTAACAAACTGTGATTTTAAAACCAGCAATGAACCAAATCTAATTTTTTCCTCCAGAAGCTATCATTATTTATCAAACATGTTTTGTGAACCTTTTCAAAGATCAGACAAGTAAACAATAAAAGAATTTTCATTCTTAGGTAGCAGAGAGTAGAACAACAGATGTCCTACAATTCAGATTTTTGGCAGAAAAAAATTCCAGCAAACCAGTATGTCTCTTAAGACTAAGTTTTGATCAGCTATTTATTCAAGAAGGTCGGGGGCTTTTACTGTTGCTGCAGTTGAAAATACATTGAGAAAGAAAGAGGATGGGAAAATGTAAAACTCTAATACTGATTAATTGCCAAAAATATATGTTCTGAGTCTTCTGTTAATTATTTTACAAAATCAACATATTATGTACAATATACCTCTCTCTCTTGCACTTGTTTCTCCTCTAAGAAACAAAATCCTCTCCCTTTTATCTAAGTAATAAAAGCCATTGTTTTTCATAGAGAATGCTATCTATTGGTATATACTAGTGTCACAGAAAAATATGGAGTATATCAATAAAGGGAAAAGCATGCAGTTCAATATAAAAGCTGGGAAGTTCCCCTTGATTATTAAAAATAAAAATAGATCTCACCAAAAGGGGGGTTTTATTAACATTACATTTGTAACAAAGCACATCTCAGACTTCCTGTCAAGGCTGCAAACCACCCATGATCTTGTTCAATTCCCACTCACATCAGCAAAAAGAAATCCTGGTACTCTGTAGGTTAGCATCTGGTGGTATTCTTCCTAATGTCAGATCATGTATCTGCTTTAATATCACACAATCACAGAATAACTGGGGCTGGAAGGCACTTGTGAAGACCTTCTAGTCCAATCCCCTGATGAAAGGCTCAACTAGAGCCAGTTACCCAGGGTTATATCCAGTCAGGATTTCTACATTTCCAGGAATGGCTGCTCCACTCTGGGAAATATGTTCCACTCTTCACAGTAAACCAGGTTTTTCCTATGTTTAAATCCAGTTTCATCTATTTAGTATCTAACAAAACTCCTGGTAATATTTATTAGTTATAGACATAGAACAGTAAAACATGATGTAAAAATGCATAATAGAAGAGATTCACTGCTTGACAAAAAGCTATTTTAGAGCTAATATAAAGTTTTAAAGTAATCGCTTAAATAGTGAATTTAAAGTGTGCTGCATGTTTTCTTTTTCTCTTTCTGTCAAGTAGAATGCCTGTCTTTTTCATTTCTATTCACTACTCATGAAGAATTAAAAATATCAATAAATGCCATGGAAACAACTGTGAGATCGTCATGGCTGAGTCTACACTAACAGTTCTGTAGCCTTCAGCCTGTGTGTTGAGGCTGCACATCCTTGTCCCAGCCCTCATTGACCCTGAAGGATTTTGGTATGCACCATCTCTGTGTCTTTTACAAGAAAAAACAGGTTCGAAGAGCTGTGATGTGCTCTATTAACAGGACAAGAGGAAATGGCCTCAAGGTGTACCAGGGGATATTTGGATTGGCTGTTAGGAAAAATTTCTTCACTTAAAGTGTAATCAGGCATTGGAACAGACTGCCCAGGGAAGTGGTAGAATCACCATCTCTGAAAGTGTTCAAAAGGCATGTGAATGTGACCTAGGGATTTGGTTTAAAGGTGAAAATGGTGGTGCTGCATTAATAGTTGTAACCAATGATCTTAGAGGTCTTTTCCAACCTTAACTATTCTGTGATTCTATGATTAAGTCTCTTTATGAGAGGCTGACTGTGACATTGGGACAGATCTCTTTATGCCCAGAGAGCTTTTTAGCGCCACAGTTTAATCATGGCCATGGAAACCCATATTGCAAGACAAAGTAAAGTAATAGGCTTCTGGTCCAAAGGCTGTCAGTAACCCTGATAACAAGCAAGTCAAGAGCCAATCTCTTGCTGGAAAAAGGGACAGAATTATGATTTCCCTTTCTCTGCATTCACACCAGAAGAAGAAGGGTCTTCATTACTCAGACCCTCTTTGCAGAGCTGATGACAACTGAAGTGTCTGTAATGAGTGATGTGCCTATACATCATGGGCTGAAAAGCATTTAATAAACCATTTAACAAGTAGCAAACCATATCAATGGATCATCAAGAAAGACATAATAGTGCACAGAGTCATAAGATGCTCTGAAAATTCCTTCCCCTTTCCTTCTTTGCAGCATGAACTACAAGCACACAATACATGACCCATTATATTTTAAAAAGTAATGCAGCCACATGTCCTTGAATTTTCAAGGGGCAATTTGGAGAAGCCTAAGCCAGAAATACTTGAAAAGTCATTCAGAAAAGTTGTAACGAGAGACAACTATTAAAAAAATGAGGGAATTTAGATGCTGCTTCTCCTATTGTCTCCTTTTCAGACTTCTTTTAGGACAGTAATAAAGCCCTAATAACCTTTATATAGTTTTTTTTTTTTCAATCATACATCCTCAGACAAAGAGGGATTCCATCAAAAGCAGTAATAATTCTCTGTCGCAAAATTAGTTTTGTTAAGAGAAAGTGCAGCTCACCTCCTGTCTCTTTTTAACCTGAGAGTTCTAGACTTCACCTTTGCACATTTGCAGAGTGTTCTGAACTAAAAGTACTAAATGAGAGATGTCATTTTGAGTAGAGACAGCTCCCATCTTAGGGCACTGCTCCTAAGAACATGGGACTGGAAGGACCTTCTTTAATGTCAACACTGAGTCAGCACTGGCCATGCAGTAGATAATACCTTCATAAAGTAATCATCTAGCTCTGTCTATGAATTACATGTCTCATTTACTCCTTCAGCTCCAGCTGGAAGCTTCTTCTAGAACACCACTGACCTAGCAGTAGGAGACATTCTATTTCCAGTCTGAATTTATTCAGAGCCAGTTATTGTGCTTAAAGAGCTTTTCTTCTTCCCAAGGGGAAACTTATTCAGTGATCCTTGTTCCTTATTTACTCAGATATTATTCACAGAGGAAATTATCTCTCCTCCAAGCCTTCCCTGGCTGGCTTGAATAACCAAGATCTTTCTGTCACCTCTTCTTTGCCTTTTTCTATCAATCTCACTAGAAATTACTGAAACTACAGTTCATAAACGCCAACAATCAGCATTTTATAGTTTCTTTAAAGCAAAATTGGGATGTGTCTGGCAGTAGTTAGGATCTATTGAATGAGAGACCAGAGTCCTTGTGATTTCCTCTAATAGATGAAGAGAATTCATTGATATTTTTTAATACATCTATACTATTTTTTAATGAAAAATTGTTCCTGGAATTCAGCCTGACCCAGATGCTTCTGTGTAGGTGACCGCATTTTGGTCTCAGGGATGTGAATAAGAAAAAATCTCAGAAGATGAAACTACTCCTGTATCAGGAAAAAGTTATAAAGCTATAGGAGGGAGTCTCAAAGATACATCTGCCAGCTTTCATTTAAAGGATGTCTGTGTCCCTGCCTAAGGTAAGGGCCCCACCCTGAAGTAATATCAAGGGGGAAAACCTGTAAGAAGGAGGTCTGCAACCATGGGAGTTAAGAGGAAACCCTTACATTAAAAAAAATAAAAATTGCACATTCCCACTCCACAGAGCAATAGTGAACGCTCCAGTTGCTGTTGTCTCTATATCAAAGACATGAAATTAAACTTTTGCTTTTCCTTTAATGAGGAAGGAAAGACATAATCTTTCCTCAGAAAAATATTTCAGGGTGTTATACCACTGTTCAGTTTTTTGGTGTCCAGTTGAAAAAAAAGGGATCACTCCCAGAGACTGTTGCATAGCTCTGCACCCACATGACTTCCATGGGAACTGTGATCATCAACAGGATCACACAGAAAGGCATTATGCACTTTTCCCTGCTCATGAGTTTCTGGGCTGTTTTAATTTGTTCTATTCTGCTTTTATATTCTTTTAATAAATCTGAGGGCCTTTCATCACTAATGGAGCACTAGACAAAACAAGTAGCAAGGATTATATGAAATTTGATCAGCAGCAGAAAAAGCCAGTATAACTGGGGGGTTACTGCTCTGCTTGTGATGTTTCAACTTTTGTGAGAGGCAGAGGCTTAGTTTACACTGGGATTTCCTGCATGATTTACAAAGCAGGAGTGAAACCCCTCACATCCATTCTGATAGATCTCTCCCTTCATCCATCAGTGCTGACAGCACTAATCTGTGAAGAATTAGTGAGCTAGAAGTTCAAGTCAGCTCTTCCCTTCATCTGGCTATAGCACTATTCATGGAACCTGCATATAAAAGATGTCAATAAATGTCAGTGTGCAATGGAAACAGAAATGACTGATTGTAGATTTTTGCATGAGAAATTGTTTTAAAAAAAAGAAAGACCGTTTATCAAATCATTGACATAAAAATAGGAGTGGAGACAATGGAGTGTTCTGCAAAGAACTTGATTTTTGCAAGCTAAATTGTTTCTGTTCTCTTTTCAAAAAGCATAATTTGATCAGGATTAAGTGGCAGCATTGACATTGCACCATAGGTGGTGTCTATTTACAAGTCAACTTCTAGTTTCATGTGAGACACTTGATTTCTCAGTGGATTAAAAGCATAGCTAGTGTGGAGCTGGGCAGGATCATCTATGTCAAATTCAGAAATGAAATGGTTTAGTGGCACAGCACAGACTGAGGAAGTCACACAGACTTTGAAGACCCAAAATGCCTGTGATTGGCTCCTGTCTGATTGAACCTGGGAATATCTGCTGCCTCCAGATGAGCATTTTCAAATGGTTCCAACACATGTAGCCATTGAAGCCATGAGCTGGAATTGATGTGCATGGTTCAAAGGCAAGACGTACAAATCTTTGGTCTTTCCATGAAGAACAGCATATTTTCTCAGCAGGAAAACATATGAGGTATGGTTACCCTACTGCTACAGAACAGATCAGAAACACAGGCTTTACTTCTTCTCCCCTCCATGGTTGCAAAATATGCAGACTTAAGAAAAGAAACTTTTCAAGGAGCAAGAAGGCCAATAGTTCCTCACATTTTTTTCCTCCAGCAATCTTATAAAAAAACAGTAACAGAGTGACAAAAAAACAATGAGGGTGCTGACTAGACCTCACAGTCATCCAACATTTTCCCAATAAATTAGTTGACTAATACAACTGAGAGGTTGGAGGTAAAATAATTGAAAGTAGCAGTAATTAGGGAATCCAGTATGGCAGTTCTCCTTTTCTCATTCTTAAAGTACCGTTTTAGGCTTCTAACCTGTCTAAGGGAAGCCAGGCTAACCCTAGGCAGGGGCAAATAGTGTGTTTGTTCCAGGCTACTGTATTTTACAGAGGATTCCCTGAAATCTCTTGGCTATATTTCAGTGAACATCTCCTCCTCTACAGGCTTGTGCTTTTTCTCTCTTTTCTGTGAAAAGTGGTACCAAGAAGAATAGGTGATCAGTGCAGGCCTCTCCAACAGACACCTCTTCAAAATCCTGTCTGCATCAGAGATACGAGAAATTCCTGAATGCAATTTAAATGTCACTTTAAAGAGTTCACAGCTTGATAAGGAGAAATACTTCACAGTGTCATAGATTTCCTGCAATGCTGGGCAGGTGCTCATGACAATTTCTTTGGAGTAGTTATAGAAAAGTACTCGAGCATGTCTCTTAAACTGCTTGGGCTTGCAGGCTCTGACAGCCTTTTTCCATAGCACCAAATTTCACACATATCCCTTGCAGGAAGTGAATTGATTCAGGTTGAAAGAGTCACCTGGGACTTCTACTGCGAATGGCTGCTTTCTTGTACCCTCCAGTACTACCTTGATTTATGTCTTGAATTACAGTAAGATTTTGGCTATCTGGAAGATTGTAACACTTGAGTACTCATTTTCACAGTCTCCTGCAAATGATAAAGCATTATTTCATGATGGAATAGAAAGACCTCAGAAAAATAAGTGTCAAAATAGTGCTGAAAATTAGCTTGAGAACCGCAGATGCATTTCACATGAAGAGAGGCTGTATGGGTTGGAGGTACTTGAAAGACAGGAGAGATATTTTGGATTATATTCAATAGGTTTGTCATATTTCCCTTTTGATGAAAGATACATCACAAGCCCCAGAAAACTGTGTTTTAAAGGCAATGGGACAAGCCTTTCCCTTCCCTACAAATCCCAACTTGGAACAAGGCAGAAGATGGAAAATCATTACCTACTGAGAGAAAATGATGAGACTGGCATATCCCAAGGCAATGCTCACATATCAAAAGAAGAGAAGTCTTTAATGTGTTCACATACTGACCACCGCAGTAAAGAGAAGCTCAAAGCAGACAGTGTCAGAGAGTAGCACTTTTCTGCAATGCGTCTTGAGTGTGTGCCTAGAGAGTTTAGGCTGCTGGGAAAAGAGGATTGCTGCCTGCCTGGGACAATGAAAGGTAAAAAAAGACCTCTTCTTTCTTAGAAATCAATTTACAGCTTGATTTAGGCTTTATTCCTGCAATGACTTCAAAAACTATTTAAAAATATATGTCTGGTTATTTAATAGCTTTGTATACTTCTTAATTTCCGTGCTAAAGCTTGCCTCTTTATGCCTTGGAATATCTTAAACCATTTACAAATAGCCTAAATATTCCTCGGCTGTGCAGCTCCACTTAAGCCAGTGCCAGCTGTTAGCTACTCACCAGAAGCAGAAGCAGAGAGAGAAATATTTGCTCAGACCCTCTCTATCATCTTAGAGTGATTTATTCCCTCTGTCCCAAGAGACAGAGCACCAACCTGGGCAACTGGCAGGGGTAATAAGAGGGCGAGGCTTTGTGTCCAGTTGGTTTTGCCACAGAGAGGGGGAAAGGGGATACCAGGGGTGGAACTGGGATAAACAACCAACCAGATCAGAGCCCAGGGTGCTTGAACATTCAACAAAGGAATATCTCAGAGTCACATAGCAGGGACCCGGCCAGGAGGGGCCCAGAGGGGGTCCACCGCAACATATGTGGTGGGAATTGGCATGAGATGGCAGAAAGAAATGCAACAGAATATATTTGTAATGCTTAACTCAAAGTTAGTCCCACAAGAATTACTGTGCTTTTTCAGCTAAACCCAGAAAGAATATTTGTGAACATGAAGATTTCAAATTTAACAGTTAATAGAGTTGTGTATACACAAATCCATACACTCACATCACACTACCCAAAACATAGCTCCTATTTCACAGGGCAACAGTTTGGGGTTGGCAGCAACGATTTTATTTATCATCATTTTAAAATCAGGGCCTGAAAAATGAAATTTGCATTCCCTTAATTGGGTCCCATAGGAACAGCTAGTATTCAAACACTCCTTCAAGCATTTGTCTTTTAAGCTCTAATCAGTAAGTAGGGGTTAGTTTTGTTGGATTGTAAGGCAACTTCAAAAATTTGGATGGAAAGGTTATATGGAAAGCATCAAGACAAATTATGACAGGGAAAGCTACTCTGTCATATTTCCTTCAATCAAAGAGCTATGAAAAAATGCGATGAAAAGACATTTTTGCTGCAGTCAAAACCTTTGGGGGAAAAGGACACTGAAAAAAAAATGACTGTCTTGGAGAAATATATGAACTACAGTTATGCCTTAAAAATAACTAATGTCAATTCCCTCATTCCTCTGCAATTTAAATCACAGTTCCCAAGTGACCAAACTGTATTGGCTGATAAGATGGGCATATTCTTGTCACCTAAAGATAATTTGCAGAATGTCCATACCAGCTTTTCTACTGCAATTTACTTGATTTGATAATACAGAATTTTCCTGCATTTACAGAGCATGATCATATCTTTTAGGTGACCATGTCACCAAGTGTTTCTTGTTTGTTTCTAACCAATGCCAAAATCAGAATTAAATTATTTAAGAATAATATTATGCACAGAAAATATGTAATGTTTTTACTACTGTTGAAAATAAAGTTATTTGAATAGTAAAGGATGGTGGTACAAACCCACAGCTGCTGTTTAAAGAAGTTGCCCAGTCCTTACCTGAACACATGTGAGTGAAGGTTTATGGTGAGAAACATATCTCACCTAATGTTATATATTATTGCTGGAAACAAAAGACTGACACATTTCAGCTGTAATGTACTTCCTTCTGGGGAAAGCATTCTTAGCATTTTTGTACAACATCTAATTTATTTAATTAATGCAAATTCTCAAAGGTAGCATTGAAAATCTCAAGAAACACTGCTTACATCACCATAGTTTCAGAACAAGATGTTTTTGACAATTTTTTGTTCTTATATACAGCTATGAAGCTGCTCAATGAAACGTACATCAAAAATTTTTCACTGTCCAGCACCACTTTCTAACCAGGTAGTTTCTTTTTTTTTGCATTTTTTTTTTTTCATTGAAACATTGACTCAGGTAACCCATAAAGGAAACAAGAGAAAGCACTTCTGCTAACACAGAATATTCAAATATCATATATTCAAATATTCAAATGTCATATTTTCTATTTTAACTTCTAGTAATCCAAATCCTATTTCTCTCTCTCTACATACAACAGGCATACACGCATACAATACATATAAACATACACAGAATTTTCTTTGAATTGTCTTTCTCTTTCTCTCTATATATAGGTATAGTCATGCATATGTATAAAGTCATAATTTCATATATATGTTCAAGATCATAAGTGGATCTAATTTTTTTTGCCAGATTCCTTGTGATCTAAGCTTCAAGGCATCAATTTCTAAAAAGAGATTCTAGAGGAGTTGCAATGTAATTATACAGGCTTGGAGAGGGAAATGCAGCCTGAGATATATAATTTAGCCTTCCACCTTAAATGGAAATTTTGAGAGAGAAAATTGCCATTTCAAACAAAGTAACAAACTGTTGGTGTTATTTCTTATGAAGGAAGATATATTTATTGAGTAGCTATACTTAAATGATGACAAGGAACAAGGGCTGGCACAATCTGCCAAGAGAATTTTAAAAATCTGAGTCAATTTAATTAGAATGAGCTATGGCATGGTGCAATAATTTTCTGGTCTTTTAGTGTGTCAGCACATAAGTTTTGCATTGAAATTCTCTGATATTTTTACAGCAAGAAAATCATCCTGGAATATAGTGTTTATGTCTAGACAAGTAAAATTCCCAGGAGAACTATTGAACACTTGCAACTGTGTCATTCATAACAGGACTCTCTTGTTTTCTTTTATTGTACAATAAATTGAGAGCCACTGGAAAGTGGATTCCCTAGCTTTCTCAGTTTGGAGTTTTCCATGACCTCTTGATTAGATGAGTTCCTTTAGCTCCCATGTCAACAGAGGACACTTATACAACACCCTTGAGAAGTCAACTACATTGGAAACAAATAAGGAGCAATGCGATGCATTTGCAGACTGCCCTATAACAGTTTTTCCAAGAGTCATATTGGAGCATTTTGAAATATAGTTGAAGCAGGAACTCTTTTTTGGGATGATATTGTTCTTTCTCCGGGGTATTAGTGCACTTAATTTGGAATGGGAACCCAGAATACAGAGGTCTGTTGACAATGATTGGCAGGAGATATGTTGCCAGTGAGAAGCCTTGATGCTACTTATGTTTACAGAATTAAAACAAAAGATGGAGGTTTACAGAGAAAACAGATACTACTTACATGAGTAACTTAAACAGTATGATTGCTTAGGTTGCTGTGAAGGTTAAGGTCTTCTGCAACAGTGGTAGACTACAAGTGAAAGATTAGACCTACAAAAATTTCTTCCATGGAAGTGGAATATATTGTTTGCTGTTTTTATTTGATTGATTAATTTATAATTTCAGCTAAGAATTGACTCTACAGGAGTTTGTGGGACCTTTAATTTTGATTTTGCTGGACTCTTTGCTGGACAAGAACCCCTCAGAGTCCTTCATTGCTCTGAAGGACAAGAGGGAATGGAAATATAAGTGCTTCTCAGTCAAGTTTGAGTAGTTTGCTTTTGAGGACTAATTCACACACCCCTATTACTTTGAAATGAGAAATTCTTCAGTTGCAGTCCTAAAAAATACCTACATTGCAGCCTTTATACACTTTAGAAAGAATTTATTCCTTCAGAAAACTTAGTTCTTCCTCTGTGTTAGGTCTACAAAGCTAGGGAGATAGTTACTATTAATCATTAAAAAATATACCCAGAAGGTGCAACTTATTTGTCATTCAAACCAAAGAAGTGAGAAAGTCTAGACATCAGGTTTCTTGACAGCTGAAATATTGTACTATTACCAATATCTAAATAAATAATACATGCCATGGAAATGATATTGCAAGGGACTACTGAAAACATTTCAAACTGAGATGGTTGGGGAAGAAATGAAAACATAACATAAATGATAAAAAAGGAAAAGCAGTAACTCAAGGAGGAATACTGAAAATAAATACAGAGCCTTTACATATCCAAGGCAACCCTTTATATGCTCAAAGCATCCTCATTTATGGAAAGTACCATACATTTAAGCATTTCTTCATTTTACCAGATAGGCAACTGGGGCAAGGAGAAGGTTTTTATGAGCTTCCTCTTCAGATGTACGTGTATACATAAATTCTGTGTCAATGTCAAAATTCAACAATTTGAAGTCCATTTTCTGGCAAGTCTCTTATCCACAATTAATTTCGCTGGTTAATGGTCTATTCCACATACTCCTGATAAATTTCACTGTCACACCATAACTACTCCCCTCATTGTAAACGACATGATATTTCGCTGTGAAACTGTGAATTTTAGGGAAGTTTGTGTTCCCATTTACTTGAACTCTTTATTTCATCCTTAATAGTGCCCTAGGTGAATACTACAGGCAGTTGCTGCTTCAGTCCAGCCTGCAGACAAAAGCAATACAACAATTCCCCTGCAGACAGTGCTTAGAGTAACCTCATGAGATGAATGAGGATCTCAGTTGGCAAAGAAACCAAATTGCAGCTCATCCTGGGAACTAAGGTAGAGGTCACCAGTGGGGCAAAGTGATTATTGTGACATAATTACAATAGTGAAGGATATATTGATCTATTTCATTTCAAGTGATGGGAAGACCTTTCTTTTTGTATCTACAAACAAACTGCTACACAAATTTCAGTCAGAGGCAGGAGTGGAAAAAGAGAATATATTGTTAGAAGGCAAATACATTTATAAATGTTTCACAGATATGGTTTAATTAAGTGATTCAGGAAAATTTTTGTCACAGCTTTGCAAATTTGACCAGGAAATGTCCTACTTTGGACATGTCTGTATTCAGCCATTACAATGCATCTGCTGTGAAATGAATTGCATTAAAAAACCCCAAACATCTCTGTTTAAGTAGGATGGGAAAAATGTCATAAGAGACCATACTCTCTAAGGCAGTGTGTGGTTATCAATGGAAAAAATTGCTATCAATGAAGTATCCTAAATCAATCTTGAAAAAGGGGGAAAAAGCAAACTATTTATGCCTTCATGTGTATTTCTACATCTGTTTGCCTGCTCATACCAATGCAATCTTAAAACCTAATGAAGTAATTTGACATGCTTAGAAAAAAAAAATCAGAAAAGACCTTAGCGTGGTATATTTTTCTTTAATGTTAGTGACAGGAGGTCAATCTTCAAGTCTAAATGGCCATCTTTTTGGCTTATTACACCAGTCATCACCATGACCCAGTGAAATTGGCACTATGATAAACAGGGTGGCAAAGCAAAATGTATCCATCAAAACGTCCTCCACTCTAGAACTAAAAGTGGCCATCATTCGTTGCTAGTAGCCAGCCACTTGAAGAATGGCTCCCTGGTATCTGTTCCCAGAGAGTACTTTTCTGTAAATGTAAGTATTGATGTGCTGTGCTGGTGGGAGGTGTCTGTGGGAAGAGATGGAATAAAGTTGAGTTACAAGCTGTAAAACCTGCCTGCAGAGGCACATGGCAGCGCAGAGGAAAGGAGCACATGGTGGCACACAGAGCCCTATCTCCACTGGACCCTGGGAGGAGGAGGGGTCACACAGCAGACCCTACGGAGGGGAGCCTGCTGGGAGCTGACGGACGGGTGAACAGCGAGCCATCATCCCGTAGAAGGACACTGAGAAAGCGCGTTGTGGGTGTGGCAACACGCACGTCATATAAAGAAATACTGTGCCTTAGAAAAGTGTATAAAACCAACTCACTCCTTTGAATAAATGATTCAGATCCCCTGCTGGGCCAGGTCCATGCCTCAATTGCTGACAGTATCTCTCTGTTTCTCTGGCGTTCCAGCAGAGAAAAGCATGGTGACCCTGCAGAGTCCGTGCCTGAGTGTGTGAGAGCCCAAATAGCAATAGGTAAAGCACCAGTTTCCCTTCATACTGTGACAGCCATAGCCAAATGTTGTGAAAAGAGAATTTAAGGGGGTAAGGAAATTGGAAAAAGCAGGAGGGACAGAGAGAGACATCTAGGAATGAAAAAGAGAGGATTTAGGGTATGGGAACTTGGGCAAGGACTGTGCAACAAAAAAGGGGGAAAACATCAAAACATGGGAAAGGAGAGAAAAGAAAATGAACTTATAGATGTAAAATGAAAAATAAGAAAATAATGTGAGACGTGTAATTTGAAACAATAAAAATTTTGCTTAATTTATCTTGAAAAATTATTAGGTACTAATTTACTTCTGCTGCCAGCTACAAAATCCAGACAAAAGGGTGAAAGTCAGAGGGACCACAAGGAAATGAACTCCACCTTACATTAAAGTAACTGATGAGAGGAAGAAAGAGGAAAAAACAAAAAACCCTCCAGGACTGGTATCTCGGTTTGGATGTAGGCAGGAGAGATTCCCACAGGGAGGAAAGGCTCCTTTCAGCTTTAGATGAGATCCACACTGACCACATACCATAATTCACTACTTCTCATAAATCAAGCTAAGACAAATTCCTGTTTAGTACCTGAAGAAAGCATTGCCTTCAAGGCTCAACACTGTTTAGTTGCCCATCTGCTGATAAAATAAGCTTGACACCTTATACATTGAGTCCCTTTAATGCCAATTGCATCTCCAACACCTGTCAGCATTTTTAAAGGGCTGGCTAAAACATAAAACTGCCTACACAGAGTTATACCCCATGTTTAGGGCAGTTTGCCTGTTGGTAACTCTGAAAATGAAAAGAGGGGCCTGCCATACACGTATGTACAACCAGAGCTAGAGTTTTTTACCCTCACAGTGTTTTTTTATCCCTTGTCAATCCAGAAAACCCGTTTTTGCTGTTACTGGTATCTGTCCTTCTTTCCTTCAATCTATTTAATCATTCCATTACCATTCTGGGTATTTGACACTGTTGTAAGGATTCCCCGCATATATAAGACAGCGATGGACTTGGAAGGAAAGATGAAGCGATATTTCTTAGATGTTCAGGGATGATTTTATTCCTCCAGCCGCATGGATGGAGTTCCCAAGCAGCCGACTCCTGGGACCCTGCTCTCTCCTTGGGCCCCAGGCACCCAAACCACCCAGTCAGGAACAGGTATGGGGCACACATGGCATGGGAGCAGGGACAGAGGCAGACCAGTACCCTGCAGGGTCCCTCCCCAGGGGATTTCAGGAGAGGCATCTCCACATGACACCTTCTGGTGAATTTGTCAGCATGATACACTGGTCCATTAATTTTAAACCAACCACCAGAAATAAGCAGAAGAAAACAATTCACCTATATTTGGAATAGCCAATTATGTTAGTATCACCATAATTGTATTATAGCATTAGTATTGCCCATTGTCTCTACAACTCACAAACCATGGAACCAAATCTAGGTAATCCTCAGAAATTTATAGGTTATAATCAGTATTGCCATTTCAAGGAGGGCAACAAAACTTTAAAAAAAGTGAGAAGACCTTTCACCACTCACAGAAGTGGATCTGAATCACATCTGAATGCTGGTCAACATAGGCTATTTAAAAATTTAATTACAAGTTTTTCAACTTCATTAGCAACTGCATTCCCACTTTCTTATACCAAGTCTTATCCCTTTTGTGTAAATCCCACATTTGTGAAAACAGCTATTTGCTTGGTGAGGTGTTATTAAGGGAAGTTGCTCCAAAGTCAAGATTTGTAGAAAGAGCCAAAGAGGTCATCAATAGTTGTGTGTGTAGTGGTGGACATATAGGCATATGGATTAATATAAACATCCATTGGGATACACAAGTGTCAAAGCGATTTGGGAATCATGTATTTAGGAGATTAAATCTCTTATGTATTTAGGTCTTAAAATTCCATCAATGTTAGCAACAGCCTGGATGACTCCTTATTTTGCCATAGCTTGTATCTGTGAGGTACTGAGGGCTGCTTATCCTGACTTTAGTAAGGGCTGTGTATTCTGGGCATGCCCCATGACCAGACCCACAATAATTTGACTCTAACTGCACGACAGATTCTGTACTCACAGCTGTCTGATCTCTGTAATATGTCCATTCCTTTCTCTGTTCCCAGGGAAAGTCTGCAAGAAAATTAGAGATACAGATAATGGCAAAGTAATTTAACTGAAAAGAGCAGAAGTGTAAGGGCCTTTTCCCCAGATGAACAGGGCTCAAGTTAGACAGCTACTGCTTTCGTTGGCTTGTGTGTACACTCAGCCTTCCCATTCTTTACCTCGTTCATATGAACATACCTTAAAGCACAGCCACTATGCTATGGCATTTAAAAAAAAGCCTATTTACCCAAAATGTCAGTGCCTGAATGGAGCCCTGTGCCCATTCTTAAAGACCCAGCAGACAAAGAGGCACCTGCCACCGAGAGACAACTTAAAGAATTGGCTTTTTAATTTTACGTCTTGCAAGAGTTTGCTAAATGCCATCACTCATTGGAATGGGCCTACTGACCTCTCTGGACCACTCACCTGAATAATGAGTTAAGCCTGCACATCTTTTAGAAAAATTCAACAGCCCAGAACTTTGCATACTCTTTTAAAAATATTTTACTGGGAAAGAATAAAAGCTTTTAGAATAACCAGAAGTATTTCTACTTTCTCCCCACTCCCACTTTACCTCATTTTTCTTTATAAAGGCAGAGTGTTTTGTTTCCTTGAAATTGTTCTCTTTAGAACTGTAGCACATTTCTTGGGAAATAAAAAAAAATAAGGTTAGCTAAAGGAATAGCAATTTGTCTGTGGCTTTTCAGCAAATGTGGCAGTTTTCTCCTGTGCCACCAGTTTATTTCAGTTATGGGAATACAACCAACCAATGCGTTTCTGAAGTATGAGTGAAAAAAAAGCCCATAAAACAAAATCCATCTGTAAGCACAGAATCAATCAGTGCTGCTGTAGTCAAAAAGAAAGATTTTCCTCATAGTTAAAAAAAGTGTGTCAGATTATTACAGACCCAGAAGTTTAGTGTGCTAAAGGCAAAATCCAAGATCAATGGAAATATTTCCATGGGACTTTAACACATACTATGAAAAAAGCTTTGCATTAAAGGAATTAACACTAGATGAAACTCAGGTACATACGTGATACTCTCGTGTTAATGAATGAGACTGATCCTTTCCTTTCAACTGGTGTTGTGCTGAAGGGTGATGTTAGCTGAGTGAGCTATCACCTCTTGTGATCTGCATATTGTGGTGGTTTCATAGGTCACCTAGGCTCATCCTATCTCTGAAAGAGACGTACCACCTTGTGTGCTTATGTGGTATAAGGCTGAGGATGAGTAGTCATTAAATATCTCTGCCAAAACCTGGGAAGTGATTTCATTATAGAAAGGTATTGGCGTTACTTAAGGTGCCTTTCTTGAGTCTAAAACACTGAAGGTGTGAGATTAAGGTACCTAAAACCAGTTTTCTTCTACCATGTGATGTGCTCTTCTGCGTTTACTGGGATCTTCCCTACAGGTGACTGACCTATCTTTCTCCTCCCATTTCATCCTTACATGCAGTGTCCTCTACAGGAATGGCCCCAAGCCCTATTTCAAAAAACATAGTACAGGTGACACCTAATTGAAATTAATAAATACCCAAGAAAAAAATTGCTGTGGCCACACAAAACATGGTTTAGCTACTGGTTTTTTGTTCTTTTTTCCATCTCTAAGTTGTCTAATTAATCTGCAATCTGTCACTGCTGCAAATATGATTATGATGATAATTACTATTGTGTGCTGGCTCTTTGTTGAGACATAATGTCTCAGTGACCTGAATTAGTTATGATTTCTCAAAAAGGAGAGGTATTTTTATTGTGTGACTTCAGTAGAGCTATTCAAGGTGGAAACAACTTCCATTGGTTTTTCTAACCTTACTCTAACCTCTTCTTGAGGCCCTTAGGAATAAACAAAAAAGGACAAACTATTGACTTCACTGGGAAATGTCACTATTAACACTCAACTGGAATTTTTAAAAGTATGGACTAGGATTTTCTCCTGTCCTTCACCATAATGATAATTTCCAAGACTGAGTGTTTGGAAGTAGGGTGCCAAGAGGATGGAGACAGGTTCTTCTTGGTGGTGCCAAACAATAAGGCAAGAGGAAATGGACAGAAACTGATGCACAGGAAGTTCCATCTGAACATAAGGAAAAACTTCTTTACTGTTTAGGTGACTGAGCACTGGTACAGGTTGCCCACAGAGGCTGTGAAATCTCCCTCACTGGAGATATTCAAGACCAATCTGGATGTAATTCCTGTGCAATGTGTTCTAGGATGTGATTGAGCTAGGAGGCTGGGCCAGATCACCCACTGTGGCCCATTCAGACCTTGCCCATTCTGTTATTCTGTGACTAAACACTTAGCATGTGCTGTTGGTGGGCCAGCCTTTGTATCTGGACAGTAAAAACAAGAAGGTCATGAGCTCTACTTCTATTTCATCACATGTTCTGAACAGATCTGGATGTCTCTTGTAGCATGCTAATTATTCTACTGTTCAGGAAACCAGACTTTTCCTCTGAAAGAACTCATCTTACACCATTTTAGTCAAATGTTCCCAAGTAATACCTTGATGTTCCACAAAAAGTTAAAAAAATGGCAATCCCTAAAAGTGAAGCTACCTATTAATAGACCCTGATGTGATAGCCAGAGCCATATTCTTGATCAGCTTTCTCACTTGAAAATTGACATCATATTCAAGCTGCATGCAGATTTCTAAATAGAGCGCTAATGCTAATATTGTGTGCAAGGTAGCAAAGAATCTCGTCCTGCTTTAGATAAAAGATACATAATAATAAAACACAAAATTACTCTGTATGTCTTGAAATCAAGCAATTTTTTTTATATAATCAGAGTGTACTGAAGAAAATATTGCAATCAATCATGGTAGCGGATATTCCTAAAGCTTTACTCACATGGATAATTCTCAAACATTTCCACTGTTCTGTTGAAACTGATAGGACAGTTTAGCTGACCAAAAGCTGGCAGGAACAGGCCTCTGGTTTTCATGTGGATTTTCTCCTGGGACTAAAATATGAGCAAATAAACAAATAAAACTTCCTGAAGAAAGCATTAATTCTTTTGGGTTTATGCTTAGTAATGCTTTGTTTTGCATTGGCTTGGTGAACAGTTTGATGCTTCCATAACAAGTGTATAATAACTTTTCAAGTAAGTGCGTAAAAAACTGATGAGTTACATACGTAAAGAGGAAATAATTAATAGCTGTTAGGTCTTGCTTTTTTTGTTCTTCCTTTCTTCAAAATATTTTATTATTTATAATTCTTTCTTTTGAAGCATATTCAATTACTCATTGGGCAATAAACATTGGAGAAATGCAGTCAAGGCATGTTCTGTGTTGAGAAAATTACTTTTGTAAATACAGAATATAGTAAAGTCTTATTAAATTCAAGCTAAAATAATTTTATAACGCTGGATTTTGGTCTCTTTAAACAAATGACTAAAGAGTAACATGTTGTACCATCTGATAAACAATACTTGATCTCATGATCAAATTAATGTTTTGACCCACTGAGATCTGTTACAAAGTGGTTACAGCACTTGTGCCAGCAACTTGTGTCTGACTCCAGAGTATAAAGATTAATCATAGGTAAACCTCATGGTCATTGTTAATAGCAGAATACTTTTTTCCTTTCAGGGTGTACATGAAAAGTTTGGTCAGTGATGACAGAACCATACATCTCAGTTTAGAGATGTCTTGATACAGCTGTCCTTTGAGAGCTGCATCCCCTTGGGCTGAGTCCCCAATTCTACACTTTTCAACAAGAGCTCGACACCTTAATCACTGCTGACGTTAGAGCAGCACACATGTTGTTTGGTCTGGGTGCCATTCAGAAACTCTCCATCAGTATCCAGACTTGTTTTGGAAAATGTGGAAACACCACAGGCTTAAGATGCTGTCATCCTACATGGGCACTTTCTATACTATTGCACTGAATCCTAATTTCCTAAGCTTGTAGTTTCTTTGGTTTCCCATAACTTGTTTACTGTTTTTTCATTCCTAGGGCACTTTTTTTTTTTCTTTTTTCTCCTTCACATTCCTGGGCACAAGCTGGTTTTTGGTTACTTCTCCAGCAAAATGAAATTCTTCAGCATGCGAGTTCCTTGCCCTAGGCCAGCATAGCCCTTTCTCATTGCCATATTCGAGTGCAGTGTTACCTTCAACTCCTGGGCCCACTCAGTCCTTTGGGTACATCTTTAGGAGCATTTAAATTCTGGAGTTGATAACACTTGTGCACACACACAGCCAGTAGTGTGGAAAAATGAATTTGCTGGTAATGCTGTTTAAAGCTGGCTACTCTTCCCACGCTTCAGATAGCCTGATGACTGACTCATATTATGAAGGCTACCTCTCTTTTCTTGCTGGTCATGCAGCCATCAGAGAAGTCCAACCCCCCCTTCCAGTAACCTTCTCAAAGTAACAACTTCCATGTGTCAGCCAGAATTCATAAACTGCATGCATTTGGATTGCCTCAAACATCATATTTCACCCCCCTTTAGGCTGATGTTCTCAAGGAAGATGCACAAGGATACCAGCCTTCCATGTCACAATCAGCTGCAGCAGATTCTGTGCTCTGCAATAGGTCTTGGTCAGAGCACTCTTGAGCAGTACAGAAGGCACATCTGACACATCCAGACCACATAGGCTGCTGCAGGCAGGCATTTTCTCCTTTCCTGTGTGGATGCTTATCCTGAAGCAAAATCCTGCCCTGTCTTTTCTCAGTGGACTCACTGTGAAAAATGTTAAGCGGAAGATTTAGACTCTGGAATTTGAACCTGGCTTTCTGAAATCCCTAATTTAATTCTTGTTGCACCTCTGCAGTTGTTGAGCACCCAGGAGATCAAGACATATTCTTTCTTATGCCCATCCTAGCACAGGTATTACTGCTTCTTCACTACTGTGGGCTTATGTAGAGAAGAAGGAAGAAAGGAATGAGCACAAATTATATTTAAAATTTACAAGATATTCAATTATGTTTTTGAGGATTTATCATTGTTTTCTAAATGGTCTTATTATACGATCTTTCTATGCCTTTTGTTCTTCTGTGGACTCATGCCTGGCAAAAACAACAACCCTTCACATGAATTCTTTGAGCTAAAATATAAATCCATAGTTAAGTGCATAGCAACATGGTGAATTTAAACCAAATCTTTGAAAAAATGCCTAGAGCATGCACAGGCAATGTTGGGGGAATTAACTGAAAACAAAAGGAGCAAACTGATTTAGCAGTATGTTGTTCCTCTGTTACATTTTTCTCAAATTCATAGATGCTCTGATGGTGTAAACTGCATTAATTCAATTTTTGCCATTTTTAGCTAAAGATCTACTCCAAATATTTTGGCTGCAGTGCATGTTGTCTTCATACAAGGAACAACTTTGCACTATTTTACCTAGGACAGAGAAAGCAATAAAAGAGGACATTTACTACAATGCCTTCTTTGTCTAGCTGGGATAATCTCAAGTCTTCTCAGGCTTTCAAGGTTTTCAGACACCAAGTAGAATGTATTTAGACTTGTACATATTCAAAGATCAAAACCCCCTCAAGAACTAATGGCTTAATTTATATTTCATAGAATAAAAAAATGTTAGAGTAGGATTTTCTGAGCTGAGTAAACCTTTATCAGTTGTTCTTATGCTTTTGGCATTCTTTGTTCTCATCTCTCTCCCTCAGGGATACAATAAAAATAGCTAACGTTCATTTTCTTCCCCAGTTTTTTGCATCCACTGCTTCTGTTAGACTTTTCTCTGACAATCCAGCTTCCATGGTAGCGGGTGTAGGATTTTGATTCCTGCTACTGCTTTTTCTGGAGGTTGCTGATCATACTCTCTCCTTTGCTGTAGGTCTCATCAGCTGGCCTTGTTCCACCACTGGTTGTGTCCTGCCTAACAATACAAGGCTTGGTTCAAAGACAAAGGCTTCTCTTCCATTGGGACAAATATTTACCAAGGCATGGCAAAGTGCAACTACTGCTCCAGTGGTACTGGGACAGAGCCTGACTCTGTCAGCTACCACTCACTTCCTCCTGGTATTCCTTCTCCTAGACTCCTTCAGTGTCAGGGTGCAGAGGCAACGCAGTTGAGCAATTATGGCCCAGAAAAATTTTTCATGCCTGAGAAGGAAGTGGGGAGTCACAGAAAATTAGGAGACAGCAGCCTGGACTTGTGTCCAGCCAGAACATTAGCCTGGGATGTCAGATTAATTATAGGAAATTTATTTGTACTTTGCCTAAATAGAATAATCGTTGTTTGAGATGACCCTGATCTTGTCTATGTTGTCTCATGTTTTCAACCATCATTTCCTCAACCAGATTACATTTATGTTGGATGTGCATCCTACTGTGTCTGGGAGCATGGCTGTGCCTCTGGGCACAGGAACACATCCAGGCGACATCAGGGCAGGACTCTCCTTCCTCCATGCTCTACTTTCTGCCCAAAGGTGAGCACCTGGACAGAAGCTGCAGCATGGCCCAAGCACAACCACTGCATGAACACGCCAATTACCCTTACAACTCCTGCATTACACATGCTCTGATCTCCTAGGTTTAATCACCTCCACTTGGATGGTATGGTGGGCAATGCACTGTGAATAATCCAGGCCTTTGTGTTGTTTTCATGTGAGTTTAAGCTCAAAAGTGAGGACTTCTGCCCATTTTCCCTTTTCATGTTCTCTTTTCCCCTTCTTCATGCTGTTAACCACATTACCTTTGACAAGAACTGGGTTAATCAGTAGTCCTTCACACAAAAGTGTCAGCAGTGAAATCCTGTTCTTCCATTCTCTAGGAAACAAAAAAATTAACAATTAGATGTTTGTTGATTTTTTCTTTTCTGTCTGATAATCTGAAGGAACAGCGCAGGTAGGTTTCAAATCTGATTTCTTGTAGAGGTGCTTAATTTTCTGGTGGTGCAATATATTGTTCCTTGCTGATTAAACTTGCATAGGACAATGTTTAATGTAAAACTAATCTTAAAGGAATCTGTGACTGCAGAGAGTTGCAGTGCAGTATGCTACCTCAGAGGTATGCTCATGTATGATTTTATGATAGGCTGTGCTGAGCTAACATTTTCCAACTGCTGCAAAGGAAATCTGACACCCTCTGCTCCTCCCTTACCTGCTTCTGTGCTGTCATTCTCTTGTACTTGGAGTAAATGCATTCTGATCACTGCCACAGAGACCTATCACCTACTTTTATATGCTGGGGGAATTTTCTGCCACTTGAATGTGTTGAACCTCTTGTTGTGCACTCAGATGAGAACCGGGTCAAGATATGCCACAAAAAATCACAGCTGGGATGAGGAGCTGGGAGGGGATAATAAGACTGTCTCTTTTGACAGAGGTTAGCTGATAATTAATCTCATGTTATATCATGAAACCATGCACTATTAGGCACATCCCAGATACTTTAGTGATTGCCTCATGGTTATGGCACTCAGGTCTAGAAGACACGACAACACATTTCAGCTCTTTTAAGGCAAATGGTACAATCCCTGTTTTGCAGGTTTCTTTTTCTGTTGTGCTTATGTGATTCTTCTTCGTCAAGCATAGCAGCAGCACACACATGCTCGTTAACCACCACCACAGCCATCCAGAGTCAGGAAAAGGAAACAAACTCCTTTAGATCACTTAGGGGTTGCTGGCAGAGCACCCTGATAGGGATGGAGAGGCAGAGAAAACAGACTTGCTGCCAGATCAGTTAACTTGAGTGCCAGTACAAGTGCTCTAATGGCCGGGACTGAAATTTTCCAATAAGTTCAAAATGCACAGAGTGATAAAGAAAGCCATACTGTGTGATGACTCCCTGCCAGATCAAAGCATGGGGAGTTAGACTTGCTGGAAAGACACTGGACTCAGCAGGAACCACTTTTTCATCCACCTCACTTGTTTGTGCTGCTGTATCTGCATGTTTCACAGAGATATTTAGCTAGGTGTCACCTTCCCAGGACAAATTTGCCCCGGGTATTAGTTTCCTAAACTCCTTCTTTTCTGCTTCTCAGGTGTTTTAACATGTCAGTCAATGACAATTACTATGCAAATTGCTTTTTTGTTTCTTCAGTTTCAATAAGTGGTGACAGTCATTAAAACTTCCCAAATGCAAATAAAAACATGGAAATGCAGTTTAAGGTTATTTTAAGTTACTGGTGAGCCACCAGTTGGGTTGCCCTAACTCAGCTTTTGGTCTTTGTAGAAGACACCGGTAGTTTTAGGTATGCTGAGGACATATCCAATGTCAAACTTCATCTCTTTCAATCTACAAGCTCAGAAAATGTAGGGATAGAAGCCCAACACTATGGGGCAGTGAGTGAGACTGAGCTTCTGCATGGATCTGCCTAGAACCTTCCTTACTATGAACACCCCAAAAAAACCCTCAAGAGAACATAATTTCAACTCAATAGCTCAGGTTTCATTGAAATACATCAAAATTAATTTATTTGTTTTCTTTTAAACACACAAAAAAAAAAAAAACCAAAAAAACCCCACAAAAGTTTTATAAAGAGTTTTCTCCCCAGTTCATCCTGGATTAGAAAACATTATGTAATTCTAATTAATTAATAAACATTACTATGAATTACATTTCTCTTCAGCTGACACAAGCAATGTGTTATTGCTGATGCACAATTCCGAAGAATTGTCCCTCGCCATCAACTTCTCCCATTTAAGGAGAAACCCTCCTCAGAATGACGAATTCAAAATTCTAGTGGCCTAGAAACCTTGAGGGTTTTACAGCTTGACCTTGAGTTTTGGTTTCTCTAATGACATTGCAGAAGTTCCTGCTGGTTCTATGTAACTTTATAAAAGATCTATGTCAGTATTCACAGGTGCAAAATCTCTATGTGTCAGATAAAATTTGTGGGTTTTTTTCATACTACACTAAATTTAACAACAGTACCTTAATTAATATCAGATCACAGTTAGTATGAATGCAAAACATTGAAATCAGGTTTACATGGATGTAAATGAGATCAGAATATAAGCTTTATCATAGAAATTTCACTCCTCCTTTTCATGAATTTTCCATGAATCAAGGAACTGATTCCTTTAATCAGTGGGGTAAATTCTTGCACCTGTGACATTAAGATGTATGTGCCTAATTCTGTCAATCTAGCAAAAATCACAACACAAAAATAACTGTCTCAAAGACAGGATGTGTCTGCATCTTTGCACTGTAAAATGATTAGAGTTTTGTGAAGAAGGAGTGAAAGGGGATAGTTATGTCTTCAGAAATCAGCTTTATCTAAGCTACTGTTGTGTCACTCATGAGGCAGAGGTTGCATACTTGCATGATTTATGTGCTTTCATATATCAGATTATCCAGACTTCTTTTCATTGTAAAATTGATATTGATTCTCCTGTATTAGTAATACTGACACAGTGATAATTCTGACATCATTATAAAACATGCATTAATACCTCCTTCCTTAGTGTAACCCTTCTGCTCAATAAATCATGCATGGAAAGAGTTAGATGAAGAAGAGACAGATGAAGAAATGTTATTAAGACTTGCTAGAGCCAGTCAGTGCCCAGTCCACAGTGACTGCCAAAGGATACCATATGCTGTGTTAGGTAAGTCCTATTATTTTCAGACAATAAGCAAGATGCCCGTGTGTAAAACTTGTAGTTGTTACTGATGGAGAGCAGAATCCATGAAAGAAGGAAAACAAACCCTTGCATCACCCTCATCCTCCATTATACCAAATGCACATTTCAGTCCAGAGGTGTATTTCAAGCAAAATATTGCACATCTCAGAGAAAATGAAAGCTGTTTCTTTAAGAGCCTGCTTCTGCTGGAGGTCAATGGCTTTAGTATTACTCATTAAAAATTAAGGATAGTTATTGACAAGCAAACCACAGAAATTGGTTTATGTCAATGAAGAATGGCAAATAGATACATGTATCAGGGAAAGAGCCCTGGAGGGGAAGATCTTTGCACAATAAAATTAAATTCACAGCTCACAGATGATTTGTTAGTTCTTTCCAAGTTGTAGAGCTGTAATTTACAGAAGAGTTCTCCCAGACTCTTTATTTGCACTACAAAAAAGAATCTTTTTTATTCAAGTTAAGTTGCATGCCCTCACTAGTGAAAACCCACAGATCTGACTGAATTAATATAATCCCCTATCTTTCTGAAGGTAAGAGGTGTTCTTTGAACTCTGTTTCCATTCTTCTTTGTGAAACCTCTTTTTAGCAAGCCCAGATGGAGGAATAGCTAAAGGGCTGGATAGTTTGTTTTTAACACAGAAAGATCTCAGATGTCAGCTATTCAGGCTGCCCTCATGATGTAAACGCTTTGCCACTGCCTACCTGTAATTTCTAGAAATGAGCTTTTCAAAATTAGCAGCTTCAGCTGGTACAGCTCACAAGGCAAGGAAGCTCTGCCTACAGCAGATACCTGCTGCTCTTGCCCAAGGCATGCTCTATCCTGCTGCAGGAGTATGGACATGCCAACTATGGTAGTGCAGTGAGGGATTCTCAGACCCTCAAGGTCCTAGGGTGTTTGTGATGAGAGAGAGGGTACGGGCAGGAAGCCCAAGTAGTGCTGGCACAACAGCTCTGACCTTGGGAGAAGTTCTCTGGCATTTTGAGTAGCATAGCCTGCCAATCTCCTGACTAACCTCTCCAGAGGATGAATAGAGAGATGGAGCATGTATTTTGTAAGAGTCGATGTCCACAGCAAATGAGCAATTTGGTGTTGCAATTTATGGGTTACAGCCCCTGTATTTTATACCAAGAAAAACAAGTTCTTCAAAGTCATGGCTGACTCTGTCTATCCCCTCCAGTGACTGCACATGCCTTTGTGGCCTTCTGCATTGGGGCTTCTTTAGGACCAAGAAGTGGCAGAGAGTGTTGGTCAGAAGTTTAACACAAGGTTGTATTTACCACCCAGCGCCTAATCCACTTGGAGCAGGAGGAAGGCAGAAGCAATGAAGGACAGAAATTTCCATCTTTTCAAGAATTCTTCTGCGACCAAGACAAGTCAAAGCCTTGGAAGGAGCTTCTGTCTGTACGCTTCCTCCTTTATGTTTTCCTAAAAAACTTACAGAGCCCCTAAAATAATTTTTCTTTGATTAAAAGTAATTAAATATTAAGTACATGTTTTGGAGATTAACAACTGGGCAGCTGTGTGTGAAAACATCCCCTGAAAAGTGTTAGCAGGCTGAACAAGTTTCATGGAGTGTTGCAGAGCACTAATACGTTTTAGATAGAATTATCAACTCTCAGTTGTGACTGCTTTTTTTTAATAGGCTTCTGTCAATTATTTTCTCTTCTTTTCTTCCCATTTCCATCCTTGTTACAAGGTCCCCTCATGCCTCCGAATGGTGATAGCAAGCAACAGTTCTTAAAGTCATTGTCACGCTGGGGCTCTGCCAAGCTGGCTCCCTGGTGCTCCCTGTGTCGCTCATGGGAACAAAGTCAGATTCATACATCCAGCTTATTTTTTTTTCACCTTTATTTTTGTCTGCATTACAGATGACCCTGTGGTTATCAGAGTTGTACCGAGATCTGGACAAAAGCACGGCTTTCTGGGGAATGGGGCTGCTGGTAAATTGAAGGAAATGTGTGATTTCACCCCCTCAGTTGTTACATTTGCTATGGTTTTTTGCATGAGTTTAGGTGAGTGTATGGGTGATCATGTGGGAGACAGAGAGATGGATTGATGGAGGGAAATATTCCAGAACACCTTCCTCTTTTACTTAGGAAGAGGATATATTTTATCTCATTTTTATCAAAGGTAACATCAGAAGTAATGACAGGATAAATAATTTTAAGGCTTCGAAGAACAAGGATTCTAAAGAATAGGATTCTGAAGAATTGTAGAGAAAGGATCTGTCTTGGAGATTAATTTTTTTAAATCCTTCAGATTCCTTTGCCAAATATAATAATATTCCTTTATAAATCCTTCTATTAATTTACATGTGGTATTTCATTTTTCCTTTAATGGTGTATGCAGGTACAAAAAGGCAATTAAGTGTTTTTACTAAACTGTTACCTTTCCAGTTAGTGAATTGCTTAGCCTGGATGCTTTCTTTCATAAATACAGTCATTAAATGCATGAAATTATTGATCTAAACTGCTTTCCTGGGAGACTGTTCCCTATAAAGAGCAGAGTCAGGTCTCTTTTTTACTGCAAACTAGGCTGGATTTCATAATAAAACTTTCATCATAAAAAGGAAAAAAAAAAACCTCTGATCAACAATAACCTCTCTATGATACATCAATGACTAAACCTCTGAGAGAGTTGGCTTTAATTTTTCTTACAGTGAAAGAGAGTAGGAAGGATGCAGTTTTTTGCAAGGGACTCCTTTTTGAAGAGATCATGCTGAAAAGGCTGCTGAAGGGATCTCCTGCTGCTACAATTTGTAGAAAGGAGCTCTGATAATTACAGTCAGAGTTTATTGTGCCTCTCCCTCTCTCCCCCCCTTCTCACTCCCTCCGCCCCGTGTATGTGTATGCAGAGAGCTGGAGAAAGCAGGCAGCACTACCTGAATAGCTGCTGAAAGAGTGAGACTTCTCAGTTCCTGCTTCATTACTGGGTAGCAGCTATTCCAGCGTGTGCGAGCTCCCAACTGCTTCCTCCCATCGAAAAGCCCTTGGTAAGTCCCCTCAGCCGGCAGAGCTGCGGATTAACTCAGCAAAAGGCAGGAGGGGGGTGGCAGGCAGCTGTGGGTGCACTCAGAACCCGTGTGCAGCTTAAGATCTATTAGATTTCAAGGATTTTCAGTAATAAATGTGTAAAATCTTCTGTGGATTGATGGGATGTGAAGGTAACCATTAGGAATGTTTTGGGTGCTCAAGAGCAATGCTAAGTACATCCAGGAGTGCCTGAAACAGAGCAGAATTTTTCTACGGAAGATGAGATTAGGAAATGCCTCTCAGAACTGCAAGAAGAGTCGTTGTGTTGTTCTGTTTCGTTTACTCCTATCGTTTTTCTCGTTTTCCTCTCCCCCCTGCCTCACCTTTATTGTGTTGAATATGTTAATAGGCTCAGAAAGAAGAAACTGTATCTTCCTGCAGACTGATGGCATTTGAAATGTAAAACTTTTATCAGAAGAGAAATGAGAACTGAAGCTAAAGAGGAGATAAAGTGTGCTTTCTATTTGCATTTATATTCTTGTGCACGTTTCTGGTGTTGATTGTATAGACTTGCCAGGCTCACAAAAAGTTCAAAAGGCTGGGAGATGCACATTTACTGCTCAAGATGCTGATGTTTGCACTTGTGTCACATGTTTTATTAGTCATCCACATGAAAAGTGGCACTCTTCAGGTAGTTCCTTTCAGTACATGCAGCAAAAAGCACTCCCAGGCACTCTTCTTCTTTACCTTGATCCTATGACTCAAGCTCATTGAACTCCACAGAAAATTACAGAGGCCACTGGAGAGGTCAGGTCACAACTCTCCTTGCCCTAGTTGAGCAGTGGCATTTGAAACAAGAGGCTGAAATAATGCTGTTATCTGAGGGTCCCAGTACCCTGGACCTGGCTCTGTTTTGGTTTGAAAAGTGGAAACGAGTTAACCAGGGACAGGCCAAGGTTTGTGTCTGGCAGTACAGAGCATTAACAGAACAACTGCCTCTGAACTGAACCCACAGCTCCTCCCATGATGGATAAATCCAACCTAGAAGAGATGACTGCCTGACTAGCTGGACATGGAGCCACTGGCTCATTTGTTACTGTCTGTCCAGTCCACACTTCTGTTGGCTACAGCTGTGCATCAGATCAACACAGGTGACACAGCTGCATTTGTAGCTATGAGGGGTTAGCTGCTCCTTTAGAAAACACACACTCGTGATGTGAAACTGCTGCTCAGTTTCCTTTGCTACTGAGCAAACATGATAGCTCAAGGAATTGTTTTTTTTGTCTGCAGTGGTGGCTTTCCAGTTAGTATCAGTAAATTTACATCTCTTCTACAGGTCAAAAGGGCGATACTGACATATTTTTCCCATTTCAAAAGACTTCAATGTTTATTAAGGGACAACTTTCAAGCAAGTATTAAAACAGAGACTAGCCAAGCACAGAACAGATATTACTTCTGAAACTCAGTCATTTTATGTTATGGTGACAGGAGAATCATGGTGAGGGGTGCAGAAGACTAGGGGATTGATAAGTGGGTTTATATAACATGTAGCAGTGGAAATTACAAGTAGGTGTATGCCTGGTGTTCCAGGTTGTCAGAGTCAACATTAGTTCATCAATAAATTAAAATGTTGCCAAAATTGCATCATTACCTGGGCTGCTTAGTAAGTTAAGTATAACACTGGAGTGCAAAGTGGAGAATAATAATTTCTTGGGGGGGAAGGGGGGAAAGCGATAAACATATATGTTTGGGGGGTTTGTAGTTGGGGTTCTTTTGTATTTTTTTTCCATTAACTACATAAGTCTTTGCCAGAATACTCTTGAGTACAACTGAGTGGGTTTTTTTCTAAGTTTGTTTTGCTTTCAATATCTGCTTGGATATATGAAAGAGGAGAAACAGCTCAGTAAGAAGAATTCCAGTGTGAAGATAGGCAGGAACAGGTAGCTCTCCAGCTTGGTGCCACATCCTTGTACCAAATTCAGCCCTGACCACATTCATTTTAGTAGGTGAACTCTGCTGTCATCTGTTTGCTGTCAGCATGGCTCAAAACATCTTAATACCAGGTCAAGATGGTAGAGAAATGCCAGGGATTTTTCACCAGGGGCCAGATGCCATGACCTTTCTGCCAATTGGAAGTTTGCTCTGCAAGGATGATGCAAGCCAGCGCAAGAAAAAGAAACCAGGAAAGCCTCTTTGCTGATAGGAAAAATCTGTGTTTATCATGGGCAGTATATGCTCTGCAGAGCCTCACCCATGTCACAAGGACTATGCCTCCCCTCCCTTCTCACAGAAATGTGAGAAGGCAGGAGCTATTTGTGTCTTCCTGTAGAAGGGACTAGCTGTCTCACAGATAAGACCACTCTACTTGTGACTCTGAACCCACACAGCCATACAGGAGTTGATATCCTGGTAAGTGGTGGGCAGGAGGTGCTGCCTGTTCCTGGGCTGATCTGACTGTGTCAACCTGCAGTCAGCATGTGTCACCAGGCAGTGGCTTACTCCATCCTCACTAGCAGCCCTAGGGGAGTTGTTTTTGGAGGATGACCAGGCACCATCCTAAGATTTTGCTGAAAAAATAATCTTCAGACCTCACAAGTGTGCACCAGGGAGATCTGAACATAACTTCAAACCAACCTGGGTTTTCATCAGAAATTCTCTCTGTTACTTCTCTGACTGGAAATGAGGTCTCCTCCCTGCCCCCCATCAAAGATTATAATTCATGAAGCAGAAAATGCCAGATACTCAAGCACTGGCAGAGTTATTTTAAATTATATTTCTAGTTTATCTTCCTTTTATATGTCAAAGTTTTCTATTTCCCCTATCTATTTTTATATATAGCAAAATGTATCAATCCAGGCATTTCAATATCCATCACTAAAGTATAAAGATCCATGTATCCTTGTCTACTGAACAAACAGGGATTTTCAAAGAGTATTTCCACTGCCAGCAGTGGCTTTTGTTTGCATTACTTGACAACAGTTCTGCTTCTAAGAATTGCAAAACCAAACCAAGAAAGCAGGTGGAATCGATGGTTTATCACCCTAAAAGCCCTCACTGTTGTACTCACACATTTTCTATCTTTCCCCTTTTCCTAGGAAATCTCCGTGGTTATAACTTAAACCAAAACTCTTTGAAACAGGCATTACATCTCCACTCATTGCACACATTTATGTCTATCAAGCTACATGGAAATATGAAATATTGAGCACAGCTGGAGTATTTGGAGTGTGTAAAAGCCTAGTGCAATATCCTGATCATAACTATTCCTTTTTGTGTGACTCCTTGCACCTTTGCAAGGTCAAAAAGAGAAAAAACTATTCAGAAGTTCTGTCATTGCCTTTTAGTTTCTGGCCCCAGAAAAACAACTCAAAATCCAAACATCTGCTACCTCTTCTACTATAGAGCAGTAGGAAGGGTGAAAGAACCTTGAAAAGCCATAATCTTGCAGTTATCAGGGGGATTATGAGGGCAAAATAAGGAGATTTTTCAGTGTAATATTCTCATGATTAGAATGAATTTCAAATTGTTTTTGTCATTGCTAGGAAAAGAGTGGAAGTGACATTTAGTAGCATATGAATTCCCAAGTAATTGGTACCCTGTAATATAAATTAGATTAGAGGCAGTTTACCAAGTCCCAGTACAAGAAATTTCTTTTCACTACTCTCTCAAAGGAAGATAATCTATAATGTATATTTTAGAAGACAACTGTAGCAAAGGAAAGCTACCATCCTAAATGAAAAAAAAAATTACTTCAATAGGACTTTGCAGTCAAAATTCCTTGCTGGTTTAAAGAAGACTCTCTGTATCCAGAAATAATACTGAGTTTGAGTGTTTCCTTTACTGCGTTTTGGTGTTAACTGCTAAATAATTAAAGATAGGAAAAAGAGCTGAACAGATAACTAGATAAGAGTAGGCATAATCACATCCCATTCCTTTAAACCTGGATCGGAGTTCTTTGACTTGCAATTGGTGTTTTTTTTCCACTGAGAATCTGTGGTAGGATACGTTCCTAGCACTACAACAGATGCTATTAAAGCAGCTTCTTTTCATTACGAAAACAAAGCTGAAGCACTCTAACATATGTTGTGTTGATTCATGCCTCAGAAAATATAATTCCATGGAGATATATTTTACAAATGCAATAAGAAAGCAGCTGATTCCTTGGAAAAATGCATTTGACTGCAGCATTAGTCACTTACATTTTGTACTTGACAAGCACTCAAACGCACTGTGTTTTAATACATTACCACAACACCTAAGAATTTTCATTCAGATGCAACTCTATTCCTTTCTCTTCAAGAATGTCTTAAATGATGCTACTGGAAAATGGTAAATATTGGTAAACAATTAATTTTTTTGAGAATCTGACCCTGTTGTTCAGTTGCTGGTGTTCAGACTTTCATCTGCAATAGAGAGATAATATTTCCGCCTCCCCTTCCATCTATGCACCCTTCATCTGCCTTCCATGCTTATGCAGCATACTGAGGATAGAGGCTGAGCCTTTTATGCACAATACCTACACAGTCAGCACCTACACAGTTCTTGCCTGCAGCCTTTAGGTGCTCCTGTGAAAGAGTTTTCCCCATGTACCACTAACTGATATTCTTGGTATCAGCCTCAGACAACTGGATGGTGCCAGTGATACTGGGGAGTATTTCCCTCAGAGTACTGAGCACAGAAGAACCTGCAGGCTCCAGATGCTTTCCAAGACTGGTGCAGTGGTCTCAGAAAACTTCTGTTCCCCCCTCTACTGCTGATCCTCTCAATACATAATATAATGTCCTCATCCAAGTCTTTAAAAAAAAAAGACTTAGCATACCATCTCGGGTATCAGTGTCTGGGAATGGATGTGGCAATTATATCAAGAATACTGAGAAATACCAATTTCTTTGGCAGTTCTATCAGCTACACAAAACTGACTGCAGTAAATGTTTGTTTCTGACAGTTGACTAGATAAGGTGAATCTATGGTGAGCTGACAAGTGTCCTAACAAGCTATATTATTCCAGACATTTCTTTCTGTCCAGAAACTCACCCACATCACTGACAGCTGGCACCTTCAGCATAAAATGATCAAAACAACAATCCATGATACTGCTGTCCTTATGTCCCAAACCAAGGCTGGTGCATTTGACTGGAACAGGCTGTGTGAAATAGGAGCAGATTTTGGAGTACTGCATGCTGTTATCTTCCTATTTAGTGTCTTTTTTATTAAAATATATTTTAACAAAATTTAAGGGGTGCACTGTGCTCCCTTTAAAGACCCAAAAACCAACTCTCAGCTGAAGTAAAAATATACAGTGAATTGATCCATGATGAATTCCATCCACTCCAGGGGCACTGAACTTGGTTGTAGAGCAGAGTAGACAAGGGCTGTTTCAGGGGACAGGGAGCCTGTAGAGAACAGCTGTTCTACAACCTTGCTTGTCTTATTCTCCACTGAGAACACTGAGGGGAGAATACTAGTTACAATAGTCCAACAGAGGACAGGGAGAAGAGTTAAAATAGTAGTCTGAAAAACAACAGAGAAACTTTAATGAAAATTATTTTTTTTGTGCTGAGAGAGAATAAAACCGACCACCTCTCTAGCTCAACTAAAAGCCTAATTTATAACAGTCTTAAAAAGAAAACTCGAATAGCTAGATGCAAAAAGATCTCCTTCAGTTTCTTCAAATGGAATTGTAAAATGCCTCAGGATAAATCCAGATCCCCTCATCTAATTATTCCTGTTGTCTTTTATCTGCATTCAATCAGAGGTCAATAAGGTGACTCAAGCCAAGGTCAATAAGGTGACTCAGCATAGAAAAAAATTTCCAAGAGGTTTTTTCCAAGCTGCTATCTTGCTAGAAATTCAAACCGCTCCCTAGAGATTATTATTAGAGCAAGCACCCTGATTCTGGGACATTAAAATACACTCATCTCTTTTCCCTACATTTAGGAAAGCTGTCTGTCCCATTTGTTGAGATTGCTGTTTCAGTCTTCTTTTTGGGGCATGTCTGGTGTCAAGTTGCTTCCTGTTGCAGAGTCCATGTGTCCCTGTTGAGTGCATCTGAGATCAGATCCCAAGAGGGAGCAGTTCTTACCTCTACAGTAATCCACAAACCCACTGATGAAGCTCCAGGGAAATAATTATAACGTGCCATTCTCCACTCCCTATGCTTCCAGACTGCAAATTTCCTCTTCTCTTGAGTGACACAGTATGGTTGGCCACTTTCACAGCATTAAACAAAGTCATTTGATGGTGAAATTGCTCAGCAACAGAAGAGCGCTTACTTATTGATTGAACTCCCCACAGACATTACCTGATATTGCTGAAGCTTATAGGATCAGTATTTTTGTGCTAGCAAATTGAAGAACGTAGTTTTAGAAATTGTAAGTAGGTGCAATGTTATATTTAAAAATGACAATTTAATTTCTTTATGAGGATGGTGTGCAAAGCAGGCGAGCGTTGGGAAGCACCATTGAAATCTGCTTTCCAAGGCACTATAGAGAGCAATATAGATACAATGTACTGCCTTATTTTCACCAAAGATCCCCTTTGAATTTCCTAAACATGATTTTCTAGCTCAATATCCCACTACCATGTGTGTTTGAGGAAAAAATTAAGGACCATCACATTTCCAGATAATGTATCTTAAGAACTGATCTCATAATGCAAAGGTCAGATGAAATCAAAGTACTGTTTACAGCAGTGCTCTTTCTTTTCAGCTATGAAGTTATTAAAGGCATATAGACTGAATTAATTTAAAAAAAAAAGAAGGAAACTGCTCTTGACTATCTTAAGGAGTAACATGTGGCGTGTAATTTGGACTGCTGAGTGATTTAGACATGTAACCTGCATTACTTATCCATCTCACTCAAGATATGTAGATTTTGTAATCTTTCATCTGGATTTTCAGGAAAACTTTGAGTTGTTTCTTAGTGGTTTGAAGGAGGCTGGAGAAGACGGCTCCTCTTTGAACAAAGAAGAGTGAAAACTGTCCAACTGGGAAAAACAATGACCATATGACAGAAAGTGATGCTTGGTACAGCAATATATTTTCAAATTATTTTCAGTGAAAGAATTATTTTTTTACTTTGTTTTTCACAGCAAACAATCCCTCTGTATTTAGTGCAGGATCCATTTAGAGCCAGAGTGGCTCATTGGTATACAGCATTCATAAGCTTTGTCTACTCCCGTTGTTCCAGCTACAATATCATCATATGAACACATCTGAGATCATGGAAAAGATCCATTAGTAAGCAAATCTGAGCCTTCTGCTCTCAGGGTGGGGGTGGAGGGGGAAAGAGGGGATTTTTATGGGAATTTAAGAGCAAATGCAATACTACCTTTAACTCGTCATCCTGCAGTGCCAATACCATTCATTCAAATATGGAATAGAGATAATGTTGCTTGCAAAGCTATTGGTACTAGTAGTTCAAATCCCTGTGTTTCCATTCACTAACTAGTGCATGGAAGCTATTCCCAAGCACTCTCTATCCATTACACAGTGGAGGCCAATCTGTCTAACCAACAAACCAACCAAGAAAACATTAGATCTGCTTATCTCAGTAGATGTGACAAAAAACTTCCTATGATAGGGCTGCAGCTAACAAAGTTTGAACAATTGAAATGAAATGAAATGAAATGAAATGAAATGAAATGAAATTAAATTAAATTAAATTAAATGAGTAACTTAAAAAACCCAACCCAAACAAAACCAAAGAACCCTAACTTTCTTCAGAAAGATATTTACAGACTCTGGGAGCAACTACATTTAAGGCATTTGAACCTTGCTCATGTGAAATTTATTAGATGGAAAGGACCAAAGTATTTGGTAAACAACTGCAAGAAATTCTTAGCCAAAATAATCTCAGGGAATAGATGCTCTGCAGAGATAAAGAGAAGTACACACAAACACCATTTCTCTTCCCCTGCCTCAAGTGAAAGAACAGTAAATAGGAGTGGCTGCTTCTAGAGGCTCATTTTTTTCCCTTGATAAATTTCTCTGGCAGCGGAAGCCCAGAAAGGTTCACCAGAGCATCCTGATAGACCTCACAGGAAGGCTAGGAAAACCTGCTACTTGAAGATGGTACTTGGTGTGGGGATTTGTCTCTAGAGAGATTATCATGAAGGGTGCCTAGAAGGAGATCATTAAAGGCTTATGGTAGGTACAGTTCAATAAAGCTCCACAATTGCTTTATAATTTAAAGGATCAAGGGGATAAGCTTGAGTATTAAAACTAAATAAAAATAATGAGGTACATTTGGTACTATTTGCTCCTTTGGCAGTCTGGCTCACAGTGAGGTGACATGAGCTTTGTTCAGTTGAACCATCAGCCCAATGTCTTGCCAAGTCCTGGGTACTCTTTTAAACATATCAGGCACCTGCACGCTGCTGAAGCCAGAGAGCCTGTGAAGGCTGGGTGTGTGGGACTGCACACACACACACCAGGGGCAGTGTCTCACTGAGGGCCCAGCGACTCCACCGGGGAAGAGGGCTGGCCCAGACAGGAGTGATGCTAACACAGGCTGCCTTGGGCCAGAAGACCTCAGTTCTGTGGTACAGCAAGACACCTATCTGAGCCATAGGAATGCTGAAAGCAGCATCAAACTACAGCTCTTTGCCTTGATTTTAGTTTTTCTATTTCTCTTATTGCCTTAAGGAGGGTCTGAAGTCCTATGTGTTCCCCATGGGTAGTGGTGAGGTCCCACTATATTCAGACTCCCTTTTGCAGCAGCAGAATCTGGGATTTCCATGGGGCCAAGAGCACCCTGTGCTGCAGAGCAAGTGGCAAGTGTTCTCTCTGTCTCCCACCTGCCCCAGTGGGGCTTGGCAGTGAGGGTGAAAAAAGGCACTGCTTTTCACAGGCTGGGGTTTGCATCGAGCATAAGGTGAGAGTTGTGGCATTACCTTATGTGACAGACACACCTCCCGAGACATGGAAACCAAGATGTTTGGTACCAGTGAGAGGGCCAGACCTGCTGAGACACACAGAAAGTTTGCACCTGAGGGGGTGCAAAACAAAGAGGATGGAGGTGATTTTGCTTGCCATGCCTGCCCAGAACCATCAGGCTGCAATAGAAGTCAAGGCATGCAGTGCTTTGGGCCAGACAAACAGGGAACTCTGAACTAAAGGAGATAGAATTTTTGTAGAATGCATGAAAACTGCATATATGAAAAGTGTTATGGTGGAGTTAGCACTACTGTTGTTTTACAAACAAAGAGCTGCCAAACAGAAACCATTTTTCTTATGGTGTTCCTGATGATATTTTGGTGTGCAGTGCCTAGACTCCAGGCAGCAGCAAGGTAGTGCCAGAAGCAAGAAGAGGGACTTTACTCACAGCACAGTTTCTCAAGCCAAGTTGTTCCGAAATTGGTGGCCCTGTACATGCAATTAACACTAACATATCAGAACAAATCCAAAGCTCTTATTCCACAGATCCAGAGCAAACAAACAAAAAAATGAGTTACCAATGCAAACAATGGGTAATTTGTGTTTGACTTGGCCCTAAAGTCGTGCTGTTAGGTTCTCAACCTGACAGCATGAGCTGTGATTTTTTATTAAGAAGATTTATGCAGCCCTGAAGGTGAGAATCTGACAATTAACAGGAACAAGATTGTCAACTGTGGTGCATTGTTTAGATGTTATAGAAAATTATGTACCCACCATGTGAAAAAACATGTATGCTGCTGGTGGCAAAAGGACACTCAAAAGATGTCACCATTAAGGTATTTTCCAGGAAATTTCCAGTTTTGGGGCTGACATTTTCATTCCTAGGAAGGTACATGTTTTGAATTAGCACAGAAGAATGAGATACAGCAAGTAAAAGTGTGAAGCAGATCCATGCATGAGAATTTAGACAACATTTCACTTTAATTTATTACAGTTTCTTCATGTTTTTTTAGAGTACGCCCCCCTTTTTATATAGGATGTAATCTGTTTGAAAACACTGAGTTACATGATGCCTTGCATATTTACAGGACTAAGTCTATTTTAGCATATGTAAATAGGATAGTTTGACTAGTACTCAATTTTTGGTGCAAAACCTTGCAGGCAAGATTTGCGAAAACAGGAATCCAAACACAAGCTTCTGACATACATCTATATTGGGTCTACATAAGTAAAAGTACTAAATTCTAAGTATGGCTTTCTAGGTTTAAAAATAAGGTGAAATATTGAGCTGCTGAAAGTAACATAGCTGCATGAAGAGGGTATGTTCACCTTGATGGAGACCTTCTGAACAGCACGATGGTGCTCTTAGGGTCCACGCTAGCCTGGAAAACATTGCACAGCCCTGTTTTGCCACACAAATGCATCCAAAAAGAACTCGGCTTGAAAATGTAACATCTGAGTTGGCAGATCATGTTTGATTTTACCATGTGTGTTTCAGACAGTCACATTTCTCATTGTCCTGAATTTGGCTGGGACAGAGTTACTTTAATCTGTGGTAGCTGGTACAGTGCTGTGTTTTGGATTCAATACGAGGATATTGCTGATAGCACACTGATATTTTGACAGTTTCTATGTAGTGTTTACCCTTTATGGAGGATTTTTCAGCATCTCATGCTCTGTCAGTGAGGAGTGGCACAAAAAGCCAGGAGAGAGCACAATTTGTACTGCTGTCTCAAACAGGCCAAAGGACTATGTCATATCATAGAACATCATGTCCAGTACGTAAACTGGGGGAATTACCCAGAAGGAAGCAATCTCTGCTCAGGGATGGGATGGGTATTGGTCAGTGGATGGTGAGCAATTGTATGGTGCATCGCTTTTTTCTCTTGGGTTCTGTTATTGTCTCTCCCTCTCCTTATAATTATAATTATTGATATTATTTGTATGTTTATAATTATAATTATATTTTGCTTCAATTATTAAGCTGTTCTTAACCCATGAGGTTTACCTTTTGTCTTGGGGGGAGTGACTTGATATTTTATTCCCTATCGCTGCTCTAGGCCCAGAAATTAGTTTTATGCCTTTCTATGCTTTTAAACTGAGCCTGAACAGAGAGAGAGAGAAAACTGAGCAAACTTCTCAAAGCAATGCTTTTCAAGGACATATACACAGAGATAACACAGACTGCTCAGTGTTTGGATGCTGTGGGAGAGGAGTGGAGAAGCACCCTGCTTGCTTGTTCAGCCAGCATTCGGGTTTTCTTTTCTGGAGGGTTGAGCTTTGTTTTTTCTGGAATTTAGAATTTTTCCTTTTCTCTGCTGGATTGCTTTCAACATCAGAACACATTGGGACTGTTCTCCACTGAGAGCCCTGGTCCCTGGAGGAGAGGGGCGCACTCTGTCCCAGCTCAAAGGAGGAGGACCTAAGAGAGGACTCTAACATTTTCCCAGGTTTCTCTCCATAGCGAGAGATTGTATTATTTACCATGATTTTCTTTTTCCTGTGTGTTCGTTAAAGAAATAGTTTTTTATCTCTTTGACTTTCCTTCAAGGAAAAATTTCTTTTTTCCTGAACCTGGTGGGGGAGGGCTGGTTTGTAACCTGCCTTCTTTCAGAGGATATATTTCTAAATTTGGCCAAACCGGCACACCTTTCCTTTCCGGTTCTTGTCCCCTCTGGGGGCAGGGAGGAGGTTGTGTAAGAGAGCAGTAATGTGGTGCTCAGTTGCCAGCTGGGATTAAACTGCAACACTTATCGTCAAGGCAGTGGAAATTTAGGACACACAAGTGTTTTGTTCTTCAAGGCTTGGCTCATAAGGCCACTTTTTGACAAGCTGTGACACTGTTAATGCCCATGGAAGTGCTTACACTATGAGTAACAGCTAGTAGGAGTAGTATGGATAACGGTTAACTGCAGAAGCAGCACCTTCTTTATTTAGTCCCTTGTTTCGGCTATTTTCGAACAACTGCTGTTTATTGACATTATTGGGTTCAAAAACTGACTTTCTTTGTTCTCTTTCCAAAAACCACACTGAAACAGGTCTGACATTTGAAGCAGTGTATTTACAGCATCACGGAGCATGTGTCTCTGGAGCATGGCTGTAACGAAAAACAGAGAGCAGCAAAAGCCCTGGTTATGTTTGTTACCCAGGGGAACTGCAGAGCAGGATGGCTTCCTCACCATCCTATTTTTTCTGCCTTTTTTTTTTGTAAAAACATTTTGAAATGGAGTATTAAAATGGCTTACTCTCCTTTCAGATCTAGGCCCAAGGAATTTCACATGGAGGTATTAGCAATTGAATATCGCATCCACATTGGATGGGTTTTGTCCCTCTTTCCCTAGGAAGGAAGGAGGCACCAGTTGTCACTGCTTCATTAATTGTTCAATTTCTCCCAGTGGTAAGGGGACAAATTCTAAATTCCAACTGGCAGAGTTTGCAGGGGTGTTTAATTTATGAGGCGTGAGAAACTGGAAAGATAACTACAATCAGTATGAGCATAAGAAAAACATCCAGCTTCAAATCTCTGCCACACAGTGTAGCTGCCCATGCTTAGTTATCACCCTGCACATATTTTTTGCTTTCCCAAAATCTAGTTTTCAAGGCTTTGTTGTTTTGTTTGTGTTTTGGTTTTTATAAGGACTACATTTTTTTTTTTTTTTAGGCTGGAAGGTTTCTCAAGGGAAAGAGGGACAGTCTGGAGAAAAAAAGATTGAAAAGGTACAAAGAAAATAAAAATATATCTTGCCAAAACCATATCAACACTATTGAATATTGTGGAGGGTAGAAGATATGTGAAAGCAGAGGTCAGATTCTCACACTAGACAGCTTCTTACTGGAAATGGAAACGGTCTGAAGAAAGGCAGGCAAGGCTAGCAGCCTTTCACAAACAAAAGGGGTGAGGAAAGGAAAGCAGAAATGTAGGGATTGTGAGTACACAGAATTATTGCTATTAGTTTTTAACTTTTCTAACGAAGCTATCTGCATTACTGGCAATATCACCAGAACACAAGCCAGGTGTCTGCAGATTTGCATAGATCTACATATGTTTAGTGATATCTGAACCTTTGTCCAAACTCAGATTAGATGATATAAAAAGGGCAAATAGACATACATAAATATTTCAGAATTTAAAATAATTTCTTATCCATATGTATCCTTCTTCCTTCTGCCTGTGAATTCTGGTTCCTCCCTTCCAGCAGGAGACTTTAATTCTAGTGTCACATTACCCTGAAGAAGTTTCACTTGATGAACAGCCTCAAAGCCATATCTCCCCCCCTAAGTTAACCATAGTCCTCCAACTTCACTTATTACATCCTTCAGAAAATCCGGAATTCCAGCCCACTCCTAAAGCAAACCAGCCTTGAGTTCTGTACAGCTTGGCCAGATATGAACACAGATAACATTAGTTTCTTAGTTATGTTATATATTTCCAATAGCTTTCTTAAATAAGAAGCATCTGGCTTAAACAGCACCAAGCACATTGCTAGGAGGGCTTTGGCAGAGACTGTGGTCTCTGTTCTTGGAGGTGTTGTGGGCTGCAGACAAGAATTTATGTTGTCATGTAAAGAGCTCTAGCCTGGCACAGAGTCTGTTTGTGCAATTCTCTGTTACATGCTTTTATTTATGCAGAACTTTTTTCTGGGGTTGAAGAACTGAGCAAAAGATGAAGCAGACCTCAGCTCAGCATCACCTGTGTGTGTGCATAACTGAGAGGTGATACCTTAACCTATGCAGCTGCATGTCCTCAGAGCTAACTTCACCCAAGATGATCACCTTCCCAAATGAATGTGGGATGGCTGGGAGAAAAGGCTGTTGAGGGGCCACAGGGCCAGAGCTTAGGGTAGATCTCACTTGCCATCATCAGAGTTGAAGCACTCCCACAGACAATGAAGATTTGATTTCATCTCCACCACCTCTTATGATATAAAATGAAAAAAATTCATTTAGCTTGACTTAATACATTTTTATATATGTGTCTGAATTTCACCCCTAAGTAAGAATAATGTCCATGAGTCTTTCCTTTTAAATCTCTGTACATATCTCTAGAACATAAAATGTACACTCAGAAAGGAGTCTGAACATATATTTATTAGACTATCAGTCCTGCTGGAACTATTTCTAATTGGTGTGGCAGGCTTAGGTTTCCAGATTGTAGTCCATGTATTATTCCTCTGTACTGTTCTAGAGTAGCAGGTAGGGCAGTAGCACACAGAATTATTTATCAGGATGAATAAAAACATGTCTTGAACTGAAAAGTGCAAGAAAGGAAAATAAATATCCAATAGACCAATATGGACTAGGATTGTTGTTTACTGAAAGGATATGAGAATTTACATATAAAAAAAATAACAGAAAAAATTGTCTTTTCCCAGTGCAAGTAATAGTTTTAGCTAATCTGCTGTCAGAAAATGTTTCCTAAACTAGTTTTATTTAAAGCACCTTTGAAATGGTAAACTGTCTAGCAATTAAGGAATTTCTTTAGTTAATTTACCTTGATTAGCAAGGTATTTTTCAAAAAGTGCTAATCAATTTTAACTTCTAGTAAACTGAAAACACCGCATAAATTGCTGTTACAATCTTAAACTGCAGATCAGTTCTGAAAATCTAAATCAGTGTGCATTTTTATACTATTCTCTTCCAGTCATTGTCTGGAACGTCTTTCTTGACCTTGAATGGTGAGAGAAGAAATTCCATGTTAAATAGAGAAAAAGATGCCACACTTCATGATTGCAATTTTTAGCTAAAGTATGCATATGTAAGAGATATGAAGAGCAAACATGGTTTTAGGGAGTAAGGTGCTCATAAGGTGACTTTTTTTCCATCCAAAGGGCATTCTTAAATGTTAGGATAAAATGTTCTCTAACCATACAGTGCAAACTGTTGGGTATCTTACATTAACAGGTTTACTGAAAAGTTGCAGCCAAAGAAATTCTTGCAATGCAATCCTCTTGTTTTGTAAGCATAGAAGTATCCAAAGAACACCATGAGATAATTGATAGTGCAACCACATAAGAGTTTTTTAGGCACCTCTTTCATTTTCCATGCTGTCACAAATAAGCTGATCATAGGTCTTTAGGAGTATAACTGTGCCTGAAAACTATGAATTCACAACTGTTAAAGGCATAGATGGTTTTTAGCAAACAAATCTAATCATCAACCATCTGGAGCTTCTTCCACTTAGACATATATTAGAAGAATAGAGAACTACTCTCTTCAAAACTCCTACCCCTAAATTCATTGATACATCCAATTGTACTGTAGCTACACATACTTTTTTTCTCCTTTTTTTTTTTCTGAAAGAAACATATAAAGCAAGTTAGCAGAAGGCAGGTCACTACAGATACTGATTTGGCAAAAAAAAAAATCCTTTATAATGGTAAGAAAATGCCACAAGATAAAACAAGAAACCAAGTTCTGTGAGAAAATGGCAAACAACCTGGTGCACTGTGCAACAGCAGCAGAGCAGTGCTGGTTTCCACCAGAAGGCACTGGTGCATGACAATATCTTCTAAATAATTTTCCATAGTAAATATATTATGAAGCAGCAAGTTAAGTAGGACAGTGAGAGTCCAGACAGTTGTGCCCAATCTACCTCTAATGGTACTCAGTAAGGAACAGATGTGTGTTAAAACTGCTTATTGTTACATAAATGCCTACATTGGTATGTAAGTTTTCTTGTTCTTCCTAGACAGCTCAGGGAAAAAATCATAATATCCTTTTAGGCTATGTTGTTTTTTTTTTTTTTTTTCAGGAGCAATCCTCATTTAACTGCATGTAGAACCCAGAAAGTCACCTCAGATAGGAGATTTTACATATGTGATGTGCAGACTTCTCTGCTGAAAGGTCCAGTGTTTTTTGAGCACCATTTGGATGCTTCCTTGGATCTGTCTTGACTTGTGGCCCTGTGTGCCAGTGCTGCACATTTGAGGTCGGTATTTCCAAGATATTCCTATTGCTCTCAGCTGTGATCTTCCAGTTAAGCATATTCTACTCCATTTTGTCAGGCACTAGTTCATATGTAACCTACCTGACATGTATTAATCTGGAGCCTATGGCCTGCCTTTCTCTTGGTTCTGCTGCTCCTATATGCACACTGATTTTCCCAATACCCTTACTCAATAAAGAAGCTCCTATTAATTTCTGTTTGGCTGGCCAGAGCGAGTCCAGGCTGTCTGTGCCACTTCTATTTACTGGATACATACTCAGCCTAAGAAAATTCAAAGTGAAAAGCTTTCTTCTGATGCTATTTTTGTGCTCTTTTCCTTCCAGTCATGTACTATTTTCCTTCCACAATCTGGATCCTCAGGTTGAGCTCCATTGTAGCTTGGACAGCAGAAGGCATAAGAACATATGGATCCTTTGCGTTCACCAAGACACAAAAGAAATTGCATGTCATTTATTAAAAGCAATGTGATTTTCAACTTCCTAGACATTGATAAAGTCTGAGAAAATATAGTTCAGAAGATTTAGAGGAATGTGTTTGTGTCCCAGAATAATCACCATTAGAGGAACTCGGTTGTTTGTCAGTAACTGGTATAGTACATGTGCAAAAAATGATGATAATCCAAAGTATCAGAATGCTGTTAATAAATAGTTGATGCTCAGAAAGTGAAAGTAAACATGCTAATAAGTTTTCCTGCAAAGGAAAACTCCTTTGTCTGTGTCATTTGTCTGACACTCCTATGGTGTCAGACAAATGGCAGGGCTCATTGATGGTTCAGGATCTGAAAGATCGATACTGAAGGCACCACACAGTCTCAGTGGTGACCCTTATGGTTCAAAATGCTACTGCATGATGTTCCATTTGGTGAGAAAAATTAGGTGGAATCAGGCTGGTTTTTGTTGTGAGCCCATGTGTTTAGCTCACAAAGTCCTGTTTCCTTCAGAAAAGCAGAGGTAGAACACACCCAAATATGACCAAATTCCCAGGATTTTCTCATCTACCATTCAATCCAAAGTACCTCCCCATCATGGCTGTCCCTTAGGCCATGCTCTCACTGCCTGCCCTGGCTGTGTCTCATGCATTCTTCCAGCTTCTCATTGCCTCCTACCATTAACAGGCAAAAACATGACCAGCCAAAATCAGTTCATCTACCATGTGCCTTGCACGTCTCTTCATTTTGGAGAGTAGCTGGATGCCTGCACAGAGAGTTAAGATCACCTTTCTTCATAAAGGATAGTACCTGTTTTATACTTGGCTTAAGCCAAGGGCATCAGCTTCCACTTCCAGTTCCATTTCAGCGGATAGGTGGGATTCATCTTACTTCTATCTCAGCTCAGAAAGCTTTTAGGCTGAAAATCATCTGACTATTTAGATGTCTAAATTGGGATGAGATGACTTACAGGTTAATATTTTTACAAAGGGACCCTTGGGTGACTGGCTTAGATATAAACATCTGTACTCTAAGTGTCCAAATTTGGCCAGAATAACTCATTCAGTGGCAGTGTGAGGAGACTGCCTCAGACTGAGGTAAACACAGAGGAAACACAGAGCAAACACAGAGGTAACACGGGGTAACCCAGGCTACAGGTAGGCCATCAGCTCTAAGGAAATACTGAACTTTGAAGATATACGATTGCTGTTATGCCAAGAAATTGGAGGCTTGAAGAGATGCCCTGAAAGCTGATAATTATGGGTTCTGTTAGGAAATGAATGTGTTGAGAAATGCATGCCTGGGACAAGCATTGACTCCTAAAATGCTCTACTCTTCTCATGGACAGGGATTATGAGACTCAGTGCACTCATTTCTCTCAACAGCATGATGAAAATTTCATCCGATGATGTAAAATGAAATCCAAGTTAATCATCATTAGGCTATTGGTCACAGCAACAAAAATACAAACATTGTGTGTATTTGAAAGATGGAATAGAGGAAAAGAAAAGAGAAGTGAGAAATTAAACTGAGCTGAGGAAGGTTGAAAAAGGAGAGAATTTACAGAAGATTGAATGTGAGAAAAGACAACAGGAATTCAAGGAAATGGGCATTAAAGTAGCAAGAGGACACAACCATTATAAAAATTTTCCTACCTGATCTGTGCCACTGCCTTGGACACCTAGAATCCTGTTTCTGCTAGAACCTAGGATTAGGTGCTTCAGAGGATGGTGCATGAAATCTGTCTATTGAAAACCTGTGATATAATCAGCCTATCAAGGAGGTCTCCTCTTAAAAGAGATTATTTGAAATCCTGAAGCAAGAAAGGTGGGTGAAAACTGAGATGGAAATAAAAATATAAGGTGAAGATATTTGAGAGAGTGAGGAAAAGAAAAAAATGGAATATAAGAGGAGCCCAGAATATCATAATTTATTTTCCCCTGGTGCTTTGTTCAAGAGATGATCCAACTCAAACTCTTCACGTTTGGCTCCTGTACAATATGCAGGAGAGCACATTACATTTTATGAGAATGTTTTATATAGTTTTATGTGGTGCTTGTCAATGTTGTAGGATTTCCAAGTTACCAGGTTTGGTCCTCCCTGTAATTAATTTTTTTAAAACAAATCTAGGTCTTTTTTAACCTAAATGACTATATGATTCACTCCTTAATCCTTAAAAGATTTTTTTTTTAAGTTGTCCCTGTCTCTTCCTTATATCTTCTCTGCTTATTAAAACTAATCTGAAATACATTGACTTGACTGTACTAAAGTTGCTCATTGCCCTTTAAAGCTCTTATTTCAATCTATATTTGGCACAATTTATATTGCTTACTTACTCTGCTATCTGCTGTGAGGACAGGATGCTTTCTCAGCTGATAAGGACTATGTATAGACATCTATCAAGCAACCCCATCATGAGCAGCACTTGCCCCAATGAAGTTCCAGGAGGAGACTTAGCTCAGGCAGCACCAACCTACCCCAATGCTTTGTCATAGAGAGGGAACCTGTTCAGGGTGCACGTCTCCAGAGAGCAAAGCAGATGCTGCACTTCGTGCTTACTTATCCAGCACCGCTCATGGTACCTGAAGTAAGATACCCGGAGGTCAGAGAGCCCGCAGGAACAGCACTATCCAAGTATTTTTACCTTAGCAATTCAAAACCATGCAAAACACAGCAGCCCCTGAAGAGTAATTTCTTCCAGATGAGTTCCTCTCCATGATGGCCCTAGCACCAGGATATAAGAAGTGACAACCAGGCCAGGCCTTATGCACCTCTGCATGCCAGATATTTCTTGAGGAGGAGGGGGACTGAGGAAGAGAAGCTGCTGCCTAACAGCATCCGGCTTGTGCAGAGAGGAGGGAGCATATTTAAATGGTTTAGTACAAATACGTCAGCTCCTGGCAGGATATTGAAACTGATCAGTGGGCCCTGTGATCAGCATATCAGATCTGACTGATATTCCAGTAGTGTCAGCCTGTTATCAGGGACAATTTATTTTTGTTTATGGTTGTCACTTCTGCTGGAAATTATAAGACCTACTAAATTTGCAGCATTGTTATCTTGCTGCGGACATAAGCTTTGAAATAGGCCTTGGACAAAAAATATAATTACTCTCGAGGAAATAGTTCCTATATACATCCTATATGGCCCAGATTGCTTCAGTTTCTACACTTTAATTTGCTTATCCTGTATCACAAACTGTACTTTCAGGGCAGTAACTGGAATACCATCATATCAAGGAATTCTATTCAAGAAAGCATTCAATTTACTCATATTCAGAGAAACTAAATCCTTTAAAGACAAAATGAAAAAGAGAGGTAGAAAAATTTCCCATGTTACCGTAGCAGACTGCCCCTTTACATTGTTGATTTAAATGGCATGCCTCTTTTCATATTGTGTTAGGGTTTCATTTTCTGCCCCTCCTTGACTTTAGCTCCTGGGATTTTGCCATTTATAATCCAGTGTTCTGTTTCTCTTTTCCTAGTCTCGTGTTGCTTATTTTGCCCAAGCCTGTAAAACCAGATGTCCATCTTGCCAAGACAAATTTGCTCAGGGTCAGCAGGGTAAAAAGTCTGACAGAGGAATCATAAAGAAAAACAAATGCACAAGGACATGAACATAGTTACTCCTCAAGATGAACTAAGTCAGGTCTAGGCTCAGTCGATGTTTAAGGCATGTTTGTGCTTTGGGGAGAGAAGTGAAGTAGTACTGGAGGAATTTTAATATGCTGTACAGAAAACACACTTGTTTGTCACGCACCTGGTAGATCCCCTCATCACATGAATGTCTGAGAGTAACAGATTGCTTTTTCTCTGAAATTCATATTAGAAATTCTTGGCAAACGAAATAAAGGAATGAATGTTTTCTAAAAACAGTCAATTTGTTTTTTCTGTGATAAACAAAGTTAGGTAGACCCAAATTAACAGCAATATGTTTCATATTTTTAGTTCTGACTGCTACGTGTATCTCAGCAATTGATATCTTTATTCATAAGATACAAAATATAAAAGTACAAGAGTAGCATTTTTCAGAGGACAAAAAAAAGAGGATGATGTTTCTAGAAAATAAGTTTGTCCTGTCCTTTGTACAAAGTGGAAGAGCTGAGGGACAGAATGAAGGATGCTGTGAACTGACTCTCTCCTAAACCGAGTTGTGAACATTTATGTCTGGTTTAAGGCAAACCTTGGTGACAAATTAACCTCTCATGAAGAGAGGTGCTTTTGTGGAACAGGTGATAAGCCAGGACAAAATCCCCCCCAGTCTGTCCTTGACAGGTTTCCTGTGGGATACTGAACATGTTGCTTTGAGACTCATCCCAGCTGCCTTCAGCCTCATAGTCATCTCCCTTAAACTACTTAAAAGGAGAGATATGGGCATGTCCAGTAAGTAATTAATTCCACTGATCTGAGAAACCTCCTAAAGTCAGGATGATCTGCCCAGGAGACAATTTGGCAGCTGCAGCCTGGCGTCTGGCCACCCCCCTGCCCTCTGTCTGCTCCAGCGGGCAGCTGTCCAGCGCTCTGTCCTGCCTGGGACAGGGCAATCTGCTCAGGCTGGCCACTCCTCGGGACAGGCTCTGTCTCATGCAGCCTGCTCATAGAGCCTTGGCTATGACAGTGCCCTGGATGTGCTGTGAGACTGCTTAGCAATTCTGTAGTAATAAGTGAATAATAGCAGCAGAATGTTGCTTCAGGCTTGCTAAAATTCAAGTTTTATAGCAGGACGCGTCTCAATGCAGAGAACTACAGAGTGTGAACAGCCATTCTAACAGTGCATCCTCTGCTGTTTTGTGTCTCAGCTTCTGACATTTACAAATCCAGTGATAATAAAATGAAAAAAAACTGGCCCCACCAAGTGAAATATACATTGCCCTCTGCTTTTTTTTTTTTTTTACATTTCATGGTTGGGAGCTCAGTGTAATGAATCTGACAAGGTAAAGCTTTCCAGATCTCTGTTATGCTGGTTTCTCCAGTAATGCTGATAGCATCTATGAAAGTGCACCAGGAGTACCATGTGCCTGAGCACATCCAAAAGTCTTTCATGGTTTGTTCAATCACATCGAAAAGTCCAACAGAATGGTTTAATTAAACAAAAACTTATCTTTTCATTTAATTGCTTCTGCTCTCTAAATGCACTTTGTCCCTTCCACTGAACCTTGTGGGTATTTCAGCCAAGAAAAGGTTGGTTTGAGACAAGAGGTGTGTTTCCAGGAACATGGCTAGCCCACAGCACCCCATCTGAGGGACAGTGGTCAGCGGAGGCTGCCACCTGTCATCTGTGCCCTTGTGCTTATAATCACGTGTAATTTCCAGCTTGTCACAGGAGCACAGAAAAACCTACTCACAATGGACACCGCGGTGGTGGCTTCAGCCAATGTCCCTCAGCAGCTTGGGTGGGAGACCAGCACTGGTACTGCAGTGGGAGGTAAAGGCTCAGCTGGCAAGTGGAGTGGACAGACCACTTCTGATTGAGAGAACATCTCCAAGGATGCCTGGGTGATGCTCAGAGCACAGCTTTAGCCTCTGCCCAGACTTCCCGTGCCTCCTTAGATAAAGTTTACCCCATATCCCCACCTGCAAAGGAGGATGACATAAGTTTATTTCTTCCTTTCCTGCCTCTTTCCTCCATCTGCCTCAGTGGCCCATCCTTCTCTCATGGCTTATCAGGTGCAGTGCAGCACTGGTGGGGTCACTGCTGAAATGGAGAGAATTATGGTTTGTTAGAGGCCCTGTGATTTAACTGGACTGGCCCCTACTTCCAGGGGTCAGGATCACCAAAACCCTATTCCCATCACTGCTACAGACTGATGTGGAGCAATTGCAGCTCTGTTTCTGATCTGACACAGATTACAAGCCAGGTGGCTTTGGCAGGCTCAGCCCAGTCCCTCATGGGATCTCCTCTCAGGAAAGTCACAACAGTGCACAGTTTGGCTCTATTTGTATTAATGGTACTCGACACTTAGAAAACCCAAGGCACCAGAGCAGTGGTAGGTTTTCAGATCAGGCTACTCCAGTGGCATACTGAGGGGAAATTCTCTCTGCTCCTCTATGCCTAATTCTTGTTAGCACTGCCCACTTTTCACAGGCAAAACCGAGGCACACAAACTGGGCTGAGAAAGTGTTTGCCACTCTCACAGAGGAAGATTTCTGATCCAAATCATTGCTCTTGAGCTGGCCTTGAAATTTTCAAACCCTTCTCATATAAGTTGACATTCACTCCATTTATTTCCTGCCTCCATTCTTAAAGAAATTAAATTTTACAGAAATAAAAGAAGCACATTGAGAAGGGATGCACGTTTCATTTACTCTAATTATGCACAGTGAAAAGTTTCCATTTCAACAAACCTCATTGATATTCTGCTGTGAACTTGGCTGGGGAAAAAAAAAGCACTAAAGGAGATTTTACCAGTCAATTAACTTTAACTAAAAAACCCCTTTTGTGGATTTAAGAATATTCCATTCTTCACTTTAATTTCCTTCCCCTCTTGCTATGACTGCTGTAATGATAAAACATCTCCCTGGATCACACTGAGATTCTGCAATGGTTGTAGTACCTAATACTCTGATAGCGGTGCTAGTGTTATTTTATGGATTAATTCCAAATAGCAGGATATCGTGTGTCAATATTACACTGGGCTTTGTGTAGTATGTGAACAGGCCACCTCTTAGGCCTCTGGGAGAAATACTTATTTCTCTCACATATGTGGTTAAATCTTTCAATATTTCATGACCTCTGTCACTAATGCACTTAGACTCTACATGATCTTTACAAACAGTGTTCATAAAACTTACATATACAGGGATTTAATAGATCTGAGAGCCAGCTCAGGAATCATAATGTGAAACAATGAATAATTTATTAGAAAATATAGAAAACCTCAAAGAGAAAATGAGATGTGTATTTTTTACTCACAAACCATATGAACATTGTTCTCTCAGAGGCAGAAACTGAAATTCTGTTAAGATTTTCTTTATCACTATCAGTAATACGTAAATTGAAAATAATAAAAGTATATTTTTGCAAGTGTTAGTATCCTTGCTTCCTTCTCAAGCAAGGAAGAAAACAGTTGGAACTAAGCCTACTGTAGTAGTAAGCTGTGCCATGACAAGTATAGTGTTGTCATCACTTTTTGCTTTCTCAAATATGAAAAATTATTGATTTAAAATTTTTAATTTGTACCAATGGCTTAAAGAGGATAAACACTACTAGTGTTTTACTGCTTAGGAGTCTAAACACTAGAAATATAAAAAAAATTAAAATGACACCAGAAAACATGGTAATCACTGTAAAATAGAGAGAATAATGAAATGATTTGAACTTGGTCCCTTATATATACAATCATCATCCTCTGAAATTTTTAATCTGCAATCCTGATTAAAAAACTGGACAGAACTTCCCTCAAATATATGGCAAAGACATGTGAATTTTTCAAGTACAAATCTGAGATGAGTTTGGGAAACTTGTCTATAATATCAGTAGACGTTTATCTTTGTTCTTTTGAGCTACAGTATGCTGTAAAACTCCTTCCTGCTCAGCACAGGCTCAAATCAGCCTCCCCCGTGTTCTCTGAGCCAGCAACGAGTTCACACCATCCTCAACTGTCCTGCAGTGAGGGGAAATCCATGGTGTGCTTCATGCTGAATCTGAATATTTTCATCTGCATTCCTCATCAAGTTAGGAACATTTCTCTGCCAGGTGGCAGTCTATTTTTCATGTGTCTGTGTTGTCACAATGTTAATTTTTTTACGAGTTGCACTGACTTAGAATCACTTTTTCTTCCTTTTTTTTTTTAATGTGTTCTGCTTCTGAAACAGGGTAACAACTGGTCCCTTCACACCCTGGTATCCCAGTATTAGATAAGATGATCTGGTACATCTGCCAAGGCTTCCCCTGACAGCCAGCTTTAGACTTGCATTGCTTGATGTCTATTCCTTTCTTGCAGGAAAACAAGTTGCCCAAAATCCCCACAGCACCAGCTCTTCCTTCACCAAGCCACTGACTCCAAGGAGGCATCTAGACAGATTTTGCTGCAGATTTCACAGGTCAATATTGCAATATTCAAAGCACAAGCCTTGCAAACTCAGAAAAGACATGTTTGCATGCTTGCCCAAAGGGGACACCACTATATAGTTTGCCCTGAGTCCAGAATTGTTTCTCAGCCACCCCCTTCTTCTGATACTATTTGCAAAATTGAGTGAATAAACTTAAAGAGATTTACCTACTTGAAGTTATGGAAAGGGTTCAGGGGAAAATTTGAAACTGTACGATATTGATATCACTTTTGGGGAGTTATTTGATATTTTTTGTGCTGGAATGCAGTAGTACAGTACTGTAAATCACCACACTTAGTAATGTAGCTACTAAAATATTCCACACCCTAATATATGAATTTGTCACTATGTTTCTTCTTGCATCCAACAAAGGATGGAGATTGTCCTTGGCCTTCCTTCTGTTGTTGATGTGTTTGTTAATGAATGAGAAAAAGTTTTAAGAAACAAGTGTGGCAGAGGGTAAAAAAGCAACAAAATAAGTACTACAAGATCAACTAATGAAAAACATTAAATGGAACAGGGAAAGCCATTATGGCCAAGGGTGAGAAAGGGGACAACTTTTAAGAAACTCTGCACAATTTCTTTGTGCCGAACAAAAAAACGCCCTGCTATTCTGGGTGTTGCATAAAAAAGTGTGGCATTTGAAGCAAGAGGAGAAGCTTCATATGGTAAAGCTGTGTGACATTTGTCAGTTAAAATTTTTTGAGGGCCAGAAATGCAGATTTTTTTCTGAAAGTTTTAATTAATTCATTTTATTTTTATTGAATTTCTCTTTTTCACTGAAAGAAAATAAGAGAAAAAAAAAAATGTTCTGTTATGATATTTTCCAAGTGAAATTATTCAATTTTTCAATCAAGCTTTTCAATTTGAATTTCCCTTTCTCTTCCCTCTTTTTGGAAGGAGGAAGGGAAGTGCATATATTTCAAAATTACTGCAACTGGAAAGAGCTGTTTCGAGTACAGTTGAATACATTACTTTAATAATTGAAAAAATAAATGAGAAACTGTTATTCAACTTAGCACACTTTTTAAAACACAAATTTGTTTTTGATTTGTTCTGAGTTTATTTTTATTTCTCTCTGGAACTGCCAACAACACTGTCAAGAAGACTGTATATTATTAATGCACTACAAAATGATCTTGGAACAGAACTCCAGAGATTTTGTGTGAACTTTCTGCAAATGGTAAACAAGAGAGAACAAAAACATTTATAATGACGCTGTCCCAAATTATTTTGACTCCACAGTCACTGTAACCTGATAACGTTTAGGATTAAAGAAAACATCCAGCTTTGTTGCACCTTGTGAATAGCAGCACAAACCACTTACTGCCCTGCAACCAAGTATTTGTGTTTCATTCTTGCAAATGAGACATATGAGTCCCTGGACTTCATGAGGCTTTTTCCTCCTCAGATGAGAAATACAATTTTATGATTGTGACGGCGTTGTGTAAAAGTTGAAAGCTTGCCAGCTTTGCTACATGAGAGCAGTCATCCAAGCAGTACCTCAAATCCTGAATATAAGCAAAGAATAATTAGAGCAACATACTGTGCACTGCAGCAGTAAGGGTGTGTCAGCATTTCAGTGTAAAATCTGTGGACCAAATCCTGATGGCATCACTGAGGAACTCAATGCTTTTGTCTTCAATAGAATGCTGTCTCTGATTTTCATACCCTTGACTTCCTTGATCAGAAATTAAGGAATGATTTCCAGATTCAGACTTTTGTGCTTATTACTCATTCTGAAATTCAGTTAAGAGATTTGTTTTGAAGTATCTTAAAAAGCAGAGAACATTTTTCTCTACCCACACATCACTCCCACTGAAGAAAAAATTATTTTGAATTCACAGATCTCTCTTTGGCCTTATTAGATGGGCACTTCCAGGAGAGAAGTGCAAGCAGGATTTTTCTGTAATTTAAAACACTAATTTATTTGCAGCATATACTAGAAGCTCTATGGTAAATGCAAGAATTCAAAACCAAAACAAATAAACAAACACCACCTGTCAAAAGAAGAAAGAAACAAACAAAAAAAAGCATAGACACAGATAGATGATTGAAGTGGAAAGAGGTGAGAGGAGTTGAAGGGGGGAGATTTAGCACCAAACAAACGGAAATAATTGTAAAATATTTTTTAAACACAGAAAATGAAGTTAATTACATCTCAGTATCCTGCCCCTGACTATGTCCTAAACTCAATATATGAAGTAGAGGAGCAGGGAAAGCCCATGTGATGCTTTGCATAAGCACTCTCAGCTCCCAGACACTTGAGGCTGTAGGACATCTGGAGTGAGTCACACTTTCTGTTTGACCATATCCCTTAATGGATTTCTGCTCCAGGTATATTCTCCTCTTGAAACCACGCCAACCTTTGGAGTCTGAAAAAAAACACTTTCAAGAAGAGTCCTGGATTAACCATCCCTATTTAAAGAACTTTTTGCTTTGTTGGAGCTCTTTTCCCATTGACTTCATTCAGTGCCCCTAATACAGGAGTGTAAAGACTTGGAAGTAACAGGTGGCAATCTCTCTTTACTTGTGTCATGTTGTTTCACACCATCAGAGACCGAAATTTAGATTTTCAAGTATGTAGGTGCTTATTTTGAATTTGGTACTTTTCAATACACTGATGGTTTGCAAAGCTGGTGAGGTCCTGCAGCACGTATGGACTTCTTGGGAGCATGGGTTCTCTGCATGTTTTGGAAAAATTTGGCTTGTGGTAACATGTGAAGATGCATGATCCATAATGCCAAGAACATTTTACAATAACATTGCAGGGATAGATTCTGAATGAATTCTACAGAATAGTGTGAAATTCATGGTTGTGTCTAAATAAATTCACCAATAATCTGTTGTAGAATCCATAAATCAATCCCAATGTTAACCATAGTCCTATATAATAATAGATTTTATATGATTGTAAGTACAATAGAAAACCTAAAGGAAGGAGATCTGAAACATCAAGATAAACATCCCAAAGAGCTAAAATAATAAAAGGTTAGATTTATATCTGCAAAAACTCTGAAAATTCAGAGTTAAACCTACCTTTCCTTTCTTAAGCCATCCTATTTCTCTTCAGAATTTCAGAAATCTTTCAAAATTGGTAACCTAACTTGCAATTACTGCCTTGTACTTAGTTCAGCCAGGCAAGGTAAAACAGCACCACACAGAGGTTTACTTGTGTGTAGAGACTAAATCAGACCTTTGGCAGCACTCTAACACAACTTTCCAGGGGTTTTTGACATGCAAGTAATTACCTTGTGTAGACAGATGACAGTACAACCCTGTAAATTAGCATTCCCTAGAGAATGACAGGGTCAAAGTGAAGAGTTATCTTTTGACTTGATACAATTGCTCTCAATATGGAGCTATCATTTGAACTGAAGTTTTAAGCCCAAGCCCTATCAAATCCTCATTTCCAAAGGACTGTTTCAACTGAACATAGACTTAGTAGCCTTAACTAGCACAATTGGATCACTAATAAGGCACTGAACATTGGCAAATTAATTCTACTGCCTGCAAATGCTTCAGTTTTCAACAGACAATTTTCCAGAATTCTCTACTGGGGTTTGACCTACTTTAGAAAAAAAAAAAGTAGTCATAAAATGTTGGGGGAAATATAGTTACTGAACAGAGTCCTACCAGGGAGTGTACCTCTGCTAAGCACATTCATGCCCAAGACAAGATTAGCTGAATCTTACGAGGTGGAAATTTAAATATTGTACAGATCATTCTCTCTGCCTCTGTCTTTTTTTTTTTTTTTCCTTCTCCCAGATCCAGAGAGGAAATTGCCAATTATTGTCTAAACTCAAGCTTTTCAAATGAAAGCTCTTTTTCTCTCCTTAGAATCTCACCCAAGGTCCTACTGCAGGTTTTAAGTTGTGGAGAGCTCTTGTTTGATAGGATTTTTGATTTTTGCTGGCCAGAATTTAAGGAGGACATTCAACCAGGACATAATTAGAAGATTTTTCATTCAGAAATATTCCTGGAGAACATACTGACCCAAAAGGATGATGTAGTGTTTTCAGGCCTTTGAAAGGACATCTAAATGAGTTCAGTAGAATAAATCCTATTTCCATAGGTGGTGAAAAACGATCCTAGAGATGCTCTGCAGAGGAAACGTGTTGTTTTTGGTTGCTTTGGCTATAAGGAAGTTATATGTTCCCAGATCCCAGTAAAATCAGAGATCAGTACTTCCAGAAAAGGATGTAAAGGGAAAATAAATGATTATAATAATGTGAAAAAAGGGGATATAAAGAGTTCAGAGAATAAAATTGTAAGTATTTGGTGGTAGTATGAAGAGAAAGAGTTATGAAGCTATGTGAGTTATGAGCAGGAAAGAAGGAGTGCAGATGAAACTAGAAATTGTGGATCAGGGCGGAAAAAGTCATGGAAGAGAGAACAGGAAATGATCTAGAACAGCATGTGGGAAAGTAGAAGTAACAAGAAACATCCATATATAATGTAAGTTCATTTGAGAAGAGCTAAAAAACATTAGAAATCATGTGGGATTGGAAACATCCAGTTACCAAGACCTTCAAAAGGCAAGTACTTTGCATCTTTCTGTAAATAAAAAATCGTTTGATGTTGAAACCTGTGTTAAAAATTATGTATTTTTATTTCTCTTTTTTTAAATTTCATTTTGAGCATACAGGAGATTATCCATTAAACTATGTATTTTCTTAACTGTCAGAACTAAATACAAGCACAAGACTACACAGATGAAGAAATGCAGTACAGAGCAATCCAGTGTTCCATCGTAATTTTTGTGGGTAATCTCCTTTATTTACCCAGTTGAGATTAGCCACCTGTAAAAATGTTTATCTTCATTAAAATGCAGATATATTCACCACTACAGTTATTATAGAAGTAACCCATACACATATATTCATGCAACCATCCATAAACTTTATAGTTTTTACTGGCAAATATTTGCTGGAGCTGCTGTTTTACTGTTCAAACCTGTTACTTTTGCCATTTCCCTAAGTAAGTCTTGGAACATTCAGGTATCTGCATGCTTGATGACAAGGGATTAATTAGTTCCTTCGAGAGGCAAAACAAACAAACAAACAAACAGACAAAAAAAAGCAAGAAAGAAAGCAAGAAAGAAGGAAAGAGAAAGAGAAAGAGAAAGAGAAAGAGAAAGAGAAAGAGAAAGAGAAAGAGAAAGAGAAAGAGAAAGAGAAAGAGAAAGAGAAAGAGAAAGAGAAAGAGAAAGAGAAAGAGAAAGAAAGAGAAAGAGAAAGAGAAAGAGAGAGACAGAGAGAAAGAGAAAGAAAAGGAAAAAGAAAAAGAAAAAGAAAAAGAAAGAAAGACAAATAGAAAATAAACAAGTATTTGATTTAGTGTGCGAGCAACAACTAAGCAATTAAAGGAAGACAATGAATTTTCCCTAATTAACTTAACTGTATTCAGCATTGTGAGTCTACGAGGGAGAAGGCATTACAGGACATATCTGAGTAAATGCTGTGCACTCCTGATGGGATGACATACCGAAATTTTTATTTTCTCCTAATTTAGTATACTTTTTCATCTCCATATTAGGTATGACAGTTTTAATCACTATAAGTCTTAGAAAAACATGGTAGACGAGTCTTAGTTATCACTAGAATAAACCAATAATGGGTTTTGTCTACCTACAAAAATAAGGATACTCTTGTGCTGGATTTATAATTTGATATTCAGTATCCTTAACCACTACTCTCTCTGTCCCAAAGAGAATGGTGACAAGATGCTTATTTTGGGGCTTTTTACATCTGTTGCAGGAATCAGAGTCTGAGGCAGGGATTTGA
>JACBWW010000007.1:15619810-15697741 GCA_020086605.1 Lanius collurio | reverse complement strand
CATAGAACTGCAGGAATTTTTGTCTCTGCTCCTTTTGTCTTTGTGCTTCTACTGTCAATGTAAAAGTCTGCAATTCTTTTTTAACTTGAGATGCTTCTAGGTCTCCATTCCATGCCAACAGTTAGAATCAAAGTACTGCTGATATTATAAAGATCAACATCTTATTCTAGTGATAACTCCACACTTAAAGAAGTGGGAGGTGGAGAATTACTTTAAATGCTTTATAACTGACTTGAAGCATATATTAACTTCCATTTGGAAGAGAGTATGTTCTATTTTTTACATACATTTATGGATGGATATATGAATGGACTCTACTCCTGAATGAAAATGAATACAGACCACTTAAATTCCTTGAGTGGCAAGGTGTCTATCAGTGAAGAAGTTTTCTTTTAATTTCTCCACAAAGCATGAGTAAAATTACAGTGCAGGGTATCTTGAATGGAATTTATTTTAACAACATACCTTACCAAAGGTGAGATCAAAAACTAAGAAAAGTATTACTCCCTGAGAAGAGAGACCTTTATTCTGGGAAAGTGTACTCATTTGTCAAGTATGTTCCCAGAACCTGAGGACCAACCTGAGGACCAATAATAAGCCTGCACACTCATATCTGTTCAGGTGGAATAGAGAACAGGGCCTTCTTTGAACTCACATGCAAGTATCAAGACATCATTTGGGATTTTGAACAAAAAAATGCAATCCATGTTGCTTTATGCACAAATCAGCTGTCAAGATCTGAAATTTTGTCTCCAAGTATCCCTTGAATCTATAATAAAGAATGATCCCCATGAAGACAGCTTGATTAACAATATGATTCTGCAAAACTTGATAAAAAAAATTAAAAGAAATTATCTTTATTGGCACTGAATTAAACAAATTAGTCATCTTGTAGGTCTTAATACTGCCAATAATGAAAATTATAAGCCTTGATCTCTACTGTGATATAGATCAGATTGGTTTTGTTGTTTTCATCTTAAAATTTGCTATCACATAATTTCAGTAATTTCAAATAAATAAACACAAGAAATAAATGACTGTCTTAATTGCTGATGTAAGCACGAGTCTGATCATTCTTTCACTTCAATGCACAGAGATCAGATGTAGCTCTGCAAGCCCATTACCAGGAGGGAACATGAGGTCTGATAAGTCTGATGTAGTGAAAAGGAAGGATTGATGAGACCTTGAGGAACAGCAATATGCAATCTATGTAGATTTTCTTTAACAGGACTAGAGAAGGAAAAGCATTCAGATTTATATATTTAGAGATTCATTAAGTTTCAGAACAAGAAATCCCTTCAGTCCACTTAGAGAGGCAATGTGACCTTTCCATTCTCAATTAATATTCTTCTGTTTACACGTGGAAGAACAGCATTAATCCTTTCAGCTGTCTACTTTCTGTGTTTAACATATTTCACATGAGCTACTTCCTTAGCAGGGTGTTCAGGGCCATCAAACTACCAAAAAATTCCTCTGATTAGATTTAGATAATCTAAAAATTTTTATGGCACCTCTGCTTCCCAGAACTGACCAGCTGTTTTTTCTTTATCCATCAATCTTTCATATATATATATAAAACTTCTTGGAAATTCATCAAAGTATTTATGAATAATTTAACCAATCATTTTCATTTTTCAATTTCTCCTAGTTTCCTGTTGGACAGAAACTGTTCACAGCAAAGATTCTGTGTTTGTTTCTAGGTTAGTTGGTATGAACTGTACTGGAATCAACTTACACTTGGCTACTTCAGAGCCATTGTCATCTGTCATTGCACTCAGATCTGTCATTGCACTCAGATATTCATGAACTCATCCAGTTTAAGCCTCTTACCATGCCCCACATCGAGTTTGCATTTGAGGAGCCGATTAAATGGAGGGTGACAAGAGGAAGATTTTATGAATATGTTAGAGAAATAAAAGAATATTTTGATCACTGTAGGGGGTTGACCTGGTTGACCCAGGTTTTCACTAAAGCTGCTCTGTCCTTCCCCTCCTCAGCTGGACAAGAGAAAGAAAACACACACAACAAAAGGCTTTTGGGTCAAGATAAGGGCAGGGAGAGATCACCCAACAGTTACCATAATGGCAAACAGACTTGACTTGGGGAATCTAGTTTAGTTTATCACCAATCATATCAGAGCAGTATAATGAGAAGCAAAACTAAATCTTAAAAACACCATCCCCTCATCTCTCCGTTCTTTCCAGGCATATTTTATTCATAATTCTCTACCTCCTCCTGCCTAGAAGTGCAGGGAGACAGGGACTGGGGCGGCAGTCACTTCATCACATGTTGTCTCTGCCACTCCTTCCTCTTCAGTGGGAGGACTCTCGAAACTCTTCTGCTTCAGTGTGGGGTCCCCCCCATGGGAGACAGTCCTCCAACACGAGTCCTTCCCAGCAGCTGCAGTTCTTCACAAACTGCTCCAGCATGGGTCCCTTTCCAAGGGGTGCAGTCTTTCAGGAGCAGCCTGCTCCTGTGTGAGCTTCCCACAGGGTCACAACCTCCTTCAGGCATCCACCAGCTCCAGCATGGGGCCTTACATGGGCTGCACGTGGCTCTCAGCTCCACCATGGACCTCCATGGGCTGCAGGGCACTGCTGCCTCACCATGAACTGCACCACGGGCTGCAGGGGAATCTCTGCTCTGGTTCCTGGAGCACCTCCTCCCCTTCCTTCCTCACTGACCTTGGTGTCTGCAGGGCTGCTGCTTTCACATATTCTCATTCCTCTCTCTGGCTGCTGTTGCTGTTGCACAGCAACTTTCCCATGTGTTAAATTTGTTATCCCAGAGGTGCCAACACTGCCATTGATGAGCTTGGCCTTGGCCAGTGGCAAGTCCATCTGTGAGCCAGCTGGCATTGGCCCTGTCGGACATGAAAGAAGCTTCTGGCAGCTTCTCACAGAAGCCACCCCTATAGTCCCCCCTGTTGCCAAAACCCGGCCATGTAAACCCAGTAAAATCATGCAACCTGAGTTAAGTTGTTAGAAAAGTGAGCAGCTGTCAGCTGTTATAGTTGAATCTTTTTGTTTTAGTAATTTAATAGATTGACAAACTTCTGATCATTCATTTGGGTACTGAGACAATGAAAAAAAAGAGAACACAGACACTTCTCATTCCACCTCCTCAAATTCCCCTATTTTCACCACAGGCTGTACTCTGTCTCAGCTCTGCCTGTGAGTCACAGGAGCTTTGTGGTTGTGGGCATGATGATTCTGTTACTCCATGTACATTGGGGGTCTTTTTTCTGCTGATATTTGCTTCTTGCTGATTTTTCTCTGCTGCTTTTTGTTTTGGGGTATCCCAGCCTTGGCATGGTCACCTGTGGCTGCAGTGTCTTTGTTGGTGTCCCTGCTCTGGCATTGTAAGTTCTGGGGCTTCTCCCACAGTGCCACACCTCCAGCCCCCTCTGTGCCCAGCTCAGATTCGAGGGTTACCCTGAGCCAGTCCTCAGGCACAGGCGGGAGCGATGCAGCCTGCAGATCCTGGCTGTGACCCAGCAAGCTCAGTCGGAGGCATTGCACTCTGCTAGTGCTGCCTCGAGCTGCTCTGCTGCCTTCTTGTCTCTGCACTGCTCTCCTCTGCGTCATGCAAGAACGCCCAGGCTTGTAAAAGCCTGTCAGAATAACCCTCAATCCTCAGAGGAAGGATTTAATTAAGTTATTCTACTCTGGCATACATGCTGCATGTTGGACTGCGTGTTCGATGACCTCATCTGTGGCTTATGAGTGTCAGTGTTTTACTGAAGCATATTAACATTTCATTGAGAAAACCACATTAAACAAAGCAGCAGGCACAAATACAGAATCAATTGGCTGAATGGTAAAAAGGTTTATCAACGTAATTACAAATAGTTCGTCCTACTGTTGCCAGCTCTGTAGAACTGTAGAGATTAGGAGCAACCATATCTGGAGATGAGCTTGTTGTGAAGTACTGAGGTGACATCTATTACTGAATAACATGGAATGCTGCCAAGATAAACTGACACACCATTGTTCTCTAAAAAAAAAATGGAAAAGAAAAGAAAAAAAAAAAGCAAAGAGAAAAGAAAACATTTTGTTATGCAGCTCAGATATTTGCTGGTCCACAGAATGATCAAACATGACAATATCCCCTGTACATCCTTTAAAATCCTTGCATATTCAGATTTTTTTTAATGCATCTCAATGTGTTGCCAGGATTTATTTACAACTGCACATTGTTTCCCTGACACAGATCTGCATAAAAATAGAAGGGCTAAAGGCCACTGACTCATTAATTGAAACATCAAGGTTTTCAACTTTATTATGGCTTTTCCCTAAACCTTAATGAAAACACTTGCAAAATATAATTATACTTAATCCATGTTCTGTTAACCTACACAGTGAATTTTCCACAAGAAAGAAAATAATTTTAAAATGTTCTTTGAGTCCTGCATCCTGAGAATGTGCAGGCTGTGGTCCATTTGGCAGTGGCTGGACCTCTCCATCCTTCAGCAGTGAGACAGGGTGGGGACTGCTGTTTGCTTGGTCCCCGTCGTGTCCTGTTCATTTCTTCACCTCATGTAAAGCACAGAGGCAATAAGCAGAGTTCTGTAGGTTTTGAAAATCCTTCATGGGCGTGTTTTTGAAGGTAAAACAAACAACCTCCCAATAACACCACTCCTAAACCTTTAATTTGGGCAATCTTTCGCCCGGATGTCAGCCTTAAGCCTACAAAACGTGAATAAATGACTCAATTGCAGGAAAGAAAAGCAATGCCTGCATTTTATCAACTCAGGTGAAAGTAGCACAGCCTGCAGACATATGCTAAATTCCATTACCTGTAAAGAGAGCATTGATTTAAATTTTTCCTGTTTTGAAAACCGTGACATGAGAAATGATAGGTTTCCATTTTATTTTTATTAATTGTATACACACAAGGAAGCTGATAGGGTAAGATTGACTTTAATTGAGCCATAAATTTAGCATTGAGAAATGCCATCCATTTAGCTGGACAGTTCTGTGATGAAATACATTTCTAAAGCAAGGATTGCTGGCAGAGTGTCTGAGATAACAAATGATAAATGCTTTATACCTATAGCCACAAAGAGACAGTCCTCAATAAAAAGTGGGTAACTTCTCGAAGAGCTACCATAAGTTATTTTCCCTTGATTTTGCACAACAAGAAATTTTTTTCACTAAAATATTGTTTAATATGTTACTCCTTTTATTTGATAAATCTTGCAGAAGAAATCTAAAATACTGTGTATCCTATCATTGCTTGATACCTCTGCTCCATGGGAAAATCTGATTAAATAAAACTCTTCGTATCTGTACACACATGAAAGGGTAATCTCATGGATACTCATATACACTTCACCAGGTTGTAGGCTGCTGTAATGCCATCAAAGTCAATACAGCTTGAACCATTTACACCAGACAAGGATCTGCTTCAAAGTGTGTATAAACCCATCTGGAAGCAAATCTCAACATGACTTATAACTCATCTTGAAGATGACTATGAAAAGCAAAATTATCCCCCATGTATTTCTGTTACTTTTTCACCTACTGAATTTCATGAGGAAAACATCCTGCCATTTCAATTCCAAGATCTCTTTGAGCAGCTGTAAGAGGATGACTTCTATATCAGAAAGATAAAAATTATCCCACGTGAATAAATGTGGATTTTTAATTTTCAGCCACGTAATCTAATTGTTATTCCTGAATTAATCCTTTTTTTCTAACTACTTAAATTGACCTCATCAGTCAGATGCCTGAGTATCTTTTTAAGTCAGATGATTCTGTTTCCCTTTGGAAAGGAGATGATATAGCTTTGGGATGCAGAAAATGTAAATGGTCTTAGGAGAATGAGAGAAAACAAAATGGTTATTAAATCTGAAAATAGTGTAATGGGGTGCCTGGCTTCAACTGTCATGGATCTGTGAAGGCCTTTGCCTTCTACAGATGTAATTATTTTTTTTGTTGATCGGTGGTACATTTTTGTTCATGCAATAAAGCTCATAGAGGTGATGATAGCAAGAAAACATGGTAGTTAACCAGATAGAGAGTTCCTCCTATGCAGTGTTGAGATTGCTCCTGTGGAGTGATGCACATAAATGAAATATTATAATGTATCTCCAAGAAGCATGACAGAGATATTTTAACATCCTCTCTTCTTGCTTCCTTTGAAGACATTCACTTACCATGTGGGTCAGCAGAGAGAAACAACGCTGCTTAAAGAGGATCACCTGGATCCTCCCTCCAGTTCCCATCAGTCATTACAGCCTCAATAGCGGAGACATATACAGGGCTGCTCTTTCTAGTGATTCCTGATATTCCAACTAGCAGGAAAACAACAGATTCTTTTACATATGTACATACATATATATATGAACAATACTTGAAAGAGAATATAAACAATAATTTATCTGCAGTGAAACTATTCATATTATGTCTGAAAGAAAAAGAATGCAGGGTTTTGAACAGGAGTCAACTATATGGTTCAATCAGTATTTTAGGTCTTGAAGTCTAAATGCTTATTTTGAGTCTATAACAATAATTTACTTTCTTTTATCAACACTTCATTTGAAGCCCATAAAAAATAGTTGTCTGAAGCAACAAAACAGCTTTATCCCTATGAAAACAGAAAAGAATGTTGATCTGGTTAAGGTGACAGAGGGCTAGAATACAATCAAGGAGTTTCACTTCTGAAATGATACCACCTTATGTGATAAAAAGTGATCTTCATTCCAGAAAAACTGTCCAAAATCTGTCCACTGATTTTTTTCTTTAAGAAAAATAACTCTTACAGGTATTAGAAACTTTTATCATTATTACCACAACTTTCTTATTTGATGAAAACTATAAATATAAACAAAAACATGAACATGTGAATGGTATTAGAATGAGAATATACTTAATTTTACATTTAGAAATAAAACAAAAAACAGAGCTCCCAAAATGAAAGGTGTAGTATGTTGGAGACTTAGATGGAAACAAACCAAATAATTTATTTTTATCCTTTAAAAAAAATTAACAGAAAAATATTAAGTACGTGCCCACCAAAGCTTTCTCTCTGGAGTTAAACCCAAAAACACCAAGAAAACCCCCAACAAACAAACAAACATAAAACTACAAAAAAGCCCCCAACCAACCAACCAACCAACCAACCAAAAAACTGCAAGAAACCCCCAACCAAACCCATAAAATCTCTGTGTCTTGGATTCAGCTAAAATCAAATAATTGTGGAGAATTTTTCTTGTTCTTCATCCTGAGCAACATGGTTTAGGAACTGGGTTTTGTGTAGGTGCAAGGAGGTGCTCACCAGTACAAACATTCTGCTCACACAAAATGCATACAAACCCAGCACTGTGGTTTACTCTTGACACCTAGAATAATAGTTCACATCTTCTGCCAGAGATGAATGACTGCAAATGAGTGTTTAAGACACTCAACTTCATCATTGATTCCACAGGCTTTTTTTTGCCACTCAGTCTCCTCCACCAAACTCAAACTGCTCTGAAATTTCTGCCCCTTTTCATTTTGTTTTGCAACAGAAATACATCATCCAGTGGATGCTTTTGAATTTATAAAATACACAATAGGTAGTCAGGTTTTCAGCACTGGCATAACTCTGGCGAGTTCTGAACCACTAAAATTTCTGCAGTAGTGCAATATGCTGTATATTTGGAAATGTTATCATCTTATTTTCTGTGGTAATCACAATATTAGTCAAAATCAGCAGCATGCTAATGCAGACAATTGTAAGAATAATTAGATAGAGGACTCTTGGAGATGGATAGTGAGATGTGACCTCCTGGTAACAAGAACCACATTCTGCTTGTCATTTGGCTTTGTCTATAACTATTATGTCTTAGACTTCAACGGTATTGAGATTTCCCAAATTTTTCCCCTTTCACCCCAGCAACATGTTATTCTGTTTGTTTCACCAGCTGGGTTGGGAGCACATTTAGGGATGTGTGTGTTTTCTGTCCATATGACAAAGTGGTGTGTTACATCTCTGAGCACACAAGTAGTGTCAGCAGTCTAAGGAAAAGAGATCTCCTGTCCTCCTGTGCTTCCTTTAGTGTCTGTCTTTCTACCCTAGCACTGACAGGCAGGAGTGAATGTGATACTTAACCCTAGTGCAGGTGGGATAGCTTTTGCTTTGGCAGGTGGCCATAACTTTCCTTCTTGTCTTTATGGAAGCCTTTGTCTTCCTTGTTTATTTCTTCAGTTTCTGCTTCTGAGTTGGTGGCCCTGTCAAGTGCAGGAGTATTCTTTTCCCACTTTTTACATGGTTTTCCTGCTTGTGGAACCAACACAGGAACCAGAGGTCTTGTAGACTCTTTGTAAATCACATTTCCATGCCCTTTTACTTATTGCAAGCTATTGTTTCACAGGCCACACAAATAAGTCTAAAAGCTAATTTACAGTACTAAGATAGGGACACCTCTGTTTTAAAGCATCTTATCCGAAGAATCCCCTAGGAACAGATAAGGTTTATGAAGCCATGTATGGAAAGCAGAACTGTGATGATCATAGATGTGTAAGCTCTTTTCTTACTCCTCAGTTCAGTATTCTGCCTGGCCATGTTTCTCTGCAATAACTGATCCTTCTTTACTCTTTCTATTTTTGTTTCATAGTTCATAAGTTCATCTTTTTCTTTTTGGGCCTCTGAGCAGCCAGTTTCATCTCCCTGTTCTGGTGTGATGCAAAAAAGAACTCAATATGAATGAGAATCGGGCAGCTCTTGCTCAAATAGTGAGGGCAGAGAAGAGTTGGACCTAGAAAAATGAATATAAATAGTCTTAGAAATTATTATTACCAACTGTTTTAATAATCTGTCCAGTTGCTGCCTTCTAAGTAGAAAGAAAATGGTGGAAGTTCAGAGGTATTTTGACAGAACAGGACAGTGGGTTTGTAAGAATACATATATTTCTAAAAAACTTGTAAAACATGAAATGTTAAATTCTTTCCTGATTTTGTCAAAACTTCATTGATTGCACCAAGGTCAGGCTTCTAAATATCAGCACACTGATTTGAAATTATGGGGCACTGGACCATCCCTTATCAATCTCTATAAACACTGGACACAGAGTGGAGATACCACTTGTAATGAATAGGGCATGCATTCATTTTCACTCAAGGTACCATCCTCAAAAGAAAGCTTTCTGGTATTATTATATTCTTTTTCTAGTTTTAAGTGAGGGTCAATTTTTACACTGATTTGTATAGCCTGTTTAACAGATCATTTACAGGATGCATATCTGGAGGTAGGATTTCAGGTTGTTGGACTTGAGTTTGCTCTGACTTATGGGAGGATTTTTTCTCATTGCTGCATGTTGAAGGTTTGAAACTTGGCATCTGAATTCTTTAATTTTCTTTATGAATATTAATTCAGAATTTATTCCCCATCTCTGTTATTTACAAAGGACAGTTTTGGTTTATTTTACTCCTTAAGCCTTTTTCCTCACGCAGCTGGGAAAAAACCAAACTGGCTGGATAATTAATTTTCAACAAGATTTTCTTTTCCTGTTTATTACAAGAAGAAGGTAAATGGTCATCTATGTTTCTTGGGCATTCTCTGGTCTTATGCAAGTTTTCAATCTACAGATTCTAGAAAAGGCTGGCAGTGGAATGATTAAAGCAAATTCCAGATGGAGTCTGTACACATGACAAATATACTTACATGTCTTTATTTCAGCTATTATCCCAAACAGTGCAAGGGGATAGCAGATCTCTGCACTAATGGGCAACTCTCAAAGACTTTCACAACAGGATTTTCTTGGCAGGGGAAAGGTCGTGGTAATGAGTTTTGACAAAGAGTTCCTGAGAGTCTCTATTTTCTTCCAAAAGTCTGGATTTTCTTTTCATCTTGTATCACTGTCCAAATACACTAACGATCATTGCTGTACTGAAGAAAATCCTGAATAGGAGATGTGTCCTAATGGAGTAGTTATCTCTCATTCAAGTTCATGACATAGCAAGTTCTGCAAACGAGAGGAGCTGATAAATTCATTGTGCACAGCTAGTCAGGAACTGAAATTGCTGTTTCCTTGCAGATGATGACAATTACATGAGGAAAATGAGATCCATAATAAAAAAAGACACTGAAAAGATGACTTCTGCTCTAAAATGAAAATAGTCTGAAAGCATTCTTGTGGAATAAAACATTTTAATTTGGTAGAGTTCAGAAGTTTTGATTTGACTTAAATACTTCTAGATATTTCAGTTCCTTATTTGAAGAAAACTATAAATATAAACAAAAACATGAATGGTGTTAAAATGAAAATCTAAACACGTAATATACAACACGTACAAAATAAATAGTATAGACACATAAATACATATTTATATGCACTGTGCCAGTCACTGTGCTTTCTGAAATGCTGTCTTTAAACTGCCACCCATGCCGCTGTATTTTAATATTGCCATAGAACTGTAGAACATGGAATGGGTTGGGTTGGAAGGGACCTTAAAAATCATCTATCTCCAGCTCTGTTGTACAGCGAGATACCTCCCCTTAGACCAGATTGCTCATAGGCTCATCCAACATGTCCTTGAACAACTTCTGGGATGGGGAAGCTACAACTTCCCTGAGCAACCTGTTCCACTGCCTCACCACCTCCACAGTACAGATTTTGTTCCTTATATTTAATCTAAATCTACTCGCTTTCAATGTAAAATTTTTATCCTCATAAAAATGTCCCCTCATTTTTTCTTGTAGGTTCCCTTCATGTACTGGAAAGTACCCTAAGTACTCCCCAGAGCCTTCTTTTCTCCAGGAAAAACAACCTCAACTTATTCAGCTTGTCTTCATAGGGGGGGTGCTCTGTCCCTCTAATCATCTTCACTGCCCTCCTTTGGACAGGTCCATGCCTTTTCTGTGTCGAGGACCCCAGAGCTGGACACAGTACTCCAGGAAAAGAGAGATAATCATAGAATCACAGAATGGGTCAGGTTGGAAGGGACCTCCATGGATCATCTGGTCCAGCCTCAGTGCACAAGCAGTGCTACCCTAGAGCACACTGCACAGAATTGCATCCAGATGGTTCTTGAGTATCTCCACTGAGGGAGACTCTCTGGTCTCTCTGGGGCAATCTGTTTCAGTGCTCACTTACCTGAGCACCAAAGAAGGTCTTCCTCATGTTCAGGTGGATATTTCTGTGCATCAGTTTCTACCTGTTGCTTCTTGTCCTATTGCTTGGCACCACCAAGAAAAGCCTGGCTGCATCCTCTTGCACCCTCTCTTCAGATAATTATAGACATTGAGTAAGTCCCTTCTCAGTTGTCTCTTCTGGAGTCTGTACAATCTTGGCTCCTTTAACCTTTCCTCATATGAGAGATGCTCCAGTCCCCTCATCATTTTTGTCACCCTCTGCTGGACCTGCTCCAGGAGCTACATGTCTTGCTTGTACTGAGGAGCCCAGAACTCAACACAGCACTCTAAATAGGACCTCAAAGGGCTGAGACAAGGGGCTGGATCGCCTCCCTTGACTTGCTGGCAAAGCTTTTCCTAATGCTCCCCAGGACACCATTGGCCTTCTTGGCCACAAGGGCTCACTGATGTCCTTTTATTGTCCACCAGGGCCACTCAGGTCCTCCTCTGCAGAGCTGCTTCCCAGCAGGTCAGTCCCCACCCCCTGTACACGGGATTAATCCTCTCCAGGTGCAAGACTCTGCACTTGCCTTTGTTGAATTTCAGACATTTCTCTGCCCATCTCTCCAACCTGTTGAGGTTCTTCTGAAAGGCATCATAGCTTTGTGTTGTTAAATCAATTCCCTTGACCTTCTGACCATGCTTCATTTCATGCAGCTTGGGATGCAGTTGGCTTTCTGGGCTATAAGAGCGCATTGCTGGGCCATGCTGTTTTTCATCTACCAATACAGTCAAACCCTTCTCTCCAGTGGCATGCCACTTGGTATGAATAAATGAGCTGAAAACTGTTAAAGAAAGGATTTCAGACTCTGAGACTAAATGATGTAGCACAACTCTAGAGCATTGCAATAGCTGCAATTTCCCTCACATAACTGGGAAACCATATGCAAACACACAGCCTTTGGTTTCCAACCATACTTTCTGACCCATCCCAAAACTGTTCCTACACTTTACCAAACATCCAACAGCATAGACAGTCAAGGGACAGTACTTTGTCCTATGCTTCCATTCTTTTTAGCTTGCTCACACAAATGTGGTCATAGATGATATTCCAGGATAAAAAGGCCCAAATCTCCTTCCTGAGGATTTGATTTTGGAAAGAACAAACATATCTTGCACCAGAAAAGCTGGGGAAGAAATAGATTAAATCCCTCAAGAAGAGACATGTGGAAGGCTCGTGAAGCCTCAAGGCCTGATCTGAGCTCATCCACATGGCTCAGGAAAAATATTAATGAAATTCTTTGGATTGATTTGACAATAAAGAAGTGTGAGATAGCCACAGACAGCACCTGGACAGGGATACAAAAGTAGATTCCCAGCCAAAACACTAGAAGGAAAAAAATAGCCTTCAGACTATCTGCATATTCATCAATCTTTCAGACTTCATGCCAATCTCTGTAAAATTTACTCTTTCAGCAATATTTAATCATGGGGCAGTCTTGTTTTTTCAGACCATAAGAGTATGTATGAAAGCTACATGACCAGGTTTTTAGCTACATTGTAATGATACATCCATTTTTAACATACCCATTATCCCATGTATATGGCACTCAACTGATGGTGATATATGCCTTCTACTGCTGCTGTCAATCAGTTATGACAAGTGTCCTTGCTTTACTCTTCAGGTTTATAGCATAGCAACCTTACTGAAAAACTCCTGTTGGTGATGATAGAGGAGAATGCACTCCCTGTATCCCATCTAATAGAAACCCTTATAACAATGCTGCTCTGACATTATCAAAACCTCTGCAATTTTTCAAAGCAGCAGCCTTTTTTCCTTCTTAAACCAGAGCAGAATTGTTTCAAGCATGGACACTGCTGAAGTTCAAAATGTATGTAGAGATGCTAAGAGGGTAGATTTTCTTTAAAAATTCATATAGGAGCTCAAGCAACCTGAATGTTCTTCTAGGGTTGGTTTACACAGTAGAGCTCACAAGGTACTCAGTGGCAGATCAGATTTACCCTTATGATAATTTGTATAGAAATCAACATGATTAATGTTCATTAAGTGCAAAACTTGTGTTAACGCAGCATTATGACTGAATGAGCATGCGTAGAAATTTCACTCTTCATTTCTACATCATTTCTTTCACTTACATTCATAGCTGGGCTTCCTCCTCACTTGCAGCCGCATATCTCTGGGTTTGGTCCAGTGATGAGGCTGTTCAAAATGGATATACAACAGTGATAGATATCTTAGTCACATTTTTTCCCAGGTAGTTAATTGCTGACGCCAGAGTATTTTTCCATGTGTAGAAACTATTGTAGAAAGGGAGGCTTGCCCAGCTGACAAATAGGGCAGATAAGAGTGAGGGGGTTTAAAAGAATATAAAATATTGCTGGTTCATGTTTTTCTGGTGGAAGATATTTCTTATAAGGCACAGAAGGCAAATATGGATCAATTAGCTAGTGTAAATAAAAGTATAGAATGAAAAGAAAAAGGAGAAAAGAGATGAAGAGAACACAAAAAAGTCTAAGAAATTGGTCTGGGATCATATTTCAGTGATAATTTGAATCCTCCTGAATGAGTGTTATTGTGAAATACTAACATTCAAATTCTTTTCTTCTCCTTTCCTCATTTAAGGCCTTTAAGATCCAAAGTTGAGAGCCTAGTTACTTTCAATCCTGTGCACAGGCATGGGTACTTTAACCTAGTACCATTCAACAAGATGATCTTTCCTCTCAGGACTATAGGGATTAGTTAGTGCCTAAAGCTACAGGTGGGAGGAACCTGACCAATATGTTTAAAACAGAGTCCTGTGTGTCACTCCGAGGCTGGAGAACATATGCTGTGCAGCATTTTGCTTTTTTATTTTGAAGCAGAGGACATTCAGCACCATAGGGAAGAGCTACTTTGAAAACACAGCAGTCGGTCACATATACTCTATATTCATCCACACCAATGTTGTTTAGAGTTCTTCCTTGCCTTAAGGATTCCCTTGTGTGAGTTTAGTAAGGTGTAATTATACTTCTGATAATTCTGTTTCTTTGATATTTATTGTCCTTTCAAAAATAGTTTTTAAATAGAGGTGAATACAGTGGTTTGATTTTTGTGTCAACCATTATAGCAATGGAACCCTGCTGAAACAGAAAGCTGCTCCAGTGGAGTCAGAATATTGAAGGTAACCTGCTGGAAAAGCATTGCTTCCTAGGGTTTGGAGAGGATCCAGGCTGGTGGTGCATGCATAAAACCACACAAGTACCTGCACAGAACTAATGCCCCAGACACAGGGGGTTTCTAGCACAGAGCAGTAGTAAAAACATTTTGAAATGTGAAGGAATGGAGAATATACCTGAGAGAGAAAGAGACCTTCCCAGCAGTGTACTGGCAATCAGAGACATGTGGAGAAGTCTACGGAAACATACGTGCCACAGGTTCAGTTTATAACCAACAGCTTAGGTCGAAGGATTGATGAGGTAGAAGAGAGTATTTGCCAGCCAGTTGCAACCATTAGGCTTGATCTTGAACAAAGAATTGTTCAAAGAGTTTATGTGAATCTTCTTCTGGTTTAGCCTGAACCTATCTTCCTGGGGATGGGGGAGGGTGGAGTGGAGAAAGAAAATCTGTCTTGATTTTAGAATCTTGGATCTTTGTCAACAATTGCTCAGCTGTCTCAAAGACTATTCATTATCTCAATTTGAAATGTGCACCCTGCTTGTGTTCTGAGTTTGTTGAACTTTAGCTTCCAGCCTTTGGCTCCTGTTACTCCACCTTATGCTAGGTTGTAATCAAGTCTCCTTTAAGCTTCTTTTTGAGAAATGAAGAATTTTTCTCCTGTCATGTTTAACTCCACAGGACAATTTCCAATTATTTGATCATGCTGGCTGTCTTCTCTAACAACTACTGTTTCTGTCTTTGAACTGCAAGTCTTGCAACCACCCACAATGTGCTACAAGCCATTTCCCCACTATAGTTCAAAACAGCAGTAATAAAGCCTGTCTGCTTCCACTCCACATCCCTCAGTTTACACAGCCTTCAGTCTAAATCACCTTTTCTTCCTGTGTTCTAAGATCTCCCATTCACCAAATGATTTCCAGCCAAACCTTTTCTAGAGTCCCTATCCCCAGAAGCGAAGCCTGTATTCACTCTGTGAAAGGTATTTAATTTTATGTTTTGTCTTAGATGTACCAGTTCCACTTCTGCTGTGATTAGAGAGAGCCTATTACAATTTCCCATCATAGCTGGAGACATTTGTTCTGCTTCAATAAGCAGCAGTTCTTACGAGCCATGAAAAATTAATTTTCTGGTCTCTCTAGGTTTCTTTGGGGAAAAAAAGAAGGTCATGGGGGCAGTCAGGCCTCCCACAAAAGTCCAGGATGGAGCACATTAATCACACAGGGATTTCAACTTTTCAAGAGTATATGCTAAAGAGGAGCATTCTTCTGAAAAGGTTTGGGAAAGTGACTGCAAATTTCTCATCTCCTTCCTCATCTCCCTCCTCCCTCATCACACTGATTCTCTTTAAAGTCACCAGACTCAGAGCTCTGGTCTGTTCCACTGGTGCTGAGACTGCTTAAGCTGTATTGCATAGTCTATCATTAGTGAAGGACTTCCAAACTTCCTAAAAAACAAAAAAAAAGAAAAGAAAGGAAATCTGATAACACTTTGAATATTAATAATTTTCTCCCCCATGATATATGTTCCTTTCTTTGAAAGCAAAGAAATCTCTGTGTGTGTGTGACATACTGATTTGTTATTAAATGCCATTACCTGGCAGATCAATTCCTTCTCTTGTACAGTCAACTGGTGCATTATCAGCTGCTGGTTGAGCAGCATGGCCATGGGCCACTGTCACTCCTTCAGCTCTCCAAAGTATCTGGAAATCCTCTCTCTCTGGAAGCAGATTTTGGGCCTATTGTGTTCCTTGTCAGAACATGGAAGATAGAACAAAATTTGAGAGGGTGTATTTAAGTCACACTGAGAAACACTGACCAGAACATTTGAAGTGTGCTATTTTCACATCCACCCAGTTTATCTTCCTCCAACTCCAGGAAGTCACATGTTCCTTATTGAAGGAAACACAGGCCCACATCTCGGTATGAGAGCACCAAAATTGCATTAACGGCAGTTAACTACCCTAATTTAGCCCATCTGGAGATTTCATCCATTATGACGTTTGAGCATTTCCATTTCACTGAGAGTGGCTGTATGTTTGTATTTGGGCATGTGGGCATCCATTAGAGTGTATAGATGTGTACAGGTGTGTGTGTCCACACTAGCATCCTAAAAGTAAGTAGGGTAAAATATACTAAAATCACATGTGGATAACTGAACGGGCTAAGTAGATTTCCTTCAAACTTATGTCCCCAAATTGTATATGAGAAAAACCACAAGTACTAAAACTGTCAGCACAAAGGTAATTTAGACAAGAGAAAGTCATAAGCTACTGCAAATTAGAGCATTGAAGGAGAGTAGTTCTTCTGCAAGAGAAGTTCAATTTCACCTGGCTTTGGCATTGAATTTTTCAGAGAGAAATTATCCTTAGAACTGACTTCAAATATTAAGAAAAGAAAAAGAAGAAAAAGAAGGGCACAAATGCTGATAATAATTGAAATGTGAAAGAACATCAATAATTTAGATTCTGATAATTTTAAATGTAGAATTGTCAAGGAAACATCTGGGAAGAAAATTAACTAGAAGCCACAATTACAAGGATGGCCTTTAATCATGAATCACATTGAATCAATTATTATTATTATATTTAACTAGATATTTATAAATCCAGAGGCAATTTTGGTTCATGGATTGTACCCCATGAATAAGATGCCTTCATCTTTATTTTATATATTTGAAATACAGCAGAACCACCACATGTGTCCTGAGGTCTGGTGCTTTTCTTAATGTATAAGCTTCTGAATACAATATTTTTTGTAAAAACTACACTGAATATTAATTCTATGTTTAATTATAATCAATGAATTGTAAGCAGTACTGATGTTTCTTCATAAAAAAATGCTATAAAGGAAAATTAACTGGTTTGGTCATTTTCTGCTTCTCTTATTTATGTTTTCTCACCCTTACTGTTGCCTAAACCACAGTTTTGTTATTTTTATTTTGACAATGAATGTGTGTGTTAATAATCCATGACAATAATGCAGCAGACAAGAAGGGAAACATGTTGTTGTTTTAGCGCTACTTTTAAATAGTAAAATAGCCTAGTGTGCTAAACTGCAGTGCTGGGACATTTTAAAATAGGGGGTAGAGCACGTTACATTCATACACTTCTTTGATCCAAGGTTTATAGAGATCTGTGCAAACTTTTACACTGACTTCCACTGAATTTTGATTCATGGTTACACTGCTAGTAAAGGTCTAACCTCAGATCTTTCAGAACACAAGGGGAATGTGATTTATAGAACCTATAAAGAACAGCCACGATTTAGGGCTTCCTGCCCTGTCATCTGACCTTACACAGCCAAAGATGGAAAAAAACAGGGCAAAGCAGTGCTCTAAACTGTGAGTCCTGGGCATGCAGTCCTTCTCTGTGATTTCTGTTTGCATGGATTGCTTTCCATGTGTGAGTCTTATCTATTCACAGGCAGTAAAACAGCTTTCATAGAACGTCCCCCTTAATAGCAAAAAGAAAACCCCTTTGCATCAGGTTCCGGACATTCTCTCAACATTATGATCTCGATGATCTACTCATAGCTCCATGATGAATGTTAGTTAAAGATAATATTATTCAACTGCACATCACTGATCTTCATCAGCAAAGTCCATAATTCACAGCCAAGCCTCTTTTGTGTTTATTGGGCCAGTACACAACCTATTACTAAGTCCTGGAGTTTCTCCTTTCCCCTTTGCCTTTCCATTTCCCCATTGCCTCTCCATTTTAAATTTTTAGTTAATTACAGAACAGTCCAGGCATGCTGACAAACAGAAAGAAATCTGGGGATGCTGGAGCAGGCAGAGTGGATAGCAATGGTTAGACACCATTCTTGGAGCATGGTTATTGTCAGTAGCTGTATCAATGAGATTTTATGAATAACAAGTTTGAGAAAGCATCGACAAATACCATACATGAAAACTAGATGAGGCTCTCTACACACTTGAGTTAAGCAGAAATGATATATCTGAGCCCATGGGGGCACTAATAATTAGAAGAGATAGGAAGATATAGTATAAAAATTCAAATGCCAAGTACATATTTGCCATAATAAATAAACATTCTGATTTCCCAAAGGTTTAGAAAGCTGCCTTTTGCAGGTCATTTCCCATTATATTAACATCCTTCAGATTTGCTATAGCCATTGTTTTTTAAGATTTCCCTGAATGTTTTTAAGCATGTTGATATCTCAGTTTAAAATAATATTCAGTATCTAATGCTAAGCAGGTATAGTATTTCTTACATAAAACCCATTGAAAAGAACTTTTATAAAGTATTGGAGTTAATAGGCTCTTCTGATTAATATTAAATTACATGAGCAATTAATAAGGTCTTCTCTATAAACCAAAATCATGGAATGCCAAATTAACAGTGTCTGCCCAAGGCTCTCTCAAATTATACTGGACTCCTTAGCATGGGCTTCTTCATAAATCCCTTTTGGGATGGTCCCACAAAATAAAGCTGGAAAAATCACCCATAGGAGCCATATTTTCTGGGGAAAAATACCTGGTATCTTGGCATTCCCTCTTCCTGCTTCATCCTGCTGAGGACTCCTAACAAGGTTGAAAGGACACAGTGAACATTTCTGCAAGATCCATAAGTACATCTTTGTGTGACTAGTTTCCATCTTGTACTCAGGCAATTGAGAAAACAGGTACCTGCTCATTTCCTCATTTTGTTTTTAATCTCTTTTCATTTGTCTATCTGACTACAACTCTGTATGTTCTTTAGTCTTCTAAAATCAAGGCAAGAGCACCGCCTAAGGTCTAGAGATAAATTCATGTTCCAGTGCAGTAAGATGAGGACATTATGTTTCAGGGGTAATAATACAAATTTCTCTGTTCCTTCTGTTGAGAATAGCAGATAAATATAAAGCTGAAATAAAGCTGGAATTACCATGTCCCAGTTGAAATGCATTCATTCATGCCATTTTCTTTCTGTTTTATCTGTTCAACCACTAAATTATATGGAGGAGAATTGCTTTCTCAAAGGTTGGCATGGGCCAGAAGGGTCCCTTTTGTCTGCACATCATGTTGCTTTCAGACCCATGGTGTCCATCTTTAACTGCTCTTTGCAGCTGGCCTGGTATATGAGGGAAATGGATTAAAATGGAGAAAGAAGGACTTCAGAAGTTTTATAGACCAGATCTGATCTGGAGCAGCTTCTCTGACATCATTGGAAGACTATTTTTTAAGCAATAGAGACCAGGATTACCCTTGATGTCCCATTGCCTGTGCTTACCAGTGCATAAATGCCCTAGAAATACTTCTGTGTGGCTCGTATATGTCTGTATGGGAGGAAGATTAAGGGGAAGGATGAATGAGGCTGTATTTGCAAACAACTGGGAAAAACAAAATAGCTTCTTTGTAACCTTGATTTTAGTATTTTACTTTCTATATTTATATTTCTATATTTTACTATTTTACTTTCTAAAGGCAGTGCTCTGTACTTGCATTAGAAAAGATCTCATGCTCTAGGAGGCTAATAGCACTGTTTAGGCTTATTTGTTAAAATGAGTCAATTCCTGTCTAATACAAGTCCTTTTTCCTGTGCTCAAACTTGTTAGCATTTAGCAGAGAAGGGAAAAATGTCAGCTAGGCAGTAATAGCCTTCATTAACAATTAATTATAAATAATAGTTATGAATCTAAATCATTATCAGAAACTAATGAATTAATCTGTGTCACAAATGAAAATGACTAATGAATATGATCTGTACACAGCTAAACAATGCAAAGTAACTATAACTTATCAAGCAAAAGAATGGCTACTGTGAGGTCCTTGGTGAGACTCTGCTCCCCCTGATGTTAATCAAGAGGCTTCTAATTCCCTTCAGGAAGATGAAGTGTAGCAGTGTCTTTTGTCACTGAAGAAAGAGACATTTTTTTGTAGCTTTGAGACAGTCTTTTGTGGCAGATAAAAGACAAAGAAATAGATATTTATTGAGGGAATGCTGACAAAGTGCTGAGTTTAGACTATCAGAAATGTCTAAGAGGTTTAGATGCTGGACTCTAGACACTTTACTTTAGATACCATTAAAGGAGCATTACAGAGACAGAGAGTGAAACATCCACCTAATCAATAAGCTGTCAATGCTTAGGGTGACAATTAAGGGATACCTGCAAAAGAATAATGCCCACTAGTTGGGAAAGCAAGCACTAGTTGTTTACATGGGTCTTTCTAAAGCTGTATTAATTTCAATTTATTGTTTCTAACTGACAATTTTTTAAAGAGAGAGTATAATAATAATGCAGCAATTTACTAATGTTTTGGTGCCACGGCACATCTCAGGATATAGAATCAGGAAGAACAAATTTTCTCCTTCTACCATTCTAGCAATTAACAAATTAAGTACCATCTTTTTCCTGAAGAGATTGTGAGGGAAGAGGCTTGGCCTAGGGAATTAATGTTTTCTCTCTACTTCTGAGGGGGAAAATAGGTCTTTTCTTCCATAGTTCTTTCATTGGCCATTTTATGCTGTGCACTTGCAGTTTGTAGGCACACAAAGACCAGTGGCAAATCCCAGTTGTGACTTAGCATCATATGCCTGGTCTGTTGTTGTGAAGATACCATATGAAGGATCACAGCCTCCTAGGGAACAAATTCATAGCTATCCTCAGTGCTGTCTAACTGCTGTGTTTTCACTGGATCAATCTTAGAGACTGTCTTAAAGTTTTATCGTGGAACTGAAAGATAAGGCTATGGAAAAAGTGACATTTGGTGGCATTTTAAAGTAGGACTATTCATCTACAGCTGATCTCATCTAATTGCAAAAGTGCTACCAGAACTCTGCCATACCTTGCCCCAGGACCAATGGGAGCAGACCAGCATAAGTCAGCTTACATCCACTGATCAATAGTGATTTGCTCTGGCCCCAGAACAGAACCTAAACTGTCCATGTTTTTAGCTGAAAACACACAAGAAGCACAGCACTAACTACAGGTTGAAATAGAGGTAGGAATGGCAGGTGCTGAGGCAATTTGGTACTTATTTAATCCTTTTGCTCTCAGATAAATAGCTTTTATTCAGACAAGATCACTTTTGATTGACATTACATTTTCAATTCTATTTGAACTTCAGAAGCAGACTCACTCTGAATTGGTGAAATTCCAGTGACGTTCAGCTTCATCCCCACTTCTTGTCTGTGGCAGGAACCCCAACCTTGGAATTTTTATCTTCTGCAGAGGCAAAAGGGGTATTCCAGGCATGCCGACTTCAGGCTAACTCCTTTCTCAATTCTGCTCCTGGGTTATTGGGGTGCTCTTCCTAGTCTTGATTTTCATGGGAAATGAAATAGCCCTGAGATGTCCCTGTACCAAGGTCAGTCAAAGATTGAGGGAAGGCAAAAGAAAAGAATGTGGATTTGGTGTTAAATAAAAACCAACTGCTGCAAGTGTGGAATGGTGGAAGCTTTTCAGACAAACTCAGAATGTTTGTACCACTGACAAGAAGGACATGAAAGAAAACATGGTGGTGATAATGCACCCTCTGCTTTAACAGTACAAACACCGTGTACTCGGACTACGAATGTGTGAAACTCTTCTGTCACTTGTGAAACAGAAACTCGTAAACTCACAAAGTTTCAGCCTGGCCTACCTCCAGAACTGGCTGATCTGTCATGCACCTGATCAAGCATCTCTTTGCTTGTCCAGTCAACCTCTCCACCACTTTCCCTTTATTTCCTGGCATCCTTGTATAAAGGGAAAAGCTGCTCTTGAATATCACTGCAGTGTTACTAGAGGATCTTGAGCTTCCACAGAGCAAGCCTTTGCCTCTTTATCCTATGCTCCACAACTCTGACAGTTAATGCTTCCCAAAAGACTTTCTGCCCTCTTATTCTCACTTCTCCTGGTTTTTAGGAGACCTGATCCACATTGGTCTATCAAAAAAAAAATCTTTCCAAATTTTTTCCGAAGGAAAATACTCTTTTCTCTTTTCTTTTTTTTTTTTTTTTTTTTTGCTGTGCTCCATGTTTTGAGCTTATGTTTTAAGGGGAGTCTATTAACCACAGTTGCTCTGTTTTTTTTATTTGGTTGGGTTTTTTTCAAAATACTTTAATTTTACTTATTTGTTTTGTTGGCATTAAAATAGTCAGCAATTTGTTCTGAGGGAGTCCTAATGCTGACTTTATTGTAAAATGTGTGGTGGAAACAATTAAACACTTTAAGATTGCAAATATACATAGTTTTCTACATATTTTACATGAGGTAATCTCTGCCATTTTCCTTGGGGGAAAAAAATCCAGCATTTTCTGCATCAAGGACACTAATTCAGAATTTTGGAGGAGAAAGACATTTATGAAGGAAATGAGACTACGAAGTAGTCAACCCCTTTCCAAGGCAAATCAGCCTAGTGAAAGCCTAATGCTTTCTTTATATCTCAAGATAATCCACTGATCACTGTAGATTTTAATTCCTTTCTGTGTTAGAGATTGTGTATAAATTTCATTCAAATATGAATGAAGAAAATACATGACATTGAAATGAATCTCTGCTCTTAAATCTGTTAGGAAGCACAGGAAGATCAGGTTGTTTAAGGACACTGTAAACTCGTATAAGGTCCAACAAGGCCGAGTGACAGGTCCTTTACATGGGTCACAACAACCCCCTGCAGTGCCACAGACTGGGGGACTGGTGGCTGAAAAGCCCAGAGGAAAAGGACCTGAGGGTGCTGGTGACAGTGGCGGGACAGGAACCAGAGTGTGCCCAGGTGGCCAAGAAGGCCAATGGCATCCTGCCCTGGATCAGCAGCAGTGTGGCCAGCAGGAGGAGGGCAGTGATTGTCCCCCCTGTACTCAGCACGGGAGAGGCCACACCTCAGATTCTGTGTTCAGTTCTGGGCCCTCACTGCAAGAAAAACATTGAGGGGCTGGAGAGTGTCCAGAGAAGGGCAGCAGAGCTGGAGAAGGGTCTGGAGCACAAGTGTGATGAGGAGTGGCTGCGGGAGCTGAGGTTGTTCAGCCTGGAGAAAAGGAGGCTCAGGGGGGACACTGTTGTTCTCTACAGCTCCCTGAAGACAGTTTGCAGCCACTTGGGGGTCAGCCTCTTCTTACAGACACCAAGCATTAAGACAAGAGGAAATGGCCTCAAGTTACATCAGAGGAGGTTTAGATTGGACATTAGGAAAAAATTATTCACAGTGAGGATTGTCAATCACTGGATCAGGCTGTCCAGGGAAGTGGTGCATTCATCACCCCTGGAGGTATTTAAAAGATGCAGATGTGGCACTTGGGGACATGGTGTAATCTTGGGTTAAGAGTTGTATTCAATGATCTTGAAGATCTTTTCCAGCCTAAACAATTCTATGACTATCGTGTTCTTGAAGGACTAAGTTACTTTTTACTGGGCATTCCAGTCACAGGGATTCTTTTACATTTCTCTGGGATCAGTAACCTTTGAAAATCTTTTCTGTGGCTTTTAGCATGCTGAAGGCATATTAATAAATCATAATATTTTCCTACCCATCTGTGAATTTTGAATTGAAGAAACAGACTTAGTTTCCTTGTGCACCAAGAATAGAAAGTTTGGATGGTTTCTTTTTGCCTTCACAAGCTTGACACCTTCTTGTTTCATACAAAGTATGAGGAACTAATTTCACAGAATTAACTTGAAAATCCTTTTCTGAATAATTCATTCTGGAACATCTGGCTGACTCATAGAGACTTTACTACTGCAAGAAACTTCCAAGCCAAAATTGCTCAGAACATATCTGCATTTCCTTTGATTATTTATATGATGGACAGGTTTCATACTGCTTTGTGCAAACATAAAGTAGCTGTGCAAATTAAATTTACTGAAAATGTGCCTAATATTGTGTGAACTACAAGTCTTCTTCTACTGAAATCTTAATTTTTGCTGTCATTGAACTGAGGGAGGAAGGAATAATTTTGTTCTTATGACTAAGGTTGATAGCTTGACTTCCCATCATCCGTATTAGGCCACCTGCAAGCCTCTTTTTAACAATTATTTGTTTTAAGCTGTTTATTTCTAACCTGATACAGCACAAGCATTTTGCAATTCTTGTGCAGAAGGAAAACAAATTTATGGTTCAAGTTAATTAAGCAGAGAAAAGTAAGAGATGTTAAAAGTAGTGTTTGATACAATTTGATAAGCAAATCAATTTACCATGTAAAGAGGTATCTCCCCAAATCCATGCTCTGAAGTTTTTTTATGTAGTCTTTAAACATGTCTACAGAGAAACACCCAAACCAGCTTACTACTCACATTTGAAATCTCATTCATTTCTTGGTGTCATCTCTCAGTTGAAAATCAGTACATTCTGCAACCAAACTGTGTTTGCTGCGCTCTGATTGACCACTCTGCCCCACATCATACACAATATCTAGCTGTCCGTGGCACTGCAGGAGTTACAATTCCAGCCAGTTAGAGCCCTGTCATCTGAAGTATATGAAGTATGAAGGTGACACTTAATATATATTAACATTGGCTTTTTCATTTCCCTCATGAATTAATTGGTGTTGGCTATAGTATCATCTTCTAAGTATCACTTGTTTGTTACAGACACCATGGGCTAGAGCGTGGTGCACGTAGAGACGGCTTGTAAACTGGTTAAAGGGTGCACTAGTAAAAGAGCTTTTGGGGCCAGGCAGCTGGGCAGCTGATGGACAGACTCAAGTACCCTGTGCAGTATGGGCTGGGCTGCACAAAGCTGTTGGGAACATGAGGAATGCCCAGTAGGATCTTCAGATTTTCTGCCGCCTTAAGCAATCCACAGGCCAGGCAGCATGGAGGATCTTACCCAAAGCCTTGCTGGGCCCCACATCCTCCTCCCTCCTGACCTCCAAGGGCACTGGTAAGCAGAGTGCTCACTCTGCCTGCTAGCCACCCTGTGCAAGGGCAGAGACTGAGCCTGGATATCTCTGCTTTTCACTACAATCCCCATTACCAAGTTTGTGTAATCAACAGCAGTGTTAGGTCTTGACTGCTCATAGCAGTCAGGTCAAGCCTCTGCAGATGCCTTTCCTGGAGTAAGCTCTGCCTGTCACCCACAGTGAACAAAAGGGAATCTCACGAACAGGCCAGATGACAGGACTAAACTGAGTGCTAGTGGCTGAGGAGGGTTGAATTAAATTGACTACAAGAATGATTATGAAGGCTTGAGAATAAAGATTTTCATTAGAGCTATGACAGTTTCTTTTTTTGCAATTACAAAGTGCAGCAGCTCAATACTGAGTCAAACTAAGCAAGACACTCCCACCATGAAAAACTGAAACCTTGAAAAGGCCAGACTCTGTCACAGGGTTGCTGGGCAAGTAGGGAGTGGGAGAAGTCATTAGCAATTAGCCAGGAGGTTAAACAACAGGTTGGACACAGCAGCAGCTGCCCCTTCCCACTTATTGAGTCAAAAAAATGTGAATCCAGCCTGTAGCCAACATATCCTGCCCTTCTGAGTGGTTGTGTATTCTTCTGAAACACTAGCTATAATACAAAAGCTACATTCTCAACTTGGAAAATAGATACCAGTAAATGTTTTTGTTTGTGAGAAGTTGCACAAATATCATTTAGAAATATCGTTTAGAAAGAGAAATAGGTCAGAGGACATGCAGCCCATAAAACTTCAGACGCCTTATCACAGCAGCCATTGTGCAAAGAAGCACTACCTAGACTTCAGAAAATGACCATAAAATTGCAAAAATCCTCATTAAATTGAAATACTGTCCCAGTAAAGAGCTTTTTATATCAGACATGCTTTTAAGAGTACTGATAAACACTGAAAGGAAGAAGCTGCAGGAAGAAGGGTTTGAAGTAAATGTGTTTCAAGTGCTACCTATTATTGTTACAAAATTTGACAAGTTTGAGCAAGAAATGTAAAATGACCCAACTTCACAGTAGCTCGAAAGAATTATCTTAGACTGAGGCTAACAAGAAATAGCCTGAACACCATCCATAATACAAAAGGCATTGGGATTATAGAGATGAAATATTTTCTTTTGATAGCATTTTTTACTAGAAAAAAAGATTGTCACAATATGGTATCATAAAAGGTCAGTAGTGTGGCACAAAACCCACATGGGATGTTGAATAGAGCAGAGCTCACATTGCCTGCTGCTGGTCACAGAAAGGAGCCTGAACAGAAGTCTGTCCAGGCACAAGCAGTAATGCTGGAGACAAGGTACCAAAGTGTGAAATCTACAGTACACTCAGGGAAAACATGTCAGGGAGCCTGCAGCTCCATGTATAATTCCTGATTGCCCCAAGGCCATGATGGCACAGTCTGAGTTAAAAAGATTTTGCATCTTGAATACTTTAATCCATGGTAAGGAAATCTAACAACATGCTTTACTTCTTTTTTTTTTTTTTTTTTTTTCCTGAGCTAATCAGTTTCAGAAGTGAGCAGGAAAAGGAAAAAAATCTTTACTTTTAGCTCTTGAGCTAAATAAATTTGAGGTAAGCAGACCTGAAATTATGGCAGAAGAACCCTATGCCAGGCAGAGGGAATAAAGGATGCGAATGACTGCAGTGAACGCACATGCTAGAAGTGGAAGGGTTTTGAATAATAAATCTTTTTGTAAAAGTGCTGTTGCATTGGCCTTAAGGCTATTGTTTACCAGTTTCTTTTTCTTTTCCTTTTTCTGATTTTTCCACATGGAAACATTTGTTCTGGTGTAAGGCAGTTTCTGCATCATTGTACCTATGCCTGTTCTAGAAAAAAACAATGTCTATTATGGTGATACACACACACTTTCTGTTACTAACCAAGTCCCTGATCACCACTGGAGGTATTAATATTCTTTTTAATTCATTTTGAGGATTCAACACCCTATTTTTATCCTCCTTTTTAGTTATATCAGGTATTTTAGGTTGGGCAAACTCAAAGAGAATCACTAATCAACTCCTGTGTGAGGCACCACAGCATTTGTGCTGTTTTGCAGCAAGAGTAGAAGTACAAGAATCTCTAAACAGGTTAATAAGGTGCTAGAGACAGAGAAAATAATTTTAAAAACAGCAACAAAGTCCCTCCCCCAAGGATAATCATGTAAATTTCAGAAGTTTCAGGCAAGCCATCACAATGATGGATAACACTGCTCAAATAACTGGAAGTGCTTTCAGTGCTACCTAAATAACCATTTTCCAGCACTGATATGTATTGGATTGGAAAAAGTTAAGCAGCTGTGTAGACAGATCTGACAAGGATCAGATCAGGATGCAGAGCAGCCTGACTATGCAATCTTCATTATGTTTGATTCTAAGATTCCAGTATGTGATATATTTTGCCTACTGTATCAATGTTGCAGCTCAAAATGCCTCCTCTGCTTCCCCCCACACCTAGAAAGAGGGAACATACAAAAAATAAAGTTTCAAATAAATAACTAGCAGTTCTATTGTCATCACCACGAATATGAACGATTATTAGGAAATTACAGGAGTTTGTTGAAAATAATGCTTGTGATACCACTGCAACTGCTCTTATGGTGCAAAGTACAGTCCAAGTGCAAATTGGATTTAGAGAAAGCTGTCATGAAGTAGAGGACAACAAGTCAGGTCATTCAGCATCACTTTATATATTTATTTTATAGTAATATTTGACAGTACTGAAACCATTAAATTATTTTGACAAGTGTATAGGAAAAAAATCTCACTGAATTTGAAATTAATTTCATTAGTCCCCTTTTATCTTTTGGTTTTGAAAATATATGGGACCTGAACTATTGTAGAGTGCTATAGAAATTCATTATATTTTTTCTTAGTACTGCCATCTCCTTAAGTGTTGGGTCACCAGGATCCCATTGAACACATTGGCATCATTGTGACTTCAGTGGATTTCATTACAGAATAAGTTCAAAGTTTGTGCTACTGCTATGAAAAATACTTGAAACAAACATAGAAATATGATGAATGGATAGATTCAGGAATCTCAATAAGCTTACAAGTCAAATGACTTTATTAATTCATATTCACCACATCTGACTCATATAATTCACTTAAATAAAATAAACCTCCCTTCATTCTTGGATTTGTTATCATGTTTATTCACATCCTGCTATTTGGCATTCCTATTTGATAGGATAAACCTTTAGAGATTTACTAGATTTTCCATATTGGTGTCCATGTCTCTTACTCATATAATTATCCCTCGTGTATAACCCAGCAGCCAGTCCCAGTCACTCAGGTGTCAAATGATCACCTTCAGTGCCCCTTTCCTGACATTTGAGAGCAGCAGCACGCCAATGTGTCATGACATTCCCTCATGTCCCCCTTTCCCAAGGTCCTTCTAAAATGCTTCAAATCTGTTTCTAGTCTGGACTAATTAAAAATACTTTGTGTTCTCCACAAATGTCATCCCCTCAGGGTCCCAGTGCTTGGAGAAGAATCAGCTTATACTTCTATGTTCTTTCTAAGCATCCACTCCTGGCCACTGTTGAAACAGCAGGCTAAAAAGACCTTCTGTTCAACAGGTGCAGTTATTCTTACAGTCACCCATTGTCACGATTACCCTCAATTATCAATTGCTTCACCATGTAAAGTAGGTGAGATCCTGGGAGAATGCACACAAAAAAGGCTGCTTGGTAGTGTAAACAGGGAAGCTGTGATTCAGCAGAAGCTGCTTGTGTGAACAATTGCCTAGAAAACACAGGAACATCTCACCAAAACTCATTATGGGCTTAGGCCATGTTCAGGAAACCATATTTCATGAATTTGAACTCCAAAGCAAAACTGAAAATGTACAAAGGAGTATTTGAAAATAGGCAGAATACGTCCACCATGAAAAATGTCAATCTCAATTCCAGTTCAGGCAATATTTTGATTACAATATCACCAAGCAGACTGACTGATGGAGAAATATATTCTTTGCAGAGTGGTTCAGGTTGTATCTGGAAACAAATTAAGGGGCAAGAAATATTTTGGTGATTTGATTTTGAGTGGGAAAGCTACATGTGAACTATACGCCACCCATGCAATCTTGTCTCGGCATTTTTGTGTTATCTACAGACATCTCCAGAAAATCAAGGGGATTGCTATATTCTAATGGTTAAAAAGAGGTATTCTGAGCTTTTTAAATTCAACTGTTCCTCACTCATAAGTAACCAGTGTTACTTATGTGTGAAACCTTTACCCTTCATTGATCTATCATATTAGTGACAGTGAAAATGATCAACATTCCAGAAAGAGCTCTCATCCAGTCCTTGTTTGATTTATCTGTAAAACCTTATGTGATTCTTTGCTTACAAATGTAATTGTTCTGTTGAGGTTCCAGACCCAAATTATCCACAGTTTTTACCATAAGGTGAAGGAAATACAATATTCCACACACTTGCCTTCCAGGAAGAGCTGAAAACACTTCATGATAACAATAATCTTGGCTCCAATTAATCATGATGGAAATCAGAAAGAGTACTGTGGTAATGGAAAATGAAGAAACATCCTGGATAATTCCCTGCTTAGAGGGTTATTTCTCTAAACTAAAAGTGTGCTTTTTGATGATTTATTAAAAACATGCCTTTGAGTCTTGAGAAAATGGATAATCGGATTGTTCTGGTGTTAGGCACAAAATAGTAATTAATACTTTTGCTACAGATTATGCATTTATTTTTTAAAACACTGCTTGTGTTATACATTGTTTTATTGCAGTTGTGATAAATGACAAAATGTTATATCAATGGCAGCCTTACCCTGCAAATCAAATCTATTATCTGTAACTGTCACATTTTAATAAATCATACCCTTTATTTTTTTTTAAAACTGCACCACATATTTATAGCAGTCATTATTCACCTAAATTAACAACTCTTTCTGATCTCCTGTGAAGTGTATGTTTGTGTTTTCACAGACTTTTTTGTCAGATAGGTGCTCACTTCTATGTACAACCTCATATTTGTGCAGAAGCTCTCCATAGCAACTAATGATCTCTCGAGGGTAAAAAAGCAATGAAGCTCAACTTTGATTTTCAAAAACGGATCAGTCATTTTCCCTTTTTAAATAGTGACTAGATAAGTTTTATAGTTCAGCTATGTTGTTATTTGCTTCTCTTAAAATTGTCATAGAAAATTTAACCTTATCCTTCAGAGAAGTACTGCTGTCTTGAAGTCATATGTGTGCCCAAGGTACACCAGCCTCCATGCTGGATTTCTTCTTCTTGCCCTCTGTCTGGGACAAATTTTGAAAGTTTGGTGACCTGCTGTTGAGAAACGGCGCCTATCAACTGAGCTGTCATTGGGAGGTCTTTTTGTAGCTATTTCTTCACTTCTAATGGGCACCACTTAATTTTCCTTTCATGCTGCTCCGTTTGGATGGCGGCTGTCATCTGGTCAGGTACTCCTCATCTTGTTCCTCTGAATTCTGAACCTGTCAAAACATAATTCCCATCACTGTGGAGGAGGAAAGACACGGGATGTTTTCCCAGGAAGGTCTCCTTCCTGATAGCTACTAGGACAACCCCAATGCTGCACTATTTTGCATTTAAAACTTGTCACTTTAAAAGGTTTTTGCTGCTGCATCTCAAGATCAGTTTTAGTACTTTCTTCATAAGGAAACACAGAGTAGGCATAAAAACTTTTTAAGATAATGTGGCAAAGTACCTAAATTTCACTGCTGTCCACCACTGCTGACTGGTGCTCCTCTAGGTAATGTCATCTTTGTTTTTATCCCTTCAGGTATGTCTCTGTGAAATAGCTACATGTGATACTTTCATGCTGTTTCCACTATTTCCATGGTCCTGTTTTCCACCTTTCTCTTTCAGCCTGAAGACAGACCAATCCACTTTCTATTTTTCCATCTTCATCTTATCCCCAGAATTTCCAGGAAGCAAAACTGATTGTCCTAAAAGACCAAGAAAAAGTGCAAATGGAAATCATAGGCCTTGAACCTTCTTCTCTGTGGTTTTCTTGCTAACCAGTGACCTTGTATCCATTTTGAGACAGACCCACCTTTTTGCTTCAAGAAAAGAATTGTCACACTTCCCAGAAGCACTGAGAGCAAAAGAACTTGCTTGCACTGAATGGTTTCATCTTTCATCCATACTCCCCCTATTGGGTATGCATTCCTGGCATCTAGTAGTGGTGGGATAACTCACTGGGAGTTCAAATGCTCTTTCTCTGGCAATAGTAGAAACTCAAGACATTTGATAATGTTACCTTTCTTCCCATTAAGTTGAAATTAATCAACACATTCTAAAGTTATATGTCCAGCTCACAGACACCAAAGAGCACAGACAGCTCAGTAGGATAAGTCTAGTTTCCATAGAAAAACATTTTATCTATCCATTCCTCTTTCTATTGTAAAAATTCAATGTCTTTCTCTTATTCCATCTTGCTGTAAAATAGAGCAGATAACTTCTTGCTTCAGGTCTTTGGACATTTAGCTGTACATGCACCAGAAAACCACTATGAATACTCACTACCAGTAGTGACAGACTTGCTCAGATGTTATAGAAAAAAGAGCTGGATTAATCTAGACAGGCAGTTCTTCTGCATTTTTTTGAGATGATTATAAGATAAACAGTGTTTTCAAATTGTTATTCAAACCCTTCTCCCTAAACCCTAAACTCTCTAAACTGTACATAGCTATGACCCTTCACATGCCTTCTCAGAGTTTAAAACTTGTTATTTTCTTTATGCAGTTTTTTCATCCTAGCGCATTATTGTTTACGAACAATCTTCATTATGCCTCTAGTTTCCAGCATATCACTCAATCAAAATCCCTCAGAATAGTTTTTCTCAGTACCAATTCATGGATATTAGTGTTTTCCCCTTTTGAAACACCAACACTTGAAAACAATGAAAACCATTTTCCAGTACATGAAAATAGCTGCACAAACCCACCATTTTGTATTTCATTAAAATTATAGCCAGACAAGTAGTACCTTTTATATTTTTTGCATGATTTTGCATAGTGGTTAAACTGCATTTTTTATCATTTTCTTCCAGGTCAGTTTCCAGTTACCTTTCAAATGGTACAGGGCATCTTGACTTCAGAGGAGCAGGGTAAGTGGGTGGCTGTGTAACCCTGCTGTTCTCTTACTGAGACCAACGTGTAGTAAATAGAAAACACAGTGGGATTTTTCAGTGTGGAGAACCTGCTGGTGAAAGTGTTCTGCCAGACTAGAGCAGCAGCACACACAGGGCTGTTAGAGAGGTGAACTTGTCTTTGTTGTCTCCTTCAGACTTGAAAAATATCACTGGAATGAGTGGAGTCTCCCAGGATCCCGGCAGCAAAAGCAAGGAGTGGGTGATGGCCTCTGGGTCAGTTTTATCAGGATTTAAAAATCTTCCTGTATTTTCCACAAAGTCCTCTAAATAAGGAAATTGTTCTTGCTGGTCTTGCTGGCTTTGGCAATGTTTGGCTGCTATGCCTGTTGAGGCACTCCAGAAAAGAACACAAACCCAAGGAAAATATTTGTCATTTCCTAGTATTAAACCAGAGCTTTTTGTATCTCTCTAGCTTTAACATTGCGATAACCTTCGGTCAATTCTCTTCTTTTCTTCCTTTTGCAAGAGCAACATTCTGCTATTTCATTGTCAGAAAGTTTATGATAAGATGGGAAAATACAGTGTTAATGACTTTCTTATAACAAATATAATATTACTGAAATCATTAACAACAAAAATACTTTGTGATTTAAGACACTTTTACAAAATTACTATTAGCTTCTCTTTACTGCAGGCCAAGTAAGAAAATGTCAGACTTCTCATTTCAAATCTCTGATGTAGTTATGAGTATTTTCTTCCTCTTGAAGGTTCATCATTGTTTGAATATTTGTACAGTTAGGATTTAAGATATGCCACATTTGCCAAAATCCAATAGTACTTTTCCATAAATATATGAAATCAAACATTTCCTGAGCTGGATCTCATACTAGTGTGTGCCATCATGCTATTTATATTACTGTGCTCCTGTTGAAGAATACATGAGCATATATTTTGTTTCAGATAAGAATCAATTTGATAAATATTTATCTGACTTTCCTTCATGCTTAGGCTGAAAATCACTCCAGTAAAGAAAAGCAAAGCAAATTCAAATTTTGTGCATATGGTGACAGTCTTTGCCTATTCAGCCTCTCCCTTATTCAAGGCAGGGACTGGAGGTGAAATTGTGACAACAATTTTGAGCTCCAGTCTCTAACTGATATTACTATAGAAAAAATAAAGACATATATATCAATTCTGTCAAATATAGACATGCAGCTGGTGACCTCATCTCTTGGCCACAACAGCAGCAATGTCTGGCCATAGACCACAAAGATGGTAAGAATAAAATGAAGAAAGAACATGAGAAATCAAGTGGAAAATCCCAAAGATCATAGGGTGGGGGAATGGTGAGAGAACCAATAAATGTTTCAAGCACACCAGGAGCAAGAGGTCAGTAAGAGATATAGAAATGTTCTTTGAGAAGGAACAAGTAATTTATTGATACAAAAAATATTTTCTAGGCAGTGCACTATCTCCAAAAATTGGTCCTTTTATCTATGAAGTAGGATGAGGAGAAGTTCCAAAGAGTAAAATATATTCTTGCAAGGATGAAAAGGGAAGAAATTAAGAATCAAGCTCTGCAAAAGAAAGGATTAAATGTACATCTATTCCAAAAAAATCTAGTGTACAATACAATATTAAGTATTATCGGAAGTTAGTCAACATCAGTTGGATGTGAAAGTATTTTTTTAGTATTTGGAGTCTGAAGACCAAGAGCATGAAAAGAAAAAGAAGTACCTTTTAGTTTCATCAGCCAGTGCATTCAGTGTTCTGACTGTGAGCAAACACTTCCTTGCTGGCATGCTATGAGTTAGGCCAAGGAAGATCCTATAGCCTCCATTCTACAGTAGTCAACAGCCTGCTTTTCATGAAATCTGATGTTACTGTTCACATGAAGGATGCTGAGTGATTGAGAGATGCTGAATGATTTCTTCCACATTTTATGTCACTTTTAAAGCCATCAGATCTGTGTATATGTGCATATTTAGTTCTTACATGGATATCTTAGCATCACCATAAGGAACTGGAACAGTTCTGTTTGCACACAGGAGGGGCTCAACAGTCCCTGATAGTCTAAACCATCAGTGAATATGTGGGATCCCTCCTCTGCCTGATTTAGACCATGGATTTGGATATGGGCCTCCTAACTCCCACATGAGTGTCCTGGGCTGTTAGCTCTGCAGTTGTAGACTTTTATCGTTCCCTGCTGATGGAGGTTGTATTCAACATTTATTATATCTGAATAAGAGAAAATGGTCTCCGAACTTCACACTTTCAGCTCACATCAATAACGTGCCAAAGGGTCCAGGTACATTCAGTATGTTTTAGTTTGTGTGCACACTGGCTTGTCTTCAATATGTTTGGAGTCATAACAAAACATACAACGAATCACTGTTTCTAGCAGAGATGTGAAATACTGGAGCATCCCAGGGAAGCAGCTCATACCTGCATCTCTCAGCTCCCAGAGCCATGTTGTCACACAAGATCAATCTGAAATACCTCTTGCTTTGCATGGAACCCCTGCTGGAGACCTGAAAAATTTTCTCTGGTATCAGTTTAGCAAGGAAGTGACACTTTCCAACCTCTGAACTCAACAGGAACCGTAGTCCCAGCAGCTTGGTATACATAGCCATATGTATCCAAGGATTTCTTTGCAATGTGTGCCTACACCCTACAGTTTTTGGCATTTCTGGGACATTTTCGCAGAAAGGTAGGCATCTGATGTTACACCTGCTTCCTCTGCACCTGTCTGTGCAGACTTTGATATTTATAACTGTCTGAAAATGAAGGATTTCTCTCCTCTCCTGACAAGGCAGCAAATCCTGGTGCCGCAATTACTCCTCTGTGGGCCATGAGAGGTGCTCACTCCTGCTCAGTGGGAAGCTACCCTTCGTACTCAGTGAAAAGTTACTCTTGGTACTCAGTGCAAGGAACATGGCCCACAAAGAAGCAGGTACTGAAAGCAGCATCAGGGGAAGGCAGCCTTTTCAGAGCAAGGCAAGGTGGGTGTTAAAAATATTGGAGTGGGCAGCACATGCATACAGAGATGGGAAAATGCAGATACCTCTAGACCGATAGGTCTATATATGTTATAAATGTGACAAATGAAATTCTCACCTAGCATAGTATGCATTGGTAATGAAAAGGAAATGTACAGTTAATTATGAATCACAGCAGTCACGTCCCACTTTTGCTTCAACTATTAAAGATGAGTGACTTAATTACCACCTAGTTATCTAGCAGAACAATTCACAATATAACATACTCTAATGGAAAACAAAGTCAGCATGGTTTCACCTGCCATTCTTAATGCAAGAGAATCCGAGAACTGTAAGCTAGACCATGTGATCAATAATTGCCCAAGTGGAATAAAAATACAGCCAGAAAACATGAATATCTGCTCCAAAAGTTTCCATGAAAACACCTCGCACAAAACTGAAAAGAAAAAATTTCAGAGGTTTTTGAGTGGGAGACAATTTTCCAAAAATACTGCAATTTTACAGTAATTTTGCTCATGGAATAACAGAAGTTCAGCAAAAAAGATGTTTTTCACAAATTTCACTCCTTGCTTCATCTCCATTGAATGCATAAAAATGGTCTTTCAAGTGTAAAATAGACATGCACCACCATTACCTGATGGCCAAATGCTCTCACAGAGGCCACCCAGGGTGCTGGAGCAATCAAAGGCAGGCACAGACTCAGCAGCCCTGAGCCAACTTCGGGTTCAGGCCTGATCCCTACATTACACTACTGTTGCTGGGTCAGATATTTTCACCTCTACAATTGCTGTGATGAGGGAGCTTAAGGTTAGTGCAGATTTGATTGGACCAGACACCCCACACCGTCCTTGGAGAGGAATGAATTTGTTAGCTCAACTCCTGTGCTGGGATAAATGGTTGAATCTCCACTGATGTCAGGGAGATTCAGACATTTGCACCAGCTAAACAGATGGCTTGCTGGGAGCACATCAGTGTGTTCCTAGCCACGGTTCTAACAATCAGCTTTCTAACAGCAGCTGCGCAGAGATCCAGAAAAAAGCCTTCCATGGCCTGGGCAGATGACTTTGAGCTGAGTTCATCTCAGTGGGAAGGTTTCCTTTGCATATTTTCTGGTACACATGAAAGAGCATAGCTACCTGTTGCTTTGTAGACTGTGCATGAATAGAAGTTTGTACTGCAAGAAGAAAGTGAGAGCATCATTGCCTTTGAAGTCGAAGCCAGAACTCTAGACTGTAGGAGCAGAAGTATCAGGAGCATCATTAGTAACTTTCCTGTTTCTTCAGCCCACAGCTGAAAGGCTGCTGTCATGGCAATTTTAAAACATCTCCTTTGAAATTATTTAGATACTTTATTTGCACTTAACCTTACTGTTTTTCATCTGCACTTTTTTTCAGCTCAAACTGTGTAGAATTCCCTTTATTTAAGTTCCTTATATTCATTTCCTAATATTTAATTTTTTAACACTGATCTGGGTTTGGTTTAAGAAAGTAAAGTCCAAGTGTGTCAAAACACTGAGAGTGAGATAACTGGATAGACAGGCAGAAAGACAATTTTCTATCCTTATATCTTAGCAAATCAAAACCTGGTTAACTTGTCTTATTTATTTCATACTGCTTGTACCTCCTGCTAACCTTTTTTTCCTATTTGCTTTGAAGGTGATATCACAGAGCAGACTGAACATCAGAAATAGAACTGTACTCTAGCAGATGCCAGCTGAGTAAAATCTTAACAATTTTGCACAAAACAAAGTAAAAACGTTGATAATTTTAAACATTGATCAAGATGTAAGATTCTAAGTGCAGATAAACTTTCTGGACTTGGGCCTATTTATGTGTTAATCGGAAATGTAGGCAGCCAAGATCAACCTGACTCTTTTCATTACAAGGATAAACTTCTGTTTTTAGGTATTGTCATGACAGGAAAAGATAGAGACATGCTTTTGAAACCACCCTATTGACATCTCAAGTATAGAGGAGGGTGTGAGGGGAACAGAAGATATTTCATGTAACCAGTGGTGCTTTCGTTTAAATATGATACACATTCCAAATGGCTTCAATTATCTGTATGTCAACAGTAATAAAGTATTTCTTTAGAACTTGATACAAGTAATTCTTTGTATTTTTTAATCAGAACTGATTTCTGAAGAATGCTTCATGGAGACATAAATGTACAAAATCATGAATTTCCCTGTGAATTATTTCAGTCCATGGGGAGGTAGGAACAGAAACTTGCAGGAAAGCCCTGCTTTTCCATCCTTGCCTCTCTATGACTCTGGTTTTTTTCCTGGCTTCTCTGCAGTCTGAGAGCAGTGGGTGATGCTGAAGGAGAAGGAGAGAGTTCAAAACTTGTTCCACCTTGCTAATGCTGTGGTAGAGCCTGTTTCAGCCAAGGAAAATCTGGGCTGACCTCCTGCTGCTCTCAGTTGCACCAGCACAGAGGGATGGGCTGGTATCAACCTCTCTCATACACACAGATAAAGTTTCATGAAATGGATTTGGGGAGCACCTTGCCCCCTCTACAGATCCCCCTTCCAACCTATTTTTCAATTTTTCAGCAAAACCCTCCTTCTTCTTCTAAGAAAGAAGTTCACTTTCCTGCAGTAACAGCTTCCATCTCAAGAGAATATCTGATTATTCTTACACACCTCCACCCTGGGGCTAAAAACAAGTAAATAAGGAAGTAATGACTGAAGGACTAGCAAGTACTAGGACATGCAGCAAAGGCATCTGTTGACCACAGAAATTAGGGCTGGATGGCAGACCTGTACTGCCTCAGCAGAGCTCTGCCAGAAAAATAAACTAAATAACCTGTGTTTCATAACAATGATAGCAATAAAAGTCATGGCAAGAAACTCTGCCTCCACCTGAGCAGAGCTAGACCCAAGCTCCCTGAGGCCGTGGCAATGCCTTCACCAATACAGTCAGCTTTGAGTCTGCACTAGAAGAAACAGGAGAGAAAAAAGAGCAGAGATTGCCTCTGATGATCAGCAAAGGGCATGTAGGGCAAGGACAAGATTGTAGTATTTCTACCTAGGGGAACCTCTCCCATGTGTATCTGGACAGGAAAACCACCATGGAAAGATTAAGCACAGTGACATTAAGGGTCCATCAGGAGCTGGCTCCTCTATTCAGCCTAAGACGTTGCTTCCCCACAGCTGTGTGGCCCCATACAGGAGTCTCACTCTTCCTGGGCTCTGAATGGACTGTGAATGCAGGGGTTCAATGTGGTTTTTAATGGGAAGAATAAAAGGTATTTTTTAATTTACTACAGCATTTTGTTTTTCTAAATTAAGAGCTCTGTAGGTTTTGTGTTAGAAGAGATGAGGAAAAAATTTAAATGAGTAATGCAGCTTTTAATACAAGCATCTGGTCCTGCAGACATGCTGAGTGGGAAGAGGAGGATTTTTCCATTTTAAATAAAGCAATGATTATGAAAACATGACAGGAGTGTGTCTTCATACGGGAAAGCCTGTCACCTTTATTATTTCTGCTGGCAGCAGTGACTAGATGTACTTTCTGAAACATAAGCCTTTCACTCACACGCACATCATTGAAGTATTTTTCGCATGAAATGAAAGTAGAAAGGCAGAGGTAGATGCAGATTTTACTGGGAGAGGCTGTTAAAATAATCACTCATTTTCATCTTATTGCTTGTCACAGCAACACACCTTGGGCCAGGCCCTTCCTTTACAGAGGGAGGCTGTGATCCTTCAGAGCAAAGAGGATTACTTCTCCTTACAGATAAGTACTTAACTGAAGCCTTCAATAGGTTATGTTTTGTACCTTTGAAAGTGATCCTTTTATTTACTGTTTTCTGCATCCAGAGTTCTTTGGTGATATTTCATTATTGAAGGTGGGGGAGAAAACCTCTTCCCTTATTTTACTCAATTTCCCTTTCAATAAGAATGGCTAAAAGTCCTCACTCTGGTCTATTGGAGGGAAGATGATTTTTCAAGTGCGGATTAAACAACAAAAAACACAAACAAAAAACAAACATACAAAACCAGGAAAAAGAACATCAAGTTGTCCCAGAAATGATTGTTGAGAAATTTCAGGGATGGGGAAGGAGGCAGAGAATTTATAATATTTCCAAAAGGAGAACAGTTGAGGAATGGGGAGAGACATGATTCCACCCATGCCATAAGATATCCAGTGTGCAGAGAACACAGTAATGCTGTCAAATATTGAAGTTGGTTGGGTCAATTTGAATTCTTAATTTGTGATAATTTCACCCAATAGCAAGAATTAGCTTCTGGTGGTTCAGACCATCAGGTATCAGTGTTAAAAGTGGTCAGACTGGTCCTTTGCAGCTCCCTTCTTTTTGCCTATAGAGGTTTTGGGTACCTCAAAAGGGACATTGCTATGTAGAAGTCTGGGACAGTTCACCCTGCAAAGCACATGCTGAGGCCCAGGATAGCCTGTGCTGTGCCAGGGAACATGCCAAGCTGCTCAGGGATGTAGGATGCCACACCCCTGTGTAGCACCCAGCACACCAAGCTACTGCCATGGGAAAGGCAGAGCCTCTGCATCTCTGCAATGCAGAACACAGAGGAGGGCTTCAAAGCAGGCCCTGGGAAGCAGTTTGCCCTTCTCACTGATGGCAGACCTCACTATAGTACTGCAGAAATAGTCTGCAAGTAAGGATGATCTCAGGTAGAGAAGACAAGTGGTCTAATTTTGCCGCTTCTGGGCAAGCATCCTGATCCAGTGGGATATACAAGAGGGAAGAGGTGGAGGCTTCTAATTTTCCCATTACATTTGGGGGGAAAGTAGCCACCATGACCACAGTTTGCACAGAAACTGGTTGAATGGTGAATGTGAAAACAGGAGGAGACTCATGTTTGATATCTCCCAGGAGATACAGTCTTGAGGATGGAACGTGAAGGTCAGCAGAGGTTCTGGGTCAATGTTTTGGGGTAGCTGCCTTAATTCCACCTACGCTTCTTGAGTACCCATCTCTTTTATCAGGTTTGCCCCTGCCTGGCTCTGATTGCATTCCCACACCTGTGGAGCCGAGGAAAGAGGAAGTTAATGGCAAGTCTGATTGCTGGTGCTGACAGGGAGAGGGATTGGATTTACCGAGCCAGAATAAAGAAAAAAAAAAGAGAAGAAAAGAATGAAAGGTATTTAAATGTAAAGATTCTAAGAAATTGGTGGAGTAATCATTTCTAAGGCCAACCTATTCTCCAGACAAACACCAACTCACAAGCATAGACTTGGACAGCAAGGCAGACAGAGCCTGTGCCCTTCCAATGCACAAGACTAACTCCCAACCTTCAGAGGAGGGTCTAGCAACCAGTTATGACAGTGACCGAGTTTTGTGGTGCTCTGAACCCCACTAAGGTATGAGGGCTGGTTTGTGCTGGTTACTGCACAGCAGGTTTGATAGGAGACTTGGCATGTGTCAGAATTGTGAGGATGCAGGAAAGAGGTAATCAGAAAAAGCTCCTTTGGAGTGGTAGGAAGAAGGATTTAAGAGAAAGTTTAAAATCAAAATTTAAAGTAAAACAGGTGCTGGAGGCCCTGAAGGGTAATCCATAGGTTTTTCTTGAGGAAATTTGTTTTGAGGAGAATTTAAAAGGAATTAATTACAATCTTGCACACATCTCAGGGAGAAATCTCTAAGCAAAACCACTCGGGTTGAAGGCTAAGCTGCAAATTATGTTTGTTCTTTCAGATCCATGTTTTGAGAAACAAAAGGGAATTTTGGGTGCCATTCTTTGTCCTTCTCACTTTTTCTGCTGGTATCAGGCACACATTTAACATTCACTCTCCAAGAGCAAAAAAACCGACTGTCTCTTGGTGGGTACTCAAACTCACTGATCTCTTCTAGAAACATAGGTGCAATGTGGCCATGAGGGAATGCTGCAAGAAAAGAACTTCGTTTTTACTTCTGTTAGGTTTATTTCAGCATCCATTAGGAATTACCTGGAATTATCAAAACTCACTCAGGTCACAGAGAAGACATCATAAAATCCCATTTTCTGTGTGTCATCATACTTTACTTTCAAGTTAGCTGGGTTTTGGTCACATTATGATTGGATAAATTACAGTTATTTTAATGATAATAGATAATATGCCTAATTCAGTAACACAATCTTCCTGTGCAAGGTTTTCTTTTACCTTTGTAATTTTTTCTGTCACTGTCACTTCCATTACTCCTACTGAGAATCACACACCTTTCTAAGAATCTGTATAACAGCAAGAAGTCCCTGGATATTACCATGAGGCAGACAAAAGCAAATATGGAAAGGTAGTATAATGTCACAGTGTGAGAAATGCTTCCTGTAATTCCATATTCTTGCAACTCCCTGGTACTCAGAATCATAGAATTGAGCACAGAGCCCAGCCATTAACCCTTGCCAAGCCCACCACTAAACCATGTCCCTAAGGACTAAATCCATATGTCTTTTAAATACCACCACTCTCCTGGGCAGCCTGTTCCAATGTTTAATAACCCTTTCAGTGAAGAATGTTACCACAATTTCCAATCAAAACCTTTCCTGGCACACGCTGGGAGCATTTCCTCTTGTCCTATCACTTGTTACTTGGGAGGGGATTCCGACCCCCACCATTTTATCACTTCATTTCAGGCAGTTGTAGAGAGAGATAAGGTTCCCCCTCAGCCTCCTTTCCTCCAGGCTAAACAATCCCAGGTGTCTCAGATACTTCTCACAGGACTTGTGCTCCAGATCCTTCCTCAGCTGCATTGACCTTCTCCGGACATGGTCCAGACCCTCAATATCTTTTTTGTAGTGACAGGCCCAGAATTGATGCATTTGATAGAAGGGAAAAAAAAGATAATATGTATATCAAGATTTTAATTTAATTGATAAGCAAAAAGTGGTTTTAGTTTTTTTAAATCCATTTGCATGCAGGAGCGAACAGACTCCTGTACAAAGTACTTTCCTTTGAACAAAGCATGCAGAAGTGACAGCATTCAGAAGGCCTTACCTCAAGACCATGTTGTACAGTCATGCAACCTCAGTCCTCCTGGAATTAATAAGGAAGTAGTGGCAGTTTTCAGTGGAATATGGATTTTGAGTGTATTCACTTCTGTGAGTGTTGCTGCACTTTATCCACTAAAAATGTCCTTACATTTCCAGCCCAGTGTGTGACTCCCAGCCTTCTGTTAACAGTTGTCTAATATAACCGTTCACACATTTTTTTTTTCAGCTGCAGAAGCAGGTACTTCTTCATACTGAACTGTCAAGGAATAAACTCAAAGTTCACTTAAAATACAGGGGTGACTCGGAAAGGTTCTCTCCTAATGCAATATCTACCTTGTTAAGTTAAAAGCAAATAGGATTGTTAAAGCACAGAAATTGCATGGCATTGTCTTCCCAGTGAACACTTTATTCCAAAATAAATCACAATATTTAGAAATTATCAGCCCATCATAGAATGTTTCCTGGAAAAAAAAGAAACCTAGAATAAGAACATCACATTCTGGGATGCAGGAAGAGTAATTTGAGGTAACTACTGACAATATTAATATGGCTGAATAAGAAGATTCATTTTGGAATAGCAAAACAGTCTTCTCTTGGAAATTTGATCTACAGGTTGCTGCTCTATATGTATGAGGTAGTTTTGAGCTGGAACATCCTCAGATAAACTAGGAACCTGGAAAAATATTATTTTGAACCAATTAGACCCAATCTACTTCTTGTAGGCTCTCACACCACAATCATCAGTAAGGCAACAAGGGTACCACCCTCAGATCTGCTCAGAGTTAAAGTACCAGTTTTAGCAGACTGAAATTTAATGTGATAGAGACAAAGACCCCAGAGGATTACAAGAGCTTACAACCTAGAAACAAAAAAACTTAAAACAATGTCATCTTAAGGTTTGTTTAAATTGACTTTAATGATTCTACCTTTCAAAGCAGTAAGCCTGTAGTAGCAGTTGCTAATTAGCAAGTCAGTGTCTTAGCTGATTGTCTTTCCTGGGACCACAGTGCAAATAACCCTATGAATTTTCTTGTGCCAGGAGAATGGATTTAGAGAGTCTAATTAGGGCACTGAACAGCCGATTGTGATGAAGAGCCCAACATAGCCTGGTTGTTTTATAAATATCACAAGTGGGGTTCTAAACTTCTCCCCATTAGTTCTTTTCTTTGGGAAAGCAGTTCCACCAAAAGGAGACAAACACAAACAGAAGTGGTTCCCAAACCATATACTGCTCAATATCTGAGCAGTATATGGTTTGGGAACAGGCTTCTTCTCTATTATTTAATGAAAGAACCAATTTGGTTTCCTCTTCAGAGAAAAAATTAAAAAAGGATTTCATCCCACTTAATCAATATTAGTCAATAGTAGTCTTCCTTGGTGAAGCTAGGAGGCAGTTAACACGCACACACCTCCCACTATAATTTTATCTTCATACAGATAAAACAAATAATCTGTATTGATCAGCTTTCCCCCCCGCCCCCCTGCCCATTTGAACACCATGGTCTACCTTTGGCAGAAATGAGCAAATTCTAGCAATTAAATCACTATCAGGAAAATAAAATCATCACCTCAACAGCTGCTGACAGTGTCTAGGTGCTTGCAGGATGATCTGTCTGGTACATGCCCTCTGAGATAAGAAGTGCCGCATATTTGTACTGAGTTTGCTTGGCCAGATTTTGGTACTGGGAGAGACAGGGAGTGGTGGCATCTGTGAAGTTACTTGACACTTCCTCCATATCCAGTGGAGCCAGTGCCAGCTGGCTGCAAGACAGACCCACTGCTGGCCAAGACTGAGCCCAGTATCAACAGTGGTATCACCTCTGAGGTAACAAATTTAAGAAGAGGGAAAGATACAGCACAACAGCAATAGCAGAGAGAGGAGTGAGAACATGTGAAACCATCAGCCCTGAAGACACCAAGGTCATTGAGAAAGGAAGGGGAGAAGGTGCTGGACCAGGGATTCCACTGCAGCCCGTGGTGTAGATAATGGTGAAGCAGCTGTTCCCCTGCAGTCCAGGGTGGAGCAGAGATCCATTTGCAGTGCATGAAGGACTCCCCAGCCGAGCAGGGGGATGCCTGAAGAAAGCTGTGACCCCATGGGAAGCCCACAGTGACACAGGCTCTTGACAGGACCTGTGGAGAGAGTAGCCCATGATGGAGCAGGGTGCCTGGCAGCACTTGTCACCCCATGGGAACCTACACTGGAGCAGTTTGCTCCTGAAGGACTGCACCCTGTGGAAGGACTCATGCTAGAAGAAGAAATGCAGCCCATGGGAAACACTCACATTGGAGAAGTTTGGGGAGGATCATCTCCCATGGGTGGGGGAAGAAGTTAGAGAAAAATGGGAGTGAATTTGAGCCCAGGAAGAAGGGAGAGGGAAGTATTTTGAGATTTGGTTTTACTTCTCATTATCTTTCTGTAATTTGATTGGTAGCAAGTTTAGTTTTCCCAAGATGATACTTTTTTTCCCATGATGGTGAGAAATATCTCCCTGTTCTTGTCTCAATCCATGAGCTTTTCATTGCATTTTCTCTCCCTTGAGCAGCTGAGAGGGGAATGGTAGAGCAACTTTGGAGGACACGAGTTTTCCACGAGGATAAACCTACCAGCAAAGTTATTTAAAGAACTGTATTTCAACAATTTTTTTTTCTGTAATGCCAGCAGAACTCTTCACAACTGCAAACCCTAGACCATCTACTTTGTGCAAAGTGCCAAAAAGAGTGTGGCAGAAGACACTGGAAGACAAAATAATTCAGATTCTTCGGTTGTCACACCAGTGCTATAGACCAGAAAGAGATGTTTTGATATTTCATTGGTGTAGATAAAAACCACCTAATCTCCTTGAATGGTGTGGAACTGTTTATACACCCTTTGCTGGGATTTCAGTGGTACTCTTTTTACTCTGAAGTCCCAAATGCCCAGATCTGTGAAAAGCACATTATGTCATTCTGAAGTGAAGTTTAGCTTTGAGAAAAAAGGCACTCTAAAATATAAACCAATAAATAGATAGAAGAAACACATGAAAATCCAACTATTGAATTTTCTTTTTGTATTCCACTGAATGCATTTTTCTCTGATAAGAGTATATTTTTGCTTCTCATTCTATCAGTTTCTCTGCTCAGTTTTCAGGTAGTTATGAAAAAATTATTACTTTTTTTTTCCTTCTACAGAATATTTTATTGATCTGATATTAAACAGGACATAATAATTTAAAGCAGAGCTCAAGTTTACTCACATCCTCAATAATCACTCTACCACATCCTTGTCACTGTCCTACTTTCCTGTCCCTTCCCACTCCCATCACAGACACAGCTTGTTAAGAGCTAGAAATTGATGTCACCCTCTGTTGGCATTTACAGAGTAATGTACTAGGGAATATAATGTTTTTTACAGTGTCTTTGTCTCATTCTTATAGGTCCAATCTGTGTGGTTTGCTACAATCCAACTAAGCCTTTGTGCTAATCCCCCTTACAAGTATTAGCAGTATGCAATATAATGAGATCATTTCACTAAGTGAGGTTTGGGGTCTTCACAGAAAAGCCAGTGATGAAGCCCATGGGGAATCTCTGTACAGATGAGATCTTTCTTTGATGAACAGTGCCTCTGATCCCAGAGAAACACTGTGGGCCTCCTGATCATTCTTCTTCCCAATCATATCTATATCCAACAGGGCCAGCACAATTCTTACCATTACATTATAAGTTCGCTGCTATATTTAATTTTTTTGTTGCACTCCTTCCTGAGTGATTTCCTTTCAAACTAGATATTTCAAAAAGAGGAAGAAAAATGATCCTTGAATTGCAGCTACATTGCTGGCTTTATGAAGATACATAGTACAGCTAGGAAAACAATTTCTCACAACTTGAACAGACTCCTCTGAAACCACAGATACCAAGCAGACACTCTTCAAAATAAAATAAATTTTAAGCAAGGGGAAAAAAACCACCTCTTTTAAGTAATAAAAATTAATTATTTAATGCTCAACTACATGCTTTCCTCCTATTCCTGTTTGCTCCAAGGAAAGGAGGGAAACAATACAAAAAGGCTACTGAATTTGCTGTCAAGGGTAAAATACCTTTGTTGTCATGTCCTGAGGGCTGTTCTTGATGATACTGCACACTGCAAGTCTGTCAGTGACACTGCAATTATTGGGATTCCAGTAGGACTTGACACTGTCTGAATGCCTCGGAAAATGCTCCAAATCTTAGGTCAGCCCAGTCTGCAGAATGACTTTGGAAGTACTTCGTATAACTTTAAATTAATTAAGGTGTTTGGGAAAGGAACTTCCACTGAAATTCAACAGTGAAACAACAAACATTTGGCAGAGCTATAGACCCAGGGCCAGACCAGTCTTGGCAATTTTTGGCTCACAAAGTTTTGCAGAGCCAGAAAAAGTTGATCTCCTCTACCTAGGATGGAATCCACTATTTGGGCCTTAATCCAACAGATTCACAAATTCAAAACTTTCATCTCTTTTTTAACATTATCCCCTTCCTAGGGATCTGTATGTAGAGTTTCACTCTGTGGTTCTTGACTTGCTCTTCAACTTTTTCTGTTTTCCTCTTACACCTTGCTCAGGAAAAGATATGATGAGCCAAGACATCTTAAGTGTAGATTATTCACAGATGTTGAGTGTCTTTACCTCAGAGACAGAAATGCTTGTGCAGGCCTAGCTGAAGCAGCTACAACCTTCAGCTCTTTGCTACTGCTATGCCTCCCTCAGTAGACATTGTTCTGATGGTTCACAGACTGTTTTGTTGCTAAATCAGTCAGAGGATGATCCTCTAGGCTTGGGATCCTTTGGTTTCAATGGGGGGTAGAAATCACCATCAGCTGGTGTCCCTTTGAATTCCATCAAGAGTATGATCCCGTGGCGGTTGAACACTTGCGAACAAGTAAACCAGATATTTTGCTTACATTTTTTACATAGGGGACTTACATGATTTAACTTCGTCTACCCACACCTACCTGACTTAGAACAAAAAAAAAATTACTCCAGACAAAGATTGTTTTATGCCCACAGTGAAAGGCCCACTGAGCTTGCTCAGAGCTTCATCCTTTTCCTCTCCGTCCTGAGTGTATCTGCAGCATTTGTCAGCATTAGACCTGGGACATGGGACAAAGCTGCTGCTTGTGCTTCAAATACATGTGCTTCAATATCTAACCTTTTACCAAGACAGCTGCCTGTTCCTTTGAGAAAAAACAGTGCTGTCTATGTCCAGCTTTTGTGCCAAAATAAAACAGTCAAGAGAAGAGTTTTGTTAAATGTTTGTCAAACCAGGGTATCACAGAGGAGGACTGCCAGCTTTTTTGGGCTCTTTTACTCAGAAATTTCTTCATGATGGCAAGCTTACAGTCCCAAGCAGATGTGGTAACTACACCTGTGCTAGGTCAGATGGATAAATCTACTGTACTCATGTGTTGTTGGCTACAATTTTTTCTCTTTTGCTGACAAATGAAATTTAGTTTATTCTTGCCCTCCAGGGACAAGTTTTTCCCTGTTTCTTTCACATTGTTAATGTCCATATTCTTACAGTATTTTCTCCCCTTATAAAATGTTAAATGTATAGCTAGGAAAAAAAAAATAGTATTCCACTTTTGTATTGTGCAGCTCCTTGGCTTCTAGATGAAAGAGAAAAAATCTGTGTTTGGACTAACCAGAGCATCAGAGCTCATTTTCATCTATCAAGACAACGTTTGTTATTTCTTATTTATTTCTTCCCTTTCCTATCTTACCTATATGGTGGGAGAGAATGAGAAGGAAATTTAATGTGTCGGGTTTGTCAGCTGAAGTTATTAATAATAACCCTATAAAGCCCAAAAGACTACTCCAGTTTGTACCAACAGTGCAGCCAGTCTAATAGAAAAGTTTTCTGATTGCTATCCTGTTATTCCAGCATTACTGTTACATCTTTGTTTTATTAAAAAAAATGCTATTTTCTTCTGGCAATATCCATTGCTCATTACACACTCTTGAATGCAAGCAAAGGAATGTTTTTTTGTCAAAACTCCCCTACTAAGCAGGTGACAGTACATACAATTCAGAAACTCTGTAATTATTTTTTAAATAAAAAGTTATCACTAACTAGTGTATACAAAGCTATAATTTCCAAATAACTGCAATTGTATGTTATAAAAAAGGTGAGGAATTACCATGTGGAGAGTTTATTCTAGCAAGTGCTCAGGGTTTTGCAAACAGCTGGTTTAAGTTGCGTAAAGTAAGATTTACGTATTCCATACAGTAGCAATAGAAAATTTTTTGTGGGTTTGTTATTGACTGTAATGTTTTGATTGTAATGCTTTTTGTTTTAATTATTGATTTTAACCCCAAACTTCAGACCTGTGCAGGAATGATTTTGATATGCAAAGGTGTTTGCTGTCAGGAAATAAACATAATACCCAAACATGGAATAAATCTTTCTCACCTGTAGACTTTGGACAAGTTTTACCCGAAAATTCATGCAGGCTGACACCACAGATGGAGGCCTAATCCTGTACTGACCTCAGTGAAGGTATTTGTCTGGTATTTTTCTCTGTCACATCAGAACTTATCTTGAACCGGAGATGTGAAGTTGTCTTGGGTATTGCAAGACAGAGAAAAGACCTGCTCAGTTAATTTCATCCTGTTTGAAAGGTGCAGTGTTATTTCATCTGTAAGAGACAGCAACCCAATTTTAAAATGGATTACTAGGAGGAAACAAAACATTAATTTTAATTTTAACTTCAATTTTTACTTTTATTTTTATTTAGTTTTAGTGTATAGAATAATTGTTTTCTCTCTGGAGCTCATAAAAATTTTCAATTAATATTGTCCAACTCCTACACTTCATGCTTGACATGACATGATTTGCTGTGATTGATCTCACCCAAGATGACACTATATAAGGCGAGGAGAAAAGTACAGTCACAAATAATACTAATACAGAACAAACCCCTGCTCCTTCCAGAGCAGCAGCTGCGTGCAGGGGTGCAGCGTGCAGGGGCTGACACTCCCATTCTCTGCACTGGCTCTCGGGATGTGTGCCCTCCCCTCCACCTGCACAGCTGCAGTTCCTCCCTGCACAGGAAGGGGAAAGGGATGGGTCTGTGTCCAGGCACAGTCCCGTTCAGTGGACCCAGCTGTTAAGTTAATCTTCCAGGAAACTGCACTGCCTCTCACAGGAGCTATGCCCTACCGTGCCCACGGTCCTACCTCCAAGATTTAGCTGGCATTATTTTGGCAGCCCAAGCCAGGGTAAAAGGGAAACTGAAGAAGAAATGGAAGACACAGACTCCAAGGAGCAATGTTTTAAGAACATGGCCACTGTTATTGAGGGTACTCCAAAAGAAACTGACTCTGAACACACCTGAGCAAAATGCAAAGGGCATCTGGAGATGGGGCTGACACAGTACTGCCAAGGAGAATCAGTTCCACATGAATGAATGCATCAGAGAAGGCCTTTGTCTGAGGTCCTCAAAGACTTGCATTTTCTCTCCAATGACAGTGCAGCTAACTGAAGCACTTTCACCAGAGGATTTTTCCACCAGATGCTTATAGATAAACAAGATGCATAAATTGAGTGGATGAATCTTAGGCAGTGACACCAAGGGAAATGACCTGCATCATTCTAATCCTGGTACAAAAAATAGGCTACTATGGCAACATAGCTGAAATGGTAAAATTTTAAGGGCTTAACTTATTTTTGATCTTCTCAGACTTCCTCAGAAAACATCCCTCTGGAGCAGCAAAGCAGAACAAGGATAAGAAGGGTTCTGCCTTGATCCTCTATTCCCTATTGCTTTCCTCACTGCAGTTTTGGTAGCCAAGATAGGATAAGGAAACAGATGAGAAGATAGTCTAGCATCTCCTTTCTATTCCTTTCTTATGAGGGCCAGGGACACAGCTTTTACTCTCTGGACAGGATCATCTACTCATTGTGAAATTTCAGCACCGAATTATAATGGAGAGAATTCTACTCTGCTGGAAACATTGAAGGACATACAGCTAATTTCACACTGAGATAACAGAGAATTGGAAAACAAAGTTTTACATTTGTAAAAATAAAAATTATTTTAAAAAGGAAAAGCAGGTCAGGTAAGGTCAAGTCAGATCAGGCTGCTCCAAATCAGTGCTCAGAAGACTGGGTCAGTCAAGAAAATTGGTGAAGATATATTAAAAATTGGTAACTTCAGAGCAACTTGGGTCTGAAAGCACTAGCTTTGTACTGCTAAGTGTCAGAAGAGAAACAGCCAGCTAATTTCCATTGCCCAGAATGAATAAAAGCATTGTTTTACTCAATTGATGTGCTAATGAATATCATCTGCCTCTTTTGAACTTTATCTGAAGCTTTGCCAGTAGATTTGCAAAATTTCTGTGCCAACTGAAGACCCTGTTGCTGAAGGCAGATCAGTGTAACAATATAGCTTGAGGAAGGGTGGTGGCTGTAGGACAAAGACACTACAGTGAAAGTGTGTGAGAACTTTCACAATCAATGTGCTCTCCAGGACTGTAATATTTCTGAAAGAAACCACTTCCAGCGCTGAGTCTGGATCACAGTAGCGTGTATCTTTCTTTTCAGCAGTGATAAACTCAGCTCCAGCCTGAGCCTGAGGGGAAGGACAACACTGCCTTGTGACCCCATGGCCACAGTTCCTGCCTTGAAACAACTGGCTTTAATAGAGAAGAAACAATCCCCTTAACCTTTCGCCTCCTTTTGTCCCATCTCATCCCCTGCCACTGGCAAATTACATAAGTAAATTCATGCCTGAGATTCGCACTTGAAGATTATTAGGCAAATAATACACATGGCCGGAAATGTTGAAAAGACCTTATAGAAATTGAAACACACATTTATTAACAAGACTCTGAACATCAGGCAATTAAAATATAGTCCATCCCACGATTTCTGAAATCAACCCCTGGAACTGCAGTTGTTCCCACTGCTGCACTGAAGGGATTACTCAGAGAGTCAATACTACTTGTCATTTAGGGATCTGAGATGTTCTCCTGCAGGATCAATCTGAGTAGTAAATCCGATGGAGATAAATATTGTTTTTATTGCATTAACATTAGGTTCCACAGTGGCGGTGTTGGTGCAATGCCTCTTTGCCATTCTCCCAACAAAAATGTGTGTTGTTCTAGGTGTTGATGACTTCTCAGATAGATGAGCAGCTTTTTGCTTTATGATAAGCTCAGAAATGCAACCTGAAAGCAACAAAGCAGTGGATGGCAACAGTGATGTAATTGTTATGAACATGAAAATTGATAGTTATCACAGGCCAGGTATTGTCAGGTAATAAAGAGTAAAGACATGTCACAAGTGACTGATGGATATGGAGGAAAAGGGAGAATTGCTGACAAGGAAAATGTGGTTAAAGCAAGAATGCCTGTCATAGCAGTATTTACATGTACATGGATGGAGCAAAAGGTTCCTGAAAAAAGCAGCACCCTATCACACTATTAATTTGATTTCTTCCTTGGATGCAAGTTACTTTTTCATCTGAAAAAGGCAAGTTTCACTCCCACAAGAGCTGGGAAAAATGTTTCTTCATTTACAGAAAGCAATTTGAAAGACTTAGGAATGCGTTCCAAACATAGCTGATGAAATTTCTTTTTCTGTTTTAGTTAACATAGTTTTATTGATCTGAATATATCATTAACAGAAGTAATTGATGGGGCAAGGAAATAGAACTGTCTACTACAACTTAATTTTCCATCAAAATCTATGTACCTGCTGTACTCTCAGTTTCAATATTTCAGTGTATGGCCACTGGCACGCTACTCACTGAGAAGATTCTGCTTTATTGAGAGCACAATGCTCGTGACTTGTCCTCTCACAGCTGTGGAGACAAAAATACATGGATTTGATTTAAACAGGATGGCTGACTGCAGTTTCAGTAGTGATACCAGGACTGATTAAAGACAACCCAAAAGCAAATTAAACCAACAAATGCTTTCTGTAGGCCTGATCCTACAACCGTTCACCTCCGAGTAACATTTAAAGGTAATTTGCCTGTATGATAGAGGATTTGGCACATCATTCAGTGAAAGCTGTGGGATTAGATTCTATGTTCTCTGTGCTGAAAAATGTGGCAAAATGGTCCATTTTCTACAACTGGAATGAGTCTGTCTGTTAGTATACAAAATGGCTGAGGCAGGACAATTGCAAATTAAGTATCACGAGAATTAGAAATACCTCAACATAGAACTGTAATGCAAGTACCAATGTAACTCTGATTTATTATATGTATTGAAGTGCCCAAACCAGTTTCCCAAAAAGCTCCAGAGTGCTTCACAGCCTCACCATAAACTCTGGGTCTTGCTCAGACAAGTGTGCATATCTTAGTCCCAATCTCCTGTCCTGCTGCAGGCTCATGTGCTTGCAGTATCAGAAAGCAGGACTACTCAGTGAAAATGAGAACGGGGTTTGCATGTGTATTTTTCAGCTGAGAAGCTGGCACCTTCCTCAGAGTGGAAGACATCCTGGCAGAGCCAGTTGCCAGGTGAATATAGTGCTCAGAGTCAACTTTGCATTGGTCAGCAGCCCTTGGCAGTGAGAATTCAAGAGCAAGTCTGACAACCAAACCACTGCTAATGGAGACAATTCCTGTTTTGGCATGGGCCAGTTTGAAGTGGCTGATGTACTGTGGTCTGGAAGCCCTTGCTAGAGGAAATAGTTAATTTTTTATCCCTGAGATGCTTTTGTCCACTACGGAGATCCAGGCGTTATTTCCTTCAACTTGCCAGTTGTGATTACAACTAACATCTTGTTCTTGTTTTCTATAAACCAGATGAAATGTGTCTCATTTAGCCCAAGATCCTTGGGAAGGGTGGGACGGCTGGGATGGGGGGTAGTTATGCTGAGACTGTTGTGCAGTTTGCAATACAGCTATGGCTGTAAAAATTAGCTTTTCCATTTTCAAGACCTGATAGCCTCTGCTGGTTCATACTGGTTACTTCATGCTTACTTCATGCTTACCCGTGTCTTTTCCTGAAAAAAAAAAGTGTGTGTGGGGCGGTGGGCATCCTCTGAACCTTTCCAGTGAATCAGAAGGCCTGCTGACCACAGAGGGACTCCTTCTGGCTACAGGATTTGGTTTGCAGTGATATTTTTCTCCAGACAAAAGGCCAGGTTTTTGTTTATTTTTTTGTTAAAGCAGAAAATTTTCCTGAGTTCCCAGAAGTATGAGAGGTTCTGAGTGCTGCAGTTCATCATGGCAGTTCCTGAGTGCTCAAAGAACATTTCAGAAAAGTAAAAAAGGGTTAAAACCTCTTCATCATCTTACAATGCTTAGATGCCTGTGGACATACACTTTAGTGGCTAAGTTAATGCTTGCTTCTCTAGTTTTCCTGCTGCCTTGTAAGATCTTTACTGGCTGACTCTAAGTAGTGTAGGAAGAGTAGCACATCTACAATGCAATAAAATATAAACTGCCCTCGTGTGTCTACTGTGATAGAGACAAGGCAAGCTGAAGTGGCATTACTCTGCTCTCGGTGGCACCAAACCCTGCGTGACTGCTGCTTCAGCAGAATTACCTACGGATTACAACAGGGCGCACAAAATCGGGTTCACTCCCGTGTCACATCTTCTTTCTTTTCCTTAACACTCAGGGGCAGTTTCCAGCTTTTACGATTTATTCCTTGCTGAAAGGCAAACGAGTGCACGGGTTTTCTCCTCAGCCTTTTAATATCACTTCAATCTCTGTGGGTGCAGGACAGATTTTCCCCTCCAATAAGGGAAGGGAAGGGATTAAGAAACTCAGATTTGGCAGAGTAATGGAAAGAGATTAGAGAATTCATATAATTGGTGTAGGGGTGACAGCTCAGCTCTTGCAGCACATGAAAGCACTTTGGAAGGAATTTGAGAGGTCAAAACATAAAATTACTTTCTACCATATTGCTAGTTTTTCCCGTCTGCTGTAAAAAAACACTCCAGAGGACCATTTTCCCCTTCCACTTCAAGAAGTATTGTTTCTCTCATTACAAAACTACCACATAAAATTTTGTGGTATGCCATATCTGATTCTACTCTCTCTAGCATTTCTAAGAAGAGATCAGTAACTACAAGTGCAATATCTTTTTGAAGTTGCACTGCCATGGAATGACTCGAGTGGGGAGAAATGCAGAGTCCACATGTTGAAAACTATTTCAGAATAGGAAATGTTCAATTTACCTTATTTTACCAGGCATTCAGAAAAAAGTATCCTTCCTTTTTAACAAAATAGTGCTGCAAAGAACAATTTTAAATTGATTTGACATTGCTATACTGTAGCAATCTTCCAAAATTCATGCTAAATGAAATACTTTCAGTGTACAACCTCTCATGATCTCTTGTAGCTCAGTTTTCCACGGTTGCCCAACTGCTGTAATTTCCCCATGCTTCTCTAGAGAGATTTCCTCCTATATTTCCATACCATAGCCTACAGTTACTTCAAAGAACAGTAAAATGAAGTAAGTGTGGAAGTCTGTGCAAAGATCAAAGAAGACCTTATTAACAGTTGTTTTGTATGCAGTTAGATCTTGCAAGAATACAATTCTAGAAAGTCAGTGTTGTAAAAAATGTGTCTCCACTGCAAGCCACTATTCCCAAAGCTGGGCACTTAGTCTGTGTGAAGGTTAAGGGAAAGCCCCGTGTGTGTTGGAGCCCAGATGCAGTCACATGCAGAAGACAGACACAGGGCTCAACTTCTTTTGCACTACCAGCCCTGCAGCAAGTGAGATGGGGTTACCCTGACACCAATACAACTGAGCACAGGGACCGAACCCCCTCTTGTTACAAGCTGATGCGAAGAGTTGCATAGAGGAAACCATTTGCAGTACACAGTAACATGTTTTTATTGGACCTAATAAAGCACAGGAAACATAGTAAATATTTTCAAGTGCCACATCCTGCCATTTCATTTATTATTTATATAAATACAGCTATTTTCCGTTTCATAGAGCAGATGAAGGGCTCTACAAATTGGATAATCCTCATCAGCTGTCTGGCCAACAGCTGAGCAGACTTCAGAGCTAGATGTTACCATATTTTGTGCACAGCACAGATATTGCACCTTTCTCTTGAGTAGTTCAGAGACCTGCAAACATGAATGAAGTCTTGTAAATCCATGTGAAGTAGATGCAACCAGTGGAAGAAAGTTCTCATTGCATGCAGGACTCGCCAAGGACATTAGTTATCAATTCTTGGTTCCACTGCAGATCTCATGATACATATCTTGTGAACACCCTAGCTCCTGGAGCCAAGAAATTGCATGAGAATGTAAATTCTCTTCAGGAATAAAATGGAGTATAAGTACAGTTCTGGAAGCTAGAGGTGAGGACCTGAAAAAACAGGACCCCCACCAGCCTAGAAAGCAAAGAAACAAGAGGTACTTGTAGAAACATTTTTTAAATCTCAGCAGCTGGTGAAGTGAAAAGTTGGTTAATTAATTTGCATATTGGGGCTTGGCAGCATTGCAAGAGCTGAATGATGAGGCCAGCATCTGACAGGAACTCTGTGATGCAGCTGGCAGGAAATCCCAGGCTTTTTTCCTCCTATCTCCTGCCTGTAAATTGCTTCACTGCTCAGTACATCTGATTTTTACTGATGATACATACTGAATATGGGGCTGGAGCCTCTGATTTGTTTTGTTTAGCTATTTCTGTTTTGGTTTTAATGCTGCTGTCACTTAATGTGAAATCCCTCTATATGGCTCTTTTCCATGCAGGGTTGAAATGTCTAGAATGTTGTGAGAAAGAATTTTATAGACTTCGAGAGAAAACAAAATTAATTCAATGATGTGAGAAAATGATTCAATATAACTATGAGTTTTTAGGACAAACTATTAGCCTTCTGCAAAAACTCCATCCAAGATTTATATTGAGTACAAAACTCACTAATGACATTGAGGCAATAGTCTTATGGACCAGGCTAAAAGAAATTATAAATCTAAATGACCACATCTGAGCATGACCCTGCCATTTTCTCCAGATGAAAAACAGATTTATTGTGAGAGTTATGAAACTTTGGAGCCTATTATACATGAAAGAATCCTATTTATGACTATGTAGTTAGGTCTGACTTATTGTGCTTATTCTAAACTTTGCTTTTGCAAGATTTATGCCTCCGTCATTTTACAACTTTCAGGGATGAAACCTGCTATTCATAACCACAGCACAGGAAAAAAAACCTCTTTAAATTTTTGTTTTAAATAAAATCAGTCACACTTCAAAACTAGAGAGGTGAAAAAATGTTATTTTTATTTTAGGGCACCCTCACACCCGTTGAAAGATATTGGGGTCATGCTTAGTTTTAAAAATTACTTAATTCTAGATGTTATGATTTTATATCCTCACTCCCTGAGGTATTCAAGCCATTATTTACAATATTGTTTTTCAAATGTAAATGTCTAAGAATTATTTTATGTGAAAGACAGTTGTATGCCTATAACAAAATGAGTAACACTCACAAAATTATTTTCTTGCTGGTTGAAAAAGCATCTCAGTTGAATAAAAATAATTTCTAATTTTGCCATTAGAATTGGGAATGCACTGTTGCTTAAAATCAAGGGAAAAGGGGAGGGATTCCCATGTCCTACTGTCCAGGGCTACCAGATACCTAATCTCTACAGAATTAACTGGAAGAAGTGTTATTGATGTCTTGGTCACATACCTCCTGGACAAACCATAATTATGTGTCTCTGTAGATGAACTAGATAGCCAGCATGTGGCACTGGATTATAGCTAAATCAAGCTAGATTTGGTTTAGAGTTTTTTAAACAAAAATAGTAACCAGCACTTACATGCAGGGGCTTTAGCTCCTGTGGCTTGTGGACTCCCACTTACTTAATGCCTGAAAGCCTGAAATGGAGTTCTTAGTGTTTCCAGGTAAAAGAAAACTGGTAGCACTAGGAAACTGGGTCACAACATTTTCTGTGTGGATTACTTGGCACGAAAAGTGATGTGTCTTAGAGTCCTAATGGACATGGGTCTGGCAATTACCTGTCTATTAAGTATACTCTTCTAATTTAGGGAATTTACTCGTGGTAGAAAAGACTGCTTTTGAGCCCCCAGTTGCACATAAAACAACTCCTGTATTACGGAACTAGAAATACAAGTTTGGGGCAGGGTTAGGCAGGAAAGAGGCAAGAAATATGGCTATTAAATGTGTGTCAGAATCCCACAGCTTTATAAATCAGATTTTACACTGAACCATCTCAACAGTGTTGAAGGTAGTGCAATTGACATGGTGAAGGTTTCCATTAACTGTGAATATACTCTTGTACACCTTCTGTTCATTTTTTCTTTTGTTTGTATGCTTTATCATGAAATGAGCAGGTAATTATTAATAACAATAACAACATTTTTAACAGAAACTTTTGGCAAAGTGTGAGGTTAGATGTGAGGTCATTGATGACCATGTCCTGACCTGCAGCTTTCTAGGCCATATTTGAGTAAGTTTCAGACACTGCAAAAGTAAGGGTTGTCTCTAGTTTCCTTCTCTTCAGATGAGTATCAAGAATCTTCACTGAGTGTTGGTAGCTGCTGATTGATGTCATTGCCCATGAAGTATCATTGGCATGTCTGGAAGCCTCAAGAAGGATGAACAAACAACTTCTGGGGCTTCATTCTCTCTTGGAGAAGACTCCAAAGACAGTATGGGCCACTGAGAGAAAGACCTTTCTCTGATCATGGAGGACTGTGTTAGAAAACACACAGGCAAACTCGAAATCCACAAGTCAATGGGTCCTGCCAGGATCCACGGGTACTGAGGGAGCTGGCAGATACCATAATGAGGCAGCTCACAATCATCTTTGAAAGTTCATAGCAGTCAGAAAAGGTGCCTGAGGACTGGAAGAAACCAAACATCTCCCCAGTCTTCAAAAAGAGAAAGAAGGAGGATCCAGGGAACTACTAGCCAGTCAGCCCCACCCAAATCCCCAGAAAGGTGATGAAGTGCCTCATTCTGGAGGCCATTTCCATCCACAACGAGATGAAGAGTAGTCAGCATGGATTCATTTAAAGGAAGTCATGCTTGACCAACTTGATGGCCTTCTGTGATAACTACCTGGATGAAAACTATTACCAGCAAGTCAAGGGAGGTGATTCTGTCCCTCTGCACAGTCCTGTGAGGCACATCTGGAGTGTTGTGTCCAGTTCTGGGATCCTCAGTGCAAGAAGGACATGGAGCTGCTGGAGCAGTAGGCGAAAAAGGTGATTAGGGGACTGGAGCATCCCAGGAAAGGCTAAAGGAGATGGGCCCATTCAGATTCAAGAAGAGGCGACTTAGAGGGGACCTTATCAACATATGTAATTATCTGAGGGAGGGTGTCAGAGGATGGAACAAGGCTTTTCTTGGTGGTGCCAAGCAATAGGACAAGAAGCAACAGGTAGAAACTGATGCACAGAAATATCCACCTGAACATGAGGAAGACCTTCTTTGGTGCTCAGGTAAGTGAGCACTGAAACAGATTGCCCCAGAGAGACCAGAGAGTCTCCCTCAGTGGAGATACTCAAGAACCATCTGGATGCAATTCTGTGCAGTGTGCTCTAGGGTAGCACTGCTTGTGCACAGAGGCTGGACCAGATGATCTTCTGTGGTCCCTTCCAGCCTGACCCATTCTGTTTCTGTGAAATGCTTACCTGACCTGAGAGCTTGACTGTTCATAAGCATTAGTGGGATCTAACTTCTTGCACAACCCTGACATGGGTGTGCATCAGGATACTCATTGTAACTGCTCTGGAGACAAATCTTGTGAAGTGTTTCTATCACTTCTACCCTAATTCTCCTAAATTCTTAGTTTTTCTACAACCATATTCCTGCAAGAAACAAAATTGCTAGATGGGAAGAGAAAAGATAATATGGCAACTGCTCCTAAATAAAATAATAAATGATGGGACCAGTTTTCCCGACAGTGTAAAATGACATATTTGTGTAGACTTCATCTGGCCTATGGCTTGTATTTAAATCTCACATAATAGCTGCCGTTGTACATCTGAAATTACTAATTTTGAAATTACTCATTTATTTGTATGATAACTATGCCTTGAGCTCATTGCAACAGAAAGAACAGGGAAGATATGCTGGTCCTTGGGGAAGAGAGTAGCTGAGAATGGCAGGAAAATTGGCAGCAGGAGACTTCTCTGAAGTTAACTCCGTGGTGATCAAAGGCAGGTCAGAAACAAGAACAAAACTTCCAGCCACTGTTTAAATGACAGCAAAGTCTCATAGCAGAATTCCAGGTGAGATAGTATGGACAAATAACTCTTAAACTTTGTCCTGCAGAAGAATCCAGTGACAGGTCTGAGGTGTTGAAAATATTTTGTTGTGTTGGCAGGACAATATATGAAAGTTAATGGCAGAATGTTCCCTGCATGTCACCTGTATGGGGTCTAGTGTGCAGTCACTGATGGTATCCCTGCCAGACCTGCAAGGAGAGCCTCAGTACTCTAACAGGGAGAAGGTTACACTGAGCTTCATTTATTTAAGTAGGTCAAGGATTTAATTTCCTTTTTTTTTTTAAATACAGACTAATGCTACCATAATTCTTAGCATAGGCATAATTGTGCTTGGACAAAAATACCTTTAAAATTGTGTGAGATATGACTGCCTTCAATAATAGGGAGCTGTAACCATTTTTTTGGATGTATGGTTCCCACCTCTCATCAGATATTCGATGTGCCTGTATGTCTGCACCAGTAATTAAAAATAACCAAGCTTAAAAGCCTGCATAGTTCCCCATTTTCTGTTGCAAAATCATAACCAGCTTTCTTTTGGAAAGACACTACAGCGAAATGAAAGTGATGTTGGTTTCAAATTGTATTAAGTTGCAGAGCCTTGTGCACAAAAGGACCACTCACACAGTTGCTCCTATGAGGCATAACACAGAGTTTGGCCCTTTTTAGGAAACTCATTACTTAACAATACATTGTTGTGTTTGATTGAATTGGCTCAGATAAGCTTGGCAAGGCTGCAAGAAAAATCTGTGTCGTCATGCCAAATGTTTTTCAACCTGTGTGTGCCTGTGCTGAGGTCTGATAAGGTTATCCGTGGTGCATATGCTTGTCATCAAAAGGTTACATTCTTCTACTGTCCATACAGGCTTCAGGGTGGTTGCATTTAGTGCTGTAAAAACTCATGTGAAATAGCAATTCTGCCCTAGCACTAGACTACATCAGGCACCCCTTGCCCTATTCCGCTTATGTGCTTGTGAATTCCCTGGCTACACTGTCTCATCTTTCATCTATTTTGTGTGGCACTTATGGAGACAGATGTGGGTTTGAATATTTGGGGAATCAATGGGGTGATAGAAGCAACTTCCTCTTATCTCATATAGGCTTTAGTCAGTGCACAAGAAAAGAGGGTCTTGCCTTTCTCAGAGGTGTTTTGAAATGAGCCTGGACGTGTTGCTGTTCCTGCACACTAGGTACATGCTCAAAATGATGCATTCCTGGAATTGTTCAAGGCCAGTTTGGATGGGGCTTTGAGCACTCTGATCTAGTGGAAGGTGTCCCTGCCCATAGGAACTAGATTATATATAAAGACCATGCCAACACAAATTATCCTATGATTCTCTAATATGACTGCTGGCCATATCTGACCAGAGGTCTCAAAGAGAAGGCTCTGCCTTTGGGTAGGCACAAGATAACCAGCTCACCAGTCTTCTATCCAAACATGCACTGACATTTGTATTTAGGCATCTGCTAGATTTTGCTGGCTTATTGCAAGCTCGTGCCAGGCTGGGGACATCTGGGCTGTGGATGGTTTTCAGTGCTGCCATATGTGGTCTTAGTTTAGGTGCCATTGCAGGTTCTTTGATTCTTTTCCCAAAGTATGGGTATCCTGGAAAATTAGGGATACTGAGCTGTCTGTCAGTCCTGATTTAACCTAATCAGAACATAGGTTTTTTACTGAGTTAAATCAGTTAAATTACTTCTTTTCTTTTTTTAGTTAGTAAAACAGGTATAATTCTTACTCTGTGAATAATTATATCAGGCTAAAGAGTTTTAATGTTTGTATAGATTCTATGTACAAAGGAAGTATCCATACTGAGATATTGTACCTCTTTATATCAGGCTTATCTAAACAATGCATTCCTAACATCTTTTATAGACTTCTGAATTGCAGCTGCTCAGGTTTTGTATCTGGCTCTCTGATGTGCAGTGTGTTGCATTTTTTAAGGACAAGTGCACATTTCTGTTGCTAGAGTAGGGCTCTGAAGTCATACATGCTTGCAAAAGGTCGAGTTTGCTAACTTGACATTAGTCAGCATTTGTTTTCCACTGGTTTCTTCCTTTGGTCTAAAAATGTCCCATTTTTTCAGTCAACTTCCTTTCATATGCTGCTGTCTCCATGAATCTTCTTTCCACCACTTTGTCTTTACTATATACAGATGTAGAAGTGCAGGAAGTGTCCTTGATCTTCCTGATTCCTCTTTCCCCATCCTCAATTTCTTGCTTCCTGTTCTCATTCCCTAGACAGCTATTCATTTGACACTTGGCAGATTTCCATGTTTTGCAATGCCTTCCCCAACTACTTTCTTAACACCCTACTTCTGACTGCCTCTCCTCTTGGAAAATGCCTCTCTGATGTCAAGAAGAGAATAAAATCACTGAATCTATAGTAACAGCTCTTACCTGGAAGGTTTTGCTTGCCAGTCTGAGGACTCAAACTATTTTTTCCTGGTTTTATATCCTGCAGAAAAGAATTGTAAAGAAACAGCTGGTTGTTTAGGAAGAGATGCTCTTTGTGTGTAACAATAACTTCCTTGGCTGGACAAGATCTTTTTCCTCTGAAGGACTAAAACAGTACTGATTCAAGAAGTCCATTTCTGTAAAAAGTTTCAGATCAACGTCCTTTGTGAGTTACTATCTCCAAAAGCAGGTGATGAAGAGGGAGCCATCTCTGAGTCTTATGCTGGACAAACATGTGACATGGCTCATGATGCTGTCTTTGCTCAATCTGTGTAGCCAGCCATGGCTGGAAAGTACCTTTCTTGGCCTACCTTCAGTTTTTTGGCTGAAGACAATTTGCCCCTCCTGTTTAGACAACTGCAACCTGTTTTCCCAGGAATAAAATTGCTTTGGTAGCCTTATCAGTGTTTGTGGTAAAAGGCTGTTGAGAGCAGTGTGTTTGCTCTGCTGCAGCCTCCTGTAACATCCCTGTACGTACTTCTGCTGGGATTCTGCACAAGTGGGGCAGAGACAAGGACCCTTCTCTCTGCATCATTGCTGGCATTCAGATACAAAGAGAAACTTCATGCCTCCCCTTGAGCGAGAGCTGAGCTACCAATTTGTGTCAGTCATGTTCCCCATGTTTACACATGAGAGTAGCAGCAGTTTCTACTCTTTGAGCTACCACAGACTTGGTAAAAATGCCTACAGGAGTAGCTCCCTCTGCACCTTCCCCCCACTGCTGGATGGTGCTTAGAGCCACAATCCAGCTCTTAGCCTGTAAATGGCTTGGAGCAGGGATTATGTTTTTCTTTTATGTTAAACAAGAGCAACCTACACAGAGTGTGCTCATTAAAAAATCATGTTGTTCAACACTGTTCCCTAGGGCTATGGTTAGAGCTTCACAATTTAACATGCAGAAGACAGGTTGGATTCTCGGGCCAGCCAGGCACAGAAAGGGATGAGTGGATGGCAAAACAGCAGGTTGGAAGAATAAACCCCATACTCATTATGGGACAACAAGGCAGCCTTCAATAAGAGATGTTTGTAACAATGTGATTGCTTAAATTAATTTAGAAAAGCTTCTAACAGGTGTTAAAAAACAGCCCTTCCTTTCAACCAGAAAGATAAGTTCTTGGCCATGCTGCCTAGAAAATCACATTAGAAACCAAATTAAATAGCACCTTGTGCCATTACTAGAAGGTGCATTTCCCAGCCTTCTCCATCTCTAAAGATCACATGCATAGATGGATAAATGACATAGGAAAGAGGAAAAATTATTAAGAAGTTAAGCCTGTTATGCATTGTATTAACTTCATAAATGACCCTAATTATTTTGCTATGGGTGAAGGGCATGAGAGAACCAGGAGAGATAAAAGATGTTATAGTGTATTCAAGGATTCCAAGCATAAAATAGATGCACCACCTGAGCTGAAAGCAGAATGATGTTCTGAGAAAAGCATTGAGACTTCAGTTTTTTCCATCCTAAATGTTAGGAAACTTAAGTGCAGAGAAGAGTATTATACACACACAGTTTCTGCTCCAGATGTTTTGACCAGTTTCAGCCTCTCTGGGCAAACTCTTCCATGCAAGATCACCCTGTTGTAGCCTCTTGTTTTGGCTGCCCCCACAATACTCCTGCTCCAATCAAGTTGCATTGGGTTGTGTGCCAGAGAGAGGTCTTCAAAGAGGATAAAGGCACAAAGGAGAGAAATTAAACCTGCTCCATTTTAATGGAGGCTGTAATACCAATTGCATTAATACTCCCTCTATTCTTGGATGCATAATTTGAAGATGAAATTTGTTAAGCAACTATCACTGGATCATTATCATGATGAGGCAGTTCACTAGTTTGAACCTCAAAACTCTACCAGCCTGAACTGAGGGAGGCAGAAGACAAAATTCACTGTTAAAATTGTAATTGTGTTGTTCACTACTGGGATAAAAAAGAGATTTAAACTTTTAAGAAGTTGACAGAGACATAGACATCACAGAGAAGTGATGTCTCTGTTGGGTTCAGGGTACAAGATTAAAAGAATATATGTAACAGAAGGAGAGTTGAGAATTGTTTCTCTGCCTTGGTGTGCATAATACCAATGCTCTTTCAGATATTCAGAGATGATCCTCAAAAAGATTCTACCTATCTAATTTTCAAAAATAAAGACATTTCCCTAAATTCTTCTCACTCTTACAGGTAAGTATGTCAGAGACTTTGGGGAAGGAAGCCAAAGGTATTGAAAGAACACTTAGAGTAAATCCTACTGAAATACACTCAGTGGATCCTACTGAAATCATCCTTTGAGGACATCAGAATAAAACAGGCTAAGAAACTCCAAGCCCTGCAAACAGCTTGGCATCTGACTTGATCAACTTGTGAGAGTTTTTTTCCTTTTTTTTTTTTTTTTTTTTTTTGCTTTTTGCATTGGTATAATTGTACATTAAAGTACAGATCATACATTAAAGTCCAGATCATACATTACTGGTCTGATCAACTATGTTTACAGCAACTTCTTGCCTTTACAGTACTTTCTTTCTTCCTTCTCTTCAGCAAGGTGGACACAAACCCTGCTGCTTCCTGTGGGCTCAATCTGCAGGAAAGGAATTAGAAACTGTTTCATCAGAAGGCAGAGAAAGAAAAGGTGAACAAAGGTCTCATCATTATCCTTTTGTACCTCAACAACTGCACTAAGGACAGAGTGGACTGTCCTGGGGCCAGTACTGACAGAACCTACAAGCTGTGCGGTGTCCATCAGGTAACCACTTGCCTGTAGAAATTTTGCTGCTGGAAAAAAATAATGGACCAAGCTAAACCCATCTACTTTGTGCTGGAAAGTAGGCATGAAAAAAAATCTCACAATTTGATCAAGTCATCACACTGTCTTCATGCCTGGACAATTGTGACAGCTGGGGCATGCAAAACACATTGTTCTAAAGAAACATCCCATGCTGCTGAAGCACTCTGTGTCACCAACACCAGTGGTGACCTGACTCTGGGAACAGCACAGGAGAGGTCCTTCCTGAGTCCAAACCATGGACCCTGCCTCTTCCCTCCTGGGAAATCTCAGGCACATTTTGAAACAATTCCTTGCTTGTAACTGGGAAGATAAACATTTGGATTTAAATTCACCATTGTTTTGGCCTGCCATGGCACCATCTGGAGATCGTTTATAATCACTGTATCTAGTGGGTTAGTGTATACCACTTCCAACAGTTGGAGAACTGACGATAACTACAAAAAAAAAGTGTGTCTTGATTTATAGCAATACTAAGAAAAAGTGTTTAATTGGTTAAAAAGCTGTGAAACTGCTTTTCTTTATAGAGATAAGTTCAGGAACAAAATTGGAAATAATTTTCAGGAATCTATTTTAATGATACACTACTTTATTCATCTGGAAGCAAAAAAAGTTGCTTACTACTGCGTGCCAGAAGGGTAGGGCAGTGTCCTTTCCATGGAGTTTCCTTTCCCAAGTGTTATTTTATGCCTCAAATGCTAAAAGAGATTTTGGGCTGCTCCATGGGAGAAAGCAAGCCTGTAAACCAGAGTATGCAGGCAGAAGTGGACCAGTATTTTCCAGCTGGAACTAGGTTGTTGCTATGGAAACACTCAAATGATAGACAGATTTTCTGAATGTGCAGTGGTCTACTGTGATAAGAGAGCTTCCAGGATTCCTACCAAATTGCTCCAAACTTGCAGGAGTGCAGTACATGAAATGTCACATTTTTGAAATAGCACAAGCAAACAAAAACCAGCACAATAACCAAATAATTTTTTCCCCCTAGCTTTCAAATAAAAACTGCACTTAACACATGGCATTTATATTCCTAGACAATATCTTCCTGACAATCTCTTTTTAGTGCACTGGCATTCCGAATGACAGACCACACTCTAAGTTTAACACCACCTACGGATAGATTTAATACGCAGCATGCAAAGTCTTGCGTGCACAAGCCACTAACTCCTTTGGAGTTTTATTTTAGGCTGCATGCCACTGTGCACTGGTGAGAATCCCATTGAGTCAATGAAGCCTTGCAAGAGCACACCACTCTGTTCAGGGCTATATTTTGCAGCACAGAGATCTTAGAGATAAAATGGCTGAGCACATGGCGGAATGACTATTACATTCATAAACCATCCAAAGAGAAGTTTCCCAGGGGCCAGTTCCATAAAGCATAAAACTTACCTCCCTTGGTCGTGTCCCCCTCACACACACTGTGCATGTGGTTTTCATTCAAAGCAGTTTCCTCCTCTGCTCTTCCATCTTGCTCTTCTCCAAGGGAGAAGGGTTCAGGATTTTGGATTTCCAGGAAGAAATCTCTCCCTGAGCGCAGCCAGGGCTCATGAGCATTGCAGAGACATTTTGACTGTGTCTCTTCATCATCCATTAGCTCTCAGTGGGAGTGCTACTGCACAGTCTGCAGTCTGCAGCTGACAGAGTGTGTTTAATGTCCCTTTGCCCCCAGTATCAAATCCCTCCAGCAGCTCTTCTCCCTAGAAAGCTGCTGCCAATTACATTGGTGAAGTCTTCCATTGAACTTAGCCTGATTTTTGAAAAGGCAGTTTCATCCCCATTGAAATGTCCAAGACAGAGGTTTTGACCTGTTTGTGTGTATGAAATATAGTGTGTACTTAGATTACCCTCACCACCATTAGACTTGTAACCTAGCTATTACCAGTGGTTTTATCCTCACAGCAGATGTGAGGAAACACAGGAGTTTTAATAGCAGCTTTGATGTAAAGGTAACTGTTAACTTGGAGACCTTTGCAAAAAATGTTAAATGAGAAGCTTTGAGCTGGAAACCCAGTTTTCTCCATTTCAGGGCTTAGATCTTATGCACACAGTCCCTCTGCTATCAAACATTTCCAGATAATAAAGAGGAAAGTTTCCCTGTACCTGTATGACAAAATTTCACTGATTACAAGAGAAATCACATGTGCTGAAGGATGTCAGAAGCAGTAAATCACATGCATGCCTTGATATCACAAGAGATATATAATTTATAAATGGATTAATACATGAAAGAATACCTTGGAATTAGATTATATGGAGTTATATGAATTTGCTTTGCTGTTTTGTGGGAGTTTTTCAGTTATCTTATTTCTTAAGATTGCTTTGGAACTTACTTTTTTTCTTCCTTACTTGGTTTATATAACTTTGATAATGTCCTGCAACAGGACTCAACTAAATATAAAGATGAATTTCCTTTATGATTCACAAGGCACTCTGGATAATTAATTACTCAGCATTTATGGTTTGGCATGTAGCCATCAATTGTTCAAAAAATTCATGTTTGTAAACATATCCTTTGCAGCTGGTCTTCTTATGTCAGACTTCAAAATGACTAGTAGAGATATGACAAAGCTATAAATGTCTTCCTTTAAAATTTACTAGCTGTGCTCCAGTTTATCTCTTGCGGGAAAAATTAAGCAACAGATGTGGCAAGACAGGAGCTCTACTGAAGAATGGTAAAACATCTTGAATGGTTCTCAAATGTTATTTTCTTTTCCTCTTTTTGTTATTGGATGTTGGAATCCTTAACTGCTCTTTGTCATGCTTTGTGTCTGTGAGCATTAGCTCTGGTTGTAACGTGACTGTGTAAAAGACCTGAAGAAGTCTGAAATGAGAGCAGTGGCAGAACAGGAAGAAGAGTTAACCAATGCAGTTAGTATTTACTCAGCTCTGCCCAGCAGGGGAAGTGTAAGATCTTCAAGAATTGGCTTTATTTTTTATCAGAAAGGTCAGCAGGTCCATGGCTTTCAAAAAGGATTCCTAATACTCTCCATTGTAAGATTGAAGTCTATCTGGTCAATGGATAGCAGAAATCACAACCATCTGAGCTAGAATTTTTCATGTTGGGGTTGAAGTTGATGTATGAGATGTGTTCTACAAATAGGCTCAAAGTGATTCCCCCACTACACAGTCCTGATCATCACCCTCCAGTGCTGCTCAATGCCCTGAAAGGGGCAGACATCCTGTGAGGGCAAAGAAACGCCTGCTTGTAAAGTCAAGGACCATATGGTCATTCAGACAGACTCAGCTTCACATTCCTTGAGTTATATTATTTCTTCATTTCCTCAGTTGCAAAACACTTCCATTTCAACTGCACTTTTCACCAAGTGATTGACAGCCACTGTATGTATACATATATGTATGCAAATACAGAGAGTGTATGCAGCATCTATTTTTAGAAGTGATAGAGGAAAAGGCAGCTAAACAGCATTTCTATTTAAATTATAGTGTCAGTTGGTTTCACTTTATTTTTTAAAGAGTATGCTTGTGCTTTTAAAATCAGATGCCAGCTACCATGCCACACAGGGAAACTTTGATCTGCCTTAAGGGTATGCTTCAGCTATAGTATAGACCTGTTGAAAGACATATATTTAGAATTAAAAGAACCTTCATGGTTGCCGTGAAACATCTCTATGGGCTGTGATGAAAGGGCTGACTTCTTCTGGGAGGCCAAGACCAGGGCTTTTGAGCCCTGGAATAGGTACAACTTTAGTGACTGCAGACACTCCACATGCAAATCAATGTAAATCTTATGCTTGTTCACTTTGACTTACTGTGTCACAGAGATTTGTGTGCTGCAGTTGTCATACCCTCAGTCATCTCTGTCCCATGGTTTATGGCCCTATCGCCATGTCTTTCTCTTTTCTCCTAATATTCTACCCTGTCATTAGGGTAAGCCATGAACCCCCCACATTGGGTATGTATTTTCCAAGCCTGTTTTGGGGAGTGGAAGAAAATAAGTCTTTTGTATAAATATTTTTGTAACTCAAGAATATATTAAAAGGTAAGCAAACTTGCTTGTCTTCTGCCTGACAAGTGACAGTGTTAGCACTCTGTCTTGCATCATCTGAAACCCCAGTCTGTCACTCTCATAAATACACTCAATCCACAAAACTTTGGGGGGCAGAAGGAGTCAAAAGGGGTTTAAGGATTAGAGTGAAACAAGTTCTAGATACTAAAGAGTCACCTGCAGCATGCAAACAAGACAGGGCACACTCCCTAAGGCTGGGTTCGTGGAGTGCTATGCTGAAACAGCCGATACCGTGCATAGCAGAAGCAGGGAAATCATCTATATTTGTCTTTGCTTGCCTCAGATTCTGACGTGCCATGTTATTGCTGGTTCATTTTTGCTGCAGCTTAGGGAAGAGGAAGGCAGCTGGAAGACTGTCCTGCACAGGGGCAGCTCTGCCAGCTCCAAAATTTGGCTTGTAGTGTCAGTTCTTCCCTGGTGAACAGGTTAAGCAAACAGCAGGCTCTGAGGAACCTTAGGAAGTCCCATGCAAAGAAACACTTGAACTCATGAGTTAGAACAATGAAAAACCCTTGAGTACCACTGCAGGGCATTTTTCACTTATGTGGAATGGAGAAGTGGGTAGCCTGTGCTGCACAGGACTCAAAGGCTTGGATGCCCCACAGCAGTACTGAGGTACCCAGGAAGAGGAATCCAGGGGGAGTAAATCAATAGCCCTGCATTATGTATTATGAAAAATCTACAGAAAGGTTTAACAGAGCCGTCTAAATGAATGCAGTGAAAGAGTTTGAGCTTAAATTACCCAGTCAATTCCTTCTCTTGCTGATGCACATGATAGGGAAGATTTTACATGGCTGAATTCAGAAGGAATGTGGAGCAGAGATATTTTGTACACCTTGACAAGAGCTTGCAGTTTACACAAGTATTTCTGTGTCATTTCCACTCAGAATACCATGTTTTGTCTGCCATTTAGGGCTAGCCCATGTTAGAGGGGCTTTATCTTGCTATAGTTATTTTCACTAACACACAGTGATACAGACCTTTTTTTATGTGTGTTTTACATCTGTTTTTGGAAGCTGCAGTTTATGTGTAGTTTATATAGGTCTGAAAGTATCATTTGTACTAGTGAAAAGCATTTTGCAGCTGGAAGCAGAATAACCTCTGCCACTAGAATTACCTCTAACTGGTATGACTGCATCAGGTCTCAAGGAAGTAAGAATGGCATTTTACTGGCGCCCCTAAATCTGCAGGACTTGATAGTCTGAACAAGTCTTTAGATGCACTTTTCCCACTCTTGCTGTTTTCACCCATAACGCTCTTAGTGTTCTCGTGTCTTTCACTGCAACATGGAGAGCAGTGAAGGAGATGGACTTGAAAACCAAGGAGTCATAAACATATGTCCATGTGCACAGACTTCCTTGGAGCCAAAATTTTAGAAATACATCTGCTTTCTTTCTGAGTACCAAACTAGTGGAGTGGTGATGGTATGCAACAACGTATTATTTTTAATCGGCTTGGTTACGGTGATGAACCCTGATTAAACTGCATGTATGGATAAGGCCTTTGGGTTCTGCCTGGAAATAAACTCATTCTGCAAGCATTTCCTGAGCTTGCCAGTCCTCTTTCAGCATGCACCTACCTCCACACTCCCCCATATCACTGTACACATTCTCTTGCTGCCTTATAACCACTGGAAAATTGTCTGCCCACATTCTGAAGGACACTGTTTCAGCTAAGCCTTGCCAAGTGCACAGTGCCTCCGCATAAAGAGAAGAGACAGGAGAGGATTTACTTTAAATGGAGAGAATTTAATTACACAAGAAGAACTATTCTTGGGTAGAATGATGCCTTTCTCATGGCTTTTTCTGCTTTCAGGATTCTTTTAGCTTGATTTATTCTTACCTTTTTTTAAAATATGAGTATGGTGCCTGAGGGCTTAGCTTGGGACAGGTCAGTGCTACGTGTATGTGGCCAGAATAAGCCACATCCTTCACTTTCTCACAGCTTGAGCTTGAGGATTTGGGTTCTGGGAGCCTCCCTATTCAGTGGGGAGCTAATCAACACAATGATAGAACATGGGGAAATAAATGCCCATTAGCTGGTCAGCTGAATCCCTTCCAGACTCCACTGAATATACAGAGATAGAGAAGGAGATAAGTACATGGTTTAATCAAACTGAATACAACAGCTATAGATATTTTTATTGACTCTCATCAGAGACAGCATGGATTAAATAGGATTACCATAATTAGGTGGATGCCAGGGATTCAAAATTACTGCAGAAGTCAAGAAACCAACATTTGGGCACATAATTAAGATACCTGAGAAAAGATAGGAAGCTCCAGGACTGAGAAGCTCAGTTATATAGACATGAACATTGTTTGTTTTTAAAGATTTTCAAGCATATAGTCTCACAGATTTTTTTTCCCCAAAAAGTGTCAGAGACCTGTTCCTAGCAATAGAATCACAGAATCATAGTATCATAGAAGAGTTTGGGCTGCAAAGAACCTTCAAAGCTCATCTAATCCCATCCCCTGGAAATGAGAAGGGACATCTTCAACTCGATCTGGTTGCTCAGATCACTGTCCAAACTGATCTTGAATGTTTCCAGGGATAGGGCATCTACCATATATCTGGGCAATCTGCTTCAGTGTTTCACCACCCCCACTGTAAAAAAATCTTCTTCCTTATGTTGTGATCTCCAGTGCGGCTTGTCGGTGCTGGAGCGTGAGGTGTTGCAACCTTCCACACACCACCACACACTCACACACTCGTGCATGCCACATTGCTGGTGCCATCTTGGGAAATAACCAGGGATGATAGAACCAGGTAGGTGGGCATAGGCAGAAGGGTTAGGGAAGAGCCCGGGACAGCCTGGCCAGTGCCATCCTGGGAAGGGGACAGAGGAAATTGGGAGATGTCAGAGAGATGGCAGCTACTCTGCACCCTTGGGCAGGATCTGTCTCCCTTTCTCTCCTGAGGCAGGGAAGAGGATTCAGGGACATGGGGAGAGGGACAGAGCAAAGGGGTTTATGAACTGGGGTTAACATTTCCCTACCATTCCCCAATACCCTCAACAGCTTCTACTAGCTTATAAAACAAATACTCTTTTCCTGACATAAACAACCAATACACAAAATGCTTTAAATACTTCAATAACCAATGCTTAAATAACCAATGCATAAAATGCTTTAAATCTTCCCTTGAAAAATGAAAATTTTTCCGAACAAGGGCTTCTACAACTTGGAGAAAAGCTTCCAGCAGGAGATGGGTCAACTCAGCCCCCATCTCCCACTCTTCCCAAGATAAAAAGAATTTAACACAAAAGGATATAAAAGTGACCCATAATACACTCATCAAAGGCTCAACAATAATTCTCAGGGTGGTCCATCGATCCCTGACCAGTCTTCTCTTTCACGAGAAGATTGTCGGTCTCCCCTCAGAGAGCCCTGATAAAACTCACAGCTCTCTCCAGGGAAGTGGCCGTGCCAAAAGCAGCTTAACATTCAGCGGTGAAAAGCCGCTGGAGATGCTTTCAGGGAAGCTCCGACGAGGTCCCTGTTTGGGTGCCACTCTCCAGTGTGGCTTGTTGGTGCCAGAGCACAAGGTGTCATGACTTTCCTAAAGTGTCTCCAGAGCGAAGCCACTTGTCAGGACCACCATACACTTACACACACGTGCATGCACATACACACGGATAGCTCCAGTAAACGGGGCAACGACAAAGAGACAGGAAGGATCTTCATATGTTCCATGGGAGGATTTTAATGCAGCCACACTCATGAATGGTTCCAGGGAGGAAGAAGGAGAACAATGTAGGGTCCAGGTTTATATAAGGGAGCGGAGAGAGCATCAGAGACCAATGATCTGAGGACACGGGAGCAGTACACAGGCAGGACTAGGGAATAGGAGCCAATAGGGAAACTCTGAGGGAGTGGTAATGGGGAAAAGAGAGTGGAGAACCTTCTAGGGCATGGAACATGTATGGGAACAAAGGGGCAGAGAGGCCAACGGCCAACCAGGAAAGCAGAGCTGGGGTACATTTGATGCCTTTTCCTGGTGTTAAAATCAAGTCAAACATGATTAGAAGGGAAAAAGGGATTTTACCCTGGTATTTATTTAAAGGATCCTCAGGTGTTGTCTGAGTCGAATGCACAGAAATACATCCCACAAAATGCACACCCCAAAAGATCTAGTATAACATTATAGGTCTTACTAATTAGGATATCTATCAAAATTCCCCAATGAGAGGCCTGAGTGAGCCCCTCTCCCCAAGGAACCTTCCCCTGGATGGTTCTATCTTAGTTTACAGAATGTGTTCTGGAGAGGACCTTAGGGTCTGGGGCACATTAACCTCTACCTAGGAAGCTTCTAAAATATTTAGTCTCCTAGTTTGACAAACAAGTCCAAGAATGTAGGCAAAAGCACCAGGAACAGAAGCTTCAAAAAGGCATGAAAGGGGTATAAAAGAAAAGACAAAAATCTTCATGGCACCACATTAACATACCAAAGCAAAGCATCCTGGGGGGAAGCCCTTTTTGTCACCCTAACCTGGGGAGGATCTCTGATACTAGGGCCTGTCTCACCAGTGGATTCTCTTTGTCCCTTGTACCACAGACTCACCAGCTGTCACATCCTTATATCTAATCTAAAAAATCGTATCTAAATCATATCTAAATAATCAATGAACAACTTATTTGCAAGTCCTTTAATGCTTAAATGAATAGCAAAATAGTCAGAATTTGGGGGAAGGGGAGAAGGGACAGTGTCTGAAGTATTTGGAGAGCAAGTCTAAATCTGAAGTACTCTCCATGACATCCTGGAAGTTTCAGGATAGACTCTCCAGAGTAAAAGGAGGTGATCTGTCTAGCTTTTCCTAATTTCATTCACCCCTACAAGTTTTGTTCCATTATAATGGATACTCAACTCCTGTATGAAAATATATTTGTAAGTACATACTCATTTTCTGGTCCAGCTCTTTTGAATACATTAAGAATTGTGTCTAGAGACATTATTATAGGGAGGGGGGTTCTATCCCTGGGGACTCTGAATGTAATCAGAAACAGTAGATGAAGTGAGTAGAGAGAACCCACTCCCAAGTGACTGCACACCACACTCCCTGAAATCCTATTCCATATGGAATGTGTATGGGTTCCCTATGGAAGATATGAGCTGCCACTGAATTTGCTGCAAGTACAGACTCGTTCCATAGAAATACCTACTATCTGATATTTAATCTTGCACATTCAGTAGTTTGTGCTCTAAAACCAGGGAAAAAAATTCACTTCCTTCTTTGACTTGACCCTTAAGCACTGAAGCCTGTACATGGCCTCCATCCAGGCTTAACCCCTTCAGATGTCTCACAATTTGAAAAGCAAGGCTAGCTGTTATTGTGAAAAATACAACATTTACACAGACTGTTTCTTTGTTGTTCCTTTGGGGAGAGAAGGGAAAAAAACCCACGAGCTATCCTGGGGGTTGGGTAAGATGTTTGCAAGAGATTAAATTCTCTTGTATGAGGACACTGCTGATTTTCTGCCTAGATATTACTTCCCTCTGTCTACTGTGTGCTGCTTGTCTCTTACAAAGGAATAGTAATGCTCAAATGCCCTAAAGTATGACAGAAACGAAGGTCATGAAACAGATAGATTTAACTCTTATTCTTTGATCCAGCTTTGAATAAAGACCCACCTAGAGGACTGCTGCATTGTGGCTGCATTCTTTTCCCACCAACAGGGATGGAAAAGCATGTCAGTTTTTCAGACATGTCAGAATGGGCATCCTTTCTTCAGATTAAAGCATTCATCTTGTTTTGGAGACAAATGCAAATAAAGCACCTGAAATGATTACACTGCAAATGTAATTCATAGCTCTGCCTCTAAAATCAGGTGACCATGTATGAAATAGGATGTTTCTCACTTCAAAACATATTTTCTCTTGTAAAAATCAAAGCTTCATATTTTGACTCAGTGTATATAGTACCACAAATTGATAACCCTGTTTTATAAACAAACAAACAAAAAAGATCTTTTATTTCTATTGAGAAAGTAACTCGGGAGGTCTTGAACATCTTCTGCCACCACAGCTGCTCTGTTTGAATACAACCCAAGTGGAAAATGCCTCACAACATTACCTGCATCACCTCCATCTCTTACAGCTCTGTGGTACTGCCAGGGATGTGGCAAGTCGCAGCTGCTGCCATAGACTTGCCAATTTCTTATGTGATACCCAACAGCTGTTAGAAGCTATGTGTTAAAACTCGTGCTGGGATTTGAATTTCTATATACTCTTCCTCAGGAGGTGAAAACTGCTAAGCAGTCTTTATGTCCCCTAATTCCCAGCCTGTGCTCCTATATTAAGAGGGATTCCACTTTGGATGAGAATATGCACTACACTATGCTCTTTTCTTTCTTTCTTTTTTTTTTTTTCACAAAACTACATTTTGGCATACGATCACTGCCTTCATCTGCCTACTACACATGCATGTACTTTCAGCTACAAAGCACTCTGATTTATATCTTATGTAAAAATGCAAAGCTTCGGGAGCATATCTCAGGAGGGCTGCACCTTTCTCAGGACTGGCAGCATCTGTATTCCTCTGCCTCATCCAAACACCATACAGATAGCTCAGTTCCAACAGCATTAGAGCTGCTGAAGCTGATTTCTGGCTTCTGCTACATTTTTCAAGGGCTGATGAGGGCTGCACAACTGATTCCCCAGCTGGAGAGTTGAGAACCCAAAGACAAGGTGCAGAGAGGAGCAAACAAGGAAGCTGCAGGTAGAATATTGCTCCCCAGTCTAAGCACATCTCTGCCAGACAGGCTCCAACAAACTGCAGGAAATTCAGAAAAGGGCAACAAAAAATGTTTAAAGGCCTTGAGGGATTCATTTCTAGAGAAGACTGAAGAAATAAAAGTTTAGCTCAGTATCACTAACTGACTAAGGGGGAATAGGATAACTCCATAAAAGCCTCTGCAGGTGCAAAGAAATTGAGAAACCTTGTTTAAAATGATTTAAGGAATAGCTAGTAATAAGAGAGTGGCATAGATTACAGGAAATGTAGACATAACTCCTGGAAGCTTTCTGTAACATTGTTACAGAGATGGATCACTGAATTCTAGAAACCAATGGAGGTTCTCTTGCTTTGATCATTTGAAAAACAGACTGGACAAAGTAGCCAGTAATAATTGGGAATGGACAAGATAAATAAAGTCATATGGAAAAATACATATCTTTTATATAAGAGGTGAGAACGTACTGCTAAGAAGAAGGTGCCCCTCTGCCGCAGAGGTGCAAAGGAGGTTTCAAGGGCTCTATCAGTGTATGGCACCAGGATCTGAGCAGTTTGACTCAGATAATGTGCTTCCTTCTATTACTGTCCCTTATGCTCCTCTTCCTGAGGCATCAGCATCTGTCTTGATGTGCCCTCTTTTCTTCTTTTACTGCCCAACTGAAGTCCCTTTGGCATGTCTTCAAAGTAGGAGGAGCTTACTACCCTCTGGTTGATCCAAGTATGTGTGGCCATGAGACAAAACCTTTCAGACTTTTTGGTCATGTACCAATAATCTCCTTTACCCAAGTGATTTCTGCTGCTAGACTTAATGCCAGTCCCAGTGGTTCACATTTCAGATAGGAACTAGGTAGGAAGGTGAGTTTCATCCTCTATACCACCCACTCAGACCCTTTCTTTTTTTTCCTTGTGTGGTACTGAGGTAACCCTGATCAGCAGAAGAACTGTACAGAACAGATCTGGTGCAGAAAAATGCAAAATTGAAAAGTGCCCTTTGTTGTGGTGAAGGAGTCCAAGCTGCAATAAATAGAACTTGAGTCATCATTTGAGGATACAGGCTGGGGAGGTTCAGCACTGCTGGAAAGGACCTGGAGGTCCTAATGAGAAGCAGACCAAATATGAGGCAGAAGTCTGCCCTTGCAACAAGCCATGCCTGAGCCTGTACCAGGAGATCGAGGAAAGTGATTATCTCATATTCTTGGCACTTTTTAGGCCACACATAGAACAGTGTCCCCCAGTTTGAGAGAAACATTGAAAAACTGGAGAGTACCCAGAGAGGGGTCATGAAGATGATGAGAGGATTGCAGAATATGGCATGAAGAAATTTTGAAGAAATTAGGTTTGCTTGTCCTAGAGAATGAAAGGCTCCAGGGGGTTGTAGTCATGGTCTTTCAATACCTGAAATGCAGCTACAGAGTTGATGGATGTCCTTATAATGATGCACAGAATTTCATCAAGAGAAATTCTGTCTGGATACAAGAAAAAATTTTTCATTGTGAAATAATCAAAACACTGGCTGAGGCTGTCCTGAAGTGTAGAATCTCCCTCATGGGAAACATTCAACAGAGGTCCCTTCCAGATGAGGCTTGCCAAGCTCCCTCAAGTTACACGACAAACATAGATGATTTCTCTCAGAGATGATTCTTACTCACTTCCATTGGAAAAGACAAGCATATCCCTGAATTTCTTTCTATACAGTTCTTTAATTAGCTTTCTTTTTAAGGTTACCTGAGAAAAGACCTTTGTTTATTTGTTCCTTTCCAAAGGACAGGTGAATTTTTCTTTCTAAGATCCAAAGGAATAGCTCTATGGCATTATATCAAGACACATTCCTTTGAGTTCACTGTGGCCAGTTTTTTTGCTCAGAGATAGAGACAAAACTTCATATGCATTTTGCTCTAAAAGATTTTTTAATATAAAGAGCACAGTTCTATCCCAAATCAGTGACTTCCAAAATCTTATTTCAACTTTTTTTTTTTTTTTTTTTTTTTTTTTTTTAAATAGCCAAAAAAATTTACCCAAAAGCTTTCAGCTAATTGTAACATTTGGTTTCAGTTTTCACATTTTGCCTTTATTACATCTTTTTCAAGCATATCTTCATCTTTTCTCGTAAGATAGGGAAACTTTATTTTGAAGCAACAAATTTCTATAGGTGATTTCAGCTACTTTGGTGTGAATCAGGAAATTTGGCAAAGCTGACCCTCTCCTGAGAACTTTTAAAGCATCAGACAATACTATTTTTCAATGATGGACCAAGCTGCTTTTCTGGAATATTTCCAAGGCACTGAGCTATGGATACTGAGCAGAGTAATCTGCAGAAGTTCAGTACATGTTAGCAAAATAAAAGAATTTTTTCTTCAAATGCTCCTGTGGACCCCTTGCTGGCCAGGAGCACTGCATCCAACATGGGAGCTTTTGCTTATAAAGGAAGACTGTTCACTTTGAAAGAATGAAAGAGTGAGTGGTGAAAGAAGCAATGTACTCACTCTAAGTTGAGCACTAATGAAGTTACCTAGCCTCAGAGGAAGAGAGTGGATGCTCCATCTTCCTCTGTCAAGCCAACATTTCTATGGGCTTTTAAATTCCATACTTAATGCTGATATGCATCTTTGTAAATGTGATATTTTTCCTCCTGAGCCAAGCATATTTATCA
>JACBWW010000007.1:15567728-15601034 GCA_020086605.1 Lanius collurio | reverse complement strand
GTGATTTGGAAACTTCTCTGTATTTGCTAAGGAATTGGCTAGTGGTCTACAGAGAAGTACTTGGGCATATGGTATAGGCTCATTTTCCATGTATTTAGCTACTAATGGCATTAAAATAAGCCAAAATACATTAAATACCTCTCTAATATTAATTATCTTGTTAAGAATTTCCTGAAAATACTATTAAATTCACAGATGTGTACAAAGGCTGTGTGATCAGTGTAAAGGCAAATCCAGGGAATAGGGTCAGTGGGAAATCTGCTGATCTGCAAAGGTCTGCTAAGATGCTGTTTTTGCTACCAAAAAAATGGGTTGCCCCTGTGGCTTTGTGACTTTGGAACAAAGACGTAGGAACTTGCTTCAAGGAATGGAAAATCTGACTTTGCAGCTACTTTTGTAGTGAAGAGATCATTTTTGTTGAATAAGGCTGTTGGCTTCCTCAGCCTAAAGGTTTACAACCCTTAAATAGCTCTTCCTGACACTAAGCAGTATCCCTTTCGTGTGTTTGAAGTGTGTTGGAAAGGCTGGCTGGCAACATTGGTACTGATGAATGAAAATAAGGGAAATTTACAACATCAGATACTTTCTTTAAATTATTTCCCTTGTTGTTAGTTATTACTAAGCATTAGACTGCCACACTTGAATATAATTAATGTAGTTAATGGCTTATTAGGCACCATCTGAACTTTTGCCTTGTTTAATTATAGAAGCTTAGTGCAGTGGTCTGTGTACAATATTCACCCCAAATAATTACTTTCAGACTTTTATCTGACTGTAGTTATTTTTGGAGCAGCTGCATACATGGCTTTTCCCTGAACTTTGCACTTCTTAGGCTCTCACTTGCAGTCCTGACACTGCATTTTCAATTTGCATAACTAAAAGCAGTTGGGTTTTGATTTTGCTGGCAGGAATTCAGAGCAATTGTTCTGCATGCCATTCATATGTTAATGTGTTTTGAGCTTCCTTAAAATTTTCTAATTCATATTTAGGTATCAATCAATCCATGACACAAATGGGAAAGTTGTAATAATTATTTTTTTTCTCGAAGTTTTTAAATGGTTACGGAAGTTAAGAGTATTTCTTACAGTGATATTGTATGTTTTGAAAATTATGTTAAAAATTTAAAAGGAGTGGCATGAGATGAAATCTGCACCGCAAAGGATTTACAATATCAGGTTCAGATTCAGCAAACCCTTCTTCATGTGCGTAATTACATATATATTAATTTCACAATAACTTTCATCTTCCTCCAGTAGAACTCATAGTGACATATTTAGAATGCAAGATCATGTGAAAAGCTGAATACACTTCCCATATTATACCTGAGAATAATGTAAAAACCCTGGTACTTGTTATTGGGTTTGTGAACATTTTGTATTTTAGAGCCAGTCTGTTCTAAGGTGCAACCATAGAAAACTGATTTTCTTGATCTGTAACACTTCAAAAAAAAAAAAAAAAAAAAAAAAAAAAAAAAAAACCCAAAAAACAACCAATCTTGTAAAGAAATTCAGATTTCTTTTTATCTGGTCTGAAAATTTTACATAGACTAGAAACAGTGCTTCAGTAGTTGGCCTTGAGCGCAAAGCATGCCAAAATCATTCTGTTTGCTGTATGTGTTTTTCAGAGATTTTCTCTTTCCAGAAGGATAAACGCTTGAAGAGTTAAATACCAGGGAGCTGTTGCCAGTGTTCTTGATGAAGGTCCTTGATCTTGGGAGCTCTGGCAGACCTTGTTGGTCTACAGACCCTCAAAGCCCTCTTTTGACACTAGTCATTTTGGAGAGGCCAGTTCTTCCATGCTGCTGAAGATGGCCACAGGGGCTTGGAGGAGCTGGGGACGTGGAGCAGAGCTTAGCTGTGGGGTGTGGTGGCCTGCATTGCTGTCGTGTTTCATTGGAGATGCAGCCATACAGCTGGTTGTGTGTGTGTTAGTGCACTGTGCTTTCTGGAAGGTTGTGCTTAAGAAATCTAAATGTAAATTAAAAGTAAATGTTATTCATTGCATAGCTCTGCGGTTGTCATCAGAGTAGGATTCACCGCAGTCCTCTGTTTATTGTATTAAATTGTAGGAATGCTCTCTGAGAGTAGGGCGTTAGCTGGGGTTGTGAAATGACTGCAGGTGATCTGAGGTATGAATACAAAATCTTTGTAACAACCAAACGGCTTTTAATTTTGGACAGGAAAGTTTCTTCTTCACACGTGATATGTATTTATCTGGCTGGAAGATACATGGCCAACCAGAGAGCGGTTAGCAAGATGGGGAGATTTGTTCTGTCACTTTCTGAATCTGTTATGTCATTGATGAAGCCAGAGATCTGAAGGGTGTAAAATTTGATGAGGTATCTTTATAGGATGCTCAGTTTAAAGTAACTGTGCTAAGTTCTGTATTTAATTTTGCTAGCGGAATTGTCTTTTAGTCCATCGCTGTGAGGACTACTTTTGGTCACTGTCATACCAGTTTCTCAGCAAAGGTATCAATCAATCCATGACACAAATGGGAAATGATCCTCTCTCTGTGAAATACCAAGTCAAGTCTGCCCATGATGTTCTCAGTAAATACCTTCTGTGGATAAAAATGTAGTGATGTACTCTACAATCATAGTCCAAAATGCCCTCAATCTTTGCATAATTGAGTAGTGAAGAATTTGCCATTCTCTTATGAGGCTAATGCCTAGATGAGGAAATGCCAGTTAAGAGTGCTGTTCTGAAAAACGTAGGTATTTTATAATTCACTATACAAAGCAGGAGGTGTTTGGCTCTGGACTGACAATGGAATGTCGGGCCATTCACCCTTCTCTCCGTCAGGGAAGGGAGGTCAGTAACAAATGAAAGCTGTTACCATCTGATGGCTGTTCAGTCACCTGTGAAATGTGGTTTCTAATAGACAGGTTTCCACATCATAGGAGCAGCAACCGCAATTAGATGAGCAGAGCCAGCCCCCTTGTCAGGAGCCTCATACATCATGCCTCATCTTAGGCTCAAACGATCCTGCCAGTTAAATGTTTCCAAACACAGGCCAGGGACCTGTGATTGCTCTGTCTGCTGGTGGAGAAAGAGGGTGTTTATTGTCTAAGCTGTTGGCCTTTCTCTCCTAGAAAGGCTTAATCTTTAAAAGCAGAAAAAAGTAGAGCCTACAGCAGTATCTATGAGGTCCTGGCTCTGTGTGAATAAGTTGCTTGCAAAATGTTCAAAGGCTTCACTGGGTTTAGGATTTCATCCTGTGGAAGTGTTATAAGGGCACTGTGTATCTCCCAGTGAAGCTAACTAATCATGTCCAGACGTGGTAGTAGTTAACTGACAAACTGGCTGAGAAGTCAGTGATTAATTTTAACAAACGAGTTTTCTTTGAATGCAAGCTCATGCATGCCCATTATAACAGTATGCCTATGATAAAATTAGAGATTTTTATTCTTTAAGCTTCAAATCTGCTTGTGTATGATTCTTTCTACAAGTGTCTTAAAACATCTGCCTTTTGTGGGGAATATCATTGGGGGAAGGGGACAAACACACATAGGAAAGAAATGTTCTTTCTTTCCCAAAAGACTGTAAATACCAATGAAACGTTCAAAGCAACTGCAAAATTATTTTCCAGTGCTAAGGAGTATTTAATATATAGTATAATACAGTCTGTAAGGCCTCTGGTATATTCAGTGAACCACAGGTCTAATATCCAGTCCCATGAAACTAGTGAAAGGTTTTGTATCACCTGTAAGTGGGCTCAGTGAGTCCTAGTTTGTATTCCAGCTACAGGCTCCTTTCAACAAGAGGCTCTGAACTTGAGTGGTAGGAAACAAAGCTGCTAGCAAACATACCTGAGTTGGGTCATATTTTGATGTATGGTGGAAGCTGCTTTTAAAATGAAGCCTGCTTGGGCTAAATATATTGTGAGATGTTAGGGAGAAAGCATTCAGAATAAGAGGACTGTAGGATTTTTTTTGAATAAAGCAGTATACACTATGTGACTTTCTTCCCCCGAAGGTTGTGGTGCTAGCACAGCAATTGCATTTTAGCTGCATAGACAAGAAGCCCTATTTCTTAAGAACACAAATGTGATCTATAATAAAATCAAGGAGTGGCCTGGTTTTAGACATTTAACTTGGATACAGTCTTGCGGATAGATGGAAGTTGGTGGTCAAACCACCCTGACTCCACATGCAGATCTTTATTAGCACAGCTGAAGGGCACAGAGTATCCAGGGTGGCTTTGCACAGAGGAGTTCGTGTGACTGTAGCAGTGTGGTAATGACAGTTTCTTTATAATATGCCACCTAATTTTCGGAATCTTATCATTCACCCATAAACCACATGCCCTGGTTTAAAGCATAGTTAAAAGTTCTATTTAGTGGAAGGAGTGTTACTAAGTATAAAAAGGATTGATTTGACAAAATAGAGAAGAATATGGCCTTAACAAAGACAACTCACTTTTCTTTTTCTTTCTTTTGCTTTTTTAAACATGCCTAATGCTCAAGTACCCTTGGATTTAAAAGAAATTTAGAGAAAAACCTTTTGAACAATGGAAGTCTCTTTAAACATTGTTTCGTTCATTGTCTTGACAAACCTTGAAAAGTAGTTTCTGTGCCTGCACATTTCAGAAACAGTTCTTAGGGGTTTTATTATGTGCTGAAACATATGTTTATAAAAAAGACTATAACCTGGTGGAAAAAGTGTCTTATAATAATAAACCTGTCGATGGGCCATATGCTGCCATCAGTATGTTTGAAAAAAATAAATTCTTCTACAAGTGTTAAGTAAGTTTACAGCCTGAGTGTTAAGTTAGGGTCAGACTGTGACTCGCCCTTTGTGGATTGAGAGGGGGAGGAAAACGCCTGCAGATCCTCCTCATGCTCTTTTCATTAGCTCACAGGGCTGGAGCTGGGAAGCACCCTTCCCAAAGGACAGTGGAAGCTGGATCTCTGTGGGAGACTGTGAGAAGTCCTCTTCCTGTAGCTTTTCCTTGGCACTCTTCAGGTTTGTGCCGACCCAGCAGAGGGCTATGTATTTTGTAAAACTTGATTAAGCATTGTGTGGTCTCTCCTGAGAAGAGCACACCTCTGAGTTAGATTATCTGCCTTTTAAAGGTGACAGAACAGATATTTAAAGATGGTACAAATAAAAAAGTTCTGATAAATCTCCAATTGGATAAGAAATGTGGAAAAAAAGTTCTGTTCTTACTGCCTATTAGGTAGATAATTTCGATTTTATGGATTTCTTTGGTGATTGTAGTGCCAGTTTTGTGGGGGACATGGTCATAGCAAAGTCTTTTTTTTCTGAAGAGCAAAAGTAAGATGCAGAAGGTCAAAGGATATGTCATTCTTAAAAGGCACTTTCTGTGTGGGATCAATGTTTGGTAAATGTAGACACTTTTGAGCCTATTTTACTTTGGATTCACTCACATAGCTCCTGTGAGTGGGAGTCATGCATGTGTGCATCTCAAAAAGAATAGGTCTCTTTGTAACACTGTTTCCTTGTAGAAACATACTTCACCTGGAAGTGTTTTAATGGCTAATGTTTCCCACCACTAGTCAGCTGTGCACTGCTTGTTTCCCTGGCAAGGTAGCAGGTGATAGTCATTGTCAAAGGAAATATCAAAGATTAAGGACAATTGTTTAAAGTAGTTGACCATGTTGAAGGCTGTGTCAAGTGATACGTGTGGTTGCCATAGTATCTGTTATCAAAATCAAGATTGTGAACAGAACAGTCCCCACCAGGAGTGAATTCTTTGCCCACAGTCTCTCCAGGGTTCTTCAGACAAATTAAAAGTTTGCACCGGGGAGCAAATTTGCTTCTTGAGGGCTGAAATCTTCCCCCTGGGTGTTCCTGTCCAGAGGTCTACTGCCCTATGTTGTGTCTATGTGTACAAGGCTCCTAGTGTAGAAGAGGGCTTGGAGATGAGAGTGGAGCAGAGAGGGGGAATCTGCTGCAGTAGAAGCACCCAGACCCCAGCACACATCGTGTCGTCACCATGTAAATGGAAAATAAACTGTATCAGTAATCCATGGAGGAGAGGGTTGGGAGTTAGGTGGATGTTCACTGAGAAAAATTTTTGGGTTCATCAGAGAGTAAGGCTAAATATGGATTGAAGGAGTAGGAAGAGGACAACACTAAGTCAGAGGAGGAAACCCTCTGTGTCTGGTGTGTGCTTACCTTTCTGAGAGAGGCACTTTGCTACTGGCAAGGCTGGGAAGCACCCCAGGACCATTCCTCTCCAGCTTGACAGAATGTCTCCCCATGGAACCTGTAAAGTCCAGCCAAGTTCTTACACCCAGTTGGAGCTGAGGGAAGGGTCCTGGGCTTCAGTGCTGCCTCCTGAGCACAGCTGATGAGGTGATGGAGAAGCCTGCAGTAGGCCAGGCTGGCTTGCCTGCGACATGCACAAGCCAACATGTGGTGTTAACAACTGCAGCGCTCGGAATTTGCACAAACCCACGTTTAGTAATAAAATAGCCTGCAACTAGTCAAAGGCACTAGTAGTAGCCAAGCAAGTTTGGAATGTCTAAGCCAACTGTTTTTAAGTTATGGTGAGCCAAAAAAAATTAGAGAATAGTCCAAGAAGTGGAGAACACCTCACTTTTCAGGAACTCTCATATCTTCAAGATGCCTTGGCCGATCTACCTCAGACTTTCCAGAGGAGCTTTCCTTGGCATGAGACCATGACTCTGAATTTCATGTGACTGGGTTTTACTTTGTTGAAGTTATGAAGGTTAAAACCAGAGTTTGTTATTGAAAGCTAATCTCTCCATTAGAAATATTTGTGCATAGTTGATATTCATTCCATTGTAATTGTTCACTGCTTGTTCAGACAGATTGTATTTTTGCTATTTATTTCAGATTTTTTTTTAAAGGATAAATCCAGAGCAGTATAGGTTGGAGCCAAACTGTGCATGGCTGGCTATAGGCATATGTGGTAAGGCAGAAGCATTAGCCCTGTAACTGCTGGAGAAGGATTTGCACTTGGAGTCCTACTCCCACCCCACTGTCACTTTTTTGAGTGTCTGCTTTGAGAGATCTCTTTAGTACAGCTTTTCTCTCTCTACTCACTAGAAGACAGTGTCTCTGTTGGCCTAGTCATACTCTCACCTCTAGGCAAAAAATGTCTCTGCTGGTCAGCTTGGCATTTAGGGTTTCCCTAGTGGCAGCTCCTGCTCTGGAAGGCTGTGAGGGTGGCAATGGTCTTAGGTGGGGATAGTATTCTCCATGTGTGCATTTGAGCTGCTCTTTGTTGTGTCTAAATATCTGTAGGCTGAAATGTCTAGCTTCCAAAATTGCAAGATTTCAGATAGGCATTAGAAAACATAGAGCAAATGTTTGTGGACCTGGAAGTACATTTTATTTTTCAAGTTAGAGGCACCTTAGTAGTGACTTCTGTACAGGGGTGGGACCTGGTTGTGCACCAGCCCTTCCCTCTGCTCTGAGTGCTATTTTCTGATTGATATGAAGACCACAGCATGCCATTGCAGATACTTGGTATTGTTAGATGGAGCCAAGCGAACAAAGGTCTCTAAATATGCTGTATTTCAAGACACTGAATTAGTTTGACTGAACCATTTTATAGACAGAGCAAGCAGGGCTGGAACAGATGTCAGGCTGGAATGAGCCTTCACCCTGAGGCAGGGGCTGAGAGTGTTTGTAGTCACTTCTCGTCTGTATTTTTCTTTCAGGGGCTTAAGTTATAAAGCTCCAGAAGAGACTTGACAGAAGTTAGGGAGTGCTGCTCCTGAAGAGACAGGGTGCTGTGCATCCCTGTTTGGTAGGGCTGTCTTTAGGCAGGATCACTCAATACCTGCAAACTCTACAGTCGATGAGGCCAGGAGGTGCTGTGTGTCTCTGTTCAAGGCCAGTCTTTGTCCTGTTTGCCATCTGTACTGCTACTGGCTAGCAGCTGTAGCACAGGGGCATTCCTGCTTCTTGCCTAACACACCCACACCAAAAATACAATTATTACAGTAGTTTACTGTGGGTTAATTCCTGTAAAAGGGTGTCTGTGCAAAATACGGATCAGTAGGTTTTCTAGTTGCTCAGGCATTTTATTATTAGGAGTGCTGAAAAGACCAACAGAGTCAGCTAAAATCAATGTGCCTCTATATAGGCAGCCACTGAGAAGGGTGCAGGTAATGTGATCACAGCTACTTAAACCAGTGATCAGATATACCACTACAGTCTGCAAAGCTTCAAGCAGGAGAGAAACCCTTCTGAAAACTCCTGGACCACGGAATTAAAATAATAAAGTCTTGCAGTCTCTGGAATATATATTGCTCTTGCAAGGTGATCATGAGATAGAGACACTAGCACTAGGTAGAGCACACTGTATACATGGAACTTTGCTCCTGTCCTGTATGACGCTGGGCTCTTTATTTTTTAAAAGAATAACTAGTTGCAGTTGAAAGTGCCCTGAGATTTCTTCAGGTGATGATAGCACCAAAACCAGAGCCATGAAAGAGGAAATGCAAAACAAAGTATATAGATATGAGGATGCTTCTTTTGATTCCTGAGTTATCTCAGACATCACTGCACATCACTGGAGTGCCTGCATAGTGACTGTCTGCATGATTTCTTCAGTAAGCAGGGCCTCGAAGGAGGAGGTCACCTCAGAGAATTTTTATCTTCTTGGTGTTTCTAGAAATAGCATGTCTGCACTCTTCAGGCTGCAAAGCTGCAAAGCTTTGAGTTACTGCTAGTGCTGCTCCATCCCATGCTCCCAGATGAAAGTTTCCAAGGAGTGTCATAAACGTGTTGCACAAGCTGAGAGAGGGAATAGAAAACTGCAAAGCCTGTAGTACTGCAGTGTTATAGTATTGTCTGCTGCCGCAATAACCCTGCTGTGTTTGGAAGGTCTCAGGCATACCAGCACCATGGTTAATCAGTCAAGCAGCCAATAGTAATTCATAGCCTTGACTGCTGAGAAATTCAGCATGGCTAAGATAGACATCTGATCCAGCTCAAGAAAGTAAAGGCATCTTCCCACAGCAGTTTGCTTTTTGATTGAGACACTTTTAAACCCTGTTTTTTCTGAATTTTCTCACTTATTTTCTAAAGAATATTTTTTAAAGTATGACACTTTAATTAAAATATCCACTTAAATCCTTGATATTAGTTCCTTATTTACTGGCTTTTAACATTTTAAGTAAATGAGGCAGGAATGTTAACAGCCAGACAATAATAGAACCATGCAAGGGCAAGGAAGCTGTTAGATGGACACTACTGGGATTTTGTAACTCAAAACTACGAGTGCTGAATCTACCCTGTAAGTATATGTTATAGAGTGTGAAATCTTCCTTACCTCACCACTGAATTAAAGTCAGCCTCTTTGTATGTGATATTTCCCTTCAATTGTTTGGAATTGTTTATAATGCAGAAATGGGGTCAGTAACAGCAGAGCAGCAAGAGGTTGCCCTGCTACTCAAGTTTCTCAGAAAGTAAAATTCAACGCCACACCAGTTATGCTGTGGTTTAGGGATATAAATTGAAATTTTCATTTCAAAAAGATTATGTTTTTGTTATTTGAAATGCAGTATAAAAGCAAAAGATTCCCCTCATTTATTTTCTACTGATCTGAAGTGAGGTTACAAAAGAAGACAGTTGCAAGTCCCATGTATGAAAAGTACTTAGGGAACATATCAAGTGACTAGGAAACAGGCATGCTAAATAAAAGTGTCATTAAGAGAAAGACACACAGGGTCAAGACTTCCAGCAATGCGACTGGTTCCTTGGTCTTGGAGCAGAACAGAGGTACTACTTCTGAATTTTGGGAATCAAGGGGTGATTACAGTGATATGGTGATGCTAAAGGAGATACACGACTGTAATCTGGAGTTATCAATCACAGGCTGAAATGCTGGAGAAATAGTAGCAGTAGAGAAAGTACATAGAGTACATAAAGTATTTATTATATTAACAGTGTTATATTTTCCAAGAAAGACAGTGCTTTTAGAGAGCTAATGTCATACACTAGAAGTCTGTTTTTTTCCTGATTCTCTGTTGCCCAAGCCAAGTGAATTGATTTTAAACTAAAGACACCAGTGTGCCTGTTTCGTACAACAGTGTGCTTGGCAGAAAAGTGGTATGTTAGAATTCACATAAACTTGGATTCTTCAACTCCTAGAAAGGAGACTGTATATGTTACCCACTGATGGAAACATGGACTCCTCTACAGTGTGCCCTTGGGCATGTTCTGTTTAAGTGTCTTGAAAATACGTGATTGTTCCTCATGTGCTTGTCTATGCTCAGTTTGTTTATGGAGACTGTGACGTTTACAGTATCTGCAGTCCGGAATACTGCTTTTGCCATAGCTTTTAACGATTCTCTCCTTTTACTGAAAAAACCCCTAGGAAATCTCGGCAAGGCAATTGCATAGAAGACTTAGCAAATACAAATTGTTAACTGCATGTGGTGATAAAGTTGGAAAACACTTTAAAGAAATCAAACTTTCCATTAGCCTGATCTGAACCATACAAATTCTTCTTTAATTTCTCTTCCCTCATGGTATAAAAGTCTGCTCATTCTGTCATCAAAAATGATTCAGACCTGAGGGACACTTGTAAGAAGTAATTAGTAAATAAGTCAGATAAATACGATCCATTGAGATTTCTGAAAGCACACTGGATAGGATTCTTAAAGAGCTGTATCAAGTCTGAACAATTAAAGCTTAAAAAAATTATCTCTAATATGATAAGTCCATTTCATCATAAATTAGTTCACTGTTAATAGTTTCTGCTGCTGTTGGGGCAATCTGAAAAGGTTTAGAAATCTGAAAAAGGAGTTAAAATAGAAGAAAATCTATAACAGCACAGTATTTTAGACTAAAATTTGACAGTATCCAGATTCTGACTTGCAGTGAGATCTTGCTTGTGTGCAAATGCCATCAGCAGCGTTCTTGTCCAGAGATGAACCTCAGATCTGTGAGTATGTGTACTCACTCCTCCCTAACTAACTCTTAAAAATATTTGTCTTGGTTCTTGTAGGGCATAACATATTGTCTGCCTACTTGTGTAAGAAAAGCTCAGTGGTGCTCATTTTCTTATGATGAAGTCAAAAAACCCAGATTATGTGGCTGTTACTGTTCACAGCTTTGGGCTCTGTAAATGGAAAAGCAGAATTTGAGGTACAAGATATATTTGATTAAATGTGGTTTGTAAGTAGACCAGTCAACAGCTGCTCACAAATTAATCTTAAAATCTTAATCTCTACTTAAATGTCACTTCTGGATTGTGAGGTGCTGCAGAATTCTCCTGTAGCTTTGCATCAATGCACAGTGGGGTAATGGGAACACAGAGCTGTGCCATTACTGCCTGGGAATAATCTGGTGTCTTTCATGACCCTCCAGCGTTGGATAGATGTAATATCATGTTTCACATTTGGAGAGTTTATATAATAAAAGTCACTACAGTTACTGGAAGTACTATAAAATTATACAATGCATTAAAATGGATTAAAACATATATACTGTTCCCACATAGATTTCCTTCTGCTTTATTGGAATGGTCAATTTTGTTTAATCAATTCACCAAACCAGGTTTGGTGATTGATAGGTTTACTGCTAGTGGCAGGTGTCCTACCTGCCAGGGTAGGGGATTTCCCATCTGCCAGGTAGATTACCAGCACCTTGTCATACTGCCTCATGTCCAAATACTGATTTGTATGAGTTCTATTCTTTTCCTAGAGCAGAGCAAGCACAACAGACTGTTTTGCATAGATACTGAAAATTTTGAAAGAGTTTGGAGCAGATTGAACTCAGCTGAACACCAGGACAAGAGTCTTGTCACTGCTTGACATCATTTATGATTACTGCTAATATATCTATTTGCATTTTTATACCTATCTTTAGAATGAACTAAAAAGCATATTTCTCTAACATTTAAAAATACCCATCAACCCAGCCTGATGAAAGTAGGAAAATTTTGCTTTGCTTGCAATCATCCTGTGTAGTATAGTCTATATCTGCTATAGAAGTTTTGACTGTTAGTGAAACATCTCTAGTCATGCAGACTAGAAGAATAGATGTAAATCAGGAAATAAAGACAAGAATCCTGAAAATTTTAGAAATATTAAGCATTAGTTTTTAAGTCAGACTAACTTTTCCCCCCCATTTATTTAGTGTCTGAATGGGATTGAAGGAGGACTAAACCCTGTCAGCAGAATATGTTTGACAGGATTGGGTGTTGCTAAGGAATCAATCTATGTTAAAACAAGGATTTCTTTTTCAGAACAGTCTCTTTTCATGTTGACAGAGAAAACCTTCTTCTGATTGATTTAGGGCAGTGAATTGGCTTTACTTTATTACTTGTCTTGTGCCTTTAGCACTTAAAAGCTGCAGGCAAGGGTTGGGGTTGTATTATCCTAGGCAAGGATCAAAATCACATAAATGTTTCATCTCCGCCCTTGCAAACTTTTTTCCTGATTCTCTCAGTGGTTGGTTTCAGTGTTGCCAGTAGCTTTCCTAAACAGCAAATGGTGCCATGGTGAGGGAGAACTCCTGTTTGCTGGGAAGGGCACGAACCAGAAGAGAAGCAAGCACTGTCTCAGAAGAGGCTCCCTGGGAAAGCAAGCGTGGGTTTGCTAGGGCAGTGTGGGCGCACTGCAGCTGCTCCTTGCCACGGGTGTGAGGGGTCTGTTCCCATGGATGCTGGGCTGTCCGTGTGCAGCAAGAGAGGAGAGGAGAGGGAGACGTTCAGAGGTTACTGGCATCTTGATGTGAGGATGGCTGAGCTCTGTGCTGGGCCAGAGGATGTGCTTCATCGGCACCTTCTTAGCAGATGCATCTACATCTTCTGAACAGAGTGTGCAAGAGACAGGCAGGGGTTTGCATGTCTTGGCTACTTAAGGGTAGTCTTAGAAGGAGGGCTTTTTTAATGAAATCGGTGATATTTCAAAGGCCTTCCTGTTGGCTGAAAATCAAGAAATGCATAGCCAGAATTTGAAATACTAAGAAATATTTTAAGGAAAATTTTGATAATCCCTGTTGAGTTATTGAAAGAAGGGAATATATTACTGGTTAGCTTCAGGTTTCAAAGTCAGTATTTAAATTGAGACTTTACTCTAAAGATAAAGGCACAAAAACTCTACCAAGTATCTTGGAAAGTAAAGTACTTATTCTTTAACTGATTCATCTGCAGTAGTGTAAATGCAAGGTTTTAGGTTTTGCTGTCTCTTATGATGGTGAAAATTACCATCAAATGGTAATTTCACAGATATATCCAGTGAGGATGGTATCAATCTTATCCCATCCTTCTAATTTTACAATAAAGATAACTAATGCGAATAATTTGGGAGCTAGCCACCTCTTTCTTCTCACCTCAGTTTCTGCTTTAATGATGTCAGAGCTTTCAGAGAACCTAATGTTTTTTCTGCTACCTTCCATCTTGTAAAGTCAGTTGTATTTGTAGGGAGCGAATGACAGGTGCTGGGAGAAAAGACTTCCTGTGTGCTGCATGTGGGCATCAATGATTGACAAAGGGCAAAGCCATGAAGCACCCAGCCAACAACCTTGGTTTGTCACTATATACTAGTTTCATGCTGGTAGTTGTTAGAGATCCTGTTTCTCTATAAAATTTCCAGACAGGTAGGATTCAGGTCCCAGTGGTTCATGTCAGGTTATAAACAGCTGTATCTCCCACAGAAGAGATTTCTGTTGATCTAGTCATAGTTTAAACTAATTTTGTCCGCAGCCTTGCGTAAAACTGTGACAGAATGGAGAAAGAAAGAGAGCAGGGGGAAAAAATACTAATACCACTTCATTTTAATTTAGGAAGCCAACCAAAATATCCCAGCTAGTGTAGGTTGACTATCAGCATAGTCATGTTAAGTATTAAAATATACAAAAAAGAGGGGAAAATTGTTTCAGTCCAGAAAATTTCATTTTTAGATTTCAATGTAACAAGGGCTAGACTGACTTCATCCTTCAATTTGGCAAGCCTTCTTCCAGGGTGAAACTTTTCATTCAAGCTTTTAGACTAAGGCAAACAAGCACATAGAAGGTATGTTGTTTGTATGTATATATATATATGAATATATAGAAATGAGATGTTAACAATGATAATTTTCTAAATATCCTCCGACAATTACTTTGCTAACATAAACAAATGGGAACTGGCACTGAGATAGAGCTGAGAAATAGGGAACAACTTGTTTAACATTGTTCTATATTAGAGTTTTTAAACAAAGGCTGAGTTGCTTACTTTCTGGAACAAATGTAAAAAGACAAACTGCAGTCTAATAAAGAAGTTAGTGATTAAAAAGAAAGCAAAACAGTGCCTACAGTGTTAGAAACATACAGTAAGAACATACTTGGCAGATGTAAAATATACTGCTACACAGAGATGTGGATAATTAGTATATCTCAGAAATGCTACTGCTTTAGAGTGGAAAATCAAAATTCTCCAATCACTTCTACCTGGAAGAGTTAGTGAATTTGGTCAAGTTTTCTTGTGATAGGATTGAAACAGATCTTTTGTAAGTGCACTCTCTGTTCATGTGTGTTTTAGTATAAATGTTTCCTTCTCTAAGGAAGCAATTCAGATTGCCCTTTTTCAGTGCAATTACTGCTGTGTTAAGTTCAAGTAATATAGCATCTAAAAACATTTATGGAGCAAAGAAAAGAAGCCTTTTATTCTAACCTTGCCAAGAGCAGAAATAAAATGAGCTGTTGTACTGGAAGTGCAGAACTGCATAAGGATTTGTAACGTCCTATTTCTCGTGGTTTAGTCTTGTGTGCAGCCTGAGATTTTGTGTGATTTAATGAGACCGTGATTCGTTTATCCTGTCAAGCTTTAAATAAAAACCCTCAAAGCACTTCCTTCCTTTTTGAATTATGTGTTTTTGCAAGTACGGTATCAAAAGCTGTCCCTTAAAATGAGGGAGGAGAACCAAATACAGTTATGTCTGTTGGCTCATTTTTTTTTTCTTCTGTTTTATTAGACACTATATAGAGTAGTATTATCCACTTCCCTGCACCTCTCTGTCTTGTTTTGGGGCATTAAGAGGTTCCTGCCATCCTGTTACACATGATAACAGAATATAAGCACAAGCTGCTCCTGAACTCTGCTTTTGCAGGGGGGAATGGGATTAAAACCTCATTCTGTGGGTGGGAAATAATAAGTCCCACAGAAAGCCAGGCTGTGCCGAAGATGGGCATAAACTCCTGCTTGTGTTGTGTGTCCTCAGGCATCATCTGGGCCTGTACTGTGGAGCATCCCTGCATGGGGTGTGAGGTAACATTCACAGGGGAAAAGATGTGCAACTCTTTTGGGTGCTGATCCATTGCAAAGATCAGTCCAAAAGTGCCCTGGTGCAAGGGCTGTGCTGCACCTGCAAGGGCCAGGGTCAGTGCTCCAGCGTCCCCTTCCCCAGTCACGGTGGGGCAGGAAGCAGCACATTGACCTGAGACCGGCTGTCCAGGATAAGGGGGGAAGACACAGTGTGGGTCCTGCTGCTCACCCATGCTTCTCATCTGCTGAAGGAAAATGGTGGCCTCTTTCTCATCTTGGGAGAAATAGGGTAGGATGCTGAGGTGGAGCTTTCCCTCAGCAGTAGCAAGGCTCTTGTGGTGCTTCCCGAAAGGGAAGGATGTGATCATTCTGGTGGAAGGAAGTTTTTGCTTCCAGTTCTCATCCCTGTGGTGCTGAGGTGTTGCTGCCTCTGGCAGGTGTTGTTTTGCTACTCCACTAGCACTGTGGGCATAGTTTATTTTCAGTCTTTCTGCCTTCCTGCCCTCTGTGCTGCCCTAAAGCCAGGCTTCCTTCTCTCCTGGCCCAGTGCCCCAGCCTCCCCCAGCCCCTGCTTCTTCCTCCCTGTGTTGGTGTTCAACTCACTTCCTCCTCACTGACCTCACTGCAGCAATAAAACTAAATACCTCAATAATGTGGTTATGTATGAGCGGGGGATGCGCAAGTAAGTGATGGCCATCAGTATGGTCACCTTGTTTCTACACCTGGCTTTTATCTCCAGCCAGCTTGATGTTTCAGTCTGCACAGCATTCAGCTTCCTAGGACCTTCACAGTGGTCAGATCCCCTGGGAACAACTGCTGTTCCTCTGCAACCTGCAGTTTGCGAGAGGGAGGAGAGCTGCACAAAGGTAGCACAGAAAAACCACGTGTGGCTCTGTGGTTTGAGCTGCAGAGGAACTACTGAGGTGTAAAAGTGGAGCCTGCTGAGATGGTGTTTGTGCAAACCTAGATCTCTCCATTACTATGCAGTGACATACTGAATTTCACTTTGGAAAAGTGACTTGCACTGTCTTTGGCTATTTGTGGTGGTTTTATATTGGTGTAGATATGAGTGGATTTTTTCCCCCTGCTGTTTGGATCAAGAGACAGTGCTGTGGCAGCTGAAATATGACCAAAACCCTTCTAAAACACCCAGCTGGTAGATCTGCAAGGGCAGTAAAGATGTTTCACGTGCTTCTTTACTGCGTGTAAGGGCATGCTAGGGCCTGTGGTCCCAGTGGTGATTTCTGCACCCATGTCCCGTGGTGGAACCAAGCTGCACTGGCATTCGCAGCAACTTGAAGCAGCCTTGAACCTTTGCAACTTGCTGTGAACAGGGCCAGGACACAGCAAAGGTGTGGCGAGAGCAAATAGCAAAAAAAAGAAGTCAGAAGTAGATAAGGCTGAGTGTAGGTAATATGTGGCTCTGTGAGGGGCTCCTTGAGAGGCTGTGAGGGGTGATTTGAGTTATGCTGTGAAAACTGCTTGGCTTCACACAACTGTGTGACACTTCAGCCCCTTTGTAGTTTTGATTAAAGTGCCTGGAAGTGATTTACACTGAGGCTGTACTGAATTTCATATGAAGTGGTATGTAGTACATTTCTGTAGAAACCTTCAGTTAGAATAAAAAGACTGTGGTCAGCTCATAACCAGTCTGGAAAAGCCAAAGAGCTTCAGTTGTCTCCCCTGACTTGAAATTTGTGAGGAAATCCTGGCTAGAGTGGTGAATCTCAGGGCATGTCAGAGTGAGAGCTGCTGTCATGGCTCCTGAGAAAAGCTGCTGCAAGTTGGGTAGGTGGAGGTTGACCTGTGAGATGTGGTCAGTCACTGGGAAACCAGGTTCTCCCTGACCATTGTTGTCATGTTAAACATTTCCATTGGTGGTAGGAAAGTCTGTATGTGAAGGCTAAGAGCTGGTATGGCTATTTTTACTTCCCTCCTGTCAACCCACACTTGGACAACCTGTATGTGGTCTGTGGGCTGTGGGAAAGTGATAGCTGGCTTCAGGAAGCTTGAACTTGATGATGGAGCATGGAGACTAGATATCAGATGCACAGAAGATAACTTTGACCTTTCACTAAGCCCCAGAGACTGATGCATCTAAGCCCCTATGCTCCTGCAGAATAATCTAGGACGTGTTCCTTGGCAGAAACCCCACTGAGCATTTCTCCAGCTTCTGGGTTGCCAGCTTGAGTGAGTTTTCCTGCAAGTTTCACTATATTTGGCAATTTACTTACAGCCTAAGCTCCTGGAAATGGGTCATTAGTAAAAAGAAATTAAAAAAAAAAAAAATAGTTGCTTCACTCCCAATCCCTTTAACTTGAAATCCTAGGTTTTATCAGAGGACCTAAGAACAAGCACACTGCCTGCCTGTGTCCTCAGAAGCAAGAACCTGAGACTGCTCTTTGCAAATTCTCTGACTTGGGACACCTGGCTCACATTTAGTCGGTGATTCAGGTTAGCAATACCATTATTTGAATACCTCCCAAGGAATTTTCTCTAAGTAGATAATTAAATATAAGTTTAAAAGGCAATATTGGAAAAAAATAACCCTACTTCAGATTTCTTTGGGTGCTTTTTCTTTATTTCAGAAGACAGTTTCTTTGGTTGCCACAAAAAGTACTGAATGCAGCTTGACTTCTCTGAAGGAAAGAGCCAGATTTATTGGGACTAACAAGGAAGTTGTCCAAAAGAGAGTTGTTAATTAGGAGGCCTAATCACAGCCAATAAGACAAATGCCCAGGCCATCCACAGGCTAATATACATCTTTTGGCAGTCACCACTCCCCACAGGCTTGCCTGTCTGTTGCTGCCTACTGTATGGCTTCCACCGCAGAAATGATGTGATAACACTAAAACCAATTTGGCACTTTCCACATGAGAGAACGAGTGTGTTCCCCACCCTGGAAATGCAGCCTCCAGCTGTCTTGCCCTATGCCAGAGGTTTCTTAATACTCTGGAATTAGCTGACTAAGAGATGAAGCAAACTAACAGAGCATTTGCTATCTGTTCAGGCCGCCTAAGCTTTCCATCAAATAATCCTTGGTCTGATTCTCAGCCCTTTGGGAATGGTTGCCCACAGCTAACATTTGCTACCCCAAATAACCCTGTGGTGACCTTTGCTGCAAAGCTGCAGCCAAGAAAAACCCTGTTTAACATAACAGTGCACATCTTAGCACATCAACTTGAACCACCCTGACCTCTGAGCTGCCAGGGTCTGTACAAATTAATTTTAACAATAGACAGTGTTGAAAAGAAGGAATGTTTCAAAGGAATTAAAAAAATCTCCCTTATCCATCTCTTCTCATTTAAGAAATAGTCAGGAGGCCTACTTTAGAAAAATGAAAAGTGCTCCTTGTTGCAAAACAATGGGATTTATAAAGGGAGGGGGGACTCTTTGGTTTCTTGCATCTTAGCATGGCAAAATGAAATTTCTCACAACTGGGGTGCTGCTTCTGGAAAATCAGCCTTTAGTTTCCACTGGGGAATTGCCTTTATTTCCTGGGATGCCTCAAAGATACCATTGGGGTTTGCCTTTTTTTTTCATAGCTGCTGCTAATACTTCTATTAAGCAAATAAGTCTTCCCACTTCACTAGTTTGTACCTTGCCTCATGTTTTCCAAGTCTTTTGTGTGAATTACCAGACTGGGAAAGGAAAAAAAGCCATTCTCCATATGGTAGTTGGAACTTAAATCAGTTAATGATTGAAGGAGCCCATCAGAAAGGAGATATGTAGGGAAAATGAGGTCTTCAGCCTCTGGGGTAAGACAGGCTTATCACTTCTGCTGAAGAGGAAGCTGGCTTGGGTTAAGTCTCGGGTGTTTCCCCCAGGGGTAGACTTATTCCTCTGCTCCTCCTCTGCAGCAGCTTTGACTCCAGCAGTCTGTAAGTAGGGAGGATTATTACAGCACCGGGGTGAAGTTGGAGACAATGAGAAATACTGATGATAATTTAGAAACTTGTGTAGAATTGCTTTAACAGTTTGAAAGCTGTATGTTGAGTGTAGATAAAAGAGATGGAAGCTTATTTCTGAAGCATCCAGTGGACTTCAGTAATTACACCCATGAAGCCACCTGTTTTTGTTTATTCAGCCAATGTAATTCGTTGCAATTGTCCTTTCTGGTTTCCTGCACAAATGCTTTTCTCTTTGCAATTGACATGTGCTGCTGAAGGCAGCACAGGGCATGAATCCAAGTGCATCACCAGATGGTACAGAGGAGGATACCCCCATGAGCAGTGGAGGGGTCTGCTGCCAGCAGGAGGGTGGTGGGGAGCATGTGAAAGGGCTGCCCTCTCCTCCCAAACATTTTCAAAGCCAGGGACTGTGAGGTGTGAGAAGCTGCAAGGGCTGAGGGGGATGTTTGGTGTAGAAGGAGATAAGGTAAACTGGTATTTCTCTGAACTTAGTGCAGCTTTCCACACACAGCCTTCAAGATCCTGTGAGGTTGTAGAGGTCGTCTTGCAACTAATACAGTAATGACCTTGAATTTGCTTCCAGCTCAGCTGTACTGCTGGAGGACAAGGCATTTCTTGTGAGCAAAAAATACTAAAGCAGCACAGAGATTTGCCTGCATAGCTCCTGTCTTCAAGAGATTTGGGTATCCCTTTTGAGGCCCCACTCACAACGAGGAATTGAAGATAAGCTTCTGCAGTAGTGAATGTGTAAAGTTTTTGGATTTATTCCCACTGGTGCCTCTCCTTTTGCTTGCAGTGTTGACAAATATACTGTTGGATGCTTTTTTTGTTTTACATGGGTATTTTTTTGTTGCACAAAGAGGTAATCATATGCATGCTTATATGTGCATGCTGAGCAAGATGAGTGCGCTTACATGACATGAGTGCTGTGGGGGGCTTCAGGGGGAAGATATGTTGGCTTTATTTGAAAATAATTAATAATCTCTCTCAGTCCTTTTTCAGATTGTAACCTGAATACTGAGTCTTGACTAATTTTTATGCTGAGGCAGTCTGCTGTGCCAAACATGTATGATCATAGACAATTAGAAATTTTTGTAGTCTCACGCCTGAATTAAGGCTAAACCTTTCTATTTCTTATCAACTTCTGGTTATAAGATAACAAAATGGGGGGGGGGGGGCGGGGAATGAGCAAATTGTAAGATTTCGTTAGAGATTATCTTTAAATTGTGTCTGCACTTGCTACGTGACTCAGTGGAAAATATTAGTGACCTCTTCCTTTATAACTTTGACTTCCTGCAAGCTTATCTCTTAAAAAGATCATGCAAGATACTTCCATTGCAGATCTTGTAAGAAATGTATATTCAGCAGGAGAAACATCTGACTGAGCAAAGAGTAACTTACACAGTGATTTGGAAGCCATGTGTTGAAAAGTGCTGGGGAAACACATCAGGGAAAATGATAAAAAGAGATGAAAGCAGTTCAGATGGGTGAAGAATGCTGATTTAAAAATTCGAACCATCTGAACACTGATGAGTGGGCAGGTTGCAATAACTTCAGGGCAGACTTAACTTGCACAACAGCCGTATACTGTAAAGCAACTCCCACAGGACATCACCTGCAGTGATTTAAAATTGGAAGGTGTGGGAGTGTCGAGGTACTGCAGAGAGCAATCTTGCAGCAGCAGAGTGCAAGTAGGAAATGGGTCAGTTGGAGTAATAGCTTTCTTCCATGTGGTTTGTGTGAGCCAAGTCAAACAAATGTGGAGCACTGGGTTATCACAGTCATGATTTTTTTTTTTTCAATGTATTAGAAATTGCAATGAAATTTGGTCATCCAAGCATAACTTTATGAATCCTCTCTGTTTGGACACTGCCTTGAGCCCCAAAGTCAGCTGTCTTTGTCTAATGTTCTAGGCTTTGTCTAGATCATTAAAATAGACTGTGTTTGGAAATGTAATAGTGCAGTCTCACATTCTCAGGAGGTCAGCAGAAACGCAGCCTGAAGTATCTCTGCTAATACCACCTGCGGTTTGTTCTCGCCTCTGCATTGTGGCAGGCGATTTCCCCATTTGTGCTGAAACAACTGAATGTCTGACCACACTGAAGTGAATAAAGGGGCTGACCCAGTTAGAAAAAAAAACCCGACAAAACTAAAACAAAAGAAACCTCTAACATGTAATTCCCCTGCTGTATCAGTTCCATACACAGGGATGTTGGCAGCAGCAGAGGCACAGTGCAGGAACGAGGGACAGAGAAGGGAACATCTTATACTGATGTTACTGCTGGGTTGTTTTTCATGTGAAAACAGTTACAGCTTCGGTTTAAGCTTTGCACTCAGCTTTGATGTACTTTAACAGCTTGCAGAAAGGTGATAGCGTGTGGTAGCTGTGGTTTTGGTCCCTCCTGATGGCCAGTGTGAGCAGGCAGTGTGTTATCAGTGGCGTGTAAGCTGTGTGTGCTGCTTGGATATGATGAGGTGGTGGCTCCTGAGGTGCAGGCTGGTAATGAAACCCAAGCTTGCTCCTGCTCCCATTCCCTTTTGCTGATCCCAGCTGGCTGGTACAAGTGGCTCTTAAGTCCTGCCATTAAGTGGCCATTGAAACAAATGGGTTAGAAAGAAAACTCCAGAAAAAGGGATTTGGCTTGTTTTTAATTCAGATCAGGTAAGTGATCTGACACTAATTAGCACACTGAGTTATAGTGCAGTGTAGCAAGTGAGGCTGGCAATGACTGTGGTGCAAGGGAGGTGGATGGGAAGGCTTATGGTGGGGAGGGCTGGATTTGCTTCAGTCAGGCTTGTAACTGATAGTCACACCACTTGATTAAGCAAGTGAGTTCGTGTAAGGGCATAGTGTGCTCGATGGTCTAGCAATGTGTTATGTATTTTCTTTGGAACACAGCCCCCTCAGTCAGACTTTGTTTCATTTGGACCACGCATCCCTCCACTAATGCACAAGCTGTCCAAAACCCCCAGGTATTAGTAGGGCACATATTTCCGGGTCTAGATCTGACACCCTCTACCCACTCCCTTTATGTAAATCTCTATCTTATCATAAAGGAATGTATTTAGATAGCTGTGCCACCCGTTCTCCTTTTTGGAAAATACAAAACCCTTGGCACAACTGTGAAGTGTGAAACTCCTTTATGCCACTTCAGTGTGCATGCAGCATCTGTAGCAGAGGTACAAGAGTCATTCTCACTTGGGTCTAGTACTGGGCGACAAATGATGTAACCACTGGTGCGGTGCCAGTTCTTAAAAACTGAGAAAGGTTCCCCTCTCACCCACTTGTGTGATGCTCTCCCCTTTTCCTCCGATGAAATGCACAGAGCACCATCCTTTCCAGGCTGTGGGCAGAGAGCTGCAGCTTAGAGCTTGTGTTCCCTGCCTGGTCCCATTGGAGACAGGCTTGCTCAAGTTCCCCTGCATAAGGACTTTCAGTGGTGAAGAGGAGACAGCTTATATTGTACCCACTGTGCATGCAGCCAGACATGGGTTTTGCTTTTGCTCTCTTAATGCTACACTCAGTATAGCAGAAGCAGGCAGGCACATGATCTCCCTGAAGGCAGGATCCAGTGTTACTGTAGAAACTGGCCACCAGCTTCTTTTGTAGCTAGCAGCTGTCACGGTGTGGTTACAGCCAAAGCATGTCACTCCTACAGTGTCTGCAGGCTCTGGAGTTCTGTTTCTGCTACTGAACCCTTTGTGCAACTGCTTGGAGATTAATTCTGCACTGTCTATCAATATGTGTTAAGATATTTCTGAATTGTATTTATTAAAAAAAAAAAATTAATAGTGATTGTTCTTTACAGGTTTCATTTTCTTTCACCAGTACTTCAAGGCACAGAGGAGGTGGTAAAGGCATTGCCATGAAACCTAACTTGAAGCAATGGAAACAACTCATGCTCTTTGGTATCTTTGCATGGGGTCTGCTTTTCCTGGTGATATTCATCTATTTTACAGATAGCAACACTGCTGATCCAGCTCCAAGTTCCTTTTCTTACATTGAAACAAAGAGACTTTTGCCCCTTCAGGGCAAGCAGAGAGTCATCATGGGAGCCATTCATGACCCATCATTCTCTGAAACCATTGATGGGAATGAGGTACTTCTTAATGAAGATCTCCTAGGTACTTTTAAATCAGGGACTGGAAATTCTAAGAAATGGACCGTATTGGAAGAGGCTTTTAGAAATGAAGATGAATTTTTTCCATCCCAGTTAGGAAGAAAATCAAAAAGGGCTTTTTATCAAGTGAATGAGGATTATTTATTTGCTGCTGGTCAGCCTCAGTCACACAGCCACCTTCAAGAGATAGAAAAATTCATTTCAGCTGATGTGAATAATCCAAAAGGAAATGTTTTACAGAACAACTGGAGCCACCAGAGAAGAATGAGGAGAAGGAGCACAAAGCATAGGAGAGGCCAGATGCTTGATGAATCTGATGACTGGGATGGGCTGTATTCCACAATGTCGAAATCCTTTCTTTACAAGCTTTGGAAAGGGGATGTCTCTTCCAAGATGCTAAACCCTCGACTGCAGAAGGCGATGAAAGATTATTTGAGTACCAATAAGCATGGGGTGCGGTTCAAGGGGAAACGAAACTCCAAGTTGACAGGAGACCAGCTATTTTGTGAGCTAAAAGAAAGAGTGAATGTGAAAACAATAGATGGCAAGGAGGCTCCCTTCTCCACTCTTGGATGGGAAAAGCATGTTCCCCAAATTCCACTGGCCAAATTGTATACACATGGCTTTGGGAGCTGTGCAGTAGTTATGTCTGCTGGTGCAATACTGAACTCCTCTCTAGGGGACGAAATAGGTGGGTGAAATGCATCTCTTCATGTGTGTATGTATATGTGTGTGTTCAGGTTTATCTTTCAAAAGGTTCATGCTTCTCCAGCACAGATCTTTAAAGTCTGGTTGTTGTCTCTCACCGTAGTTGCATGAATGAATGAACTTATGTAATGCATAATGAACTTCAGTGAAGCTGTTCCCTTTCAGAGCAATGTAACTGAAAGGAAAATCAGGCCTGAAGTCATAATCTAATTTAAAGAAAATAATGATGCCTTGTTATCATATTACAGCTTGTAGTATGAAGGAGGCACTGGTTTCATCAGATCTGCCATATTCAACAGTTGTCTGCAACATGCATCTATTTCTTCAGCAGATTAGAGCCATGTTCAGGCTTAATTCTTCAAAGCTGTGTTGTACTGGTCTTTATTTTGCAATGGCCCGTGAGAAACTGCTGTTGTATGGCTCTCCCAGACATTTGTCTCCATGTTAAGAAGCAGTAGTGTCCTCTTCATCTCTTGCATGTTTAGAGTTCACAGATACATAGAATTCAGACCCTTGAGTAGCTTCATGCACTGAGATCGAGTCCCCCGGCCTCTTTTCTGAGACTGAATTTAAATGAGTTCAAGTATCTTCACCTGTTGTTTTCCCATCACTTCACTGTGTCAGTGAGGTTCCAGGTGAGCTGAGATGTCAGTGTCACCCAGAATTCTCCACCTCAAGGTGGGAGCTTTGTGGTAGCTATTCAGAAAAGGATGATGCGGCCATAAAACTAATCCAGATCAGTTTTATTTTTTCTTTTCAAAAATGAGTGCTACTACTTGTGTTAACATCTCAGTAGTTCTTCATTTTAGTAGTACATGTGCCATATGCTAAGAGTGTTCAAAGAAGAATGAAATGTTTATCTCAAACTTGTTTCTGAAACAAGAAGAGTTATCTCATTCAGCTCTCTATAAAAACCTTTTGAGGTTCACTCATTCATCCTCCCCGTCTTCCAGGATTTCACATTCCAATACTTGCTTCATCACACTGTATCATGTCTTTGACACAGATAGGTTTCCTTTAAATCTCTGGGATATGTTGGAGCTGCTAGGGTTATTAAACTACTATAATAGGCTTCCAGCACAGCAGAGGTGCCTAGCTGGCCTGCAGCTAAAATCACACCAGAGCAACCTCCAGCTTCACAGGAAGACTCACTGATTTAGAAAACTTTGGAGTGAAAAAGCTTAGCTGTTCCTACCTTCTCCAACATGTTAGCTTTGACTGAAACAATCTATTGTCAGTGTTCCCCAGTACAGCCAGTTTACACCGGTATGGATTAATGCTGTACTGTAGAATCCATAGTACATTGTGACATATTTACATAATTACATATTACAGCATGCTTCAAGTAATATTTGCACACTCAGGTGCAGCCCAGGTATGGACTTGGGTGCTTGACATGGTACTTGGGGCCTTTGTTCCTGTGTGTACCCATTTGCTCAGGAGGCTTCTGGGCACAGAAGTTTATGCTATTTTGTATGGAAGAGCTTTGGATTTAAATAGGAAATTGTCATCTGATGCTGCCTAAAGGAAGGAAGATGGGGTTTGAAAAAGCCTACATAGAATTTTCAGATCTCATACATGTTGTGCAAGAAAGTGTTGGGCCACCAGGAATCACAGAAGGTTTTTCCTAAGTGTCTCTCAGGCTGTGGGCAGATGCCTGTGACTGAGGAGAGGATTTGGGCCAGACTGTAGGGGGCCAAGTGACTGCTTACAGCAGTGGTAGACAAGGGGGAGAGATTTTTAGCTAAAAGAGAGGAGACTTAGATTAGATATTAGGAAGAAATTCTTTACTGTTAGGGTGGTGAGGCACTGGAACAGATTGTCCAGAGAAATTGTGGATGCCCCATCCCTGGAAGTGTCCACGACCAGGTTGGATGGAGCCCTGAGCAACCTGGTATGGGGGAAATGTCCCTGCCCGTGGCAGGGTGGTTGGAACTAGATGGACTTTATGTCCCTCCCCACCCAAACCATTCTGTGACTCTCTGGTTTATTCTCCCAAGAGAAAAAAAAAAGCCTGTGAAAGGAGCAGCCAAGGACATTTCCCTTCATAGGCCTTTAGCTCCCTCTTCTGTGTTCCTGTTGGAAACACAAGCAAAAATGTTAATTTGTGTTCTGCCTTTTGCCCTCCTCTCCCCCACCCCTCAAACTGTTTTCAAATGAAAGTAGGCATGAAAATACTGTGCAAGTATAGCAAACACTTCCATCGTGATCATGCTATTAATTGAGAGAACCAATTATTTTGGCATCACAGAAAGTAACAGGGAACTGTGATCAAACCCCAAACTTTATCTTTAAAATGCTTATCTACAAATATGTACTAAGATTAAAGACAATTTACTTAAAACCAGCTATTAGCAGTGTTAAACTGTGTCTTGGTCATACATTTTTGGTGAAGGAGAAGTTTTTCATCTGTACTCAAAGAGCCAGCATGACTGATGTTGGAAATGCATCACACATCTTAATTAAACTGCAAACCATACAATTCCCATTTCATAATCCAGTTCCCAGTTTTCAGGCAACAGATTGTCTAAAAGCCATCAATCACAGGTCCAAATTTGTTCATTTAAATAAATGAATTCATTTAAATTCATTACAACAAACTTTTGTTTTTCCTTTCTCCAAATATGTGGAGTATCTGCAGCTTCTGTTGATTTCCTCTAGCTCCTACACCACCAAGATGCTTGGCAGATGAAGTCTAGGTGTTGAGGCTAGGATTGTTCCTGCTTAAGAAACAGAAAAAAGTTCCACTCCGTAGGTTCTGAGGAGTTGGGCTTGGTGGGCATCTGGCAAAATCCCTCTTTTCAAGAGATGTTAATGCAAACATGTATGTCTGAGATCAGGCTGCTGGCTGCATGCCACAGTGTTTCCTTGTATGGAGTAGAAGTGCAGAGTAAAGGGGGAAAAAAGATGAAAGATTCCAGTTTGATAGGATCAGGCCACGACTTCATTGAGGCATGCTGATTACCTTTGTAACTTTTGCCTCATCCAATTTTTGAGCTACAGACAGCACATTTTAAGTGACTGGAGATGTATAGCTGTACAAACTACCTGTGGGTTAAGGCATTTCATGCCTGTTTTGGCCTGGATCATATTCTCAGCTTCCATCAATAGGAGGGATAAAACCAGACCCAATAGAAGGCGATCAACAGGGGCTCTGTGTTTCTGGACAGTGGATAAAATGTCTTGCTCTCCTTCACATGTTTCGGGCTTTGAGGTCCCCTTAAAGAAGCCTGGGAGGGTGATTATCTCTTATCCAGTGGAGGCTTGCACATGGTGTCTACCCTTGACCCATACTTGACCTAGAGCTGCTTTCCGTTCTCCATGACTCCAACGTCAACAGCTTGTGGAAAAACTCTGACCGTTCAACTCTGTAAGATCTTTAGTACCAAGGGATCCTCAGGTTTCTTTGTGTGAGCAGATGTGTGGGCTGGCTTCCATAGAGAGGCTCTTTTAGATTTGTACAAAGCTTAAGAATAAGAACACAGTACGATTAATAGATTTGGGGTAGTCCGAGATTTTCAGGTTTTATAAAATACTGTGAAACACAAGCTTATAATTAAGCATTCAAATGTGCAATTAGATATCCCTGCAGTTTACATGCTTTTGCATGGAGTAATTATCTGTAAATTTTGTGATAGAAGTAGTGAGCAATTGTGTGTACTGGGTGTACTAATAATCTTCCCACACTAAGTCTATCCAATTAAGAGAAGTGTTTAAGCATTGCATGCTAAATTAATAGATGATTCTGAACTTTTTTCCCACTGGGTTTTTATGTTAATAGCACATGGCAGATGCAAGAGGATTTTTGTTTGTGCATAGTAGAATGTTCATCATCCTTAGAATATCCAGATTAGGACAAATCTGTAAGTTTTGTATTAGTTTAGATAACTGGTTTCATTTTGCTGTTCTGTATACTAAGAAAAAAAGAGTTACCCCTCATTTGTGCTCCTAGATTCTCATGATGCCGTTTTAAGATTTAATTCTGCTCCTACACGAGGCTATGAAAAGGATGTTGGAAATAAAACAACTATGCGGATCATTAACTCTCAGGTAAGATCTTCCTTTTCTGAGTTCAAGTCAATGTCTCTTCTCTACAATATGGCAGTATGTTGGTAACCTCTGAAAAAGTGTTGAGTAATAAGGGGAGCAGGTAGTGATTCAAGAGTCATGAAGCAGAGAAGGTGAAAGTTTTCCCTTACACTGTTTGCACTGCTGTCAGTGTAGAGTGGTTGCCGCAGTTACTTGATAGCCTTGTTTCAGAGAGCTGGTTTTTAGAGTTTCTCATGAGAACTGATCTGTAAAGGCTCTGCAGGATGCCAGAGCTGTCAGTAGAGAAGACCTTGACTGCACTGCCTCCAGGATCTTCACAGAGTTCAGGCTGTGGTGATCCCAAAGCTGTTTTCTCGTATTTTCCAGTTCCCCAATTATTTCCTTGCTGGAAGGCAAAAGAAATAGGAACTGAGTTGTGTAACTTTAGGCAAGTCATCATTGCTTAAAGATTTGGAAAGAACTAGTAAAAAACTTTAATGTGCACTGGGTGTTACACATCAGGTGAGTTTGTTCATTTGAATGGAAGCAAGAGAAAATGGGATTTTCCATGTATGGGTGTAAATAAATAATTGTGACTTGAGCTACAGTGACACCTTATGGTTGAGATTAGCTTTTCAATTTCAAAAATGCTATTGCCTGAATTCCAGTCTTGGACAAACCAAACCTCTTTCGTTTTTATTAAATGCAAAAAATCAACAACAGAATTTCTGTGAAATTTTATGGCATACTGAAATGGTGAGTTTACTTAGTCAACACCAGGAGTTTGCCATGTAGCATGCTCTACACATACAGGTTCTTGTTGAGACAAAATTTTCAATTACTGTAATTTTTATGAGTTTGTTTTTCCTTCTACTTTGAGTGACTGCCCATGCAATGTCTGTTCTTGGTGGGTGTGTTTTTTATGTGCGTAAGCTCATGTTCTTTGCCATCAAATAGAGGACTGTTCTCTCTCATTCCCATCACACTCATTTTGTCGGTCTTTGTGAGGCTGCAGAACAGACTAGATCTTACAAGTGAGATGGGTTAAATATACCCCCTTTCCTTTGTTACAAGAAGAAAGCAGGAATATCTTATTCTGCCTTTAGTGCTGAAATCAGTGTATCAGGGAACAGGGCTTAGCATGTATTTCATTTTATTTTTTTGTTTGTTTTGTTGGGGTTTTTTCCTTTTCTTTGATGGTTCTTCATTTTACTGTTAGCCAAAATGTCCTGACATTGACCATGCCTGAACTCCTGAGCTGGGCTGGGAGAAAGGTTTAGAAACTCTTCTAAACCTGAGTTTACTAGACTCAGTAGGCTCTCTGTAGAAGAGAGAAATATTCTCAGGGAGTGATCTGAGCCTTTTTAGCTCCCCAGCAAATTCAGTGAGATTAAATGGCTAAATTAGCTGCTCTCCATGCAGGGCAGACGGGGGTCCTCTGGCTCCCAGAGCTGCTGGAGTATGTTCCCACTGGGATGGTAATGGAGGGTCCCATGGTCTTCTCTTCTGCACTGTGTAAGGCTTGCTCCCCATAAGGCCTCTCAAGAAAACAGAGGGCATGGCTGAAGTTCTGGCCAGGTCAGCTCACATGGCTTCCTCACAAGTGTTTCTATTTCCCACCACATTTGTGCTCCTTCAAAGAGGTCAGAAGCCATCCATGATAATCTGACCACCTGCTGAGAAATCAGCCTTGCCCTCTCTGAGAGTGCATATGCACAGGCCACTTGATGGAAGTTGCTTTCCCCACCAGTACTGTAGCTGGGCTACCTGTACAGGTTTACTGACCCTCCTCCCCTCCTCACTGTTGGAAACTCCTGCGTGCACTTCATTAAAAGGCTGCTGTGGCCCCTTCTTCCTTCATATTCTCTGCTGTGAAAGCCCAAAGGACATGAAGGAAGACTGTGCAGTGGCAAAAGATACTGTTATTGCAGAAAATACTCATCTTGTACATATGAATGCAGGCTCACTGAGAGCAAAATTTGTGTGGACAATACCTCCAGAGGACTCTTGCTTACTGAAAAGCAAGTAAGAGCTCCTGTGTGTGGTGTGGGGAACCAAGCTTTTAAAACCTTGACCTTTTGGTCTATTTACTGTGTATACTCAAAAAAGGGAGTTTACATTCTGAGGTGAAAATTGCTCTGAGAAATGAAGTTGGGGTTGCTGATAGCAGTATGACTAATTCTATTCTTACTGTGGAAGGCTGATGGAAGTCGTTAAACTCAAAGTTTATGGTAGGAAGAATATTGCTATGGCAACAATATTATTTTTCTGAAGAAAAACATGCATAATCAAATATGGCTCATTGGATCCTAAAGGGCAATGAAAATTATTATGAATTTATTTGTCTGGAATGCTGATTATTTTAACAGCTGGAACAAAACTCATGCTGTTTTGACCTATGCTGAACCTGCCTGACTTTGAATGCACCAGGAATCAAAAAGATCTGGTTAGACATGGAGGGTCCCAGTGTGCTGTGATGATCAGGCAAAGTACTGGGAGATGCAGGAAGGAGTCATGTGAGAGCAGTAGATTAGAGCAAAATGACAGTTAATTCAAAAATAGCTCTATTACATGCTTGTTGTTTTTATTGTTTTTCTAGGTATACCAATTTGTACAGTCATAGTCTAATTTGTATTTTTGGATTGAAATGAGACTGACTTGCTGTTGAAATGAGAAAGTCACGAAAAAGGTGTTTGGGGATGGGTGGCAGGGAAAGACATTACCCTTAGGGGCTGTAGCCCTTCAAAGAAAGCTGCTCTGTGTCCAAGAGGATCCCACAGGCAATCTGAAATAGAGCAGCTTTCGTTTTCAAGTTCCAGAATACACGGAAATGTTGATACACAATTACGCAGCACCTCAAGTGGTCCCATCACATCCCTCACAGACGGAGAGTAATTCAGCATACTGCTACTTCAAACTGTCATGAGTGCTGTTTATGGCTAAGCTTTTTCTGTATATTTTTTTAACAAAACAAGATGCTTAAAATCAACCAGAACTAAAGCATAACAAACAGCAGTGTGGGCAGGACTGTTCACTTGAGAGAAGGATTTTGCCATTTTTCTGGATCCCACTTGCTTTTAATGCTGTGCAATTCTTCGCATCTGTGTTTGCAGATTCTCACCAATCCAAACCATCACTTTGTCGACAGCTCCTTGTATAAAGATGTTATCTTAGTAGCCTGGGATCCTGCTCCTTACTCTGCAAATCTGAATGTGGTAAGATATCCACTTAGACCTTTCTTCACAATTAGTTGAAAGTACTGGAGAAAATTAATTTACTGCTTTAGTGTCCCTTTTCACAAGAACCCCAAGTTCTGTCTTTATCTGAGTGGAGAATGCTATGTCTATAGGAATTGGTCAAAAACTTTTCAGTAGCCAGCATTTATACTGTAATGGACTGTCTGAGATGCTAGGATAGATGAATGATGGTGTTCGTTTTATAAAACATTACTATTTTCACATAACAGTGAGTTTTCTCTATGCTTGCCAAGGAGGGAACATTGCTGTATTTCAGAAGGAGGTTTTATCAGGAAAGGTGAAAAATTGCATCAATATTTTCTCCATCTTCCCCTCTGCCTTCCCAAACAAAATACAACATCCTAGTGAAAATCTCTCTGGGTGCCTTCCCCATTTCCCTTTATGTCCACTGCCCCACAGCCATCTGTGCCCTGCCATCCACCCCCTCACTGAGAGCAGCAGATGTCCATCTGGTTGTCACTGGGGGAGTCTCTACTTTGGCTGTTGCTGCAGCTCCAGTAGACAAGTTGATCTGATGGCTTTTGGCACAGGGAGCTTGGAGCTGAGCAGGCTGCAGAGTAGAAAGTAAGCCTTCATCTGCTGAACTCCCTTAGCAACAGATGCCAGAGGCTGCCTGCTTCCTACGCACGCTGCCATCAGCCTGCGTCATGTGCTGCTGCTGCCTCCGTCAGGGACAGGGATGCTTTCAGAGGAAGACTCACCCCCAGGCCCTGGTATCATGTCAAAGCTCTTTGAACCTCTTCTTTAATGTGGATCTGTGAGGGGAAAAGTGTCTTGGCTCATCCCACAGCCATCAATTACTTTTTGGGAGTCTCTGTATGAAGAAAGGAAACAGAATAGCCCAGAGTGAGGAACGCCTTTCTAGCAGAAGCATCCACCTGTGCAGGCTGCTTTGCTACCTTTGCTTCTGTTCTGCAGAACTCAAATGAAGCCAGTTTATGCTGTTGTACATGTAGTTTAATGCTATTGAAAAACATCTGACTTTTTTCTTCCCAGTGGTATAAGAAGCCAGACTACAATCTGTTCACTCCCTACGTACAGCATCGCAGGAAGAATCCAACCCAGCCATTCTACATCCTCCATCCAAAGTTTATATGGCAGCTCTGGGACATCATTCAGGAGAACACTAAAGAGAAGATACAGCCCAACCCTCCTTCTTCAGGGTTTATTGGTAGGTGTATCAAAGATGGTCCCAAAGATGTTAGATTAAAAAAAAAAATTTAAATGTATACATTGCATGAGGACTGAATCCATACATGTGTATGTGTACTGTTTGTTCTTCGTGCTCTATATAGAAACAATGACTAGCAAAAACACACTGTATGAGAACTCAAAAATATTTGAGTGAATTTGATGTTCTGCTTTCTTGCTCTTCACAATCCATATTATGCATATCATATATACAAAGCATATCTTTCTATAAGAAATTTGTATTATTCCACATTAATTTATCTGTTGAGGACCTACTTAATGCTGAAGTTCCTCGTTGGGATCATAGAGCAGAGACTTCTCAGACAACAAATGAAAGTGGATGGCAGATCATAAGGACAGGATGCAATTACTGGTGGGCTGAGCTGTATTTCCTACATAGGCCAAGGGCTTTCTGTGCTCAGTCTGAGCACTTCTCTTTCTCACTGGATAAAGTTGTTAAGCTGGCGGGGGGTTTCTCCCGGCCCGTGCTGGTCGGGGTCTGAAGGTCAGACCCAAGAAGCCGTAGCGAACCCAGAGAGGTGATCCCGTGAGGAACCGTCTCCCAGGGGGTCGTGGCTTCTCTCAGCCGTCGGCCGGGGCTGCCTGCAGAGGTGCCTGGCTCAGCAGGCTATCAGCTCTTAGTGCAGTGATTTCAGCTCTGCTCTGCAAGGCAGAACCCCCCTTGGCCAGGCCCGGATAGAGAGAGGAGAGGACTCTCTGGTGGTTCCGCAGAAGCAGCTTTATTCTTCCATCTTCCACGAAGGGGTGACCAGAGACGAATCCTCCGCCGACTCACGGCAGAGGGGTCTCTTTTATGGGGATACAGAGGTGGGTGTGTAAGGGTCAGAAACCAATGGGTATTAGGGTATTTTACATACAGTTTCCTAGAGGA
>JACBWW010000007.1:15473565-15567718 GCA_020086605.1 Lanius collurio | reverse complement strand
AGAAACCAATGGGTATTAGGGTATTTTACATACAGTTTCCTAGAGGATCTTGGATCTATCTTTTCTAACTAAAAAGGCTCTTTGTTTCCCCAAGAGGGGCCTGGAGGGAGATTGTGTAACCTCCTTATCTCCAGGCCTCCCTGCCAGGGCAGGGGCCCGTCAGACCCCACGTCTGGAGATGCTGCAGTTCCCTCCATCCAAACAAGGGCTTCCTGCCAAGACAGGGGCTTGTCAGACCCTACAACTGGAAGCAAGAGTGTTTCACTGCATTTTTTTGGTCCTTCCATAGTATTTCTTGGGGGATAATTTGTACACCAGGTTCTGACTGTGAATGTCTAAAGGATGCAAGTAGTCAGAGTGGCAAGGCTGAGTCAGGGTCACCCTTGCTAATGCTTCTGGATTCAGGGCAGTAGAGCTTCAAATACCATTTTCCACTTTGGAAACTCCATCCTTTCCTCGCTGACATTGTGATACTGATCTAGGTATTTTTTGCAGTCAGAAAATGGTTTAGGGTTTTTTTTTTTGTATCTGAAAGCAAAGAAAACTGAGATTGTATGTTATGGGAAAACCAATTTTGAGCATTTATCTTGGGTTCTATATGCAGTATTGGCATCCTAGGATACTGTGGAGCACACCAAAGGCCTGAGAGAAGGTGCAGAAGCTCCCAGAAGGATGACATAAAGGTGTCTGGGAGATGCCTATCTGTACCTTGAGTGGGTTATGCATACCTGGAATATGAGTGGAAAGTAAAGGAGGCCTTGTGTATTGTACAAAGCGGGCTTGGTAGTTGGTTACTTCTTGAAGTGAGATTTTTTTTCAACCTGCTTATAAAAATTCACAGGGAGAAGACAGCTCATGTAGAATGATCTCACCAGCTGCATTCAATTTTGCAAAAGTGTTTCTTGTAGCAATGAAGTTGTTGATAAAAATAGGTTAACAGCTGCTGATTGTAAGAATAGTGAAGAGGATCATTGTGCTGTCAAACTGTACTTCTACCATACATAAAAAACACTTCAAAAGCATTCTTTGAAGAAATGGAATTAATTTCGCTATGAGAATAGAAGAGTAAGCTTCAATCCCAAATCTAAATGTTAGTGACAAAAAAATATCCTTCAAGCTGAGAAAGCTTTGAAAATATCAACCATTAAATGAGCAAAATTTTAACAACAAAAGCTATACAGATAAATATACTCTGTGTACAGATGCAAATTTGCTGCCTTCTCCTCTAGTGGGAATTTTATTTATATCGTTCTTTTCCAAGGAACAGTGCTTTTTGGTATTCTGTTACTCACTTTAAAAAACAAGGTAGTAGGACAAGCTTATTGGATGCCATATTCACCTCATTTCATAACTAGCTACTGTTCTGATAGATGTATTTTAAATATTTTATTAGGGAGGGTCTTCCTGTTTTGGTAACCTTATTTAATTAATGCCTATGCATCGCACATGTAACATCATCTAAATACAGAGGTCGCACAGAAACAGCAACTGCATATTGTCAGGAACATAAAAAGTAAGATAAAGCATAAAAATATAATGTAGCTTGGCAGAAATCTGAAAAGTCATGTTGGTCTTCAGGTCCAATAATCCTGTTGGAACTGAAGCTGACAGACACAACTGAGTGCACCTGTATGAAAGGAGTATCCTGAATATTGAGCTTCTACGTGTTTCTTATAAAATCTATAAATTTATTTCCTATAGAATTAGTAGAAAGATTGAGTAAGTGATGGCTGTCATAAAATACGAGTATTTCAAGAAGAGAAAATAGTTTATTAAATTACTTTAATAACACTACTAAATGCCATTGTGGTTAAAATAGCTTTATGAAGGAAAATAGTCTGTTGTTAAATACAGGGTATGAATTTTCACAGAGAAATATATTCCTGAATCTAAGCATTTCCTAGCACAGACCATGATGATTCTAATCATATAGAAAAGGTCACAAAAATTATTCTGAGTCAAGTGAGGCACTTTTGTTTTGAACTTTTTGACCTTCAGTAGGTCCAGTTTGTAAAATTGGACAAATGTATAAATTAAAACATGGAAACATAGGAATGTTTCCTTTCACAAATGTCAAGAATGTTTTAGCATGGCCTTCGACAGTTTCTTCAGTAATTATATTTTTCACCTGACAATTGTATCTATTTCTGCCTCTTGCCACTATTCATAAGAAAATGAATCTTCCCAAAGGGAGGATGTTGGTGGAATGTGTCCTCACGGTGTTCTTCTGCAGCAATGAGTCAGCATCCTTCCACAGTGACTGATGTCAGGGGAATCTTTTAACATCATTAATAACTGTATTACAGTACTTAAGTCACAATATTATTACAACTCTCAGAAAGGGGGCCAGTGGGGAAGACATAGTCTCACATGCTTTGATTTCAGAGGAATGAGAGAGAGACAAGAGGTAGAACTTTTCCTCTGTTTTTTTCACTGCATCAGAGTTAGGGAAAATAATGTTTTTTGCACTTCCTTTGGGGTATGGGGTGCCCTATATCTGCATAAATTCTGCCTGGACTCCCTGTCTCCTTAAAACCCTGCTGTGTCAGCTCTGCACCAGCTCAGCATTGCTGAGGAGAGGCAGTAACATTTGACAGCTGGTGGCTGGGGTGAGGGAAACACAGTGCATGTCCCAGCTGTAGAGGGGAGAGGAGAGGATGGGGAGAGCAGGATTGGTTGAGGGGGGCCAGTTCGTGGGTAAAAGTCCAACAGGGTACACCAACCTTTTGATTTTAATCTAGGGGTCGTTTTAGGTTTGTTTCCTGAGAGACCAACATGGACTTTCCCTGGCTTTGCCTTATGTGGCATGTCATAGCCTAGCTAATGTCCCTCCTCATTATAAATAATTTACTCTTTGCCTTCCTATTTTAATCCTTATAAGAGCTTTGAGAAGCCATTCCTTCATATTGCATCGTTTTTGCAGCTGCTGCGTTCATGCTTCTAAACAAATCTGCACAGTATTCTCATCATTTTGCATTAGCATTAGGCAATTTCCATGGTGGCTTTTCACAATTAAAGTTGTTGGTTCACATTTGGCTGAAAAATAAGTTTGCTAAATGAGTATTGATATGTTTACATCTCATCTTGGACTTGGATCTATGCCATTTTTCTCAAAAGAGATACAAGCCAAACCACCAAACCTCAGATTTGGATTCCACTGGCAAATCCTAAATTAGCACTGTTACTAGGGAAGGATTTGCCCTACCTTTTGGCAACAGAAGTAAGTCACCTCTCACTTCCTGTTTATAAGTCTTTCACTGTGAAATATGAGCTCAGTCTTCCTGCTTTCTTTCTGTACATATCAAAGTTCAGTTTTTAATTGAATCTGATAGTTTATAAAGAGTCCGTCTCTACTTGTTACCATTCTGCTGTAAGAAAAGACTGTTCCTGTACCATCTTTGGTAGCCAGTGTGAACAACCTATTCTGACCTTAAATTTTTGTCATCTGAAGACCAAGAGTAAAACTGCTGAGTATCTCAAGAGCAGCATTCCATGTTCATTGGATAGGATGGTACATTAGCATTCTGAAGTTTGGAGGCTTTTTAATAATGTCAAGATTATATAAAGGCTTTTCTGTGGAGATTTTGGTCCTGTCCACTGTTTACTTTAGTAGATTTTCTATAACTTCCTACTTACCACAGTCCATTTTGCTAATTTACCTCTTGAGTAGTGACTTCAATTGAAATTCACATTTATATACTCTTATAGAGCAGTGACTTTTATCTTTTAAAAGCTAGCTCAAAGCTGTGACTGCAGTACTTTGGGTTGTTTTGGGTTTTTTTTTTTTACTCTCAAATCAAAACATGAACTGTGTAGGTTCTCACATTTTAGATTGTCTGTGTAGGTGGTAGTTTTGCTATGTGCTAGAAATTTTAGCCTAACATACAATGCATTGAACACAAAATAACTAAGCCCAGAATACTTTATTACTGGGAGAAGGGAAATGTTGTTTGAGGCTTTACAGTTGACATTACAGTTTTAACAGTTATGCATCATTAATAGCTGGTAACATTATTTTAATCTTCATTTGCATGCATCAAAACAATAGTACAAGCAAGGCTATCATTACACTGCAAAATTAGCAGGTCGTTGTATGACAAAGAAATCAAATTAAAAAAGGCTTCGTAGAGCATATTGCATAGAGGTATATAGCTGATCTCCAGCTCTGCTTAGAAAAAAATGCACTTTCATGAACTGAAAGAAACAATTAGACATATCAAGAGTTGCCTTTATTGCTGTTATTCAGCTGTTCTGCCAGTAGTTGGTACAGGAAAAGAATAATGCTTGCTCTTTCCAGCTCAGTGTTGTTCAAGTATTAGCACTCAAATAAATAATACCTCCAATACATAAGCTTCAAATTATTCTTACTTTAATAAAAAGCACACTGAAATTTGAGTATCTCCCACTTCCCAAAATGCAGACATAAAAGAGCAAACTCTTCTCTTAAGTCACATAAAAAATCTTTATTATTCTAGTGAATCGCCCAAAATTAAATAATACATTTAGAATTACATTATATTTCTGGTCAGTATTTTCCAGTCTGTGCTCATATTACAGAATATATTACTGTGATTAATGTAGAACTTCTTGCATTCACCAAGTTATAAATATGTCATATTCTGGGTCTACTGTATAATGCTAGTATCTATACATCAAAGATGACAAGTATTGCACAAATTATTAAGCTTAGGCACAGGACATTTGGTGACAATTCTTTGATACATAATTTGGTTTTGTTGTGGTTAGTATTTTTCACATAGTTCATGAACTAAAGAGAGGTAAAAGAACAGCTTTTTAGAAACAAAGTGCTTTAAAAAGCCAGAACTACTTTTACTGCTTGTTCCAAAGATTAATTGAGGCACACTTGGCCCAGTTTCAAGGAGCTTCCTGTGGTATCTGCAATCCAATCAAGAGAGACTGTAGTAGTAGACTATCATGTAGAAAACTACTTATTCTAAATATGCTTATTTGTAATACTTTTAAGTATACAGATTAGCAAACATGAACTTAGTAGTATATCTTGCTAAATTATTTTCTGTAGCTGAATTTACAATGTGTGTGAAATGAGACATTATGAGTATAATAATGAGATTATATCTATTTAAATGTTTTCAGCATCTCTTACATTATGTTAAAATGATTCTGTGTTCTTGATGAATGTTTGAATTACACTTGTATAATTCTAGATGCTTTCATACAGCCTCTGTTGATTCAGGTATATTAAACTGTATTTTATTTATTTGTAAACTAGAAAATGGTTTTCTTTTTTAAATTAGAGTGCTAACCACAAAACTTAATCGTACCATGCAGTATTCATGTTGGAAAATCAAAACCTTTGGAGTTACTCAAATTGCCAGGAACAAATTGAAAAAACATTTTTTCCTTTTGATTAGAATCCATAGTACATGTTCATTTGTAAAAGCCACCCATGCAAGGAATTTAATCTTCATATAACTCTGGTTTTAATGTTCTCAGTGCAGATTGTAAAAGCTAGGTTTGTTTGTGCCAATTGGACTGAGTTTAAACTATACCCAGCACTTCCTAACACCATAGATATTTGCCAAATAGGAAAAAATAAAAGCACTACACTTGATCTTAACCAAAAGGCCAAGAAGAGGCAACACACTTTTCTAAGGATTTTGAAATACTAATATATAATATTTCAAAACACTTAATACTGTTTTAGCATCTACTACTGTTATAACAAAGTTGCATTTGACTGTTTCTCTGACAACCACATAATTTCTTTGGAATAATATATTTTATAGTATTTTGAAAGAGTATTCTGTGCACGCAATTCTTTTTTTAACTTTTTTTTTTAATGTCCAGTTGGGTGTTCATGAACGTCGCCATTGAACTATAAAACATTCACAAAGCACACCTTTGAATATTCTACCATACTACAGGCAGAATTACTTTGCATTGTTCCATTTTTACAGTTGTAATTCAAACAGGACTTTGCAAAATCCAGCAAGGGTGTTAGTAGTAGATTAGTGTGGCCTTTGCAGAATTATCTTCAGTTGTGATTTGGAATGCATGGTAGCACCAGTTATGTTTGTCAAAGCTAAAATCAGGCTGTATACTCTGACTTTTTCCTTAATGTGAACTATGGATTGGATATTTAAGATCTAAAAAGCTTTTTGATGTTTAGATGCTATACACAGCCTATAGGCTTTCCCTTTCAGGTTTTACATTTTCTTAAATTGTACATGTCTACTGGGCTTCTCTAAATACTTTGTAATTCTCTTCTTTTACTCCCATTCCCATACCTTAATACTTATGAGTTCTGGAAAAAAAAAAATCTCTCTTCAGCTTAATCCTTGCACATAAAATGGCTCTATGGTCCATGTCTGGGTCAGTCAGAAAGCAGGATTTGTCTGTCCTGACTTCAGCTGTTTCCAGTGCATGTCTGTATTTGTGTTAGTCACCCTGAGACTTATGAGGGCAAAAAATAGGTATGTCTTAAATATTACTGTGAGCCCCATATTCCCCTAAACATGTGAAATTTTTATCCCATACTCAGAGTACACTATCCATGCTGTCACTCAAGCTTCCCCTACAGCCAACAGAAAAAAACAGGAACTTCTGGAGAATGGTTTGTATGATCCATTAGACATGTACTGCTTCCTAAAAGTGCTCACTTTCCTCTGCTGACAGCAAAGGAGCCTATGATCACTATCTCAGGTGTGGGTAACTGCACCAGAGGCACATTTGTTCACACCTTGTTTTTATTTCTTCTCACAGTGCTTCTGGAAAAGCTATTTATATTACTTTTCATGAAGCTCTAAAAGCTACTTATGTAGGAGAGTAGAGGAGAAGGTTCTTGATAGCCAAGTGCCAAACTCTTATTTTTGGTTTCTGTCTAGTCAATGGAGATGAACAACACTTAAAGGAAAGTTCTCTGTAAGTGAACAATTCAACATATCCTAAAGGAGACATCTAAAATAAGTCAGATGAGTTTTGCCCTAGAAACACCTGTTTTCTGCTTTGTCTGTAAATAATGTTTTAAACCAGCAAGGTCAGAAATGGGCATGAACATCTCAGTAAGATTAATTCTGTCTAGACTATATATGGTGTTGGGACAATGATGGTCTCATTCTGTTTATTAATAGCTCCTTAGGTCGTGTGTAAGATAGTCTGTGCTGTTTTATATGTAATAATTGCACATTGACTGAAAATTAACATAAAGATTGTTAACAAAGACAAATATTGAAGTGTATCATGTGGAAATTCTTCACCCTACAGGCTATCAAACAATGAGGATTTCATTCATACTGATAATCCTGGAGGAGTGTTGAGATATGGAACAAAGTTGATGCAGATGATGTTGAATTGGGCAGTGATGTGAAAAGTACACAGACGAAAGAAATAAGTATATAACATACTCTGAGGTCAGTACTGGGATAGGAAATAAACAAGGCACACTTGGACACTACAGCTGTGGGAGAAAATGCCAAGAAATTCAGCCACAGAAGAGAAACCTAGGAAGCAATAACACAGAAAGAAATGTGTAAAGATAACAAATGGAAAGCAACATGGGACTTCTCAGAATAGACAGGGAAGCAAAATGATTTAATGGAACCAAGATTAAGTCAGAAAGCAGTCAGGCACATACCTCTTCTTTATCTTTGAGACTACATCCAAAGCATAAAAGTTCAAACATAATGTAAAAAATATTTTTGGGGTCATGTAAGTGGCAAAAACCTATTGGTGATTTAAAAAAATTAAAATATTACTGAAGCTAAGTGGAGGAGAAAAGGAAAGATCGGAAAACTGAGTTGTAAGGTAGATGAAAACATAGACAGCTTGCTGGATACAGATGTCAGTAACTCCCTGCAATGTTGTTAAAACCAAGCAAAGAGAGACACTGAGTTAAAGAGTGGTATGAAAAAACATGGGATGGAATGTGAGACCTGTAGGCCAGGGAGGTCTGTTGGCAGCCCTGTGCTAGGGACTCAGGAAAAACAACCTAGACACATGGCATTAGAAAAAAAAAATAGAAAAAACCTGAATGTATCCTAGTACATGGACTGATGTAAATGTCCTAGTGGTCTAAACTGCTACTCTTCTTTTCAAGATGCTCAATTAACATTTTTTGTAAACTGAGTTTGCAGTGATGGCTCTACAACACTAGGGCTGTCACCTGTAGGGGTTTCACATACTCCAAGGCATGAGACAGAAATGAAACCATTTCTTCTCTATTTTTAGGGGACCATATTTGTACAAAAAAGATGGCTTCCTTTCCAAAAAGAATCTTTTTTTTTTTACGTTGTTTGTCCTCCATCCCCTTGTTTTTGTTTTTGTTTTTTTTAACATAGTGGAAAACAGCAGGAGCAGATCATTTCCAGGGAGAATCTGGGGGTTTTGTCAGCTAAGTGGAGGGACCTACCTCCTCAGGTTCATGTATAATCCTGCATCTCACCCACAGATGGCTTGGATGGAAGTCCTGGTTGTACCACACTGTTGATCCCATGGGCTGGAGATCTGTAGTGTTAGAAGTGCTAAAGGAGGAGGAACAGCCTGGCACTGACCCATTTTCCCCCAGGTTAAGGTTTGAGCATTTGACATATGCACAAGGTCTGGAAGTATCAGGGGTGCTCCTGATTGCACCAGGACAGATAAGCCTCGAGTGCTGGGACAGTTCTGTACTTGGTAATCTCTGCTTGTTGTTGTAGCTCATCTTTTAGACTTCAACACAAGAATGTGCTATAAATTAGCTATTACCACTCAAAAAACAGTCTGCAAAGTCACTGTCTTTTCTCCTGCCAAACATCATTGTCCACCATGAGCAAAAATGTGAGTAGAAGTTATGGTTATTTGTGAACAATCTAGACTGAAATCCCGAGACATGGTGTGTGTGGAACCAGGCAGGAAAGGTAAAGAACTAAACTAGATAGCCCAGTGTACCTTTTAGATTGATTCTGGAGTACATTGAACCACTGATAACTAAAAACTAAAACTTACCACTTCTTAGTCCTCCATTAACTAATTTATAGGAAAATCAATGATATTTCTTAACATTTTGTCATGGTAGAATCATACCTGGCAATTAATTGGCTCTTTTTCTGATATTAAGGGTCACAATTTTTGTTCTGGACAGTTTTCCCATCTCACAAATGGCAACTTCCTTTATTACTTTTATAGTTAGCTTAGTAATATGGCAGTGAAATAAAACACACTTTGGTTAAGGCTTGTACTTTCCATCAGAGCTAGTTTTCTTAAGATATTGGTGGTGTAGCTTTTGAAATTGGCTCCAGGTTTGGCTCTGAGCACAGGAGAGAAGTGATTTTACTGTCTGTTTGTGGATGTGGATCATTGTTGCACAGGTTTCCACCATCCGCCCTCTGGCCCAGCTGGATAACGGTTACCTTGGAATGGCAGGTGGGCTCTCCATCAGTGTAGGAAGGAGGCTGGCAGTGGAAGAGCTGACGAAAGCATTTGTAAAACTAAAACAACAAAAAAACCAAACAATTCTAGAGATAGCTTCTTGGCAGATTGCAATTCAGAGCATCGCTATAACATCTTCAAGCAAGGAAGCTTGGTTTATTAAGCTTGTACTTTTTGTCCAAATAGGGATTAAATATTTTTTTCACCATGAATATGAGTTTCTGGCTGCTTAAGACTAAAGTTCCCTCAAATTTGTGAACTTCAGAATTTATATGCTTAGCTTTTCTAAGACTATAGATTCTGTAGAGTGTAAAGCTGTAGAACAATTATAAAATATTTTCAGAACCTTTGATTTATGATAAAAGAAGATTTAATCACAGAAGTAATTGCTTTTCAGTTACTTCACACATCAGGCAGGGAAGAGTCATTTTGATAATCTAATGATTCACAGCAGGGAGAACATGGGTTCTCTTCATTAGCAAGCTATTGAAATCCTTGCATTCCCAAACAGTAAACTAAACTTCAGGAAATGGCTTTGCTTAATTAACAAGCCAAAATAATTTTTTATGTTAATTCATTTCACTTCTGAGATCTACTCAAAACACCTTTGATGATGCCAAATCTGTTGTGCAGGAAAACCCCAAACAACACTTGTATCAGTTCTCATCTGTAAGTGCCAAGTGAGCAGAGTTATTCAGCAACCTCCTCTGAGAGCTGACAGTCCTATTTGATAGGGATACCAGCAATGCTACAAGTGCCTCAATACATTTTCTACACAAATTTATTTCTAAGTGAAATCTTTAAAAAAATAAATGGCATCCAAAACTTCCTTCATGGCACTTTCCTTTTGCATAGCTTTGTGAAGCAGAAAAGGCTTCCAGGAGCTGTGATTGATGTGAAAATATTGTAGTTAAGGCAGTGTTGTTGATCATTATCTGGTATTAGTCCATCTGAAAGTGTGCAGCTGCAACAGCAGTATTTCTCTTGTTTCAAGGCTATAAAGAGTGCAGTTGCTGGTGCTGATGATAGTGTGCCATTGGCACATAGCAGAAAAAAAATGGGTTGGCATTTTGTAGATTACTCCTTACTGAGCAGGAGGTGGTCAGGGGCTTTTCCTTATGACAACGCTGCTCTAGGAGTTCACCTTTGGTATCTCTCCCTGAGAGTCTGCCCAGAATTGTCTGAAGCTGTGGGCTTCTGTGCCACAACTACATGGGTGATGTTTCTTTATGTGGCCTTCTGCATGTATTTGGCCAGGTCTTCCTGCTTAGAGAGAAGCAAGTGGATGGGAAAAGTGGAATTGGTTCAATTTCACACTAAGAAAGACCAATGTTGCAATATGGTGGAGATGTTTCAAGGATTCTTGTGGGGGTTGTTTTGTGGACAGTCCACAGAGTAAGTTGGGGGAGGTGGGAAAGAGCAATCTTCTCAATCAGGAGGCTGATGGTGATATGCAAGCCCTTCACAGGCTTGTCACTCTTTCTTTATGACTGTTGTCCTACCCTGTTGACTCCACATCTTTATGTATCAGGGCCAAGTAAAAGCTGCTCTAATAAAAGGAATGATTGCTTCACTTAATGATTTTACAGAATACTTAAGGTGTGCACAGCGAAGAAAAGTAGGGATGAAAAAAGCAGGGACAAAAAAATAGATTGGAAGACTACAGGGAAATTTCTGCGAGAAAAGTGAAAGCCAGTGTTCACTTTTGCTTTCCCTTCTTGTTGCAGGTATCCTCATCATGATGTCCATGTGTAATGAAGTGCACGTGTACGAATACATCCCCTCAGTGCGACAGACCGACCTGTGTCACTACCATGAACTCTACTACGATGCAGCTTGTACCTTAGGGGCCTACCATCCGCTGCTCTACGAGAAGCTGCTGGTGCAGAGGATGAACAGAGGTTTGCAAGATGATCTGTACCGCAAGGGTAAAGTCATTTTGCCAGGGTTCAAAGCTGTCAAGTGCCCCAAACGAAATAATTTCCCACACTTGTAGAAGTAAGTCTTTCAGAAACAATGTGCAATAAGGTACTACTGTCGTACTATAAACAAGAAGAGAATACTTGAAAAACTGTATCTTAGACCAATCTAGTCTTGAGTCTATAAATTGTAATTAGGTAGCAGGCATGAGAAATACTTCTTTTCTGAGCCTGAGTATTTATTATTGCTTTGCAAATAGTTAACAGAAAAAAAAGCAAAGGCTTAGCTCATGAAGGTGCAAAGGACGTACTTAGGCAGAAATATAATGTATCGTTGTTGGTGTGACTGTCAGAATTTGTCTGTGGTCTCATGCCACATATGCTAGACTGTATTTTCTTTAAATGAATTTATTTAATTGTCAAACCTGGCATTGTGAAACAGCCTCTATTGTTTATGTATGTACAGAGGGGCTAGTTTAACAATGCAGCATTTCCTGTGGCTTCACACTCTCCCAGAATGAAGTAATTGCTACTCCAAGCTGTGCAGTCACTCACTAGAGTAAACTTTAATGCCTGTTCCTAGGCAGGCTCAATTCCAGGCCTCCAGCTGAACGGGGTCTTAGGGTGGCCCTGAAGTGCGTGCGGTGGAGGTGGCTGTACACAGCTAAACCAGTTAAATTACTGGATGTATTTTTGATGCCAGTCTCCCATGCTCCCACTGACGGAAGAGGGAAGAGAGAAATGTCTCATTTCTTTAGAGAAAAAAAGAACATACTTGTAACCCAATTAGGAAGAAAAACTCTCCCTGAAAGGACTCTCAGGAAGGTGTGAGATGGAAATGCTGCCTTCCCCCAGTCTGCACAGATACAAAAGATCCAGAGAAGGGCAAGGGAGGCTGTGGAGCATTCACCCATCACACTGAAAGCAAGCATAGAGGGGGCTCACCTCTTGTCAACAAAGATAGCATTCAGGAACACAGACATTATTTGTTAGGTATTTCATTGGTATCTAAATCAAAGTTACTTGTTCACAAGTTTTTGCTGGTCAGATAGGAGGAGTTTTCTGACAAAAGAAGATGGTATCAACATTTTTGACTTAATGTTTGAAAGACTATAACCTAGAAAAGCTGTCATGCCTTCAAAAATACCTGACTACGGATTGCATTTGGAGATAATTTGATATTTTCATTCACAACACTCAAGGACAATATTCTTTAAGGCACTTGTAAAAGTCTGCCTAATTGCTAATATATTTAAAACATAATTTTCCATATTTTCCAAGACTTCAGATTTTGCAGGTGGTGGGAGGTTAATGGTTTGGAGTGGTTTTTTTCAGTTTTTTGTTTTGTTTTGTTTTTTTCCCACCTGACTGCCTTTTCTTTTAGACTAAGTTTAGCAGGAATATGTGTACACAAAACCACAGCTATATCCTGCTCATGTCCATCCAGTGAAAAAGCAGACAGCTCAAAGAGGGATTGAAAAGAATAGTTGTGGTGGGAAGTATTTTTTGTGTTTTGACTTAAGCAAAAAGCCTTTTGCTAGAAAGGCACAAAAAAAAAAAAAGGCAAACAATAGTAATTACTATTTAATCTTCAGTTGTAATGTAAGTATAGCCACAAAATCCTTTTTCTCTCACTCAGCTCTTTGGGAGGCGTTACTGGAAGGATCTTCTGAAAGGACTATTTTCCTTTCTCATAATGAAGAATATGTGTCTTACATAGCACTTAGCCTTCTTTTTGGGCTTTATGATGATCTTAAGATTCTGCTTGTTGACAGAAATTATGTGTAGATGATCTAATAACTGTACTTCTGTGTTGTATGGATAGTTATGTCCATAAGGCATTTTGGTACATATCAAAATTAATAGGCTTTACTCATACTAGCCTTGAACTCTGGATATAGTACATACCAATTTCTTTTTAATGTTATGTATGGTGGCAACTTTTATTCTTGAAGTTAATAACACTGTTATTTAAATGCATGGAGGATAGATAGCCTACATAGAACTAATCTATTTTTCCATATGCTGTTTGCTAAACATAAGCAGTCTGAACTGTGCAATCAAACATGTCTCTCTCTGCTGTACCCTGGGTTAGCTACAACATAAATATAAAGGGAGAGAGTTTAGCTTTCTAAGACTAGTGAATATGCTACTTTTCAACAAGCAGGAAATTCTAGAGTTCCAAAAAGAAGAAAAAAAAAAATCACTGACTGGCCTGCAACCACTAACTTTTCACGCTGATTTTCACACAGAAGAAAATACTAACTGCATTGCTCAACCACCCACAGCGGAGTTACGTAGTATTATTTATTCCCTCAAAAATTTGTCAGAATAATCAGTGTAGCTGTTGATTATACAGAACTCAAGGCAAATTATAAAGTTTCATCTAACAAGTGCTAAGCATACCTATTTAGTACATCATTTATATACCAAGGTGGAACCAGGTCTGAGATGTTATAAAACAAACTGTATAGTTTTAATTTTCTGGACTTGCACATTCAAGCCCTTGCAGCCAAAATTTTTTCTTTGCCATATCCTTATTTTTATGGCAGTCAGTCCTCCTTCCACAAGTGCAAATGTGGGTGCTGTAGCACCATCACCTCAGAAGATGCTGCAGAGCTGTGCTGCAAATGCCTGCTCAAGACAAGGAAGACCAACCTGTGATGCCACCTTTAAAAAATGAGCCTGGCATGGCTTTCTGACACTGGTTTCCACTGTGATGTTTTACAGGTCTGCCTGCTCAAACACCTTGTGGTTGCCTAAAGAGCATTTTCTCTCCTACCTTGTCTTGTCCTCCTTCAGTTTTTGGCACAAGGGCAAGTGTGTTCGCTAATTGAGGGCTCCCCTCCGCTTGCTATAAGGGGGAAGGGACAGAAATAAAGGGGAAACATAAAGAACCTGCAGAGATGTTCCTCTCACCACTTCTTGCTCTCTGTGGCATTGGCATTGCTGCCTTTTATAAGAGCCCTCCAAGTGTTTTTACATTAATGGGCATTTCCCCATCCCTTGTGAGGGCAAAGAATCATATTCAGTAAATTTAAAACAGCATGTAATAACACTGAACCACAGATCTTCTAAAAATAATCGGTGAGAGTGCTGGTTTTAGATCCATATGTTAAATGCAGCAGTGTGAAAGGAAGTGCATTTTCTCACCCAGATCATGGGGCTTTTTGGGGAAAAGACACACGCATGGCTTTGTATCTCTCCCATGTGGCTGTCACACACTGAGTGGTACAGCACCTAGACAAGAGGTTTGTGCAAACCTGGTGCATTGTGGGGTGCATCATCAGCCAAGCAATTGCCTCTGCTTTTGGGCCCCTGAGCTTCCTTCACACTTGTAGGCTTTAAGTTTATGGAGTTTTACTGACAAGTAGGAACAAGTTGCCTTCAAAACTATCAAGCCTCATTTCTGTGCCCTGGTGCTGTGGATAACAGCTAATGTTAACTAAAACAAACCAGAAACACAGCAGCAGCTTAAGGAAATGCGCTGAGTTTATGCTGAATTCAATTATGCTCTTCTTTCCCCACTGTGAGTTCTGTAACTTTTCTGACTTGTGGTGCTGTATCATTTTATGCATTCAGTTTTGGATGGTTAAATCAAGGTATTCTTTTGTTTAATCAAGAAAAAAAACAAGAAACACTTTGTCTCATTTTGAGCCAAAATCTTTTTGCTAAAAAAAAATAATTACTTGTTCCATTCCTCTATAGTTCTAAAGGTTACCTCAGCATAAACTCATAGCTCAGTCCTTCCTTGGATTAAACTACTACATCTTTTTTTACTTTGTTATGCAGTTTTATGCTGTAGAAACTCTGGTAAATGCAGTGAAATTACCTTGATGTACTTTTGGAGAGAGAGAGGGGTGGTATAAACACTCTAATGTACACTCTCACTGTACAAATTTAATGTAAGCATTACTTGTCTTTGGTCAAGACACTTTCTTTGGTGAAGATATCTAAATTCTGAACTTGTTGCTGTAGATCTCTTGCCAAAGTCAGGAAAACCAAAAGAGTTGTTGGGTTTTTTTTTAGATGAAGACATGTCTACACTCACTGGTTGCACAGACTGAACACAGTCATTTTAGAGACTGATTGAATTAAACAGGGGTTCAAAACACATGTAGAGCAATCCATAGTAGGGGTTTTAATTTTTTTTTTTCTTCAGAAGTTGTTAAGGATGGAAAAGGCCATTTGGACACTGACACAAATGTACCATGAAAGGAGTATTAAATACATTGACTGCAACAATAAACGGTTACTCTTTTTCCCTTCATGCTTTCTAAAGTTGATGCATATTTAAATGAAATTCTGCTTTGAAGTTGGCAATTCCGAAGCCTGCTGTTAAAATGATTTGAGTCTTTCCCAGCATGTATCCTCTCACACACAAGGAGGATACCTGATTTAACTGTTTGAAATTTAAAGTATCCCATGTCTGGGCATACCTGAATCACTTAATGAATTTTGACACTGCAGATGTCTTCTCTCTGGCTTAGCAATCAGATTCAAAATTTTGTTCTTGAAATAAGAGTTGTGTGTAAAAGCCTTACTTTTTTTCATATCATCTCATCAGTCTTAAAATATGTAGTCATTGAACAATTCAAATATAGACTGTGTACTTTTTTAATAGCTTTGAGAATTATTTTGTATGATGATTTTTTTAAATGAATGTGTACTCTAATAACAAAGCTTAAGATTTTACAGGAGTCACATTTTTAAGCAGTGTTTGTATACATTTTAACACTTTTTATATTTTCTATTATGATTTTGTATATTTTTATGTATACACAGTGTACAGATTTTTTCCTGTAAATAAAACATTTGTTTTCATTTGTTTAGGAGTGCTGGTCTTTTCATATTGCCTTAAATGAATCTCACTGAACTGCAGGTGGAACAAAAGAGGGAAGGTGCCTGTCAGTTCTGCCCAAAATTTCGTTGAAATCTCAAATGGAAATGGACAGCTAATCTGACAAGGGGGTATCACAATAAACTACAGAAAAAAAGCAAATACTATAAAGCCGGTTTTGTTCTAAAGTGAACATGTGTACCCGAGCAGCTGCACTAGGATTCCCCGGGAGAATATATTCACCATACTGCTCAGTAAATTTCTGAGCAGTAAATTTCTTGTGATTGTCAAGCCCTCTATGGAGGTCATGCTCTGATGAGTTGGTGGTGTACCTGAAATCCTGGTAGACTTCAGCTGAATGGCTGTGCCACCCATTCAAGGAATCCAGTGTCGTGTTTAATGGAAAAGAACAGACTTTTTAAATAAATTCTTAATTAAAATGAAAAACAATTTACCAAAGGGAAAATGTAACTTGCCATTCAGTCTATGATGAAGTACTGTATAATTCAACCACTACAAGCCTGCTTACATCCATTAAAAGTTGGATTGCCATTGTGTACAGTCCTGGCAGTAATCACGCCACTTATCCTGTGTATTACACCACCCCCTGACAGGCAGTGTTGAGGGGCTAGTTACTGTAATGACACACAAGTAACACCTCTCAGAAAACTCACATCAGTGAGATACACTAGAAGATAAACTGAATGCTGGGATCTAGGAATGAAACAACTAATTGATACTTTTCAAATCCAGCAACTTTGCTTTTTTTATTTAAAAATGAACAAGAAAATACCGTCACTGTATTGTGTCTATTAAATGCCCAGTCACTCTGACATCAGAGAGGATGTTCTTACCTCACTGCATTCAAACTGCACCTCAGTAGGAGGTGGAAATCCATGAACTATATTGTGTGGGGTACAGAGGACATCTTTCTGTACACACTATTTTTCAACAGGGACAGCTATCAGAGGTGTGACATTATCTTTCTGATCACATCTCAGGGAGCCTTGGAGGTAACTCATTTTCAGGTTTATTCCCAAAATTGCACGGCCTTTTTTTGAACAACGTGTCTTTTTTGGAGGTACCTTTTCTTTTAAGCCAGCTGTGTTTCACTTGAGTAGTTCTTAGGGGCAAAATTCTTTTGAGAGATCAAACTTCATACAGGCATTTTGGTCTGTTTAGCTGCATTATTAGCTTGCCTTTTATAATCTGGCTGAAAGACATATCTTAGGATGATGAATTCAGCTTGCTATCTTGACTGCAGCGTGAATTTGTTGAAGCAATTCTCCCCCTCTCCTCCACTCTGGTGAGACCCCAGCTAGAGTACTGCATCCAGATCTGGGACCTCCAGCATGAGAAGGACGTGGACTTGTTGAAGCAAATCCAGAGGAGGCCCAGAAAGAGCCCAGAGGGCTTGGGCACTCTTCTATGAGGAAAGGCTGAGAGAGTTAGGATTGTTCAGCCTGGAGAAGAAAAGGCTCTGGGGAGACCTTGTTGTAGCCTTTCAGTATTTAAAGTGGACTTACAGGAAAGATGGGACAGGCTTTTTGGTAGGGCCTGTAGCAATAGGACAAGGAGTAATGGTTTTAATATAAAATAGTGTAGATTTTGTTTAGATATAAGGAATAAATTTTTTATGATGAGCATGTTGAAACACTGGAACAGGTTGCCCAGAGAGGTGGTAGGTGCCTCATCCCTGGAAATATTCAAGGTCAGATTGGATGGGACTTTGAACAACCTGGCCGAGTTGATCATTGCTTTAAAAGTGATCTTCCAAGCCAGCCATTCTGTGATACTATGACAAGAACAGCTAGACAAGCAAGGGAGGAGCCAGTCTTTTACTGTAATCACATCCACCATCTTCCACTGGTAACTGCACCTGCAGCAGCAATTGAATAGTATCTTACGGTGGGACTGCATCAATTACTGTGAACAGATCACTAACACTTGTGGTTTCTTTGGACTTCTGTTCTAGCTTCCCTGGTATCTTATCCTTTCCAGTGGGACAAATTTGATTGTTTCATCAGAACAGCATAATTTCATCTGCTGCACCCCAAAGTTTGCCAATGTCTACTCCGTATACATATCCTTCCTTGTTTTCTTAGATTCTACTTTCTTACACCAGTAAGTTGCTCCAGAGAATGAACTTCAAAGAAATGGCAGTACTGTTGTAGAAGTTAAGTACAGTCTGACCCTGGAGCTTCATGCCTTGATAACCAAGCCAAGTAAGAAGTGCATGCCCTCTTATTTCTTCTTCCTAAAAATAAGCTAAGTAAATGCTTATTTAATTTGATGAAAATATTAACTGATTATATTAAACTGACTGGGAATTAACTATAATGCAGTAATACAGTGGGGTTTTTTTACACTGGAGGCAGAATAGCTACCAGGAAACTGGCAGCACAAGTAGGTTGTGACAAATCACACAGGGAATCATTGCTGGTGTGATTGCTGGATCCTTAAAAATTTTAAAAGTAAAGAATGAGGTCCAGTGGAAGGAAGGGGGAGAGACAAGGAATTATGAAAAACACCAAGAAAATAGAAAGAAACAGCTAGGTGTACCATAACAGATGAGCAGGACTGTTGCTTTTTCCTAATAATCACTTGCTTGGGTTTGGCATTTTGTTTTCTTACGTTTTTTTCTGCACATTTGGAGAGAAACCCAACTCATCTGTTGGTACTCATACTGCTACTGTAAGGTTAGTGTGCTGGGATGTGATTTTAAAATGACTTCTGCTGGAGTTCACCTTCTTTGTAAACAAATGAATCCTACAAATTTAACTGAGAAAAGACTAACGGGGTTACACTGCTACGCTCCGAACAACCTTCTCCATGTACTTACAGTCATCTGTATGATAACTGAAATAAGAAAACAAATTTCCTCTGGTGACCTGCACATAGACAAATACAAATCAAATACTGTTTTGGTTCCAGGATGCTGACAGGTAGGGGATAATTACTGCAGCACCAACTCCTTATATGCTTGTGAGAGAATTCCAGAAACCCTGAGGGGTTACAGAGGGCAGGCAATAGGCACCACAGGTGCTTTGATTTTATGGAAGCAGCCAGAGGCGAAAATTACTGCCAGTGCTGACTCCAGGCTGTGTCAGCTGCTGTTAATTACCTTGATCCCAGACAGTTTTCTGACTGCAACTGAGCTGCATGATTAAAATATTTTGTCGCCCTACCTTCTGAACAGTAGGTTTTGTTCTACCCTGAGTCCTGGAGCACTGGTGGATATGTTTTACTGACTGCATCCTGCACTGCTGCCACTGTGTGCAGCAGGTATGTCTCCTGTGCAGGTAAGGCCCTTGGGATAGGGGATGGGAATGTTGCTAATGGAAGAGGTTTGGGTGATTCTGGATTGTTTTGATTTGTATAAATTTAGAAGGCTTTGTGTTATCTTTTAAGCATCATTTAGTGATAGTACTTCTAGCAAACAATATGAATGTGCCTCAAGAAGTTTGGGTTCATGACTTGGGAGTTGTCTGCTCTTTTGTAAACTAGGCTGCCTTCTCGATCTAAAGTATCTACACTTTGGACTAAGACAGGGACAGCATGAGAAGTTTTTTGGCAAGTTAAGGCATGAAATATGCAAGATGAGTCTTGGGCAAGCTGAAAGTGCCAGAGCTCTACCTCTAGACCTAGCCTTACTGCCCGTGAGGCACATGAGCCAGGAGGTTTAGATAAAGTGCTATATCCTGAGTAAGGAAAAGACAGATAACCAAAAAGGAAAAGTGGGGAAGGTTCTGCACTGGACCTGTTTCTGAGCCTGCTTTTTCAGTAAAGGAGTCTTAGCTGATGCTTCCAACTGGATCAAGCAACATTACTTTTCTCCCTTAGCAATATTCCTCTTTGGAAGTGTTAGGTTATTTTTCAGTTATTTCCAGTGCTTGTTTTCATCTATACAAATGAAAATACAATATATCTGATGGACCTAATTTAGAGTTCACAAATGCACAGGACAGAATGCAGCTGTCAGGACATCATGCATTTTAATGAGTGGTTGTAGCATCCTAAGAAGTAGAGATGAGAAGAAAACATGTAAGCTGTTACCAAAATAATATTAACAGAGTTGTTCCATGGTAGAAAATCAAGTAAAACAGAAAAAACAGAGCATATACCATGTCTGAGAAGTACTGCCTTATTTTTGTGGTTATAGCATGCTATTCAGATAATTGTTTTAAAATACTCCTTTTAGATAAGTACCCATGGAACATGTGATCTCATACGAAGGTAACGAAGTGAGAGATCAAAGCTGAGGGGATCATAAAGTGGGGATAGTTATTTTGTCAGAGGAAACGGGGAGAAACTTTTCTTTGCCCATGCTTCAATGGAATCAGCATGGTTGCTGAACTTCAAAGGGATTGATTATGCACATGAAAGCAAATATTAACAATGCTACTGTGTCTTCAATACACATTGGTTTACACATGGTTGCTGTTAATGGGTTTATCACTGCAGGAAAAACAGACCAGTTGTCATATTTATCTCACACATGCTCTTCCTTGGCCTTAAACAGAGCTAATAAACCACATACAGTATACAATAGGAGTGGCATGTGAAGTTAATTCCTCCTACCTAAAAGAAACTTTAAAAGAGTTTCGTAAAGCAACATGAGGAATAAGAACAGGCAAAGAACTTCAGTGAATAGCAACAAAATGAATCTTGCTTCTGTTTCCTATTCCCATTTCATAAGTAAGAATTCTTTAGTGTTTTGCAGTATGATTGATGGACTCTGACTAAGAGAGGCAGCAACAAATTTACCGGTCCCTACAGTAACATTCTACTTCATGAGGAGAAATGAAGGGTCTATTACCACCATAATATGGGATGAGTGATTCCAGATCATTTTAAAATAACTCCCATTTTGCTGGAAGCTCAAAGCATAACAATGAGAAGTATTTTGACACTTGAAAAATTTATGTATTTATTTAGTTGCAGTCAATATGCTGTTCTCCTGACCCAATTTTTTCTTGTATTTTTGGTTCTTTTGCCATGGAGTCTAGATCAGCCCAAATGGATTGAAATAAAGACTCCAGCTGACTGTGATCAGTTTATGCTGGTATATTCCTGCCCCAATCTTGTTATGAATATAGTACATTACTAAATATTTGTAGAAATGTGGTCTTGGTGGGGGGGGGGGGGGGGAAGGGGTTTGGTTGATTGGGTTGGGTTTGGGTTTTTTCTTGTGGTAGATTATGAACTGCCTATCCTTGGCTATGTATCCTTTCCATGTTTAGGGAAAACAGATCTTCCAGATGTTCCTTATACAGTTCCATTAAGTCTGAGAACCAGAACACTCCACAAGGAAATCCAAAGCATTATTTCCATGAGATTATTTTTGTAGTAAAATACCACTGGCTATCTTCCCTTGTGAATTTCTCAGGATCTTTTTGCTTGAGGGTTGGTCACTCTTGCATTCTGCTAACAGTCACACACACACACACAAACTTCAGCAGCTCTTGGGCATTTTACCTACTTATTTTTCCTTAGCACTAGTTAATTCCACCTCTGGCTAAAACATAGGTTCTTACAAGCCTCCTCCTCCTCCCCCAGATTTCTTTACCACCTGCCCTGTTGCTTCTGTTGTCCAAAATTGTATTTCCATCAATTGCTACGAATGAGATACAGGAAGTTCTCTGAAATGGGAATGCTGGAAGAACCTTTTAATTGCCATAGAAGTATTCTACTGCTGGATGAGGGCACTTGTTACAGAGCTCACACTTTTTGAAGGAGTGAGAGCTGTTGTGTGGTAAGTGTGAGTGTAAAGGAGGAGAATTTACTTTTATCTTGGTTTACAGGCAATTAGGTATTGATTTTACCCAAGACAGAATTAGAAATTACCAAGAGGGGTTTGATTTGTGAATGTGTTTTAGTAGCAGTTATTTGGTTTTATGTGTGGGAAATGCAGTAACACAACCCATTGGGTTGTGAAATCAGAATTTCTATTCTGATAGAATTTTTAATTCTTCTGTAATTTCTCTCTTCTATTGAAAAAAACCCAAAACAAATTATCCAGAAATTCCAGACAAAACTCCAGACTGTCAAAATATCCAATTACAGGTAAATGCTTTTATGGAATTTTAGTTCAGCTTCATTCTGACTGTTCCCCTGTAAATTAGATCACTGAGATGAGCTATGTTTCACTGCATTTCCTCCCCCTTGCTGAGCCACTGCTGTCCCTGCACATGGGGGATGCAGTTTGCTAAGAGAGCTTGATCTGCTGGGTAAAGGACAATGTTTGTCATTGAAGATACTTTTGACAGGAACTAAGGTGTAGAAGCTTAAGCATGGAGATCTGGGTTGAAATGTCCTTTTATTTCCCCTGCTGAAAATAAAATTGGCAAAATTAACAGCTTCTCTAATATTGAAGAAGTCACATATTACACTGAGAAAATGCTTTACTGGGAAATTGACTAATTAGTCAAAAAAGTGTCTGGTTTTTGTTTTCTTGATATTGAAGTTGGTGCTCACTGTGAGAGAAGTGAAGAGTGGTGAAGGTGAAAAGTGATATGAGTGGTTAACCTTTGCATCCTACTTGTACTATATTCTTACTGGCCTAAAGCCAGTAAACACAGAAGTCCTGTAAAGCCCTGGGTGAGCTGTAAGGTCTTGAGCAAGTGTTTTGCCTAAAGGGTCAGAACATTACATCTGAAGCAGGGTCATCAATAAAGTACTCAGTATACAATAGCTGTACCTAATGTAGCGGACCCCTGCATACATCTGTACACCCATTTCTGAAAATCTGGTTCTAATTTAGATAAAGGGATTTAAGAAGTCACTGTAGAGCTGATGTTCTTGTTTTCAGTTCAGATGCTGAAGATAATAATAATCAAGAGAGTTAAACACTGCAAACAAGACAGAAGTAAGAAATAACTCCTACTACACTGTGTTGGTTCCCTACTAACATCCAGTGAATGCCTAAAAAGTTTCCCAAATGAAATACCCAGTTCCAAGCATGAGTACCAAAATTAGAATTTGAATAATTGTTTTGAACATGAAATTATGAAAAGAATTATACTAGTTCACACTAGCAATGTGGGGATAGAAAGTGACCTGCTTATGGTGTCCCAGTATGAGGAAAAGACAACTACCAAAGAAGAAGGGTTTTTTGAGGAATGAAGTTTTATAAACTGGCTACAAATAAATTAAGTTTGAGAGCAGTTATTATACTAAACATCAGAGGAACAAAGCTCTGTAACAGCTTCTACTTCAAAAGACAATGAACCTCAAATTTATTTTCGTTTAGACACAGTCAGATTTCTGAATTGCATTAAATGATGCAGTTTAAAAGGAAAAGGGGATTAGTTTAATGAACTACAGGCCTAGTACACTTTTATATTGTATTTTCCATACTGTGGCAATGATTATTTCTTTGAGGACAGCAGATTTTTTTTTGCCCTGCAGAAGAAGGACATCAGCATAAATTCATAAAATAAAGTTCTACAGATTTGAAGTAGAATTTTCAAGCAAGTCCATGAGGGTTTGAGCACTAATCTAACCATTAATCCTCAAATTTCTCATGTGGTAAGACTAGGATGATGATAATCATATGCTTTACAAGGATACCAAGGATTAACCCAATTAAAAATATTTATTTCATGGTGTTTACAAAAATGCTGAAAAATATTCTCTGTCTAGGAAAACTCATTTTGTTTTTTTTCCATCCATCTAATATGAAATGATTGTTGCTTCAATTTGTAGTAAGATACATGACTGCAAAGATATGCCTGGTACACACATTAAAACTGAGAAAAATCTCAACTGACACAATACATAGAAAAATGTCCTGCTCTGAATAAAATTTTAGTATTATGCCACTGCCACATGACAAAAGATTACTCAGTTATTGAACAGGGAGGAAAATTAGAGGCTCTGTCACTGCCAGGGTTACACTTTTTCAATTATTTTTCATCTGTTGAATTTAATTGTCCTCATAAAGAAACTAAATTCTTAGTTTATCTAATATGTTGTATTGCATTGCATTACAGAATGTTGCATTCTGTTTTCTTCAGCTGACCTCTGCTTGCATTCAGCTTTGAAATGGTAAGTTGTACCAAATACTTTACTGGAGTCCTACTTACAAAACTTGGACCTCTTATAGAAAAACAGAAATGTTAGAATTGAAATGGGGAATTCTGAGGCTAAATTAATGCTTGACCTTAACCAAACCAAGGCATGGGCTGAAATTGGGTCTGATTCCTGACTGGCCATTGCAGTTGAGACTATTGCAAAAGAAGATCCTGTGACATCCATTCAGCATGGCTTGCTAATGCCATTTTGAAGAGTAGCTCAAGATTAGACTACCCGTGGATCACATATCCCTTTGTAGGACTTTAACTGTCCACACCAAACTTCGAAATCCATTCAGAAAAAAAAACAAAACCCAAAAAACAAACTGCCAAGTGGTTTCATCCAGCTTCTAGATCACATTGAAGTAATGGAAAGTGAGAAAGAGCACAATTGCTAATATTTCATCCTTTGTACCCCTTGTATTTCTGTTAGGACTGGCTGAGCTCTTGATGATTCAGACTCTCCCTTGAGGACAGATGTACCTGTGAAGCCAGCAAAGAAACACCACTTTGGTTGAGCTTCCTACGATGTCTACTTGCAAGAGCAAACAGCAAGGCTACCAAGGGACCTTGCTTAAAAAAATCCCAACACCTTGTTTTTAGCTGTGAACATACCACATTTCTTGGTCTCCAGTAAGATCTGAATACTGAAAACTTCCACCTATCTATCAATGTACCCTGCAGGTTTAATGTTACAGGTGGAAGTGTATGAAAAACAGCTGATTGTAAAGGAAGTTCTGGAACTGCCAGCACAGCTGTAGGCTGATCATTGTAGGCAAGGGCAAACTATTTGACTGAAGCTGTTTTCCCTATACTGGAGAAAATCTGAGATACATAACCCTACAGTTTCTTTGAATCCTCAAATAGTTCGTTGTTTTATTGCCTTTTGGGTAGTGACAATGATTCTAGAGGTCAAATCTTCCCCTACAGCTATTTCCTTGCTAGCTGTCAAACAGGCAGCAATGTAAATCTCTTGTCATTCAATCATTGCAGTTAATGCTGATTTATTTCCTGTCTCCACTAGGATAAGTGTGACTGTGACCCTTCCATTGACCAGCACTGCCTACAAGGTTGTCAGGAAACAGCTGAGGCAATGTTTCCTCTTCTCTAAGCTAATCACAATGAAGATGCAGTAGAGTAGACATGACCTCCTAAACTGAGATACAGCCATATTTCTGTTTTGAAATTTGGCAGGTCCAATTTGGCTTACCTGCATCATGCCTAGGAGCTTATTCTAAATTACAATGATCACTTAAACCTCTGAATAAATAGGTTAGTCCATCCAGCTTTAGAGAATAAGTGGAAGAGACAAGAAAAGACTTATTACATATCTTATATGACAAGATTACTTCCTGTATCATCGAATGTTATCGTGGGTTGGGTTGGAAGGGACCTTTAAAGGCTGTCTAGTTCCAAATACCCTGCCACGGGCAGGGACATCCTTCACAGGACTGTATTTCTCAAAGCCCTGTCCAGCTTGGCCTTGAACCATTCAGAGTATCCACTGGATATCCACGCTTCCCTGGACAACCTGTTACAGTGTCTTATCATCCTCATTATAAAAAAAAAAAAAAATATGTTTTTTTTTAATATCCAGTATAAATCCACCTTTTTTCAGTTTAAAAACATTTCCCCTTTTCCTGTTGCTACAGACTCTGGTGAAAAGTCTTCATCTGTCTTCCTTATAAACCTGCTCTAAATATTGAAAGACCACAACAAATTTCCTTGGAGCCTTCTTTACTCTGGGCTGAGCAACAAAAACTCCCTCAAGCCTTTCTCCAGGGGAGAAGACTTCCAGGCCTCAGACCATTATCTTGACCCTCTTCTGGATGTGCTCCAAACGGTTCATGTGTTTCCTGTGCTGGGACTCCAGAGATGAGTGCAGTACCCCAGGTGGAGTCTCAGCACAGTGGTGTAGAGGTGCACTGCTGGCCATGCTGCTTTGGATGCAGCCCAGGATACAGTTGGCTTTCTGGGCTGCAGGCTCACACTAACAGGTTATATCCAGTTTTTAATTCACCAGTACCGCCAAGTCCTTCTCAGTGGAGCTGCTCTCAGTCCATTCATTCCCCATTCTGTATGGATACTGGTGGGTGTCCTGACACAGGTGCAGGATGTTGTACTTGATCTCACTGAACTTCATAGCATTGGCTCAGGCTCACTCCTCAAGCCTGTAAATGTCCCTCTGGAGGGCATCCCTTCCCTCAAGCATGTAAAGGGCACCACTAGGTTTGGTGTCATCTGAGGGTACGTGCAATCCCCCTCAGTCTTTGATGAGGATGCCAAACAATATTGGACCCTTCCTTTCTCTTTTTGCACTACTAGTCACTTTAAATTTGATGATGCCTCAGCTTCACTCTCTTTGAAGTCTTCTCTCTTCTCCTTTCAGAAATGCCTGTTTGCTTTTGGAGGGTGGATATAGACTAAGAAAGGATCCCCTTATCTTTGCTACAAACCCTACTCATTGCATTTTCCCCTTGGTTTCTGACCTGTACATTTCCCTAGCCTTATGTAGAGGTCTTTTCCCACTTCTGTGAAGCCTCATGTTTCTGATGCTATGAAAACAGCAATATAGGAAGAGACATTAACATATTAGATGCTGTTTAATATAAGATTTAAAGAGATATTGCCACCCTTTATTTTCTATGTCTTCCAGAAGGAGGATCTTTTAACTGAATGTCATTTCCATTAGCACATTCCCTAGCCAGAAACTGAAAATTATTAGATAGTTTAAAACACGTGTGCTTATCCTGTGTTCTCTTAATTCATCTGTATTAGTTTCCAGCTTTATTCAGTATTTTGCTTGCATGAGAGGTGGTCTGGCTGTCTGCTTCCTAGTTTCTCCCTGGGTCTAAAAGAAAAATAGTTCTAAACCCTTCTGAGATGTTGAAGCCAGTCCAGGACAGGCAGAACATGTCAACAGAGACAGGATGTATCAAAGGATGTAGCCTGAGGCAGCATGAAGGCTGGCTGGGGCTGCTTGGGACCCTAGTTAGATACCCAAGCTATTTACCTGATCTTTTTGTCAGGATCCATGAGAGAAATTCCTAAAGTAATTTTAAACTTACTGTGTGAAATGCAATTATACCTTATAACAGCAGGTGCCCTCGAGACCTTTCTTCTCTTTGCCCCTCTACTTTAAAAAGTCATAACACTACATGTTGGCAGAGAAATAAAGTCAAAATGTTTCTGAGCTGTACTACTCTAGAATATTCTGCAGTACGAGATCATTCTGACTTGACCTATTTTCAACTGAAGAGCTTGGGTGTGTCATTCCATTTGGGCTATTAATTACTCAAAGACAGCCTAGCTACCAGTGAAGAGAGGAAAAAAATCCACATCATGAGTATTGAAATCTATGTGAATTTTAATGAAAAAATATAACAAGGTAAATCTTATGGTAAGCCCACAAACCTCTCAAAGGTTTGAACTAAGCAAACATGGTCTCTTTGCAGGACTTAATAGATGTGTCCCAATTTATGTACAAAACACAGTTTGGCATAACTGTCCCTGTTGCATACTGTCTTTCTGGATCTGTAGCTTTGTGTCCTCATGCAGCTAAAATATATTAGCTTTCCAAATGTGAAAATGAGCAGCTTAAAAAATACAGGGTTAACTTACCCACATATTCTTCCAGCTTTAAAAATGAGCCATTACTTTTTGTTGGAGATACTGAAAACTGTACAATACCCTGTGAAAAATGACTGAAAATGTAGCTGTTATAACAGCCAGTGTAGAAATGTTAAGGTTATTTATTTTTTTATCACAATCCTGTGTATCTCCATTTCCCAAAGTTCATATGCATGTCTCCCTGTTCAGTGCAGAAAGGTAAGATAAAGGACTGAAAAGTGCTACTAGAAAACTGCACATAGAGAGAACAAATACATTATTATTAAGGATAGAAAGACTCTTTGTTATTCATCTGGGAAGTTCCACAGAGGCCTCAGAAGAAGGGGCTGGCCCGAGCAACAAGCCACTCATTAGGTAAGAGGAGGGTGGAGGTGGCACAGCTTCCTGGGGACCATCACAGCCACAGCAGAGGTGCCTGGGAGGTGTCTGATGTGTGATGTTGGGCCCAGGTCCCATTGAGCGCTCTTGAAGTACATCACTATCATTATTATTCAAATCTCTTCAGATAAAAAAAATGTCTCTGTACTTGCCTTAGCTTTTTCCTTCCTTCTCTTTAATTTCTCCCTTACCCATCATGCCCCATTGCATGATAAATTAGGAAAGGTCACAGTAATAATGACTGTCAAGTAAGTGTGTATATTCTTTTCAGCATCACTTCTCAGTATCCTTGGGGAAAATGACAGGGTCACCTAATTTTTAGAAGTGCAATGATTTTAATAAAGGAAGACAGACACTAGAAATTAAATCACTAATAAGGGACTTATATTCACATTTAATACATCCCTTCCTTCCCACTTTCCATCCTCGTTTTGCTCAGAGGCATTTTCTGACACCAGAAATAGCACATCACAGATCACATGGTTTGGGTGGACTTCTTCTCCAATTGTAATATGCCATAGAGTGTTAGATGTGCTAACCTGAGTTTCAGTAGTCTAGGGAGACTTAGGTACCTGAGTGATTAAAATCTGAAAGAAATTAGTGTGAAGCTCATGAGCTGAAGTGGAGTAAGGCTATTTTGCATCAGCAAAGATTGTAACTTGCAATCTGATTGGTAGTTTTCAAACAATTGGTTCTCTAGATTGACAAGGGATACAGGTTTAAACTTGACTGAAATTTGGCTGTCAGTAGCAATGCAGCAAATTTCTTTTTTCTCTGAGTGCCATCTTCAAATTATGTGAAACAGCAAGTGGAGATTCACTCAATCTCACTGTGATCTCATTCATAACCACACCTTCTTGAACACTTATTATTCACATCTTGACTTCTACATCAATAAAAAATGAATTTCTGGTGTGTAAAATAAGGTTAACCTCTGAAGGTGTCACATCATTAGGTTATCCAGCTAATAATCCCTGGTTCTCAGTGCAGTATATCCTCATGCACAGCCAGACAGCTCTTCTACACTGGGGTTCCTGTGCTGTTCTGTGGAACACACAGAAGCAGGATGGTCTCAGTGATCACCTCCTCAGCAATAAACCTACAGCTACAGGGAAACTTCATATCTCCTGGGTGCATGCTTAATACTTGCTTGCATGTAACATGAAAGAGCAGGTTTCTGTCAGCACCACCATGGTGAAAGGAACATGGTTAAAGCTGTCACTAAAAATCTGTTTGGGGTGGCTGCATGGGTGGAAGTTTGCACATGGGAACTTGACAGGGATGTGTGATGGGAATAAAAGACACTGAAAGAGGTAGGATAAGATGAAACAAAATCTGCACAACAATGTTAAATATCTAATTATAAAGGACTGCTGTGTAAGCACACTGTGAAAGAGTAAGCACACCGACCTTGCCCAGCTTACTTGGCTGTGTGCTGCCTTTTTGGGGCCTGACCTTTGGGGAAGCTGCCCCAGGTACACACAGGCATATTGCCAAGAGCCAAAAGAGCCTTCCATAAAGCGAGAACAGGGAAAATGGAATCTTCTCTACTGTCTCCTCCAGCTTTCACCTCTGCATCATTTGGTTTCAGGCAGTTTAGTGCTTTATAGTTTTGTCAGTGAAGCTTGATGTCTGCTTGACATGTTATCAGCCCAGTAACAATCCAGCTTAAACACTGCATCTCTCTCCTCCTGGAGCATAGCACAGGAAGAAGGACAGCAGCACACCTCATGCCATCCCATCTGAGGGAGTTCCTGCAGCTGGAAAGAAATTCACTATTTTCCTCAATGATTTATCACCTCAGGTCAATGCAGTAAGCAATGCCAAAGACAAAACCCTTTCTCTGGATTTCCAGGCTCGTGAAAGTGACTCAGGAACTGCTTGAGAGTTGATTTAAAGATGTGCTCTCCAGGATGAGTTTTAAAGCTGACTCAGAGGCTGATGGTTCCACAATACTCCACACAGATTTATGATAGCTGGAAGTGAACACCACAGCTGCAGTCAACCAATACCAATTTACAATCTTCAGGGCATTTCCCAGAGCAAAAAGACTTGTGCATAGAGAGTTAAAAATTATGCTGTATGTTCTGTGTATTTATAAAGTGCAGGAGTAAATACCGTGGTACCTCACATCTGTAAAGAGAGGACTGTGAAAAATGCAGGCCGGATAATTTCTCTGTTGGGAAGCACCAGCCTTCCGTGACAATTTTCAGCTAAGCATGAAGACCAGGACAGCCAAGCGCTGGGAAGATTAAAAACTTCTTTTCCTGAGGTGTTAAATTTACAAGAAAGGGTGAGAACAACTACAGAGGTGCCAAGAACACCAGTGACGCACTGAATGGGGGCGTTACGATTGTTCCTGTTCTGAAAGGAGGAACAGACAAAGGTATGGGTTTCATCTTTTTGAGTGAAGCACATTTCTCAGTGTCAGTTTAAACCAATTATTTTTACTGCTAATACATGGTGCCATAGCAGAGGAGAGCTGCAGGTTAATGCTGCACATCAGCTATCATTTCAGTAAAAAGTATCTATCCCCAATCTGACCAAGATCATCGTCTTCAGGGTGGTTCATCATGTCTCCATATGTAAAGACAATGCTAAAATGTATCTGCTATCAATATCATATAACCTGCTCCAGTGATCACAGCACAATCAGATTACCTCTCAGTCAAGAACCCCAGTCAAAGTGCTCAGAGAATAAAGAAGCAAGATAGATGCTGCTGTTGAGAATTTTTTCATAGGAATTGTAAAAGGTAAGGGAGAAAAGTTACTGGGGTTTTTTGGCACTAACACTTTTCAAGTGGAATGTTCTATTTGTTTCAATGTCAGCTCAAACTAGACTTTGGAAATGAAGCCCCTATCTTGGGGAAGGCAATTTTTCCTTCTGATTTCAGGGAGCTTTCACAGCTTGCTTGGGATTTTTTCCTCAAACTCCAAGAGTGGGTTCTTTTGTTTTTTAAGAATTTTAGGTTAGATGAAGCAGGCCAACAATGATCTCAGGCTGTGGCAAAACTTGAATACACCTGGCTGTTACATTTAACTCTTCCCTTGTCTCAGCTCCAGAATAATATAATGCTGCTGTTGTCAAATACTAAGGGTGGGCTCCAGCATACACTGAGCAAGAAAAGATAAAAGGGTTTTTCCGTGCTTTGTAATTACATAATGGACATAATGAAGAAAGAAAACTGAGAACAACCTCTAACACGTTATCTAACAAAAAGAAGTTTTCATAAACTATATGCATTTTTCAGATTTTCTACTGCAAAACACTTTCAAAACTTCCAGACCCACCATTATCAAACTTTAGAGTCAGAATTTTCACCACAGAAATATTAGGAGGCTCAGTTTTGAGTACTGAAAATGGCATTTACAGGAATGAGGGACCTGAACTGAATGTAGGCATTTTAGAACATGCCTTGGTACTCATGAGACAAAATTCATTATCTATTTTGGCATGTAGCTGAACTGTGAATTTAACAGTAAGGATGTAGATGTCCACAAAAATGGTAACTGCAATGATATTTGGTTTCAATGGGATCTATAATGAAAATGGTATTTACAAATGGCCTGCTTTATTTTATTTTCAAGGTCACGAAGTCCCTTTGTCTTCTTGTCCATTTTTCCTCACACTCCTCAGCCTCACCAAATATTTGAGTATTCTCCTTGTAAATACCTTTGGCAACTAACTCTGAAGGATACAAATTAATACCCAGTGTGCCCTCAGAAGAACACAGGAAATTTTAGTAAGCAAACATTTTCCCATTTCTCCTATCTAGCAATATGCTGCTGCTTGCAAGCATTTCCAGCCCAAGACTCCAATAGTATTGTTTGGACAAGCTTTCAGTAGTACCAATGCATCAATAATATTGGTAGTCACAATGGTCAGGAATGTCTGATGGAAAATGAAGAAAATACAATTTAAAAATACCATATATCTTACCTGCTTATTCATAAGTATGTAGATAATGGGATTGCAAACAGTGCTGCTTTTTGCTAGGATGGAAGGTATGATGCTTGTAACTGGAGTCACAACACCTGGCTTACCAAATGTTGCAAGTAATGCTATAACCCCATATGGAATCCAGCACACCAGATAACAAATAACTGTAGTGATCACCATGAACAGGACGTGGTATTCTCTTTTGCGGGCAGCATTCTTGTGGGTTTTTCCAGCCTAGGGAAAGGTGAAAAAAGATAAAATTTAACAAGCAGAGCTGCTGGATTGTCTGTGTTAACAACCTGGCACTCTTGGTCATGGATCAGCAATAACAATCAATGCTGTAGTTCCCGAAGCAAAACAAACCCAAACCTGAAATTGATGAAGTGCAGTGAAAAGACTTTCATCATCTCCATTAAGCACTAGGGGAAGCTCTGCAGAGACCACACTGCATGCCAGCATAAGCCAGAGTCCCAGTGGAGGTTGGAGCAAATGCAGAAAGGTGACAAATTTAGCATTTAGTCCTTAACAGATGTTAGGTCATCTGCAGTTGCTTTTAAGGTATGGAATTTTGTGTGAACGTACCATGTTTTCACTCAAGTTGTTCTGGTACACAGAACTTTCTTGAGATGAAGAAGCTTTACATAGCACATCTGAACCATCAAAAGTATTCTCTGTTAAGAGCGTGAAAATAGCAGAGCAACGCTAGGACTGTGCTTGGTATCTCTGTCCTTGGATGTTTCCAAGAGTAGATAAAGCCTCAGGTGGCCTGGCATAGTGTTAGTCATGGTCATACTTGAAGTGAGACACTAGAGAAGCCTTGCTGACTCACCTGATGAAGTTTTAAGTGGTAGGATTCACTCCTTCTGGACTATTTCTTCCAGGTACTTAACTATTTTGATAAAAGGGCGTCACTCCTGCTAACGATCAGAAACAAGTTTTTTGTGCTGAATGTAGATGTCCTTCATTGGGTTTTTTGGGGAAATGGAGTAGAAGTGGTCTAACAGGAAAAGTAGATGTAAAGGAGCAGTTTCAAAGGGAGGGTACAAGAGTCTGTCTTGTTACCATGAATTTGCCAGTATTTACAGTGTATGGGCAAATCCAACTCTGCTGTGGAAGTATTTATAATCTGTGCTTCAAAATGAACTTTCCTTTAACCTGTTCTGGACTGAAGCATCATGCCCTTTGGGAGTCTAGAGTTCTAAGATAAAGCTTTAACATTAAAATAACAGCCAACTTTTATTTTTAAGCCTTGGTGTGAATACATTTTTCTGTAGACAACTACAGAATGCTCTTCCAAGTGTTTGGGCAGCTGAGTGCACTGGTGGTAACAGTGAGGAACAAGCTCATTCCCTAAAAATCAAAAACAAGCTCTGCAAGGAGGTTAATTTTGGAGACTCACTCTCTGCTGAGTTTAGATGGAGCCTCAGCACACTGATCTACTGAGGTTATGGTTGATTCCTCGGCTTTACTGCAACAAACCCAGATGTGCCAGCAGGACTTCAGGAACTATTCAAATGTTTAAACTATATTGATTGAGCCTTGTACTCAGCTAAATCTAATTTATGTCCACTTTAAGGTTTTTTTGACTCTTGAATGCAGCACTTGAGTGCAAACTGCACCCAAGGGAATTAAGCCCACGTAAAACTACAAACATAATTAAGCAAAAAAGCAGCTCTGTGTAATTGAACACATCCAAATATTACCTAGTCAAATTAAAAAAAAAAAAGCTTTAAATCAACAGGTTTAAACTGATGCAGGTAAATGAATAGAGCACAATTACAGGGGGAAGCTGCCAACCATCACAATCAAATGTTATTTTGTGTTACCTGATACATACCTTGCACATGCCAAAGAAATAGAGCTTTTCCTATCTCTTTGTAGTGTGATTCTTTTTGCATAACATATGTGTTTGTGCATCAGAGTTAAACACATATATAGTGACTGTATAAAATGCATATGAAGGCAAAGTAATATGGTTACAGTTTCTTTTTACTTCATTATGACTGTAGCCTTATAGAGTGCTTGGCTCTGTCTGGAGTTTCAGTGGCAATGTTTCTGTAAATAAAACACACACAAACATAGTCTGCCCAAAATTATTAAGTATCTTTCCTGTCTAGTTTTTAATGATTTTCTGCAAAAAGGCAATTACAAAATAAAGTCGATCTTTTCTGAAAAGACTCGGGGCTATTTTTTTTTATAAGAATGCAACCTGTTTATTCCACAATTACTTTAGCTTGAAAAAAGGCTAAATAATAGATAATGGTCCAATACTGTATTGCTTATTTGAAATAAATTTTTCATGACTAATGGGAAATTTCTCTGACTGATTAATCTAGGGTCCCATGTGAGCTGCAGCTATTCTACAAATTAAATATTAACCAAGGAATGCAAAGCCCCAGTTAGCCATGGCATCCACAGATGAAGATATTCAATAAACGTGTAAGGATCAGGCAACACATTTTTGCTCCATGTTTAGATATGTGTCTTAAAGAGTTTGCAAGAATTTACCCTCTGCACAGACAAAATAGAGACCATAAACAGAGGAAGGAAAGACGTCTAAATCTAGAGTGACTATGGACATGATTTTGGCATGTGTCCTTCCATTTTCATATTCTTAGCTCATTTCCTTAGGAAGGGAAGTTTTGAAATCATGTACCATATTTATACACACACTCTTGGTTTCATTGCCTTTGCAGTTTTGCAGCCTATCTTTAGAAGGTGTTATCTTTAAAAATTGTCTGTTTATAGGTGCGGGAAGGCCTCCAGCAAAGTATAACTCGGGTTCATGTAACCTACAGAAAGATTACATTTCTGCAGGTGAAAAAGCAGTAGATATTTTAGCATTAAAATAATTTTGTTATTTTAAAACTACTGGACAATTTAATGCAATTGCTACACTGTATGTTCAGTAGTCAAATGGAAATGGCTCCCTGGATATCCAGCTGATAGAAGAGCATCAGATAATGATGAGAAAAAATAGATTCAGATAATATTCTAGAATAGCTGAGCTTGTAAAATCTCTATCTAAATGTGAACATACAAGGTATATATAATATAAAGTTAAAATACTTAGAAGATCCAAACCACATTTTAAAATGGCACAAGAAATACTGTCCAATGTGGATCAGATTATATTTATGTAGGATGGCTGAAAAAAAGCTTGTTTGCTGTAAACTCAGCTGTTTTCTCTGGGACAAAGATCATCTCCTGCCAAATTTGGCAATATAAATGTTGGGAAACCACTATATTTAAAGAAAATAAGGTTGGGGGATTGGTTGTTGAAGGGCTTTTAATGAGGAAATAGTGTTTCTCCCCTAGTTTCATCCTGGGAAGTAGCAGAAATGTTTTGGTTTTTCAGAAGTCAGGTGGAGGCAGTGACAGGCAAGCTTGTCTAATCTCAGGCACTGAGCATAACAGTGGCACAATTAGCTCTGGTCTGGATTTGCCCTGTAGCCATGCTGCACCTCACATATACCCAACACTTTCTTCAAGTCAATCTGGCACACAAGACACCGCTCCTTAGATGACTAGGGCAGCAGGCTGAGCATGTACATTAGATGTAACAGGCCACAGAGTGTGGGAGAAGCCACAGTGGCAGTCAGTGAGGAGCCTGTCATGGTAGAAGTGTCCTCAGAAAGAGCCCACGTGACACATTGATTGGTTTACCTCAAAAGCTGCATCCACAGCTGACAAGATGTAGCAGATATATCACTCACCAAGTGATGGGCTGCACTGCTATTTCAGGTTTTGGAAAAGATGAAACTGGGGAGTTATGAGTAGAGCATGTAGAATTTCAACAGCAGTGGAGTCACAAACCAAAGAAAATAGGAGCTTACAATGTGGTTATGGAGACGGTTAATAAAAAGAGATGCAAAGAGTTCTGCTGTAACTTTGGAGATTGTTAGGTTGGATATTCAAGAAAAGTGTTCAAAATATCTGCTGTGACAGGTATTCAGCAAGGAGAGAGAACAGCCTCAAACTGGATGCAGGCAAATGTGTGGGCCTGTCACAACAAGGACCCAGAGAACAGGCATGACCTGGAGGATGTTTGACTTCCTCTAAGGTGAACAAGTCTGTTCTTTCCTTAAAGACAAAAGAAAATGGGTCTGCCCTTGCAGAAGACAAGTAAACCTTCCAAACATATAAACACTACTGTACAATAGTAGGGGAGATAATAATAGGACTATGTGCCACAGGAAATCATTTTAAGGTAACAGGTTCTGGTTACCCAATTCAGGCATTGCAGGTATCAGTCCAGACCTCATCACTGTCCAAGTCAACTGATTCTGTCAGCCTGTTCCTGGAGGGAACAGTCAGATGGCAACAATAGCTGAGTCCATGGGTTTTTGTCAGGCTAAACACTGGGGCTTTCCAGCCCAGACAAAAGTAGATAGCAGCTACTTGCCTCTGGTCAGAGATTTACTGCTCTAAATGCTTTTCTTAGCCATCACACAATTTCATATGGAGAAGAGCCCTAGGCAGTGCCTTGCCCAAGGGAACAGCCTGCCCGTTCCTTGCTCCAGAGTCAAAAGTTCGACCTACTGTAGCCCCTTGCTGGCTCTCTCTGGGTTTATCTGGGCGTGACTAATGAGTGGACTCACCAGTTCTTACAGCAATGGGGTATCTCCCACAGCACGGGTATCCCTCACACTCCCACTGGCAATTGTTTGAATGTGCCTGAAGGGGAAGTTGGAGTGCCCATGATAGGTTAGCAAAAGCCCTGTATGTTCTCAGTTTCCTGAATCAAGATGAAGCTGGCCAAGCAGCATGCAAAAGGCAATATTCTTTTGATATAAAGGCTTGTCCCAGGCCTCTGGTGACAAAGGGAATAGTGGGGGCACTTCATCAACTTAGAAGAGGGCACAGGTGCCAGGAAAGACCTGAAGAATGGTTGTGAGTAGAGGTTGTGAGACAGCTGCAAGGTGCAAGGTGCCAGAGGCACATATCCAGTCAGTCCAAAATATTCCCATTATCCATGGGAAAGCTTGGGTTTTTTATATATGTAAAGCAAGGCAGTCGGGCCAGTCAGGGGTTAAGAAGGGAAGACTTCAGTGATGAAGATCTCAGCTGACTCTTTTGAATTCCCACGTTTTCTTTTTCACGTTTACCCTAGTCTCTCCTCCATAATTAATGTAGCTATGTGTTTTTTCTCATAAAGCATTTCCTTTGTATCTTAACCGCACCCATTTTCAGCTATGAACATCTTGAAATGTTATGAAGAATATATGGCATCCCATCCATCTATTCTCTCCACTAGATGGAGAGAATATGTACCATCCAGAGCCACTTCAAGCAGGGGACATGTACATCATAACATCTTAGAAATCAGGGATCCTGTTTGTGTGTTTTGTCCTTCACGTCACTTCCTCTTTCTCCAGCTATTTATTAAGATGGAAAATAGTATCAGTTACTATATTCTGTGTACCTAAATAGGGGATGCTGTAAACATCCTTTATGTAGCTCACTCTAAACAAGCAATGTGGAAACAGGGCACAAAGTTCTTTTCTCGTCACAGCTGATACATTATTCCTGGATCTGTATTTGTGCATCTTACACTCATATAACCATGTTTACTTCACTACTTCAGAACTGCACAGTGAAGACTATTTATGAGCAGCAGTGTTTGTTGCCACCAGCATCTTTCAGTATCAGCTGTAAGTGCTTGTTTTGACATGATCAAGTATTCGACAGTACTACCAAAATCAGACACAAATAAAATATTCATAATCATCTCAGGCAAGTCTGCCAATCTTCGAACATTTAGTCTACTATCAGTTCTTGAAATGAACAGAAGGGATCTAGACTTTTTATGCAAAAGCTGCAGTAGAGGAAAAAGCTGGAGAAAGAACATTCTCCTTCTATCATAAACCAGTCAAGTAAGATAGTCCCCTCTGTTGCATTTCTGAAAAAAGAAAATCAGATATGGTCTCCACTTATCAGTGTGAATAAACCTCTGCTAAATCTTGCAGTCAGACTAAGCAGTGACTGAAATGTCAGTTTTAATGAGCTTTCTCTTCTCCCATCTCTCTGGATTCTGTCCTCAAGCAAAAACAAGGAAAAAAGGAGAACACCCCCCCTGCCCAAGCAGCTCAAAAAGCTATAGGAAACAGACACTTCAAGTAATCTATTTCTCAGAGCTACCCCAGAACCAGTACTGTACAGATTAATAATAAGGGGGATGAAATACTTTGTTGTTTAAAATAGGATATCCTGGAAAAAGAGGGCTCATTGACTTAAATACCTCCTTTGTTAACATTTAGGTGGCTAAGCTCAAAACAAATGAACACTGAAGAGATGTATTGTCCTGTGGAAATGGAGAGCGAACAGAAACATCTGTATTGGGTCATCTTAGAATTCAATGGGCCTTGCCTCTACAGAGCATTTGCATTTATATGTTCAGTGAGAAAATGGAGATTTAAGCACGCACATGAGCATTTTGCTCAGCTGGGGCCACATAATGAGTTAATAGCAACAAATACAGAAGGCAGAAGCCATAAAACCACACAAGGGGCCATATAGCTAATTATTTCAATGTCACTGTTAAGTGTAGGAATTTAAGTCCACAGGAAGGATATTTTGCAAATTTTTGTTATTGAAATGGGAATTAGCTGCCTTAATGCCTCAAGGTGAAGTGATGCTTTAAATACAAAATTCACTGCTTTGTACATTGCCCTTAAAGCATAACTGCTATTGCTATTAAAATCAGCGAAGTTCTATTGTGGACTTAAGGAACACTATAATCCTCTTACATGCAGGATTCTTTTTTTTTTTTTTTCACTTCTAAAGGGCTTTTAGCAGCAATTTGAGTAACACAGTGAACAGTGAACATATTCCCTTATATTAAACAAGGAGCTCATGGTGTCACTCCTGTCATTGATAATTAATGTTTTATCCTGACCTTCCTTACTCACTGTTTATTTTCTAACATCAGTGCACATGAGAATATTAAAGGTGTATATGCCAGCTATCATTTGGTTTGCATTAACAGTTTGGTTTTAGAAAGAGAAGTCCATTAGATACTCCTATAAGCATCATCAAAGTCCAACTCTTGCCCTTGGACAGTACAGCTCCAATAATCATACCATAATAATGGATAATGGACAGCATTATCCAAGCGCTAAGTTTTGGATGTTCAACACATCCAAGTGCCAGGTGCTGCACACAGGCTGGGAAAAGTAATTGAGCCCATCCCTGCAGAAAAGGAATTCATGGTTCTCATGGATGAAAAGCCGGATGTGAGCTGGCAGTGTGTGCTAGCAACCTAGAAAGCCCAAATGCATCCTGGGCTGCATCAAAAGAGGAGTGGACTGCATGTTGAGGGAGGTGATTTCCCTCCTCTACACTGCCCTCATGAGAGCCCACCTGGAGTGCTTCATCCAGCTCTGGAGTCCTTAACTGTCTTGGTTTGAAAAGACTAAGGAAGACAGGAGCCTCCCTTGAAATAAAGGATGCAAACCCCCTTCTCTCTAAATTATTATAAATTTGAAATTAAGGGGCTTTCAGGCAAAGATATAAAGAATAGGAATAACACTTCTTTACTAAAATACAGATATATAAACAGGCAAACAAACAACAATAACTACAGTGGTGACAGCAAACAGAACCACAAACCCAGTGCAGCCTCTCTCGGCTGTCAGGCCCTTTCCCCTCTGGTGCAGTTCCAGTCACAGCCGGCAGGGGCGCTGGCGGCTCCCGGTGAGCAGGGCAGGTGCGATGGTTCCCCCGCGGCTGCAGGGGGCGCTCCGGAGCGAGCTCGGGGAGCAGGCAGGGATGGCGGCCTGGGATCCGGGAAGGGATGGGAGAAAGGCTTCACAAACCTCCCTGGGCAGCTGATCCTGGGGTCTGTCCGGGCTCTCCTGTCCAGGCAGGCTGGGGCCGCAGTAGGAGCACAAATTCCGGGTGGCAGGCGAGATGTATCGAGCTGCGGAGCTGTGGTAGGAAATCCCCGGAGGTCTCGGCAGGCAGGATGGGCAGGGCTACAGAGTAGAGAAGGCTGAGGCAGCCGAATCTGCAGCTCAGCTCCCAGCGAGGCAGGGAAAGGACAGGTTTGGGATCCCGGGGTTTCTCCAGCAGAGAGGAAAAAAGGGCAGGAAAACCCGCAGTGCTGATGAGAGTGGTCTGCCCGTCTCCACACCAAGTCCCGAGTGCCCAGCACAGGCCCAGGTGAGGACAGCAGCCCCAGATGGGCTCCTCCCCTCCGTGGCCAGTTCTTTTGTTTCCCGCAAGTACCCCAGCCATTTGTTGCCTCGGTAACATATATGGGAGAAAATTCCTCAAGAGAAAGGGAACTCCCAAACCCCAACATTAACATAAGGAAGATGTGAGCCTGTATTATAGTATTGTTATGTGTGTTGCTGCTTTGCAACACAACTTGCTGTTATAAAGGTGGAAGGTGCTTTCAGAGATTGCTTTGAGAAATTGAAGCCAGTAATTTAGTTCAACATTCATCTTCTTGAAAAGCTTGCCAACAAATGATAATTTTAACCAGTAATTTAATAACCAAATTCTGGTTCAGGTTAGGTTTTTCGATGCTGTTGTTTTAAAAACTTTTGCAATGGCATTGAGTGACTGAACAGTCCATCTGACAATAAGAGAAAGGAAAAATGAAAAAAATAAAAAAAAAATAAAGCTGACTTTGGTGTATTTTGCGTTGAAGAATTTCTGAAGCAGGATGGGAAAATGCCAGACCTTAATTCCTTCTTAGTTTCTGTGTTCTTTCTTCCACAGACAGCAAAATGTAGAATGAGTATATGCAACATCACTAATAAAGTTAAATTCTTCAACAACAGATGAAGTGACAGGTGTAAAATTTCTTTCCAGGTTTCTTTCTAGGCTACTTTATGCTAAACAACATATGCTACCGTCTACATAGAAAATGGACTGAATGCTTTCCTGCACCTAAAGGAAAAATGTTTTCAATCAAAGCTGACAAAAATAGCATTTGGAAATGTGTATATATATATTTGCTTATGCAAAAATGTATACACACCACACACTATATATTCTACAAATATATATTTGTACACATTATATATACACACACACATACATATTCCCATAATTATGTGAAAATCTTTACACCAGAGTCATCCAAATTTGGAGAAGAAAGTTAGGAAAAAGTAAGTTATGATGCATTACTTACCACCCTCTTTACCTCACGAATTAACTGCAATCTTTTCTACTCTAAATATCAAGACTTTCTCTGAATCTGGGGCGTGAATTAAAAAAAAACACAACAAAAAAAACCTAAACAGTGTCAGGGTAATGTTCTCTCTGAAAATGGAGCTTGGCTATTCCCCTAGGTCCATTTTTGCAGGTATGTAAGTTCTCACTCACATTTAGTGCTACTTTTCACCAGGCTAGCATATGTGTGTGAGAACTCGAGCTTTGCTTTCCTCTGGATTGATAGGTGCACTCCTTACAGTGAAATCAGATGATAAAATCTCTCAGGCATCATCACTCTTTCAGTACCTTACCACAATTACCCTTTCTCCTGGGAAGATGTCAGGCTTTCCCAAATTTTACTGAGGGATCCCCTCCCACTTTCCTGAAAATATCTACTAACATAAAGTAAGGAATCATTAAGGACATGCGAGTATGGCTTTGACATACAGTTATTTATATTTAAATAAGCCTAATAGATGTGCCTGGATCTGCCTGTCAAATCCTATAAACCCTACAAAAATTTAAATACAAAGTGTTTTCCAAGTTCTCATCTAATTGGCATCTTTAAAAATATAGGAATTATGCCAAAAATAGCCTGAAAATATTCTCCTCCAGATGCTTTCCCTCAAATTCTTGTACACAGACCATGGTAGAGGTGTATTCAAAAAAAAAAACAACAAAACCAACCCAACCCTGTGAAGTCTGGAAGCCTCCAGTTCATCTCCTCTCAGTATGACCCTTGATACCCTCCTGATTTTAATCCCACTCTACAGCATATAATCCTTTTTTCAACACAGAATGACAAATTGGACACAGAAATTCATGTATAGCTAAGTTAGACAAATTAAATGTAACCAATAAGACCAAAGCTCAGGTGTACACACTTTTTTTCCCTGGGAGAGGTGTACCCAGGATTGTGTTGCACTTGAAGAAGTTAGGTCTCTCTAGCCCTCATTTTGATAGGCCAGAGAGGATGAGCAAGGGGGAGTTGGCTTGGTGAGTTGTACCTAGCCTAGTGTTCATAAATATTTATTTATCTTTGCACACAGAAAATGAACATAACTTCCTTTTCTGTAGCTTGTGGATTACAGACAGTTCTTTATAAATTACATATAATTTTAAGACTTTCAGTTAGGGAACATAAATAGCTGTAAAGTTTCCTATTTGGTTTAGACTACTAAAAAGGCAAGAGAAGCAGAAACTTAAGAGTTTGATACAATTTTATGCATTTGATACGTCAGATCTGTCTTTGACTGTGCAGCAGTGTGTGCTTGTGATTAAAAACAAAATAATCCAGGACTAAAGAAGACTGATGGCAGTGATAAATACTCCATAATCCTCTGCAAAAACTCTCTACCCCTGAGGTGGGTGATGGGCACAGAGTTTATCATCTGATGGAGTACAGTGATTTCTCTTCTTGGTCAGAGATCACCTTAACCATTTGCCTTAGTACTGTACATAAAAAGTGGAAGCCTTGGCTCTGACCTTCTGTCCCTCTTTTGCACACACTCCCTTACTGTGCATTCTTTGCACATGGTGTGTGTGCAAATATAAAACAGTCCTCCTGCCTGCCAGGTGTACCCAAGATGCAAGCACAGGGGCAGCATGGTGAGGAGGCACTGGGATTTTAAGTGTTAGGGTTATGCAGTACATTACAAATATTTCTCTGCATCTGGTCAGTTTGAAAAAGATGAGATTATATTGGATATATACATACTTATACATATATTACATATATAGTTTCTCTAAAGTTTATTTCTAATACAGATGGTACAGGTACAACATGTGTGGAAAAACAGTTTTCAATTCTTTATTTATCAATCACAAAGAGGCTCTTACATGAATAAAACAATTCTGATATTTAAAAAAAACCCACTGTTTAATAAATTACTGATTGTTTTTGTCTTGCGAGTCCAGAGCCATATTTTCAGTGGCTACTGGAAATAACCTGAGCATGAGGTACTTTGGCTGACTTTTAGATCTACTTAGAATAAGTACAGCTAATAAAAAACTAAACAAAAACAAACCAACAACAAATCTCCTTTTTCTCTTTGAAAGTTTTATTCCTGCCCCCACAAAACAAATTTTAAAAGAAGTTCTATTGGAGTTGGGGCATTCATAGCATTAGACCAAAATTTGACATTAGAAGGTGAAGAGAGCATAAAAGATTCTAAGAAAAAGATCAGGGAATGGGTAAGAAAACAATAAATAATTAGACATGGAACAAGTAACATGCATTCTCTAGTGTATAAAGTGTGGCACGTTCTAGTGATTTGTCCACAGAGATTTTTCTAGTCTGGTGCTACAAGCTCTGCCTTCTGTGATGCTGCCTTTCCCCCTGGCTCTGCACCCTTTTGGGAGAACCATCACAGGTTCACTTGGGGAACACCTACTCTGTCTACCCCTCTAACACTGCCTTAAGGATCACCTCAAAGCAGTATTCCTCTTCACATCAGGGCCCACCAAAAAAGGGGAAGTATTGGGCTTGTTCAACCTCTCAGTTGGAATGAACACACTCTGTCAGAAAGGTTCTTTAAAGAGGAGGGCATCACGTTCACTGTTGGCTGCCAGACATTGCTTCACATGGAAACAAGGTACAGGAAACTGAATGGGAGTGGCTCCTCCCAGCCTGCAGCACTCGGCATCATCATGCCTTCAGAAATGCAATATGGAGCTGTTTGCAGAGATCCATAAACTTCATTTTTAGGAACCTTTTATAGGATATTTAATATATGCCATATCCAAAAGTGACAGAAGACAAACAGCTGTAAATAATGGGGAAGACTTTGAAGGTATCAGATATAGTATAAGGCAGCTGGTAGGCAGTAATGTGATGTGGCAAGAAACAGACTAGAAGAAAAGACCAGAGTTCATCCATGCCCAATACTTTGAGACATGTGAGACTCAGCATTTATATGTTCTGACCATAGCTTTGTGATATGCAGTGTGATATGGGTAAAAACACAATACGACTCCTACATAATACAGAAAAGATGGCCAGTTGTGTTTTAAATACTATTCCTTGTTAGAATTTTGAACAAAAATAAGATGCTTTCTCTTATAGCTCAAAACATTCTAATTTTCCAAATGCTTACAACTCAAATGGATTAGCTTGTTGAGAGACTTCCAGTTTCTACCCCCTGTATCCTCTGTGATGGAAGACTGTGGATCTGTGGAAGCAATGATGCTTGAAAACTTGTAAGCTTCCTGACGGAGGAATATAAATGCCATTTTTTCTTTATTTCAGCTTTAAACCAAATCATGGCCTAAAATGGAGCCATCTAGATATCTTCTCTGCAGAGTCAGCATCATCCTTCCAAAATAGAGGAAAGGAGTATAAAAAACCAGATATATGTATGGGAATTTTTTAGTAAAATGTCTCTGAATTATACTTTTACCAGCATACATGATTGTTCAACTCCAGCTTAAATCAATTTTTCTCCTTTGTCTGTCTTCTCAAGTTGGACATAGTATTTGAAAAGAAAAGGAAGTATGTGTTTTCTAATGCAACAGAAACACCAAAATATGCATCCCAAAGTATAATAAACATGCCATAAAATATTCTCTAAGTGAAAACAAATGCCAAATGTGACAGAGTCAGCAAAGTCTTGGGTTATAGCTGTTGTTACATATTCACAAATCTGGCATTCTGAAACTTTATATTACTTTGTCAGATGCACATTAAAATAAATAGCAGCTGGTGGAGAAAAAGGACTGAATTTCTCTGCTTTCCTACCATTTCATTTTCATGTTGTCATAAACTACTCTAGTACTGTACATTTCTCGTAACCATGATGAAGTGGTTTTACTATCTTTGCAAATAAATATTAGGAATTCCATGAATTTTAATGCATTTAAAATCTTACAGCCAGAGGGCTGAAAGGATTCTCAAGGGATTTAGTGATGCCCATCATTCCCCCTTCCCCAGTATGCACTACATGCAGGACAAATACTCTTCAATCAGCCTAAGAGTTCCTGTCTGATAGAAAGATATTTCATATCCCTGAACAACCTGCTCCATGGTTTCAACACTTATATCCTTACAAACCTTTTTGTAACATCTGATCTAGACCGTTATTTCTAGAAATTGTTTCCTTGTGTCTTTCCATTAATGTAAGGGTATGCAAGCATGATGAGTCACAACTGCTTCTCTAGTAGCAGTGTTTTTATGCTCAAAATCTGTTCACATATCTGTTCTCAGAATTTGCATATCTTGACTTAGCAAAAGCAGAAAAGAGAACAGAGCACAACCAAGGTCAGGTGTTCCACGCTTCTGCTCACCTGTCCCACAATAAGATCTTTTCTGTTTGCATCGGTATCGTGTTCCCAAACTCACACAATGTGTGGGACTCACTACTCAAATTGGATCCTTTAGACTGTACTGATTCCCAGCCTATGTTTATTTGTCATTTCTCATACAAGACAAAGAGAATGCTGTGCTTGCATTGACCACTCCTGATGTTCACCGTGTTTTCATTATAGATCAATATCATTAATGAAAATGCTTAAAGCACTTAACAGATCTCCATGAATGGGCACCTTACAGGAAGTCCCCTAGGACAGTATCTTCCTAGTTGCTAAGGGCATGTTGTGTGTCAAGAACTTGAGTTGTATCATGACTACAGTTTCCCTTTTATCCACTAGACCAGGTTACCTATCAAAATGTGAGCAGTTAATTCTGGCCAGTTCTCGAGCAAAGTATGTTGGCAGTTCTGATTCAGAATATTCAACTACAAAAGCTTCAAAGTCTTTTTTAGAGTAGTCAGAGAAAGAAAAAACTTCAAAAAGAAAAAAAACCTCTACCTCCCATTTGATGTCACCGAACTGTGACTTAATGGGGTTTCCATAGAAAGGAGGTAGTTGAAAATGCCCAGGTAACGGATCTTTGGGAAACAAAAGTCCTTGGTTGATGTTTCTGTAGTAAATTACCAGATTGATGGATAGAAAATAAGGTTTTTCTCTTATAAATCTTACTAAGGATTAGTAGGCCACTACTAAGCCTATTAATGCTGACTAAATGTTAAAATTGCCCATAGCACAGAGCATTCACCTGAGAAGTGGGGACCTACTGAATATTTCCAGCTGACTTTGCAACAGGCCACCAACAGTCTTCACTGAAATGAAGTTCACCAAGTTTGCTTAAAGGCAGGTCAGTGATTTTTAGTGTCGCCATCATCACTTAGGGAAGAAGTGGCAGTTTTATAGCACTAATAGCCCAGCTGGCATCCTACTGGCATTTCTAGGAGAAAGCCAGGCATTTGTAAAAGTGATGAACTGTGTTAAATTCACCAGACTTAGATAAATCCTTGTCATTTCTCTGCAGAAAGAGCACAATACAGATAGTGCTGACACACAATTGTAAAGTATACTGATGCTGAATTATACTGTTGATATAGTATGGGAAGAGAAATAGATTACACATTAAAAAAAAATGTGCAACTTTGCAAAAGTTGGTTAGTTGGCAAGCTCCATTTCATTTTTATAGGTGAACTGTAATCACATATAAAGCAAAACACATCTTCCTGGTATGTATACTTTGGAAGAAAACAGTGGAAAAAAACAATATCCCATCAGGTTATGTTTGCTTCAATACTACTAATTCTTTTGAATCCTGACAGCTCTGAGCCTGTAAAAGAGTATTATTAGAGCAAAGAAACAATTTCAGTAAGAAAAAGACCAAAAGAACCTCTTAGAAGATGACTGGGATACAAGACAGCTGGGTTTGTAACTTTACTTCTAAATAATATTGGCTTTCCCTGAAATTTGTTTCTCATTTGTTGAAGGGGAGTAGTACAGCAAGCACAGTATTATATTGTTGTTACTCTGCTGCTGTACAAAAGGTAGCACATTTATAAATGATTTCTTCAGGTAGCACAGATTTTTGAATTATAGGGGAACATGATGAATACAGTACATACTACAGCTGAAAACAATCAATACAGTTCCAAATTTGGTATCCAAGCAGAAAACTCACTATCACTCTGTAATGGTTCATTTGAGCTGCTTGCCACATATTCTTACATACTCCCAAGGGGCCTACAAAGTTGCAGTAAGTAGAAGGTTATGAATTAAAACTACATGGTGGCTATTCTTTAGTATATATTAATATTTTTGTGGTGATTAGAATCCTGAAAGAGTAAAGTGGCTGTTGAACAGATGGCAAACTGGTCTTCTGCCAGTGAGACCACCGACTGTGGCCAAGAAGGCATCAGTTCATACAGCTGCAGGTTTTGCTCAGGAGAAATCTAAGAGTAATCTAATATAGGGGTTCCAGTAGAATGGTTTTGTCAGCAAACATGATCTAAGCTATAGCATATTGTATGCTTTAATTTAGATGAAAACAATTGTTATCAGCAAGCTTTTTGTTCACTGAGACTAACAGGAATGAGGAGAGAAAAGGACAGGAGAGGATGGAAAGGGAGCGAAAAATGGTGGGTAAGGGGAGAGGGAAAGGAGGAGCAAAGGAAAGGAAAAGGGTAAGGGAAGGATGAAATTGGTGTGATACAGTCAACTCTTGCTCGCTTATGGAGTTGTAGTTGGAAATTCAGAGCTGATGTCCTGCTTCTCAAGCACTACCTATATACACAGGGTTCTCAGTGGTAATCTATACAGGCCAGGATATTCTCCAGATTGGCTCATATTATAATCTTGGAATCTGGGATTTCACCTCGAGTCTCTGAAATGTAGTACCATACTTGAAAGATGGTAATGTTGGAATGTTAGTTTCTGAGGATATTTCTCTTACTTTTAATATCTTTGAACACTACATCTGTAGCTCTGATAGCACTTCTTACCCTTTTTGCATTTTTTCTGTTTCTGTTATATTCTTTTCAAATAGATGACCAGAAATCCTTGCAATATTCAAGTTTATACAATGGTATAACAACATTGGGGATGTTTCTTTTAATCCCTTTCCTAGCAATTTCTAACATTTATTTTGATTTTCCTGAACAGAGAACTGAATTTTTTATTAAATTACTAGAACCAGCTCTGCCATCTCTTTGAAGGGTGATAAGAAAAAGTCCTTCATCATACATGTATGTATATATACGATGTATGATATCACCTCACCCTTGATCTGTGACACCCACCGCTGACAAAGCTACTCACATGCCTTGTTCCCAGCTTTCCTGCTTCAGACAATTGTTGTTGGCCACTGTCCCTTACTTTCCTAATTAACTGCACTCACTTCCCAGTTGATGATCTCCATGGATATTTACTGTAAGTTTACTAAAGGGGGCTATAATTACTGAGGGTGTCACACACTAAGGATGGAGATCCTGCATGTGGCAAGTGGTCAGATGTGTTTCATTCCCTCAGTCTGCAAAATAATACTACTTCCAATTGTATATGTCCTTTATTTTCCAATGAAGAGTTTGGCACTAGAAAAAAAAAAATTACAGCCTATTTTTGTTCTGGGTATGCTTTTTTTTTGATGATTACAGCCAGGAAAAATCAACACAAATTTTTTAATAATTCTCTAGAATTCCTTCTAATTTCAATAGGGTCAATCTCTCTGAGATAATTAATGTCCAGATATAAAATATTCTATCATTGGTTCACTAACAAGTCCAACCCTGTTCAAGTCAGTATTTGTTAAATACAGATATTGCAAGTTCAGCTCACTTTCATTTCTGAGTTTTGGGACAGAAGAATTTTTCACAGTGCAATGACTAAGTAGGGATAGATGTAGTTAGAGCCAGTGTGAAACCCGTCCAGTGTGAAATTTTATGACCTCAGAGATGGTGTAGTCATATAAAATTCCACCATTCTTCTGGAAAGGCTGAAAGTAATCAAGCAATACCTGTACCTCCCTAAGGAAAGGTCAAAGTAAAAAGAAGAATGAGTTAACAAGACAATTCAGCAGGCTGGAATTGTATTTCTTTTAACTTGACATTTAGACTGAATTAACATCCTGAACTTACTCGGCAAGCAATGAAGACCCAAGCAAATCCATTTCATTATATATTGAGAAAATCCAAAATGTTCCAGGCTGACATGACTAAGCACCTACTGAGCCTTGACCATCCTGGAGCACAGAAGCATAAGCAGGGCAGAAGAGCATTCACACTACTGAATAGTGAAAGAATACATACAAAAAGAAAAGACTCCCAGGAGGAGCATGCAATTAACAAAAGCCCAGGCCAGACTACCAACCACAGTTACAAATTTTCTTCAGAAAGATTAAAGATTGATGCAGAAAGGCCAGGTTGGAGCAATGTGAAAGTCCGTTCTTTCAACTTGACATTTAAACTGAACTAATATTCTGAAGTTGCTCCGGGAACAAGAGAGAAAAAACTATCAGGTAAGGCCTTTAAGGATTTTTATTGAGCTCTTGCAAGCCATAACAATAGAGAAAGTAGAAAGCAATATTCAAGGTGAATTTGCTAAGTGAACTTTCCCAGTCATAGATGTTTTTAAATGCCCAGCTCCATGTTGAGGGCATCAGAGCAGAACAGGGATCTACTGGTACTTAAGCAGGGATAGATGCAATTGGGAACTAGTGGCAATATTCATTCTATTCTCGGTGCAAGGCAGTAGCTTGCATGCAGCGTTTTACAGACATATAACCAACACTTTAAGTATGTTCAATGGGAATATAAAAACGTGTATACATCAGTGCTTGCCAGGGTAGGGAAAGCTCCCTTCTTTATGGGAGTGTTTTCTCAATGTTTTTCTGTTTGGTTTTAATTTAGGCTCAGAATATTTATTAATTTCTTCCTTTTAAATTTCTGCACAGGTCAGCTTTATTCAAACTTCATTTATATTGAATCTTTAATAGGCCAGATATAAGCACGAAGAACTCAGGTAAATGGAAATCTTTCCATGTTTGGGGCAGTTTCAAGTGAAGTGTTATATTACCTGATAAAATTAATATTATAGCCTCTTGAAACTGCAATGTTGTGCCCCTTCTGCCATGTAAGGGACCAGAAACAAAAAAGTTCAATATTGCTGAGATCCCCTTAGAAAACACCTTAGATGCTTTTTATTACCTGAGAAGCTGTTTAGTTGACAGATCTCCTGTTTAAATTTAGAGTACCACTATTAAGTACACAAGAAGGTCTGAAATAGACCCTGAGGCAATGCAGCACATACTCATCTGTGATTAATTTAGCTGCTTAGCAGATGTCAGTTGTACCACGACTACAAGTCAAACAATCACCTATTCATCGTAAGCCCAGGTGACTCCACCTCCAGACAGAGATGGTTGTTTGCTGTTTTAAGATGGATATGGTGTAGACATTTTAAAAGAAAAACCATGGGGAAAAAAATATGGTTAATGAACAGGGAAGTGAAGTCTCAGGGCCCTAAACATTATAAATTAAGAGTGAATGTTCATTCTTTTTAGTTTTATACCTTGAAATAAAAAGGCAAAAATTAATTAAGACCACAAAGGGGACAGTGGTTAAATTACAATCAAAACTGAATGAAACAGAAAAGTTAGAGAGTCAACAGATAAAAAATAACTTGAGAAATAGACTCATGCACCTTATGCATATTTCTCTGAAGGAAACATTGGCTACTTAAGACCTTATTTTTTACTTTCCTATCCTTTACCTGTCCACAGGGATATTGATTTACTGCATAAGGATTCCTGAGCTTTTTAATAAGAAGATCTCTATAATTAAGCAGCTGAAGAGTTCATCTAACAACTGCATTACTAATGAAGCGAAATTCAAATTAAACATCTGCCTAATAAGAAGACATGTAAAACTCTCTATGTGATGTTATAGATGGGTATAATTTCCCCTGGAAAGGTTCAGACAAGCACTCCTTCAGCAAAGGAGGCTCCCTGTAAAGCAAGCATCGGCTGCAAACTGGAAAGTGCCTGAACAGGACCTCTTTTATTCCAGCAGGAACAGAAATTTTGAAAAGCCATGTTAGTACATAATTCAAAAAATCCTCAGAAGCCTCTGCTCTACACAGTTCACAAGGATGGGTCTCACTCTGCTGCAAGATGCTCTCCATCAGGATGCAGTGTGTTTTCCCAGACCTGCCCAGGAGCAGCCACCTGGCCCCCACAATTCTCTGCTGGGGCCAAGGCAGTACCCTTGACCACAGGCTTCTCCCTTCCTCCTGCTCCAGCCTTTTTTCCCCACTTATTCCCCTGCCCTGACAAACAAACATTAATAGTCACCCAGCAGACTGCCCCGGTGTTTAATCCAATGGAGTTACACTGGGCTTTGAGTGCTCTAATGTGATATTCTACCAAGGCTAGTAATTAAAGACACTCAGAATCTTGGTAATCAACTGTTATTGACTCAAATTAATACAACACTGCCTGAAATATAAATCAATGTTTAAAATATGATTGGCCATATTTCTGCCATAATTTTTCACTTGTGATGGTGGCCCACACTTCACCATCAGGACCACTGAAATAAGTACAGTAGGTATAGTACAAAAGATACTTGTAAATTGAAGTATGACCCCAGTTTCAATCTCCTAAAGACAACACAAGATAATTTCCACTGATGCACCAAAAGACTGAGACAAATAGCAACAATTTAATAAAGAGGAATAATTCTATAAAATATCCTAGCTGTTTATTTTAATAACAAGATGGGGGGAGAGAGAAAAGGCAATCATAGACCTATAAATTCCAACAAAACTTGTGATAATACAGATTTGGGTTGACTACATGAACATGAGAGAAGACATTCTCACATCAAAATTAGTGTGACTTCTCAACATTTCTTTGCTGTACTGATAAGGCAAAGTGAGCTGAACCAGTATTTGCACCTTTAACCTTGCTAAACCTCAGGGAAAATGAACTATTATGTGAATGCAAGAGCTGCACATTTATTATTGTACCATATATGCATACTGAGCAAGGTGGAGAAGACGGAGAATGTGGGAAAACCTAGAAACACAGAAACTCTCTTAGCATTCTACAAGCCAGCTGCACTGCAACAGTTTCCTTGGCAATTTACAGATCATCCAAGGTCAAAATAATTCCTACCATGACATTTTTGCACTGGGAAACTCATTCACAGAAATAAAAACATCCTGTGGGAACATGCAAGTTTGAGACATTTCTGGCAATATTCAAGTGTCCCTGGGCTTCTCTCATTCCATAACAATATGCCTGACAGAGATCAAATATGTCAGGCTTTTTAGTGCCTAGTTATCTCACAGAGCTATTTTATTCAGGACACTGGATGTCAAAGGCATTTTAGGCCATCAGCTCCAAGGATTTCCAGGATCTTTTGTTCCATGTCACTTTGGCTAAGCAAGTGCTCTACAAGGGTATCCAGGCCCTGAGTGGTTTTAGAGTCAAGAGGATATTGTTTTATTTTTAACATCTAAATGCTCCAGAGGAGGATTGTGTAAACATAAAATACTGATTAATTGATAATCCATGAAAAATAGTGAGGTTAAGATTCATGTTGTGTGTGTTCCCCTTTCTCAATAAATATCTCCATCAAAAACCTCTAACTGGAAAAAGACCAAAAAGTCTATTTCTCAACCAGGTCTATTTAAAACAGTATTCACACTTGTCTGAAGTAAAGAAAGAAAGCCAAAATTTTAGACATTCATGTGCACACAAAGCACTTTTTCTTACAACAAGCTGCCTTTTAAGAAAAAAAGAAAATTCCCGTTTTCATAATACACATATACACAATCAAATTAAAACCAAACCTTCTTGGAAAAAAACAGACATGGAATAGGTGAATATTTATTGAAGCATGAATAACTACATCCCTTGTATTGCACAAAACTACCTCACAAAGTGATATAAAGGTCTTGTCCCTGATCATCCACCCTGCTTAACTCTCAGCATGCTTGGATACCCCGCAGTTTCACCTCAGAACTCTCCAAGAAGGTGCCCAAAAACATCAGTGACTATTTCCAGTAGGTGGCATGGAAAAGGCTGCATGAGGTTTGGCTCCATCCTTTCTACATCGTCTTCCAACTTGTCCCACAGGCTTGCACTTGCCCACACCTCTGCTATACAGATCAGGGTGCAGCTTAACAACTTTTAACTCCATGCTAGAGAAGTGTACAAGTCTACTGAGCTGGAAATCAGCCCTTATCTCATTTTAGACACTTTGTTCTTGGCAAATAAAGAAGATATGGACTACCATATTAAAAGGAGATGTATGGTCCAGAGGATGCTCAAGGCCAAACACTGTGCAGTATGAATACAGGCAGCTTGTGCCATTAGTTTCAAGGTCAAGGAAGGTTCCTGACCATGTAGAAACACGCCAACATTGCATATGCAGACTCATCTGCATGCATGCTCCTGCATGCTGAGTCCACACAGACACATGCAAAAAAACTTGCTCTGCTTCTACAGTGTGTATGATTTAAAAGGTTGGCCTTTATTTCAGATAAATGTTGAATTTCAACATGGAACAAGGCTGAAGACAACATAACTTCGCATCTCTTGTAATATGTTGTACTTACTCTCATTTACTCTGTTATATATGTTACATCTGGGTTTGGCTCCACTGAAAGTTATTGTTAGTTTCATAAAGGAAGTATGCATATTTCAGCCTAGCTCTGCAGCAGGTTATAACACTCACCATAAAAAATATAGCATATAGTAAGTGATAAAAGTGTTACAATATGAGTAATTGTTGAGCAAAAGTAACATCCAGTACAGGTAGGTTAGACCACCTTATCTTTAGTCAGGTTAAGCTCAAGTTATTGGATCAGAAAATATTGGAGATAGTAAGACAAATCTTACTAGGTTTTCTCACCTTTAGTTTTTGGATGAAATAGCTTTAGTGCTAACGATCCAGGGAATTTAAGGTTTGACTAATTTCATTTGTAGTGAAGAAGTATGATCATTCTCATTAACTTGCATAGTTTAATACATTTCATTTATTAAGATAACACAAGCTTGACAACTCAATTGCATTCCTCTGGCCATAAGACTTTAACCTGTGTTTATACACAGGTACTCATGCAGATGTGCAAGATTCAACTGAGATGGTAAAAAAATCCTACCTAGTGGGTAGCATTACAAACTAATAAAACACTGGCTTAGAAATTTTGGAACAAAGTTTATTCTAGATTTTACTTATTTACCTTTCTTCTTTTATATGCTTTGATTTTCATTCCCTAAGCACACGATCATTTGCATCCCTTTCATACCTCTGTAGCATGTGGATATTTCACACCATTGTTCTTGACTATATGATAAAGTTCTCAGGTAAAATTATTTCCCCCACTTACTGCCGATATATACTGCCTCAGGCACCTTTGGTATTTTCAGGACCACAGAACCAATGAACAGTAACAGCTGTTACAAGTGCCCCATGCCAAGCCTTGGAGCTGTAAGTAACAGGACTAACGATGAGATATAAAATAAGGATGAAAAGTCAAAGCAAACATCCTTTATAACTTTCTTTGCTCTATTAGGCAAAAGCAGAAGTACATTTTGGTTTGTGGGAGATCTTATAGCACCTTCCAGTAACTAAAGGTAACCTACCTACAAGAAAGCTTAAGAGGGACTTTTTACATGGGCATGTAGTGTTAGAACATAGGGAATGCCTCCAAACTCAAAGAGGACAGGTTTAGATTGGATATTAGGAAAAAAATTCTTTACTGTAATAGTGGTTTCCCAGAGAAGTTGTATCCTGGCACTATTCAAGGACACATTGGATAGGGCATTGAGCAGTCTGAGCTAGTGGAAGATGTCCCTGCCCATGGCAAGGGTGTTGGAACTAGATGGTGTTTAATGTCTCTTCTAACCCAAACCCTTCCCTGACTCATGACTGCAGCTTTGCTATATAAATTATGGTTTACATTCTGTAAACCAAACCCCTCTGCTTTAACATCCCACCTGGACAGCACTGGCTAGGGACTGGCCTCTCACACAATGTCACAGGTAATGTGATATCAAGCGGGTGGTGATCAGCAGAGAAGAATGCCTTTGGGCATTGCACATTTCTTCTTTTCTCTGCACAGCAGCATTCTTTTGCAGTACCTTCAGAAGTGTTTCTCTAGGGGACAATGCCACAGTGCTGCTACATGTAGGAAAATTTATTTTCCTCCAAGTCTTCTGCCAGGGAGTTTGCCTGAGGTCACAAGTTAGTCTCTGAAGGGGAGTTAAACTACAGAAGAGTAAGTGTAGCTAAGCTCTTCCATGCTGAAGTGTAAGTACAAATCCCCACATTTTTTACCCTGCAAAACACCCTTCTGTATGTTTAACCTTTCCTGTTTTATAAGTGCTGAGCAAACAATAACAACAACCTTATGCTTTTCCTTATCAGGAAAAACCTTTACTAAATCATACCCTGAACTGAGAGGTTATGAGTGCTTGGTATTTATGTACACCATTTGCTGTAAAGTGAAAGACTCATGAAACCACAGGCTATTATTTATAGACATAATGCATCAGAGACTAATGCATCAGATCTTAATTTTCTATTAGCTTGTTATTAAAGATTATGACTGACTTATTTTTCCCCCTAGTTTATCTAAACTATGAAAACTGGCAAACCCAATGAATTCCTATTTTCTGATCAGCCATTAATTTGATTTACAATGAATTTGAGCAGTGCTTGATTTACACTAAAGTTTTATCACTGCTTCTCTGCAAAATACAGACAATTAACTAATGATTTATAATTCTGCAAGCACAGGGGAAAGAAGACCATAATCTTTTCTCATGTCTGTTTCCCTTCCAGCATGATCAGACCTCAAAAAACAAAGATGAATCTGATGACATGCTTTTTAAATCAGAAACATTGAGAATAATCCTGAGTGAGTATACCTGTCACTCATGAGTTACATGTGTCTTTGCAAGCACAGCTGCTGAAGTCCTTAAAGACTTTGAAAAGTATTTTATGTTGGATTGACTCATCATAACTTTACTCTCCTAAAAGCTGAGATGGTGAACTTATAAGTCTTGCAAGCTATACATGAAGAAAAAAAAAAGGTGTGCTTTTTACTTTATTCCTCAGGATTTGACATTTTTCTCCACTGTTACAGAAAACGTTGAATTTTATTCCCTTGAGAGAGAATTCTTTAATAAAAACTGCTATAAAGGTAGTGTGCAAAACTGAAATATTTTTGCAGTTGAAAGCAGAAAACCCTGAAAATCAATACCATATTTACAATGTCTTCATGATGGCTACCTAATAATCACTTCAACTCATGGGAAAATCCTAATAGTTATGATAGAGTACAAGACTAAGTAAGCTCTTTAAAAATTAAGCATGCTAGTAAATCATCTTCCTAGCTAATGAAAGCAACTTTTTATTCGACCAGGCTTCACATTAAAATAAAACTTAAAAAAAAAATCAGCTAACAGGAATAATAAGCACTTGCTTCACTGAAATATCCTTGAACAAAAATGTAAGGGTAGAACTGTCTGAAACATGAAATACTGACATCTGAAAATTGCTGTTTATAAAAATATGAATGTCAGAATGCTACAGATATTGCTTGAAAAGTTATGAGCATTTGTACTTTATATTATGACCTGGCATTAAATAACAATGATATAATGGCACAATAATTTAACTATCATAGCACAGTTTTGAAAATAATTGAAAACAGGTACCATTAAAACAATAATAATTATTGTTACACCATATACTATTTGCAAGGTCAAACTATTTCCTTGTTTTGCTATAATTAATTTGCTTCTTTTAATGTTACTCATCTTATGCACCAGCAGCTGACAAAAGTTGCTGGTTTTAAGAATAATCTCCTTGATGTGACTTTCTTTCTCTGCTGGATACAGAGGGAACATAGAAAAAAATCGGCTGGTTATATTCTTAAAACACCTTGAATTCTCACAGGTAATTCCTCAAAACCACGTGCTTTCCTTCAGTACAGTAGGAATAGTAGTATCAGCATTACAAAGCCTTGGAAAATCAGTGTATATTCACAGCATCTTCAAACCATCAAAGGAAAAAAATGTATGGAAATCACTGAAAGAAGGAAGGAGGAGATCTGTCTATGTAAAGGATGGTGTGAGGGTGTAGGAAAAAAGAAGCAATGGGACTCATGGGCTGTGAAGATGAGAGTGGTTACAGAAACTATCAGAAACCTTTTAAACAGATATGCAAGGATTTCTTATTTCTAATAGCATCTACTGATTGCAGTCTGAGTCTGAATAAATTATATATTCAACACAATTTAATAACTTACTAAGAAGTAGCAAGATATGACTTTTTGTCTTCTTTTTTTCCAAGTATTCCATAGCTTTTTTACCAATATTTTTCAAAATATCTGTTCCAGATATCACCTCACCTACAGTATTCTGATAATTTTGATCATGTTAGAAGCCAAGAAGACTTGAAAATAATCAAAACTTCAAAGAACTGATCACAGATATATGCTATATGCAGTCTAATGTCTTTCAGTGCTCCTCTGCCTTGAAACAACAAAAAGCAGTCAGTTTTTCTACTGAAGATAGGATCTAGAAATTCTGAAAAAAAATACAGCATTACACAGGAGTGCAAATTGCTCTCATAATTTAAAGTTCATTCTTATAGCAAATGCCATAGAATCAAACAATAAAAAACATGGCCTGAGTGTCTCTTATCACAAAATGTTTCTGCTATCACAGAATCCAAAAAATGGTCTGTTGCCAGGTTTATGTTCTGGCTGTGTAGTGGCTTGCACATGAATTTGGAACAGGTCAAACAACTGCCTAGTAAGCAGATGTTGAACATTTACTGCTATGTGCTTGTTGACTGCTGTACAAAAAATTGGGAAATATTAATTTTTATGATACTTTATGGCATTTAATAATGCAGCAGACCCCTTTCACTACATTTCCTAAGTTTATTCCAATGCTCTTAACCTGAGATTTGTATTTAATTAAATTCCCTTATTTTCATGATCATGTGACAGAAAACATCTATTAATTCATTTGCAAACTAAATCTCTTTTTGCTTTGAATGAGATGTAATTATTATATATGCATAACAAGGTTTACAAATTAAAGGCAAAGCTACTTATCATTGTTGTTCTATGCCACCAAAAACAAGGAAAGTGTATATAAAGATCCAAATGGAAGAAATAAAATTTATGAACATACTGTAAAAAACAACAAGATATGGCTGTCTAATGAGTATAGATGACTGTTTAGGCTTAAATGCAGCAAGGGTCAAACATACTTGAAATTAAGTCAAATCCCAAATGTACTTAACCACATTTGAAAGGGATGATCTTGAGGAGTCATACAACCAGGTCTACATCATCTTCAACTGAATTACTTTTCTTAGGACTTATTTTCTTAATTAAACAACTACAAAATTTTTGAACTTTGCTTCCATGACTACAAACCTGGTTTTATTTAGGGATCTAAGAAGTTAAAATTTAATGGTTCATAATTGCTTTATCAGTTTTCTCTACATAAATCATAACTTCAGTGCCATCAGAGATGAAGCTCCAGAAAATCAAGTTTCTCTGTAAATAGGCATATGAAGCAATGATGGAATAATTATGTTCCCATCCTACTCTTTGTATTACGTGAAGATTTTTGTTCACTTAAAATCACTAAGCATTCCGCCTTAATATGCTCTCTTCCTCCAAATGATCATTTCCAAGAGATGGAAAACTGGAAATATTCACAGGGATGGTCTTTCTACTTTATTTTCTTTTCCTGACTACTTTATTGAATAAGGATACAATAAATGCTTTTACAGATATAACTGAAGTGTTCCAAATAGTACTGATAAAAAACAAGATTAAGGAATCAGAAATCATAAAAATTTACCTCTTTTCTTTTTCTCTTACACTTCCTGTGTGGGCACAGGAGATTGCAGAACTACCACTGATGTTTATACCCAAGTCTTTAAAAAATAACAGAGTCAAAATCTCACCATAGAGAATTAAAAATTAGTTTCTCTGGGTTTATAATCAAGTGATAATTTCACTCTGAGACATTACTTCTTACATAAGAGGTGGAACTACTTTTCGTCCACTAAATTTGGCATTTTGAAGTCTGAAAGAGGAGTAAGAAAGAGGACCAGACAGTTCTCTACTGTGTAACTTTGACTTTCCCAGTACAAGAAGGTGATAAAACTCATAAAGGTCAGGACATGGGATTTAAAAGGTGATCTAGTTCTCCTGTGCTGTCCAGAAGTCAAATCTTATGGCACTTTTCAGAAGAAACAAAAAAAGGTGCTCTAAAGGGAAATGGATAGTTCCACTGCCTGGACTCACATTTTGGTCACTGGTTAAAACTAGAAGTTTTTGAGGAATTAAGCAATAACGAGTGCATCACAGAGTGGAAGACAAGACATACTGGCAAGGCCAACTTCTGCCTCCTATAGTCTTAAAATTTTCCCTGAATAATTTTTGTCCTTTTTTTTAAAGACAAACTCAAAGTAGTTTCTGTCATTGGAATAATGACAGAAAAAAAAAAAGAGTAAAAACAGAAAACCTCACACAGTAGGACTATTAGGTCATGTAAGTCCATCTACTCCAGAACCCCATGAGACATTGGCCCTTTTCCCATTCCAACACACAGTCTCTTGCACTGAGTACCAATTGCATGCTCAAGTCTTTGTGCCCTGCTTGTAAGTCCTTTTTGTTGTTTTCCATGTCCCAGCTACGTTCCACAAAGAGTTCCCAAGCTTTCTTCAGGCACAGGTTTCAATGAAAGTAGACTGACAATGAGATGAAAGTCTTTTATGAAACCCAACTGAAAACTTTTCTTGAAACAACCTTCTGGGACTCTTCTTGTCCTTGGGCAGGATTTTGGCATGGAATGCAGATAATGCAAGCTGAAGAGCTCTCTTTTAAAAGTTTTGCTAATTTTCATTAGGCTGGCTCACATGAGTTCTCTGGGCTCCTCAGTGGAGGATTTTAATCATGTTGTGTCTTTTGTGCTACAGTGATCACAATGCTAATCTCTGTAATTCCGCATTTGGGAGCTCACTTTTCAAAGTGTAAACAACTGACACTGACTTCACAAAGAAATTTTTTTCCAAAGGGAATGCAACAATAGAGTCACAGAGAAGCATCATAAGCCAAAAACTGGAAAAAAAAAAAAAAAAGGCAATTGTTCAAGGGAAAAATAAACCATCCTCAATTTCCTTCCCCTGTGCTGTAGAATGTGCATGAATAAAATACATGCAAATAAATTTTGTGAGGGAGAAAACTTTGCCCCTTTGATCAGATGCAACCATGCAGATAAAGACAGCATAGAAAAAAATCCCATAACTTAAAAAAATAAAAGTAATTCCTAAGATTCTTCAAGCTTGATAAACAGGACAACCTCTGAGATAATGGTGGAGTTATGTTTTAATGCTGTTTAATGGCATTTGCTATTAACAGTACTCATACAAGGATGCTATTGACTTGTAATTCCTTGAAAAGACCATCTTTCATAAAACCTGTATTAGTGAAATCCTTGAGCTTTCTACCATTACACAGATTGCAAATGACTTCATGGGATCTATTAATGCTTCAAGTGACAGAATGCTACAGCACCTGACTAAATTTAGAGAAGAAAAAGAGAAAGACAGACTTATAATCACAATTCATGAAAAGAAAAAAATGAAGGCACTATGCCAATTCTTGCATTAAGTATCCCAAATCTCTTAAGATATTTCTTCCACCTCAATAAATTTACACTGCACTATTAATAATGGCATAACTCCCACACTCTTGACTTCAGGGTGCAATACCATTATGGCTCTAACATAAAAAAACTTCTGTAGAGCTAGCAAAATTATGAAATGCAGTTAGAAGAAGAAGCAAGGAGCTGAAGTTGGGATAATGCACCTATTATGTTCTCAATGCTCCCACATTACTTGAAATATGCGGCACAGAGGTTCACAGAAGGACTTCACATGGCCAGAAAATTGCAAGATAATTTTTTTGCCCACACCAGAGAGTTACAGCATTACAATTAACATAGTAACCTCTCAATCTTTTTTTAATTATCCTACCTACTCTTTTTTGCTTTTAGTTAAGAACTACTATATTTTCATTTGCATATTTCTCATTAGTTCCTCTAGTTTGAAACATTACACACTTTAGCATTTCATGAACTATATCATGCAGGAACTCAGCACTTCTGTACAACAAATCATTAGGATTACACAGAAGCTTTAAAACTCTCTAAAAGATGCCTCTGGGCATCATGTGGGGACTCACACATCTTCCAACTTTTACTTAATACCTAATTATCACCTATTTTGTGTATTTAGCTTACTTATATATTCTATCAACTTATACATACTTATGCATAACCTACACAGCTCACTTACTTATACATAACTCACTACTTCTACATCTTACTCACTATCTTATACTGCTTATACATGTTACTCTACTTTTACACTTCACCCTATTTTTACCTAACACAGCACATACACATTTTACTTACTTAGCACAGCACTTCTACCTAACACAGTACTTCTACATTTTACCTTACTTATAACTTTTACACTTATCCATAATACAGCACATACAGATTTTTCAGCTGCTGTGCATGAGATTACACATTACTTGATCAGTCCCTTTACTTTGTCCAAGAGCGCCACACACACTTTTCAGATAATAAGACTGGTTCCTAATTCAGTGCAGCACAGTCCTCCTTATCTATTCCTTGCTGCCTTGGTATTTTAGCCTTGCAGCTTCTCCTTGCCCAATTCTTTTTCAATTTAGCACAGTTTATCTTTCAGTACCTTTCAGTTCTTGATGCTCCAGATCCAGGCAAGCAGAGTCAAGATAATAGCAACAACAAAACCCATCCAGTGATCAGCAGCCAAGTTAGTCCAGGAAATCCAAACAACCAGGCAGCAAAGGCCAGAGAACAGCTACAAACCTATCCTTCCTCCCTCAGCCTTCTAACTGGGCTTAAAAACTCTCCAGGAGCTGATCTGCTGCAGCTGAAGGTGGATGGCCAGGTGAAGCTGGTGAGGTTAATTCCAGCTTGGTCTCTCTCTGAGGGCTCCAATAGGAATAACTAAAGATGGTTTGGTGGGGGCACACTATCATGATTCAAAACACCTTACAACAATCCCATTTATTACAGAACAGTTAAAGGACCTCAGACTGAAGGGAAAGAAGATTGTACTTCAGTGACTGTGTCATGATATGTTTATCAGAAATTTATATATGTCACAGAAAATTTATGAAATGTAAGGTTTTCGGATTATGGTACTGAAAATATCTTCCAGTACCTCACAGAAAGCTGAGGACTGGTGAGTTTTTTGATTGAGATACTTTTTGGTGAAATATAACTTATCAAGAAAATCTTTTACAAACACTAGGAAAGCATTGGATATTTTGTGTAAAAATTTAGGGTTTAGCTATTCAAGACTTCACAAATACTCAGGCAGCTCATAGGACCCTTAGTCCTAACTTTAAAAATATTATCTAATCCTCACTGGAGTTCCTTTGCATTTAACAAGTGTTAATTCCCTAAGGCCTGTCCCTGCAACAGGTTTTGCAAGATTGGGTTCAATTCTCTTTCACTTCCATGATTTAAAATAATGTTCAGTATCCTCCAACCTCATCACCCCACAGGCTTAGTGATGATTCTGGAAGGCATGAGGAGAATGGAGGAGAGAGGATAGTGAAAAATGCTATTCTTTCTGTCTTTTTTTTTTCCTCTGGACAGCTCATTAAGCAATCAACCTAAACTTCCACCCAGTCTACCCAGTCTTCATGACCAAATACAAAATTATGGTAGAGAGCACATATTGCTTCTATGATGCGTTGTTCCCTCAGTATGTTTGCCACAACTTGACACCCATCAGGCAGATCAGTGAGATTATGAATAATTTTGATATAACTGAAATTTTTAAAAAGTGAATAGAATAACATGAGTCTCCATTCAGTGCTTAGAGACTAAATTATGTGCTACAGAAGCTTCATCCATAAAGTATTTGTATGCTATGGATGGTAGCTGTTGTCAGCAAGGGCAGTGAGAGCTGAAGGAAAGAGAAGCCAAAATTTTAAGAAACATGTAGCTTCTGCATGTTTTTAGTATCACATATTTCAAGACCCTGCCTCTTACTTTAAGGTGATGGCAAAAGAAACTGCTGCCCAGAGTTCAGATATGGACTGATACTTCACTTTAATGATTTACAATCACAGGATTTTTTTTTCCCAATTAATATTGCACAACTTTTAATAAGAGTACTAATGTGTGATTCATCAAAGGGATTTTATTGGCCTACTCAGTACTCAAAGAGGAGATTTCCCATTTGGGCTTCAAGTGTTCTCAAAGTTTTGACAAATTGTGTAAGACAATCAAACTTAATTCCTTATGATTAATCAGAGCAAACTATATTCACTTTAATTCTGTAGGAGAGCCTCAGTTCAAGGATTTACTGTTTTTTTTTTCCATTTAACACCTTTAGTTAATTCATCTGAAAATTTTAGAGAATTGCTTTTTAGAGAACACCTATACATTAATTCCTCTCTCATTATTCATCATTAAACTGTCCCAAGGGTATTCAAACTTCATAATACCACACCCTTTTCAGGGTCTTTTGTAACATTCATGTTGGAATATCTGCAGTGCACCTTAAACCACTGAGAGACACATCACTGCAGTAGGAGTAGGAGTAGTAGTAGTAGTAGTAATAGTAGTAGTAGTAGTAGTAGTAGTGGTGGTTGTAGTTAAAAGAAAAAATTACATGTAGCCCAGAATAACAAAGAGAAGCTGATCCTTGGGATAACTCAATAAATCACAGTAGAATTGCATTACTGCAAAGTGAAGTTTCCAGAGATTAAGAAGCAGAAATAATTAAAATATCATAATCCAAACCTGGAAAGAAGAATTTGCATGGGTATCTTATTTATAAACAGGTAAAGAAGTTTTTGCTTCATTACAAATGCAAACTTCACTCTGATATGCTGGTTTTCTTAGAATGCAGTATTACCAGCCACAAAATCAGTATCTACATGATGTTATATGTTTGTTTTGACTGGAGCTTCAGGAGAGTTAAAAAGATTGGTGAAGACCTCACACTCCTTCCTTGAGGCATTCAGTCTTTTCAACTATATTTTGGCTTGCTGATTTGCTCTCAACCGTCAGCACTTCCAAATTTGCTAAAAGAGAAATGCAGAGCCTGCCTCAGAGCGGTCTGCCCTGTGGGAGCAGGCAGCAGCTTACCTGTTTGACCAAGTACAGGAGGCGCCCGTAGCAGTACATCATGCCCGTCACAGGGACAACCAAGCAGAAGATGAAGAGACAGATGACGTAGGATGTGGACTCGGCTGACTCTGAGGACCAGCGTACTGAACAGCTCGTCCCTGCGCCTTCTATCCCATAACTGCTCCAACCGAGCAGAGGTGGCACGGTCCAGAGCAGGGAATAAATCCAAGAGCCCCCAACTGCCAGCAGAGCCTTGCGGTAATCGTGGCTGCGCTTGCGGCACAGGGTGAGAGTGCTGTAGCGCTCGTAGGACAGCACGGCCAGCGAGATCAGGGACACGATGCCTGCAATGAACCAAGCAATATAAATGCTTACTTCCATTATTTTGCATGTATCCATTCCAAATCCCAAGAAAGCAGATGATTTTTTTGGTTATTAGATATTTGAAGCAGCAGTGAAATCATTTCTGTTATTTTCTGTGTGCTGATCCTCACTGGTCCTGGTTGCTCTGTCCATCATGTCAAATTTTGTTTAACTCAGATTTATCTTACATTGGAAGATTTTTATACTTGAGAGATATTCATCTCCTAGTCAGGTTTTCAGCTTTATCTGTTTTAGTATTACTCAGGGGAAATCAATTTTCTATCTGAGGTGATAAAATGGTGAAAGATTCCCTTGATAAGAACTCTTCAATTTTTAATATCTGTGAGCATTTTCAAATAATGCATTGACTTTTACATGCAAAAAAAAAAAAAAAAAGAAAAGAAAGCTAGATATTCAAGATTGGGAGCCTCAAAGTGAAAGAAACTTTTGCTTCTTTTGCTCTGCCCCATCAGCTAGATGAACCTTCAGTTCTGACCACTCATACATGGAAAAAGCAGCAAAAATTGTAATTTATGGAATCCCAGACCACAAAGGCTTGGGAAAAAAATGCTTTTATTTTTGGATTTGGCACAGTAAGGATTCAAGGTTTGAACTTTTTAATAGCACCAAAAAAAAATGTCCACATTATGACTGGGATATGGCAGGTTACAACTTTATTCACATATACATTACATTATCAAGTTTAAAAGGGATTTAGGTTAATATTGAGCCCTAGGTGTCACAAACTTGTTATATCTTCCAGAGAAAGGCTTTAAAATTTGGGTTGTAGGATATTTCCATTCTCTTTTTCAAGGTTTGGGACCCAAGCCCCTCTATAAATCTTTATGGTTTTCCATGGCAGGTTCTTAGTCACAACTCAATGGAGTGCGTTTTGTTATTTCCTATGGTTTTGTTCTCCTTGCAGCTTACTTACAATTCTTGGTGACACAACACTGGATACAACTTCAAGGATTTATGACAGAAGGAACTTGTTTGAAGATCTTTAAAACCATATTTTCCACTATTTTCCAGTCCCCTTCTTTTGCTCCTTTAGGATGAAAAACCTGAATAGATTGATGTCAGTCCAGCTCTTTCCATAAGTTTTTTCTTGATCTTTGCTATTAGCAACAGCCAACTATACTGAAGCACTGAGATGCATAGCCTGACAAAATTCTCTGATTTTGAGTGGTAACTACTCCCAGCAAATGGGTTAAAAGAAACAGTGTTCCTCAGAGGAATCCCTAAGTGTAATCCATTTTCTGCATTTAGCTGTCAGCTTCCCCTGAAGCTCCTTCCCAGGCATGGAATAGAGGTGAGTCAGAGATTTCCCTTGGGAATAGCATTACTCTATCCCATACCTGGGCAAAACACCCCACTCACAGACCCACACAGGGCACAGTGGGATACTCTCCCCAGGCACAGCATTTTGCTCCACTTTTCCTTACAATTCAGTGACTCATTTCGGAGTTAAATGAATGCAGGCACAGCTATTCCTGTCACCCTTACAATTTGCAGTTACTTTGTGCAGAGCTGGGTATGGCAAAGGACCCGGGGGAAATGCAAGCACTGCTTGCTGCAATGGGATGCCTTATTTCTCAGGGGAAAAGAAAGCAAAAGGGTGTGAGGAGAAGGCAACTTTTGAAGAAGCAAACATCTTTCTTGTTACAAGAGTCTACTAAATTATTTTCCGTACATTACTGGGAAGTCAGTCCTAAAGAGTAGATACATTTACAGCTGTAATAGCTCCACTAAATTCAGCTGACTTATAAATTTGCTTTAAGGCTAGGCTATTTTGGAGACAGAGACTTTCTGATCATTCCTCCCCTAATCTGATTTTCTACATAACACCACTCTTGAAAGCCCTTGGACTCAAGAGAAAAGAATCTACTGCTCTGTACTTGCTTCCAGCCCACACTTAATTATCTTCACTTTCTTAGCATTTCCACTTTCTATGTTTTTATCTGCTTGACTGAAGAGCTTCTCTCTATCAAAAAACATGTAGCTCATGTGGGTACCTAAGGCAAAAATCCACATTTTGTGGGTACCTAAGGCAAAAATCCACATTTTGTATTTGAAACCTAGGCCTCTCTCAGGTGTTATAGATCTATTTCTGTACTTTAGATTAAACAATTATGGAGTAATTGTAAGCTGTCTTGGGAACAAGAAATCTCTCCCTTCCCAGCTGGGTTGTCTACAGCAAGGATCTACTGTTCTTACTCTACCTCTGACAGCAATTGAGACTGCATTTTGCCTGCTTTGATGAGATGGCAAGTGAGCTGTGCTTTTGCTGAGGATATCCTGTATTCCTGTGTGTGCAGTGCTGCCTAGAAAACCCAGATAGGATGTTCCAAGTTCCCTAGCTCAGGGCCAAGCTTCCTGGATTGCTGCTTTCACCACTGGGCTCTCAGGTCCAGCCTGGCTGACAGCTCTGCCTGCTCATCCCTGTGCTTGTGCTACTGCCCAGCAGCTGTTATGATTTATGACACACATTCACACTTCCTCTTATCTTCATTTATTGCCTAATACAAGGAAGGTGCTTAGCTTTTCTGTTGCTGGCATTTATGATGGTTGGCTTTGTAGAGTGGATCAGAAGGCAGCTGACCATGAAGGCAGGATTACTTGTTTTGAGATGCAGAAAAGGTTTATCAGCCAAGAATAAATCAGATATTAGCAACCAGACAAAACCACAAAAGTTACCTTTAAATAATAGAAATAAATTTTCTTCTCTATACAGAAGAAAATTTACGACTCTTAATTGCACATCTTTGCAGGAGCCAATGCATCTTCACTCACATTTTTACTGAGTTTCACTGACATGACACAAACTACACTTTTCTATGGAGGATAAGAACTGTAATTTAAGGAATCCCAGGCCACAAAAGTTCAGGAAAAATTGCCGTTATTTTTGGGTTTGGGGCAGTAAGACTTGAAAGTTTGAACTTTTTAATAGCACTAAAATTAATACCATTACACATTGCCTTCTAATAATTTCAAGATAAGGGAAAATGAGGAATACACTGAAGAGGTAGTTCATAAGAGATAAAAGAATTCAACATTTTTCACGTGGTTTAAACTTAGTAAGCCCAGCCAACTTTTCAGAAAAATTACAATTACTTTGAAAGAATACAACTGGTGCTTTGAAAGACGAAAATATAAATTCAAAGCCAAAATCAAAATAGAAATTTAACATGTAGCTTTTTCCAGCAGTGAGATACGTTTGGTTGAATTGGCTGAGAGTAATTAAAACACCTGTTACCCAGGTGAGGAAGAAACAGGAACAACAGAGGTCACTGCAACCCTGTCTCAGTCTGCTTTATGTGACCTGGGGCAGTGCACACAAATTCACAAGATGTGCCCTGACTCTATGCCCCAACACCGCCCCAACACTGCAGCTCCATCCAACCTTATGGATGGAGGGCCTTTCACCTTAACACAGAAGCCAAGACTCATCAAAACCAAACCACATCAAGAATAACCTTGTTGCAATGTTCTGGCAGAGGAGCTCCAATGTCCCTGATTACTAAGAATATATACAACTTTCCAATTAAAAAAAAAAAAAATCTCACTCTTTTATTAGTTCAGTAGCTGAATCCTAGAAACACACCAGTAAACTTCCATCAGTTATAACAGATATTAAATTTTTTCAGTGAAACAATGTAATTTCATAAAAAAGGCAAAACCAGGTTTTGTGTTCAGCCAGTTTGACACCAGCTGGAAGTAAAATATGGGGATCAGGTGTATATGAGCTGTCAGCTTGCAGTGAATGAGCTGCCAGCAATAAACTGATGATTGCCTTGTCCTTTACATGTTTTTCTATAGCACCCAGCGTGATCCTCTCCATAATTTTTCCAGGCACTGATTTTAGACTAACAGGCTTGTAGTTTCCTCAGCCTTCCCTCTTGCCCTTCTTGCAATCTGTTTTGGCTGAAGCATAATAAAACTTCTCAGTTTTCATTATGCCTCCCAGCTTTGCATACAGAGTTTTCTTAACACCACATGCATTTAATTGTTGTGACCTTTTTGTCAGAAATCCTGCAGTTATCCGGGATTCTGTTTCATGCCCTATCTGTTGCAGTCAGAGGAATTAGTGAGAATCTCAGTTTAAAAACAAAAAGCAATTAAATACTTTAGAATTGTCTCTGAAGAAAAGACTTGAGCACAATCTCCACAGTCTTAATAACCAGAAAACCAATTTTAAAAATTAATGTAGGCTATAAAAAGAAGAAAATAATTATAATTCTTTATGCCAATGTTTCATTCTTATTGTGTAGTAACATTTATGACTGTGTAGACTGAGTATACTAATTTCAAATGAGTAATTTTTTCTAAAATTGCAACAGAATTAGGTTCACAAATTGCAAATCTAAATGGAATTTGCTTACAACAAATATTTAGAGCCTCAAGTTGTACCTAGACAAATAACTCCACAGGAGTCAATCACAGTCAGAAATGTAATTTGCTTCCCCAACATTTCATGCATATATAGGAACAAAAATGAGATTCTCACTGAACAGTACTGAAAAATGTCAAAAACTCCACTGCAGATTGCATTACAGGAATAGACAATTATTCAAAAGTTAACCATGGAAATAAGTGACTTTGAGACTAGCTGGATGTGGACCATAAGCCTTTCTACATGGCAATTAGTTGCAGTGAGTAGAGTGCAAGAAATTAAATTTCAAGTCATAAACCAGGACAGACATCTATTTATAGGGCAATCATCTGAGACATTATCTATTATTTACTTTTATTTAAGGATCTGTACATTTCTCCCTGGCAGCACAGCAGAGAGTATGCTGTGAAAGGCACAGCAAATCATTACACTTTGTTCCCATGAGTCCCAGCTAAAAGTGTTATATTTTCTTATTAGTTTTTGCTGGTTTATGCTGCTCACTGATGTAGTAACTGGAGAGGGGATGCAGCTCATCCATGATCTGGAGGTTATGAAAAACTGAGGATCCCAGGGATTCAGCCTACACTGGGTTAAGATTTTGACTAATTCAGGTATAATTTGGTCTCTTAAATATCCTGAAGGTCATTACACTACATCACGGTTAGAGTCCAGGGGAATCCTGGACAGGTCCTGGTTGCACGTGGTAAGGGATAGCCTGCACTATGTTCCAGTTATCAAGGACCAGGGCAATGAAAAGAAGACACAATTAACCTTAGGCAGACTGAGCGTGGAGAGATGCAACAGCACCTTCTTCAACAAGAAATTAATGGAGAAAAACTCAGTCCAAGGGTTTGCAAAAGCCCAAGATAGGTTTATCACACTCAGCCTCCACGAAGGTTGATTTTACCTATTCACAGGCATTGTCTCATAGTTTTAATTCATTCACACTCTCACACCCACAGATCCACAAGCTATGTGCTTAAGAGGTCTGTCCAGAATTTCTTTTGTGCAACAGAGAGAATAAGGGACTCCAGCTACCAGTTCATAAAACCCCTTGCTTACAGGTACCTCCCTGGCAAAAAATAGGTTTTGGATAGAGCTTTTATATGCTTCAGAAGTGCACTGCCATGAAATCCTCTGCTGCTTCCAAAGGCCCATACTAACCTTGTATGTCTGACGTGAGACTGCTGCTTCTTGTTGGCATTTCCTCATCTGGAAAGCACGTCTGCCTGGAAGGTGCTCACCTGCACCAGCACCATTTCTCTCATGGGGAGCTACCAGGGAAAGAAATGGCATCTGTATCATGCTGTACCCTTGAGGCCATGCTCCACTCAGTGGGTGCAGGATCCTCCACCCATGAGTTGTCACACTGTTATTATCAGCACCCAGTCCTTCAGGCTTGGGCAAGTCAGTATGTTTTACTTCTAGAAACAACATTCCTTGCTGCCTGCACAAGCTGTTCTCACTCTTCTGCTGTGCTGTCTTCAGGCATTCACAGACCTCTCCCTCCCTGCATCATCTGTACCAACCTCAGTAACTCCCCAGCAAGTCCATACGTCTCCCAGTACCACTGCAGCCCATGTCCAGCCCAAACTCAGCTGCTGAGATAGAGAAAGGGCAAAATGCAGCTGAGAGCCTGGTGCAAGGCGTGGAACCAGAGTGTGCCTGGCTGTTCTGCTGCTGAGCCCCACTGCAGGGTGGTGCAAGCTGAGCAACCCCGGGGGTGCAGGCCCTCTACCAGCCATGAAAAAATGCAGAGGGGAAATCAAGGGGATAGTAAATGTTACTAAGTTCCCACGTGGCATCTACAGCACCCTCCAATCAGTCCAGAGGGGCCTGCCAGTGGCAGAGTTTGACCAACAGCAACTCCGACCATTGCCACTTGAATGTGTTGCTGAATGAAGAGAAAATGGTGATTTTTCATGCGTCACAAGACTCCATTCTGGTATGTGTGTGCATGTAATACCCATTCTTGCGGGACAGCTTTCACATAATATCCTGGTGTGGTGATTTAACACCAGCCAGAAATGAAACTCCAAATAAGCCACTCCACTTCCTCCCGCCCTTCTGGCAAGAGAGGGACAGAGACTGTGGCTTGAGATAATAATTTATTGAAAGCAAACAGCAATGAAATAAGCACAGTAATAGCAGCAATAACAAAAGTATACAAAAAGAGAAGGTGCTTTACACACAAGAAGTTGTTCATCACCTCAGCTTAGTTCTGAACAGCCAGGATGGTGGCTGTTCCCATGCCCAATGCCAGAAATGGTTTATCCAGACAATGAAAAGATGGTGGGCACTTCCTTCACTCAGCACTCGTGTCCCCAATCCTCATACAATGAAAACCGTGATGGACAAATCCCCCAAAAGCTGGATACTCTGTGCTGTGACTCCTGTTTTTTTTTTTCCCATGTCCCTGTGCTCTCCTGGTTCAATTCCATGTAGAATGGCTGCTTTGAACTGTTCCACTCTGTTCTACCTGGCTCCACCCTGCTCCTTTCAGCTAAGCTTGGCTGGGACCAGGCTCCCCTCTGCTCCTCTGTTCCCTGCAGGTGCTTCTTGCACAGGTGCTGCTTTCCAGCACAATGTGTTGGAGCCAAGGCTGCCACTTTTTCAGAACCTTGTCTCCAGGATGTGTCTTGGAGGAAGAGGGAAGGAGACAGGCAGTGACAACAGAGGACAGTTTCGGCCTGTCTGATCCCAGCAGTGCCCCCCAGTGAAGAGTGAAATAAAATGACACACTTCCAGGGACACGCTCACCTTTTCTTCCCCCCAAAACCATCCCTGCAGCAATGATGTGCATGGTATGGAACAACAACCTGGCCACATCCACACAGTGCTGAGCTCCTCTCCCCCTCTACAGCCAGGACACCTGGGAAGGACATCATGCAGCTGGAAGTGCAAGAGGAGTGTGAACAAGCAGCTGGCAGCTGGAAGTGCAAGAGGAGTGTGAACAAGCAGCTGGCAGGCTGGGACCTGCCTGAAGTTGCACCTTTCCTTTTGAAGTCAGGCCACGGTGCAGTGGTGAGCAGTGAACTCAGAGAGGCAGCGAGCAAAGCAGAGCACAGTGCTGGAAGGACATCAGCAGGGATGGAAGAGGCGTGCTCTGGTCTCCACTTAATGCTGTGCTGGTAAACGCCTAACATGAGCACAGGTAGGTCTCTCAGAAGTGTTATGTGTCCTCACACAGCTATGTTCCCTTCTTTCTAGAAGTTTTCTTTCCCTTCTTTCTTTTTAGCAGTTTTCAGCTGCTAAATCTGTTCTTCCATTAGCTGGAAGATACGGGAAAAATCTCTGTGGCACTGTAAGAGGGAGATAAGATGGAGATGACCCCCAAGTTGGGAATATTGGGGAATCCCATGCTGAGGTATTCTTCTGTTGTTTCTTCTGGAAGACACCTTTCATCATGCTTGCTCAAGGACTTAAATTTAAACACAGAAGAACAGCAGTAAGAAACAGCTCTCTTCAAATGAAGCCTCTTAATACCTCAAATTTAAAGTTTTGAGTTTAATCCCAAGTTGTGCTGCTGAATGGTGTTACATAAATATGTTATTGAGTAATACAAAACTAGTTTGATCAGTGACTCAGTGCTGTTTTCAAGGGAATAACTTTCCTGAATACTAATGAGAATCTTTCTGTTAGTTCTCTACAGAAATAAAACATTCCACACATGAAAATGAAACATAAACAATTTAAGCAACTTAAAAGTCATGACCTTTCCAACATATTTGTACTTCTGTATCGTTCTGAAAACCTATCTTAGTATCATCTGCCAGGGACTATGCATGAAATACAATTTGTAGGTCTAGTATTCACAACAGAGAAGAAACAAGAGGTAAAAAAAAAAACCAAAACAAACAAACAAACAAAACAAAAAAAAAAAAAAAAAAAAAAACACCAAAAAAACTCTTTTTCTAATGGTTTCTTACTTTTCAGGAGCAATTTTGTTGCTCTGTGCCAAAGTATCTTACCTAATAACTGCCACAGCATCAGAGACTTTATGAGAGCAATGCATTCTATCACCTTTGTTTCCATTTTTTATGCACCAGTTAATTTTAATACTGATAAGTAAAATTATTGGGCTCTGCTTCCATTAAAATCCATATATTTCTTCCACAAAAATACAGTGATAATCACTACAGTAATTGCTGCCATCAGAGATTTCTTTGCAGGCGAGGAGGTAAGAAAATTATAATGATAAAAGCAGAAACTTTTGAAAGCTGACTCACTGACTTGTTGACCAGGTTTTCTCATAGCATATGCACTTTAGTAAAATATGAAAAACCATTAAGTCACAGCATCACAGAGGAAAAAATAAAAGAACTTGTTAATTGTTTAAATAAAAATTAGAATTCCATTTTGCCTTCTAGCTCTGAGTCTCATAACACACATTTCATTGCTACAGCCAAGACAGGGAAAAACCTATGTCATATTCAGTCTCCAAAGAGGTTCTGCAGGTTACATCTCTTTTTTCATGATACTGGAATTGCCAAAAAGTGGCAGTGAAAATGTTGATAAGTCTGTGAAATCTGGGCTAGGCAGCCTGGAATAAAAGAAATTCAGTTCAATTGATAAAACACAGTTTAGTTAGATAGCAACTTCCATAGCCAGTAGGGCTAGTGCGAAGGTAGCATAAAATGAGCAAATCTGAGAGAGAAACATGTGAGAGATTGTGAATATGAGATTTCACAAAAAAAATATTATCAAAGGTTTCAGTTTTTGTTGGTGGGGTTGGGATTTTGGTGTTTGGAGGTTTTTTCATTTTTTGAAATGAGAATTACAAATTAATATTCAGAAGGGATTCAAACAGGTCTGGAGAGTGGCAGACAGATGGCTACTGTTCCTTCTTCACTAACCCCCAGAATTTTGTCCACTTCTTCCTTTTCTGTCCCAAACAAAAAAAAAAAGAGATACATATTTTATGAGCCCACATCCATCTGCCAGTAGTTTTTGGCAGAAGACCCCAAACCTTTCCAGAGTTAAAAAGAAAGCCCACTGAACCTAGAACACATTTCAGAGTTAAGATGAATAGACTCAAAGTGAGGACTGGTCTTGGTGAACAACCAGCCAGTACTAGCCTGACTTTCCTGAAGTTCAGCAAATAAGCAAGTCACAGCAGAACATTTTATGATTTAGCAAAACCACAATGTGACTACAATAACTCCTGGTAAGTTCAGGGGTAATATAAAGGATATGAACTTCAGAGGAATGCGTGGATGCCTCAAAAACTAACAGAAATGGATGAGAATGAGATGTGCTTCCAAAATACTATTGGCTTTATTTGGATAAGTCTGTTAAATATTTACAAGATAAACATAGAATAAATGGTCAAAACTATTAAATATTCTTTCATTTGGTGACTCTTATTCTAGCTGCTCCCACATATTAGCGATCAGAGCACAATTTCCTTTTGATTTTTAAGACATTAAAATATTTCTACTTATTTGAAATGGACAAAATATTTCCTGCACTCATTTGTTGAACATTAGCATTTGCAAACATTTTTCAAATACATCTGGCTACCTCAGAAATCAACTGCTAGTTTTGAATAGAAATATATGCACCAGTTGCCATTTATCTTGTTCCTCTTCTCTTTTGCTAAAATGACTTGGAATCATGAGTCTCCATTAGAACAGGCAATCATTCCTTTCTCCAGAGATTTATCTTTCTGATTCTAATTCTAATGGGAGTCACAGTTTAACTTTGCACTTTGAAAGAAATCACTGAGAAATCACTGTTGGATCCAACCCTGCTGGGGCAAATCTGACAACAAAAATTACTGATCCTGCTCAGTAAATCTTCCTTGTTCTTTTCTCAAGGGTCATTTCTGTGTCCCATCCTTTGTACAACGTACCCTTTCCTTTGTGTTTGGTGGTATCTTCAATACAGCATGTATTACTTTGAATAGGAAAGAAATCTCTTGGGTTTTCCCTCTTTCTTTCCTCCTCCTTTGCTGAATTTTTGAACGTGTTTATTTTGTGCTTTAGAGGAGGTCTTAATTCCTGGCTGTATCTGGTGACTTAACATGCATCACTGGGTACTACTTTATTTTTCTGCCATATTATTAATATGCCTATCCATCCAAACAACGAACTCTCAGTGGCATAAATAGAGCAAAGAATTCCCTTTTGCATCTCAATGATACCGGCACAGTACAAAAATATCCCCGACCGTTCACTTCTGTCTCACTTTCCATGTGTATGCAGGAGCCCTCTGCATTCTGGAAAGCAGGCTCGCCCTGGCAAATTCAGCTTCCTCACTTGGCTGCCTCTGTATCAGTGTATTTATTCTGCCGCCGCAGGGAATCAGAATAAGACATGTCAGCACTAGATGGAGCTCCTGCACAGCAGCTACATCTCAGGAGAAAAGCAGAAATGGATGTACAGTGCTGGCATAACAGGAGGATGCCCTCAGGGCAGTCAGTTTCTTCTGCATCTCCTGCCCATGCCATCCTGCAGGGCCCCCACCTCCTGCCAGGATTGCTCCTTTTGAAACGTTGGGGGCATTCCCAGGACCTTTCTTCATGCTGAGGGTGAGCACAGATGTAACTTAGAACAGGCAGTCTCAGTGTTTTTTTCTGTGTGTGGGACATAGGACCAAAGAAGGTAAGAAGTGAAATTACAGTGTGTTGGGATTTGTAATCCAAGTGTCCACCAGAGCACACAGCCAACTTCCTTCCAGTGAGTCCTAACTTTTTCACTGAATCCAACTGCTTATTTTTAATAATAAGAGTATTTTTCTAGAGATTTTCTATAATCTGTGGGGTTTCTTTGGCAGTGACCATTCTTAGGGGTTGAACACACCAAAAATACTAACTCTTCTGAGTCAAGTTTGTCATAAGGTCTAGTGGTCAAACTGGTTTTTACACTAATTAGATATTATCTGGTTAATAAATAGTCATATCTGATACTATGAATGCAGTCTCAAAATATGTTGACCAGGCTTTACACTGCCTTTGGGCCAAGAGTTCCTTGTGCAATTTTACAACCCCATAATCTCACATGGTGTGGAGGTGAAAAAAAACAGCAGAGAAGTCTGCTCCTGTCTCTATCCAAGATCACTGTGATGGATGAAGGATGTGCAGCAAGGAGAAGCAGTATTTCCCATTCCTTAACCCATTCCTTAACCCCTCTGAAGGACCTCAAAGAGGAGATCTCCTTCTACACCCGTTAAGAAATTAGATATAACTGATGCAGACAGAAATCCTTTGCAGTATATTTCACCCAAACAGTGAATCTAATCTGCAGCAGTGGATAAATGGGTGGAAATTGCACTAGAGAGCATTACAGTGGATGTACATTGGGACAAGTATGGCTATCATGGAGGGAAGACATTCCTTACCAACTCATCAGAGGTCCTTGACAGCACCATGCAGACAGGGGTGATGCCTACTTGGACAAAGCCTATTTGGATTTTCAAACAACTTTGACTAGCCCAAGGGCTCTTAAGGATAGTAAGCTGCCTTGCAATAACAGAAATCATCATGTGGATAAATAATTAAATAGAGATATGAAATAAAAAACAGGAGAAATAATTAGTTTTCTTAGTGGAAACTGTGGACAGCAAAGTTCCCCTTGGATCTGTGCTAGGCCCTGGGCTATTTATCACATAAATAAATGATCTGGAAAAGATGGAAAAAAGTGGCAAATTTTCTGATCACACTACACAGAATAACCCAAAATCAACAAAAACTGACTGTGAAGTACTGCAGCACAACCACATGAAACTGAACCATTGAGTAGATGAAATGCAATACTGATGTAAACTGCTGCCTGTGGAGGAAAACAGACCTGGCTTTAAATACATGGTTATTGTTTCTGACTTACTGCTCTGCAAAAAGAGTTATGATAGGGAAATTTACACAAACCACTTCCATTGCAGCAATGCTCATCAGCATTTACAAAGGCAAACATCAGGATTTATTAGAGAAGGAAAACAGAGAAAAGAAGGAGGAAAGATGAAAATCTAGACAGGGAAAGATTATTTACTGTTTCTTTTATTACAATAAGTGGGTTTTCAAAGTAAATCATCAGGTTGCAGACTCAGAATAAACAAACAGGAGAAGGTACTTCTCTTTGCATTGTACAGATTTAATAAGTGGAATTCCTTCATATATTATATTGTGTATACCAAAATTTTGCAGGTTTTCTGAGAGTAAGTGGAATGGGGGATAAATGCAGGAAGACCTATTAGATTCAAAAGCACTACTTCAGGGAAGGTGTTTCTACGCCACAAATCACAGGCTGTGCAACGACATATTGGAAAAATGTCACTGGATGCTGAAAATTATCCCAGCTTTAATTTTAATATTCTAGAAGAACAGCTAGGCAAAATACTTTGAATGGCATATACTTGATATTCACACACACAACCTTTGCAAGGTGTAACCATTATTTATTTATTGAAATGATAAGAGAAAACAATTACAGTGCAGTAAAAGGCCAATACCTGCTTGTATCTGCTATCAGTATTTTTTTTCCAAAGGTCTGAGTGCCCACAACCCTAGAAAATATATTAACTTGTAAAACCCTACTCATTTTCAAATACCTTGTTAAACACCCCTTGGTGCACTGACCAATAGAGAAAAACTGTTACATGAAGCAAACCATATGGTGATTTGTCTACTGCTCTTATCTCAAAGTATATTAAGCTAAGGCTTTGTCTTGTCTCATAACCTGCTTTCTACCCATTAGAAATTGTCTCTTTAAATCCTGACTGGCATATTTATCTGGCAGCCTTTTATCCTGCTCCTGTGATGCTGTCTTTGCCTCACTCAAGAATACTAAATACATTTTCAATTTTAAGAAGTAAACATAGTAAAGCAAATCTCAACAATCTCATGCAGCCGCTGCTGGACCTTGGACCTCTTGCAGTGCCACACATTTTTTTTGCTGAAAATTGAGCAGTTCAAAAACAGAGCAGAATTTGGAAGTTTGGAAAAATTAGGGCAAACTGCTGGGATTTGTTACAAAGATTTGCATGCAGAAGAGCTGTTTGGTGTACCATAGTCAGCGTACAGAACATACACATAATATGCATGCAAATGCCAGGTACAAGCTCCACTCTTTCACTGAGAAGCAGAATTTGTAACTTCTTGTCGCTACTCTAGAACTGTTTCTAATCAACTGCTGAACTCACACGGCGGCAGAGGGATCAGCCACAGGGATGGCCATCATCCTCCCCTGCAGTGCCTGCTCCACTGCCAGCAGTGAAGGGGAGAGCAGTGCCCGACCTCCTCTGCCTGGGGCTGCCTGCTGTACAGCACCAAAGCAGCTTGCCTAATTTCATTAGGGTGATTAAATGTGTCAGTCTAAAGAGGTCCCCTAGTAATTCCATAAACAGCCTGAACACAGAACACAAATAACCCCCAAACTGTAAGTCTGGACAACAATAATGTTTCAGTGTGCACATGCACAGAAGGATTAAGTCTAACCATTGCACGTCCTAAAATTCTCTAAAAGTCAAGTTAAACGGGATTATCTATAGTTTTGTAAAATTCATACCATTTCTTAGCTGAAAGCAAATCTTGCCAGATGTTAATGTGCTATTCCAGTACTCAGAGGTCTGTACTAGACTCAGACAACACTTAGATATTAAGCAATAAAATGCCATATATGTGAATTAACTAATGGTTTTGAATTTTAGGAATTACCAAAGCCCTAATCCAAGCAAAATTTTACATTGCAGTTGATTTGTATTCCTAATGAAAATTTTTTACAATCAAGTCTTCTCTTTGATACTTTGTTTTCTGATAGTCATTTGGTCCTGAACAAATTTCTACTCTTATAAACCTCTACAAAAATAATTCAACATAAAAAAAGTTTCCTTCTTTAGATTCATCTGAAGCCTGTTGACTTTGTCTCCTTCTTGCTGTAGTTATCTACTATTTCTATTCTTAATTGCATTAGTGAAACAAATAGAAATAATAAAAAATAGTAGTGGGGGAAAGAAACAATAGAAGACATAATTGAAAAACAACACTAGAAAATCAGCAGGTAGTGAGGGTCTGCCTCTAATAAAACACTGTGAAATATAAGTGAAGTTTTTCAGTTTAGCCTAGTGAGTCACTAGCCTTTTGCTTTGTGGCTGCTATGCTTTTTTAAGGAGCAGTAGAAGTTTGTATCTGGCCAAAGGATGAGACTTCCATCATATTGGCACCTTCTGTGAAAAAGGTTTAAGAAACTACAAATAGGAGAATTAACATAATTTTATATGGTCTTGGGAAGACAACTTAGCTGAAATAGCCCAGAGCAATTGAACCTGATGCTGACAGCTGGCACGAGAAACCTCCAGCTGAAGCAGGTGAAGTCTGGCACAATAGTAGAAAAGATGGTACCCAGGTGACCTTGATTAGAGGCATTACCATCTGGACCACGGAGAGAGGCCTGGGGTGCCAAGCAGCCCCAGGGAACCTGAGGTTTCATCCTTGCAAGAGGTGATCTGATTGCATCCCCTGATCCACACTGGGCCAGCACAGCGCTGAGGGGAGGGAGGGCAACAACTCCACACTGTTCGGGAGGGAAAGCACAGGGACATCTCACAGAAATGGGATGGGAGGATCTGGTGGTGGATTAGCTTGTCCACTGCTTAATTTGTGGTGAGCTTGCCTCTTTATGTCTTGGAATATCTTTAGACCATTCACAAACAGCCTAAATATCCCTCGACTGTGCAGCCCCACTTTAAGCCAGTGTCAGTGACAGCGACCACCAGAAGCAGAAGTTGAGAAGAGAAATATAGCTCAAACCTCTTATGGTGTTAAGTCATTTATTCCCTCTGTTCTGGGGGAGACCTGGGCAAAAGCTGGAGAGGTCAGAGCGGGGCTTTCCATCCTGCTGGTTTTATCACAGACAGGGGGAAAGGGGATACCAGGGACGGAGATGGGACAAACAACCAACCAGATCAGAGCCCAGGCTGCTTGAACCTAAGGCAGACCCTACTCAGTCACATGGCAGGGACCCGGCCCGGGGGGGTCCAGGGGGATCCACCGCAACAGGGGGATGTCATGGGGAGGAAAGGCCTACCTGGAGCTCCCTTGCATTTGCTGTCTGCAGATTCCAAATGTTTGTCCTGACTGTATCAATTATGGGAAAATTTATAGCAAACAGAGGTAATTTTGAGTTAGTTTTTAAAAAAATCCAGACGACCCATATCAAAACCAAATCCACAAATCTCCCAGTAATGGGAGGCATTTGGATTATTTAAGTACTGAATCATGTTAGCTGAGAAATCCACAGAAACAATAAGTGGTCTGCGAATCAGTAGAGGCTGTAGTTTATTGACATTACCGAATCTTCAGTTTCAGAGGCAGTTTCTCAGCTAGTGTTGATATGTAGAAAAAGGCAAATATAATCAGCTTTCATAGGAATTTATTTTTCTTTTCTAGTGTCAGCACACTAATTTGACAAAATTGTTTTCTCACTTAATACACTTTTTTAACTAGAAAGGTAGCAGAATCACTAACATAAAAAAGCCCCAAGCAAAGAAAAGAGAATCCAAACCCTAGTAATTATTTTTAAGTATGAAGTATTTGCCACAGCTGAGAAAACGGGAGAAAATGAACTTTATAGTTGTCACCTATGATTGAGTCATTATTTGGAACTATGCTAATGGTTCTGTATCCTTTTTATCATTGAAAAGTCTGTAAGTTTCATTTGCTTACTGGACTGGAAGACTCTGCTTAAATGCTTTCTAAAAGGAAAGAGACATAGAAAATGAATGTCATGAGTTAAGAAAATGTCACTAGGTATATAACTTGGATTTGAACAGCCAAAGATAATATCCTCTCTCTGGTATATTTCAGGGGCTACCAAAGAAGCTTAAAAGTTTTCCAAAAATACTGAATTCCGTTCAAATGTGTCAGCATGTAGATGGTCTTAACAGTTCCCAGAGATTATTAACCACATAGTTAAAAATAATATTATTTAATAGCGCTTCACAAGCAAAGTCCATTGCCTCTAATGTGTTTTTTTATTGAATATTGCTTATTTACTGGTGTCTATTTTATTTCATTTTACTCACTGAGGGACCAAAAAGCCTGCTATATTTTAATGGCATATTTTTTCACATGTGTATGACCTGATATTTTTTCACATGTGTATGACCTGACTACCAACAGAGATGGTTTCTGCCTTTTCCTAAATTAAAAGAAAACCGACATCAGGCATAGCATTGTCAGGGTTCATGCCATGACCCAGGGTTAGGGAAAAGGGCCTGGAAATGTCAACAATTAAATTTGAACTCTGACAGAAATGCTGTTTCATCATCTTCAACAGAGCTTACAGTCATGACCTTTCAGACTCAATTCACCATTAGGATAATTCTGCAAGAAGTCCAACAAAGTCTTTTCCTTTAAGCTCCTGTTCAAGGTGTCTGTGTGAACTGATGTTGTTTGTGCATTTCTTTGCATAAAATCTCCAGCATTCTGCAATGCATGGCCATAACACAGGACCAAAAGAGTGCAACTGTGCTGCAGGCATGGCTGCCACTCTTGGTATCTTTGCATTTTTTTGTTATTGTTTTCTTTTGTACAGGCATTAGGAAAACAGACTCTAGATTCTAGACCATAAAACAAAACATGACAGAAAAGATTAAGGATGGCTGCTAAGGGGGAGAATGTTTCCACCTACACGTGGCTGCTGGTACAAACTGAGGGTACCTGAGGATGTTTTCAGAGCACTCTCCAACTCCTGTTTGAGCCATTGCTTGAATTTCTGCTGTGATGAAAGATGAGAGAGGGAAGGAGGAGGGCAGTGTGGGGGTTTTGGTACACTCCACAGACCTACTGCAATCTGGCATGGAGATGAGGCCCAGCTGGATCTACCCAGACCAGGGAAAGGAGAAGCACCCATGGCTGCTATACAGACACCTGCTGTGTACCACAGAATCTTAACACTGTTAGCACCAGCACGATTAACCTGTGCCACCTTATAAATGGGTAAATTGAATTACACTGTCCTGCTTTTCAGCTAGGGTAGAGTTAATTTCTTCTCAGTAGCTGTCATACTGTGTTTTGTATTTGGAATGAGAATGGTGTTGATAAAACATTGATATTTTGGGGTTTTTGCTAAATCATATTTATCCTGAGTCAAGAACTATTTTTTTTATTGTCCCATGGTCTGCCAGTGAGGAGGTACACAAAAGAAACTGTGAGATAGCACAGCTGGAACAGGTGGTCTAACCAAAGGGATATTCCAGACCATAGAACATCATGCCCAGTATATAAACTGAGGGGAGTTACCTAGAAGGGCAGCTGGTGTGGGTTTGGGGAAGAAGAGGGGGTCTGACTTTAGTCAGCAGCTGGTGAGAAACTGCACTGTGCACCATTTTTTTTTCTTACAAAATATTGTATTTGACTTTATTTTCAATTATTGCTGTTCTTATCTCTACAAAAAAGTTTTACTTTTATTCTCCTCCCCATTCCACTGATGTGAGGGGAGAAGAGAGGAGGGCTTGAGCAAGGGGCTGAGCAGTGCTTCACCTCCAGCACAGCACACACCTTGGGTGATATTCTGCTGTAAAGAAGGCAAAACCTTCTCTTATTTCAAACAGCTGTTAAAGTTCCTACCACAGAGAAGTCTCTGATTTCAGGAATAACATTCAATGTACAACATTAGGTCTTCCATTTCCACTTTCTCTGCATGGCATGATTCCTTATTTATCCCATTTTCCAAAACTTTTGCTCAAGTTGTCTCTTTGCTTCAAGCATGTATAATGAATGAAGAAGCCCAGTACTCATACTCTACAAATTACCTGTAGAAAGAGCACACAGCATTTTCCCTACATGAGGTATTTGGAATTGTAAAACTGGATAGAGGCCTAGGCCACCTCTTCATGGAAACATCTTAAAAGTGCTCACTCTTGCACAACCATTCTAAGTTATTTCAACTTTATACAGTGTTTAATGCTTATAGGAGATAAAAATTCGTGGAAACATCCTGGAAGAGGATGCTGAAGTGGGGAGGGAATTATTAACAAAAGTAAGAAAATTCCAGAAAGACAAAAGAAGTAGTGAACATCCTATTTGTGAGGGTTATCTCATGACTTCAGAGAGGTACAGAACAGGTATCTATCTCTGATCTTGGGTTCTTTTCATAGTCCATGGAGATAAAGGAGTGCATGTAGGACACATCTCATATCACCCTGAAGAGACCATCTCAAATGCTGAACAGTTTGCATGCTAGCAATACAGATTTGGTTTTCTATTCATAATAAAAGAAGTTTTGGGGATTGAAAAATGTCTGGTTTTAGTCAGACGATTCCCATCTGTCTCTAATGGGTTGAGCATTTCATTTTTTTCCATATAAATATGGCCCTCAGAAGTGTATTTAATAATATAACACTAGCTCATTGATTAGTTATTTAAATAAAAAGTATAGCAGGCTAACTTCAGTTTTCCTGGAGAGGAGAAGCCAAAAGAGGAATTTGGATTACATACCTTCTGAATAACTACTTTTGTATTTTTGTTTATAGTAAAATATAATGCACATCAGGTTCTTGAAATTGTACAGAAAAATTCAGGACAAACTGTCAGTTGTTACACTGCATTACAGTAACTAAAACCCTCAAGGTCATGACAGCATTTCTCTTTTTTAGATAAGGGACTGTAAACACTTTTGACTTATTCCCATGAGTCAGGCACCTTTTTTCCCCCCCTCTATTTGAACCAGAAAAGTGTTTCTGATACTGACCAGCTACTGAGGAAAGCTTCCATGGGTCGCAATGACTGCAGTCATTAGAGTCTATGCACTTCAAATGGAGAATGTTTTTAGAGTCTGTTGCAGAACTATGTTTTCCTAAGCATTACTGATTAATTGTGTTTGCTACCAGCTTTATTTATAGAAATATCACCTTTTAATCCCATCCCAAGACCACTGGAAAAGGAGCAATCAATGATCAGTGGGGAAGTGAGGAGCTGCTAAGAGTGGTTTTGCACTGGGAGGCAAGTGCTTGCTTAGAAATGGCTCAGAAAACATCAGATGAGCTCTTGCAGGATCAAGCCAAGTGAGATTATATCTTTACTTGTGGAAAAAAATGTATCTTCTCACAGAAGAGTAATTTATTTCATCTGAGTTCTCAACTTTATCTCATAAACAGTTTCCAATATGTTGGAAGTCTATACCCTAAATACCCTAAATACAAGTACCTTAATTTAATGTAGTGAGTCTAAGACACAGCATATAAAATCAAGGTAAATACTAAGAAGAAAATAATTTGTTTAAGGTCATGAAAGCAAAGCAAAATCACGAGCAGCTCCATTTCTCATTCATTGTGTTCTCTGGCAGCTTACAAAGGAATAAATCAATAACCGCTTTAATGGAACTGAAAAGTTTATCTACCCATAGAGGACAGGGCTCCTAAAAAGATTCAAGTCCTCATTTAGGTATGACCTTGGTTTAACAATGGACATAAGGACACATCTACATTCCTTACTTAGGTTCAAATAGGTTTAGGAATGTAGCCCTCTCCTGCATCCAGGACTGACAGGATGCTGTGTGGGAATACACAGACCTTGAGTCACACAGCTTTCATATGAGGCATCTCTGGGCCCTCTTGCATGGTGATGTTCTTTTACACAACACTAATCAGAATTCATTTTTTTACAATGAAATATTAGAAACAATTTTTCAGGCAAGCTGACAGGTATTTGAACTACCATGACAGTTGAGAAAGAGAAAACAATCAGCAGACACCTGAAAACAAGAGCTAAGAGTTCAACAGGCAGAAAAATAACCCTGCTAGTAATGGGCCTTGGAAGTTTTCCAGCATTAGAATCTAGTGTTGAATTCCTGGAGACAGAGATAGCTTTGTCTTTCCCATACGTATCAATCTATTTAATCTTTAATCCTAATATGACATAGCATAGAGTAGTGATTCTTAGAATGAACTCCAGAAGTCATCTGAGCTCAAATTCTGCCTGTCCTACATGTTTGGGAAGTTTACATTGGTGCAAGTATCCTGGAAAAGATGAATTTTTTCTGAAAGTTTTCATCTGTCCAGAGATTCTAAGTGTTTAATAAGGCATTACACCTGAGATGGTCAAAACTGCAAGATAAACAATCTTAGGATGGCATATCACTTCCTGTGTATGTGGTCTCTATGGGAGTGCTCTAATAAATAATATACTTTTCCTAAATTAAAATCTAATGTGTAATAATTTCATTATATATTTAACCACCTTTTTTAATGAGAATTCAGCTCTGAAAATAGATCCTGTCCATTTATCACTTTCCACGTTTGCTTAAATGTATAACCACTAGCCTGTCAAACCATGATGAAGTGGTGGATAATGGCAGCAAATTTAAAAAATCCATCCATTTCCCCAACTCAGTGAAATGTGCAGTTTCCACTGCAGTGACCTACTTAACAGAGCTGCAAACAAGCACCAGGGTAAAATCATTTATGCTGGGAACAGACCATGCTGTTTCTCCTCTAGCTTCATTCCTGGTGTTTCCCCAGATCAAGACCCAACAGCTCGTACTTCCATAGCAGATCTCACAATATAATTTAATTTTCCCCTTAAAATCTCCATTACATGCTTGTTGATCAGCATGTGCATTTCCCATTAGCTTCCAAACCTTGTGCTTTCCACATGTGGTTTGAAATCACAAAGCAGATATAGGGATAGCAGCAAGTAATTAAACCAAAAACCACACTTTGTCCATAATTTTTCTCCATTGTGCCCATGGCAACCCCCTGGTCCTCATTCTTGGGTCATGGTTTTTCAGTGCCTAGGGTAGGCAATGGATTGCCTGGTAAATAACTTACTCGATTTCACACTAAGTGACATCAATGTACATTGCAGTGTCAATACTGCTGGGAGGGGAATTAGATCTGCTTTCCAGATCACCTCCCAGGCATGTGATTTTAAAAACCTAAGACGGTAAAAAAAAAAAAAAAAAAAAAAAAAAGTGATCGCTCACCTTGCATTTACATTTAAAACAAATCTCAGCTTCCTACTTTCACCGTCTCAGGTTTCATCCAAGACAAAGACCTGAAGGTTAGCACCTTCACTCTCCATTTGATTTAAAACACAAAGAAGGCTTTCACCATATCATAAAATAAGTCGGAGGGGGAAAAATAACCTTTAAAATACAATCCTTTCAGAAGACTAGTAAGAACAAACTGTATTTATAAATATTTTAACAGTTTGAATTTGGCTTAGGTGTGATTTATACATTATTAAATAATCACCAAGTCATGAAGATTAGTTGCCCACTTCATGATTTAGAAAAATACTGCAGCTGGGGAAAAAAAGGTACACACTTTCATTTAGTACAAGAAAGTGTAATTCTAGTGTGGCCAGTGAATTTAGAGCATCACAGAAACAAGTTTGTAAGAGATCTTCAAGATCATCTAGCCCAACCAGCAACCCAGAACCAGCATAATTACCCCAAAACCATATCACTAAACACTTAACATCATTAACACATGATGTTCCTATACTGTTGTTTATCCTAGTAGGATCATCTATCCCATGAGAAAAAAACCCCAAACAGATAAGAGTACCGAAGCATTTATTCTTACAAAACTTAATGTTGAACTTCATCTAATTACCTTTCCTATTACACATTTCTATTCTGGATCTTGAGCATTACGGTCCTTTCTCTTGTCTTTGATGGGCCAAAATCAGACATGAGGTACTGAGGAGGGAAAGCTAATTTTCTAGCTAATAAATGTATGAGATTCTTTAGGAATAGATAAAGGATGAATAGTGATATATATCAGCAGATAACATTTGTTTGTAAAGACACATAAATGTTAGGCAACCTGCTACTACTATTTGCTTTTACTCGTGCTACATCCCAATCAACATCTTTCAATTATAACTCCGCAAAGTTCTTCATTATGCCCTTTTTACAAGCTAATGAAAGAAAAAATGTGAGTGCTGCAAGGCTGTGACATGAACTGTGCACAGTATAATAACCAGCTGCACTTAGGCTGCCTCAGCTTCCCAGGACACCCCACTGACAGCACCAACATCACTCAGAGGAGCTGAGGTCACACTTGATGTTCTGGGTTTTTTTGTTCTCTTTGTCTGTGTGTTCCTTGATGATCTAATAAATTTTAGGCATTATAGCAGAAACTCTCACATGAAAACAGCACAGAAATCTGCACTCCAGCCATGCATCCAATTCATATAGATCTGAATTTGAAGAATTATTCCACAAGCAGAATACCCCGTGAGAAACTTACTCATTTGCACGTTTAACTCTTCAGTCACCGGCATGGTAACTCACATGTATCCAGACAGAAGCCAGCAGGCTCAAAGGGCCCTTTCTTTTTCTAAGCCCTTAAACACCTACCTCTTTTCTCACTTCTTTTCAGATGTTATTCTCCCATCCCACTGGTAAATAATAAAAAAAAAGCTCAAAGGATGGAGTAAAAAAATAGTCCTTTTTTCTGCCTGAGAAAACTACTGACAAATACTGGAATTCATAAAACACACAAAAATGGAAATGGAACCTGGAAGAAGACATCACTCTGCTCAGCACAGACCAAACTAAAAACAACCTACCAAACAAAGCAAGCCACGGTACTGTTGACCATAGAGTCTATTTTTGGGTGGCCAAAGTAAGTGCTCTTTTACTACGCAGCATTACTAACTCCCGAGGCTTCAATTTTGGGCAAAGCAGCAGTTTCCCAGAGGAAGGTGTCACAATGAGTCAATGGTCATCAGTGGAGCACACATCTGAGGAAGGGACAGGTACCAGAGACCACACCACTGGAAGCAAAGAGTTTATATTTCAGGTAGAGAACGTGCGTTTGAATCCACCACTTCATTTTACGTTAAGAGCTGTGGGAACACTTCTTGGGTCAAAGGGCCTGCACAAGATGTGCTGCAATCCAGGGTGGGAGAAGAGCCAGGAATGTTCTTGTCTTGTTCTGGTGGCCTGGAGACACCAAAACAAGGACACAGAGCAAGAGGCAGCTGTGCCAAGTCCCCTGGTCTAGGTTAGATAAGGAATCACTTCTAGACATGCACCCACAAGCCAGTTTATGCTTTAGTGGATCTTTTTATGAATGTAGGAATAAATGAAGAAAGGGTCACTGCTTGGTGGTGCAACTCTTAAAGCAACAGGCCTCATCCTTCAAGGGATGAAGGCTGCCCTCTGACTGTTCATTGTCCTTCATCTTCTTTCAATAATTAAAAAAAAATATCCAGTTACATTACTTATATCTAGCAGTGCAAAAGATGGTTGCAAAGAGCATTAAATACTTTTCCCATCACTTCTGACAAATCTATTCTTGCAACTTAATTTTCTATTGAATCTGCAAGCATGTAATTCTAAAATAAAGATTTTGCTTTGCAGAACAGAAAGCATCTAATGATGAGACCTCATTATCTGGGACATGAGAAATTCATATTATAGATTGAGAGATAATTAAAAATGGTAAACAAAGTACTTTCAGGAGGCTTTGTTCATGATAGAAACCACACTGAGGGACCTGTAGTTCAGCAATGGCACAGATTTTCCTGAAAAAGAGAGAAGCATTATATATGTCCATATACTTAATCAAACTCTCTCCAGTGGCTTGCCTTTTTTTAGATTCCATTTTTAGCTCTTAAGAAATAAGTAGTTTTCAAGAATGAGATCTGTTAGGAAATATTTATTAGATCTATGCTACTCTCTCATGAAGTCTCTTTTTAAGATGTTTTAAACTGCACTTCCCTTGTGCTTGACCATAACAAGGCAATCAAAGTATCTTTCGGTTTACCACAGAAGAGCATTTAGCTCCCTGATCAAGTTGCTTTATGCATCAGTATTAAAAAAAAAGAAAAGTAAAGAATCATCAACGGACTCTTACCAAAGCAGGAATTGACAAAGCCATACCACCTACAAGCATGGTCCCCTCCAATCCATTTGCCACGGATGTTGGATGCAAAACTGAGGGTAGTGCCCGAGATGCACACTAACATGTCACTGATGCTGATGTTCAGGAGAAGCATGTTCACTGGGTTACGAAGGGTTTTAAACTTGCAGAAGAGGATGAGGACTATCAAGTTATTCAAGAAACCAAAAAACAGGATTAATCCAAGAAAAACAGCTGCAACTGTGTGCCCAATTCGTGAGAGTCCAGCCTTTGGCTCAACAGGATCTGCAGGTGCACCAAAGCTCAGGTTAGATGTCCAAGTGTGGTTCATTTCGGACTTCGTCACTGATCAGTGAGGGCAGACACAGAGAGTGCCCTTTGCTGAAGTACTCCAGCAGTTTCCCAGAAGAGTCATTCCATCACGGATCAAATCATCTCAGGAGCCTTGTGATCTTTGGTCAGATGAGATATCTCTTGGATGATTATGCAGGTGTGAAACACTGCACTGCAGCACAGGATTTTCCTGCAGTGTGTCTTTCCAGGGGTCTCCTCTGCAGTAACTCCAGGGCAGTGAAACCAAGTGAACAATTACCTCAATTTCACCTTTCTTGTTTAAACCTAGGATAATATCAGTTGATCTTTTTTGATGCTCAGAATGGAAGGTGTCTTAAAAAGATGCTTCAGCGTGGTCTCCTCCTTCAGAGCAAATGGACAACCCTATCAGTGGCAGCTACTCTCATTTCCTCTGACCATGGGTGTCTTTCTAAAAATACAGAAAAAACAAATGGTAAAAACCAAAAAAAAATCTTTCCACACAGAGACCAAAAGATAGTTACATAATTTACTGACAGTTTCTCACTTTTTGAACTGTAACAAATACCTCTCATTATTTTCAATTTTCACTCTGATTTTTAGCAGAAACATCAGTTTGTTTTTATTTCCTTGGATGTTTTAAGCAATTTTTCCCTAGCTCACACTTAAACATGGAGAAGGTTATTTGCACCTTCCTAGCAAAGTTCCTGAAGTGAGAAAATGTATGGTGAAACATATCTTTGCATCAGCTTCCCAGAGGAAGAACTCTGCTTCCCTCACACTAAGTCAATCTACACCAAGTGATGTTTCATTCTTAGCTATATCTTAATTAAAACAATGAAAAATTTAGGAGAAGGAGAAGGTATTTCTTTATCCAAAAGAATAATTTCAAAAGCAGTCTCTCAAACTCTCATGAGCTTACAAAGGTTTGCAGATCTGTGATATCAATTTTTCTCCTCCCACATTTACCAGTGGACAGATGTCTAAAGTAGCCAGACACACAAAGCCTCACATCTCTCATATCACAGGCATGAATTTTACCTGCATGCAGTGAATGCATTTTGTGTGTACTCTGTGAAGAAATAGTACTTAATGTGGGTGCATAACTATGTAGGCTGTCTCCTATGTGGTAGCATGCAAATTCTGCACAGAATTTCCCATAAAAATGGAGATGTGTGTATATATATATTTGATTTCCCACTCCTCAGTGCAAAAGGCATGACACCCACAGCTTGCTGGACTAAAAAAAATGTGAAAGCTTCTCTTCCATGTGTCATGGACTCCTAGAATGATTGTACACATGTTAAAATGGAGCACCTCCTATATTCTTCCTAACTGTTGTTTTCTGGAAATTCTCTTGTAGAAAAATACATATTTAACAAGTGGCAATTTGAGAGTTCAGTTTACTGAAGATTCAGAATATGCTTGCTTTTCTTCTTTTATATCCTTGTGTCATGGTAAGCTTTTAGAATAATTATTTTGTCTTTCAATTTCCCTACTTTCACAAATTCACTGGGCTAAATGTTGCAGTGGTTTTGAAGTCTAACATATATAGTCTATCTTAACTTTTTTTCTGGTGAGTAAATTATGTACACGTCACAGCCCTTCTACTATTTAGTCTTTGAGAATCTGAAACACTGATGTTTTCTGATTTTTTCCTCCCCCTTTAAGAGGTACATGGTAATTTATGTTGGAAAGGGTCCCAGGTAGCATATCTAAGAGAAAACTTTTGAAGTCCTCTTTCTACAATCTGGAAAAAAAAATCTCCTGCCCAGTTTTGGTTGCAGGTTATAGAAGGAAACTAACTGCATCTAAGCATCAATATACTCTAAATTTACTTTAATTGTGTTTAAAAGAACATAATTAAAATTTATTGGAACAAAACCCAAATGTTAAAAAATATTCTTCTGAGCATTTCTCCTGTGAGAACAGGTGGACAGAGTTGGGGTTGTTCAGGCTGGAGAAGAGAAAGCTCTGGAGAGACCTTGTTGCAGCCTTCCAGTACTTAAAGGGGACTTTAGAAAAAGGGGAGAAACTTCTTAGCAGAGTCTGCAGCAATAGGACAAGGGGTAATGATTTTAAACTTAAGGAGAGTCATTTTAGATATAATGAAGAAGTTTTTTACAAGGGTGGTGAAACACGGGAACAGGTTGCCCAGAGAGGTGGTAGATGCTCATCCCTGGAAGTGTTCAAGGTGAGGCTGGACAGGGCTATGAACAACCTGATTGCCTTGAAGATGTCCTTGATCATTGCAAGAGAGTTGGACTAGATAACAATTCTGCTTCTCAAAAGCTGTTAAAAACCCCCAAAATAATAAAACCTATAATTCCATCCAAGACAAATAAATGAGCATCCAGTTTGTCCCCTTGAATTTGTCAAGTCGACATGGAAAGGAAAACATACCCAAAGTGATACAAAACATATGGCCGGGTGAAATAGGCCAAAAGTTCACTTAACGTCACCAGTTATTAAATGCTGCACCTGTTAACAGGTTCTGACAGTAAAAGTCTAAAGATACAGCAAAACAGACACCCATCACTGTTTGTACTTTCTCTGAAGTAGTCTCTGTTGGAAAAAAAAATAAGGTTTCAGAAGATGCTAGATCAGCTTCTGGGAGCACGGACTTTAACACTGAGAGTGACAGGTTTCTTTTTGCACTTGACAGTCCACATTAGTTTGAGCAGTGAAACTGGTTTTTTCCTTCTCACTTTGCTCCCAAATAACTTATTGAACACATTAGCTTCACAGGTTTCCAGCTGGGAGATTCTTTACCATCTTCTCTTGCAATATTGTGCAACATGTCAAAGATGATACTTAATTCACTTTAAATATTTAAAAGCTGAAGAAAATGCATAAAATAAATAGAATCAAAGTCCATATTACTAAAAAAAGCTTACATTACCCTCCTCCATTGTATCTACATTGTCCTCTTGGGATATCAAGGAGCTATAAAAAATCTCCTTATATTTACTTATCCACACATCCTTAATCAACCCATTGTTCAGTTCATATAAAAATCAATTTTAAAATAGTGTTTTCCCATCATTTAAGAACTTATATTTCTAATGACAAGTTAAGTTAAAAAACAAACAAACAAAAAAAACCCACTAAAACCAAACCCCCTAGATAATATTTTAAAGACAATCACAGATGAAGTTTTATGAAGAAAGAATCACTTTTTTGAACTGCTGACAAAATTATGACAGAAATAGTGTATTTTTAAGTTGGCATACATTTAACCTTATCTTCCAGATGAGAAACTGAATAGTTTTTAACATAAAGCATCCAAGACCAGAGATATCAGCTGAAAAAAATCTTTTAAAACACAGCTGAAAGATGAGGGTGCTCATGGGACTTCACTACACTGAAGTCAGAATTCCCATCTGTTCTGGACTATTTTTTCCATGCTCCAAGTAACACTGCAAGATTTCAAGAGACCCAAACTGAGGTCTCTCTTAGAACTAAGCTAGAAGACTGAGAGGAGGTTCTATGGTTCAGATATTTGGGTATCTCCCAGCTCCCAAAACCTCCTGTCTATGGAAGAGTCTCTTGTGTGCAGACTAACAGACTTTCAGCAGTTCACATCCGTGACACAGAAAGACATGGAAATGAGAAAAACATAAGTACAGAATACATGTGATGAAGTCCACACCTTTGAATGCCATACTGTTTACTCAAGGGGGAAATCTAAGTGTGGTAAACCCCTGCTTTTGAAATAAAAGCTACTTTTATCCAGTATATTTAAAGTTAAGGCAACCCCTCTTACGTGCAAAGAGGGGTTTATGCACAGAAACATCTGTGCCAAGAGTAGATCAGACGGATCCATTCCTGAGCTGGGCTGAAGCCGTGGGAAGCGTCGCAGAGCCCGAGCCAGGACGGCGGCGGCAGCGGGCACTGAAAGCACCTCCTGAACGCCCGGGCTCACCCCAGGCTTCTAAACACTGCCCCAAGCAAAAGCCTCTCCAGCCAACCTCTGCTTAGCATTCTTCTTTCACAAACTTTTTTACACTTCCTTGGGAGGGGAGGGGGGCACAGAACACTGGAAGAAAAACCCACCTGTATCTTTCATCCACAGCAACCCAAAGGGAAAACAGCCACCCAAGTCTCCGGCAAACACGTCCCGAGCGGCGGCAACAGGAGCCCCGATACCCCGGGCTGCCCTCCCGGGCGGAGGTCGCCAGCAGCCCAGAGGGGACAGCCCTCGGAGCCGCAGGGCGCTCCCTCTGCGCGGGACGGCCCGCCCACAGCCTCCTCCTTCTCCCCTCTCGGGCGGGCTGCGAGGACATCCAGCTTCGGGAGGGCGGCAGAGAGTAAACAGATGGCTTTTACTGAGTTAAAGAAGAGGAGCGGCGAGGCGCATCTCGTCCCGCTTCCGCCCGCGGCTCCCGGCGCAGCGCCCGCAACTCCGCCCGCGCCGGGGCGGTGCCGCAGCACCGAGCGCCCTGGGATCCCGCACCCAGCGTCCCGGGATCCCGCACCCAGCGTCCCGCGATCCCCCAGCGCCCCGCGATCCCGCAGCACCCAGCGCCCCGTGATCCCGCACCCAGCGTCCCGGGATGCCGCACCCAGCGTCCCGTGATCCCGCACGCAGTGCCCCGCGATCCCGCAGCACCCAGCGCCCCGCGATCCCGCCCCAGCGTCCCGTGATCCCGCACCCAGTGCCCCGCGATCCCGCACCCAGCGCCCCGGGATGCNCGTCCCGTGATCCCGCACCCAGTGCCCCGCGATCCCGCACCCAGCGCCCCCCGATCCCGCAGCACCCAGCGCGGCTGCCCCTCCTGCGCCAGGGGTGCTCCTCCAGGGTGTCCCTGGTAGTGCCGCACGTCTGCACAGCAAGCTGGGCTGGACACTCTTTTCACGCTTACTGCTGGGAAACACTTTTTCGGGTTTTGTTAAGCAAGCGG
>JACBWW010000007.1:15378325-15463568 GCA_020086605.1 Lanius collurio | reverse complement strand
CTTCCTTCCTTCCTTCCTTCCTTCCTTCCTTCCTTCCTTCCTTCCTTCCTTCCTTCCTTCCTTCCTTCCTTCCTTCCTTCCTTCCTTCCTTCCTTCCTTCCTTCCTTCCTTCCTTCCTTCCTTTTTCGCTCTTTCTTCTCTAGTAAGCAGGTTAATTTGGTTCTGTTACAACCAAAAATTTCATTTAAAAAAGCTTTCACTTATTTAAAGATTCTTCAAGCATGACACCAGTGAAAATTTACATGTGAAATGTTCAGAAAAATAACTTCAAAATTACTGGTTGTATATACTATGCTTTTTTTTTAAGCTAAGTAAAGAAAAAGTCGAATTATGTAAATTGGTAAGCATCAGAAGTTAAATGAATTTGAAGTAACTATTGGTTTTTAATTGGAACAGTGTGCAACAAGCCCAACAATAGACATACTCTATTTGATTTATGCACACATAAAAAAACACATTTTGAGTCATTCTGGTAATTTAATTAATATTTTTAAATCTGGAAAGGGACTCAAAATTACCAGCTAGTAATTTTTCCTGTATAAGTCGGGAGCAGAATCAATTTTTCTACAGTGCTGTCCCATTCTCACCTCTTTTTTATCACTTGGTCCTGGAGGGGTAGTTTTTCCATCTACATAGTGTTTTCTTGAGGTTGAAAATTATTTCCATTCATTTTAAAGCAAAGCACAGTCTGTCAAAGCATGGTAACAAGATTTCCAGTGCAACACAAAGTGAACTTCTCATGAGCTGGTATCTCAGAGCATTTAAAAAGAATATTTTCAGCTCCACAGTTGTCATTATTCTGATCACTTTCAATTCATGTACTTAGCACTCCAGTCTCTTCTTATGGAAAATAAAGGAAATCCCTATGGCAATCTTTCTCCCTTGCTTACAATTCCCTGCAGCAAAATGCCTCTCTGCCAGAAAAATATGTCTTAGCTGGACCCAGATTTCATTCTTGTCAAAAATATAAATGGAATTTGAAAATGCGTCTCTCATGTTTCTTTTGGTTGCTTTACTTCCACCATTTTTTTCCTAGGGTCTCTTCCAAACTTTCATTTCCTTAGTCTTCCTGTGTTACCCTTCCTCAGGTAAAATCTCAAATCTTATAAGCCTGTCATGATAGAGTGGGACTAAATCTTGACTTTCAATTTTCAGGATAGACTTTCAGCTTAGCTTAATAAAAAGAATTTTCTTATTTTTTTTTTCTCTGAAAGTTTTGTGGTTAAAACAGAATGTTGGTGCAAATGGAGGACGAAGATGGTTTCATTCTCAGAATGTTTCTCTCAGAAAAATGCATCAGATGATGTCTCACAAAATTATCAACTTCATGACATTTTCTGTCACTCAGGAAAAGCAATGGTTGTTATATTTCTGAATTGCTTGTTTGTGAAGCTGAAGTAGATGATAGCTTTGTAGCAGGTCTGTGAAGACATGTTGAGCAGTGAAAGTGATTGTCTCTTTATTTTTATTAAATTAAAATTCAGTTTTAATTGGTCAATGCTAAGCTACCACCTCTTTGATTCCAAAATTAGAAATCTACAATCTCCCACAATTTCATATAAAATTAACACTAGCTTTCATTCTTCATGAAAAATATACCTATGCATCAAGTTCATCTTTCGACGTAAATTGTCTATCAACATTTTCCCACACAGTTCACATCTACCTCTCAGATGTAGCCAAGATATAATTTGTGCTTAATTTACAGAAAAAAAAAATAATAACCATGTTAGAGGTATTTCAGAGTGTTACACATTCAGAGGCATGTTTTAAGCAGGGATAATTTGTAAAATACTTTTTTTTTGCATTCTATTTCCCTTTAGATCTAGTTGTAGAACAAGGTTTTGCAGTAGATGTAATACAGGTTGCCAACAGGAGCAGCCATGTTATGTAAGACCAAGGTTACTTTTGAAATTCAGCAGATTTTTTAGCAAGAAGACATTTGGTTTTTCTTGGCATTAGTGATTACAAATCCCTAAGAGAATACTTTGGAGGCTTTAGAAAAATCCTGGCCAAAAAATATAATTGAATGAGATTGACATTCACATTCTGCAAAAACCAATTAGCTGAATACCTGTCATGTTCCATAGTTAGCACTGCTGCTTTCTGAAAACAAGAATGGACATCTCAGTCAAATGCCTGCCAAGCCTGTGTCAGAACTTCAACAATAACCAGCAAATCCGCAGTAGAACTGGCTGGCTGAAGAAACCAGCCACGTGAACAACCTGTGTGGTGAACATTGTGTGGAATGCCCAATGTTTCCTTCCTTGTCTCCTCAGTGACCCAGTGAAGGCCGGGACACACATCACTTGCTCTGGGATCTTCTACAAGGTGTGATGGCAGGATTGCTCTGATGTTTCAGGATGTGTCCTCAGACACAAGTTCCTCTCCTAATCCAGAGTAATGACCAAGGCTGCAAATATTTATGGGTACTCAAGCACCTGGTAGGACTCTGAGGTTTCTGAAAGTCAGCTCTGCTTATATTGCTTTTCTGAGTTCTGCCTGTGATGGAACCCCTGTCAGCCGATGGGCTGTAGAGACTTGAGAGAATAGGCCTGTGCAAGAGGCAGGTGTTAGTACTGTGCCAACCACCACAGCTTCTGCCAGTCATCTCACATGACTTGAGTGCAGCAGAGCACTAAAATGTTGGTCTCTTTGGACTTCAAGCATCAAAGAGAACGGATTTCTTTTGGGTTTGATTTAGATTCATTCTCCCAGAATGGAGTTTATCTCCTCTTTGTGGTTATCCTAAAACTGAGCTGTGCTAGGGAAAGAAAGTGGGATTGGGCTCTGGGGCTTGAAGGAAGAATAGCTTCTCTCAGACAGGTTTCTGCCAGAAATATGGAAGCACAGCACAGTATCAACTTCCTCCTGGAACAGGGTGTTCCTTGGATGTAGCTACACATACAGTTTGAGAGGGAGCATCTCCTGCTGACTTACAGATTCAGTGGTAGGAAAGGTAGACTTTAGCCTTTATGATTGAGATTAGGCTATATTTGGTAAAAATATGAGCAAGACAAAAGATATGCCTGTGGAATAATACCTGTACAATTCTGATCTGTGTATATTTAAAATGAGTATATTTTCTAGATGAGTATTATTTTGAGTCTGTCTCAAAATATATCAACCTACCTAACAGGACCCCTGAATGTTTGCAGGAGGCACATCAGTGATAATTTTCCAAAGCTTGATGGATTCAACCCAACCACTAGCAAACTAAATTCTACAAAATCCTCAAGTATAGGTGTATGCATGCAGGAATAGTCCTTAACTTAATAAGCAACAATCCTTGCAAAGCAGAGGCTGTAGTTCTTCTGACAGAGTGAGTTCATTACAGTATTAACATGTAAAAGGAGAGTTGAGAAATATGTACGTGCTGGGCAGGTGTTAACTGCTGCTGGGCATGCAAGTGGCAATTACATTTTAACAAAATATGGACAATTACATTTTTTTTCTATTCGTTCCTGTGCAAAAGGATAACAAACATTTGAATGGTAGTGCTTAAACATCACCTGGATTTATGGATTATTGTGTTCTGAAAACATATTTTTGCTATAGCATGCTGCAGATCTCTGACAGAGGCATGACAAAGCGTACAGTAGAAAAGCCTACTTAACATAAAAGAAATAAATGTTGGATTCCAGAATGTAAGGAGAGGAAACACAGCCTTGCATTTTTCCTAGTATCCTGGGGTTTTCTGCCATTCGATGAATTCTCCTGTGAATCCATCCCCCCACCCTCATTGTTTGGTTTTGTTGATGGGACTTTTCTTTTGAGCTATTTGGGGGGTTTTTCATTAGCTGGAAACAGAGTCACTTCTTGTTCAGCATTTATGGAGTTACAGTCCGTGACAGAGGACAAGAATAACGGGATATAGCCAATAATACCCTTGGGAGCAACTACGGCAGAAGTAGCAATGATTTCTTGTCTTTCTGAAGGTAAAATCTTGCAGCAACTTTTCTATTTGTTCCTGTCAAATGCAGCCAAAAGATGGCAGCATTTTATTCAGCATCGAGGTGTGAGCCTTGGGACTAAACACAGGCTGCAACTCAACACCCTTTCTGATTGGAAGCAAAAAAAAAGTTCAACTTCAAATGAAGTAGACAGAATTTCATTATAATCCTTGCTGAATATTAACCATACCAAAATGTGCTTATATCATATGTAAGGATAATTGCTACTGCATTTTTTCAGTAATTTAACTTAAAACTGTTTAACTATTGTTTTGAGAGACTGGAATCAGATTTATTTTCCACATACTTTTGTGTCTCACATCAATTCACAGCTGTAGTCAATCCTGAAATTCAATCTGTTAATTTTGGACATGGGAAAGGAGAGATGTGGAAAATTTTGACAACTTCATAGGAGTTTTCTCTGCAGTGAAACCTATATAGATTTGTTTGTTAATTTAATAATTACTTTCAGCAAACTTTCCATTCCCGTGAGATGCAAGATCAGCATTATTTCAGTCCTAGAAATGTAGAAAGTGAGGCCAACAGAGTTATCCAGCTTCTTAACTGGTGCCCTCTTGGCGTCCTTTTCTTGGTTATCTGCACGCATTTTTCCGGATGCCACAAAGCACTCCTGCAGGTGTGAAACACATTTGAAACCCCAGCCTGAAGTGACTCATGATGTAGCAGAACTTTGTCTACATAATTGCCTTTGATTCTGGACCACATTATAAAGGGAGCTCAAACTCTTGCAACTTGCTTTACAAAATAAGTAGCTTAACTGACACTATTGAACACATCAGGTTGTTTATATCTTAATTTGTAAAAAAATAATGAGGGGTTTTTTTTCTCCTCCAGTTTTATCAACACTAATGGTTTTGCTAAAGTCCTTGCAGTTACTTTCCAGATGATATGGTGCAACCTCATGGAGGTAAACCAGCTAATCAATGCCTGCAGCACATACACTTTATTAATGCACGTGGATTTAAGGGTATTAGTGTGCAATAGCTGTAACACTGCTGACACTTTGTCCCAAACCTTTCAGAGTCACTTGGCTAATTCAGATGAATGAAACACTCTTAAGTCTGTCATCTCTGCCTTGAGGCTTGAAAAGCCTCCTGGGTACTGACTAATATTTTGAGGCCTACCAGACTAATTAAGAGGGCTGAAATTTAACTTGTAAATGCAGCCCTGCTGTTGTGTGCTGAATACTTCATATCTGATGCCTGGTAGATGTCTGCACTTGTTGATGTTGGATCCATGCACCAGTGCCAGCTCTTAGCATGTGTGAGCACATGCCTGCACTTGCAGCAACAGCACTCAGATGAAAACTGTTCAAGCAGCCAGGATCTCATAGTTATCCATTACCAGCACTACAGAGTCCCCACAGGGACCGTGGGCAAGAGGTTGTCACCAGCACCATGCAGTAAGTCTTTTGGTTTACTGGTTTTCATCGCCTTTTAACGCTAGGGAAAAAATTGCTTTCAGCTTTAAACAAATAGCAGACTGTTTTGTACTGGAGAACAAAATTATTGCATGGAAATTTAAATATTTTCAGCTGATCTAGACAGAGTGTGTGAGAGCAGCCAAAGCTGCTTGCACTAATAAGCAATTGGTTTCAAGCTTTTCAGGAAATCATTTTACAAGATGCTACAAAAATACAACTTTATTGATGGCTGAACTTTATTAAAAATTATCACTGTGTGTATGAGGCTTCTCAACTCCTATTATCTGTAAAACTTGCTCCAGTTTACATGATCATTACATCTTGGCTATAGAGAAACTGAAAATAATCAAGGCAGAGGGGACCAATGGTGCGAACAATCATTGTCCTGAGGAGCAAAAGAAATTACGGGGTCCTGTATGTCCTCATCCCTTACCCTGGACCTAGCCAAGGTAACACAATCATCTGCTTTTTACTCCTTGAGGGGCCTGATTGCAACCCCATTTTTCTTTGAGACAAAGGAGAATAATATCACTCATGCACAGAGCTTTGGCCTTGTGAGCTTAAGCAGTCAAACTCTGGGCTGCTGAGGGGATGCCAGGGAAAATAAGCAAGGTTATGAGTTCCAAAAGGGTTAATAAATCAAACTCAAGCAAAGAGATTTTTAGAGAGTTTTCTAAGCCATCCATTGCTTATAATTTGGTTCTTTTTAACTATCAAAGTAAATCTAAAAGTATCTGTGTCTGTTAGTGACGCTGAAATAACAGTCTCAGAGGAAATAAAGTCTTGGCACATGGAATGAGTTAATCCACTTGAACATAATTCTAAACACAGAAAATATTGTCTAGAGATTTCTTTATTGGCAGTAAGCATAAAGAGTCTGTCCATTTGGCCTGCCAGGGCCTCCAATGGGAATGGAAGTGAAGCTGAACATTAAGGTCAGCAGATCTCCAGCCATAAATGGTCAGAAAGAAAGCAAAACTCTGGATCCACCTCTTTCTGCAAAGCTAAAGAAACACATTATTCTTTCTGAAGTCTGGAGAACTGTTCTTTTCCAGCATGATTTTTCTTCTATTTTTAACCTAATTCCTGAGTATGAATCACACCAGAGTTGATGGAGAACACATATACACTTGATGTAATTTGACCCAAGGTTTCTACATGGATAGTTATTGGGAGCCTTGCCCTAGGATCCATTGGCATGGCAGCAACATGATGAGGTAAAAAATGGAAAATAAAATTATTCTGAAACATTTCTCTATGTCACAGTCTTGTGCCCCTATGTGTGTATACCTACTGAGTTCTACAATTTTGATTTGGACCCAAAGTCCTAAAAATGCCACTTATAAAAAGGCCTTGGTGTTTTTCAGTGCAATTCCAAGCCTGACACCAAAGCAACTGGAGAGAAAAATGAGGGAACTAACTTCTCCTTTCCCAGTTTTCATGTCACATGGGTGTTGATTTAATAAACTGATTTTCTTCTATCTGGAAAAAGAAACTAGGTTGATGCACTTTTTCTCATTCCTAAAGTTTTATAGTATATGTTTCATTGGGTCATTTTGTGATAAGCACTTCTATTTTATAAACACCTGTATATACAGCCTCAGAACTACTGAGGGAAACTGACAGACAGCTCCAAAAATTCATGAAAGTCAGTGGATTTAATCTGAGATTTTCAATGCTTACACAGTTTGTTCCTCATTTGCAGCCTTTTGCACCTAGAGTGTTTTCCCCACTAGAACAGAAAGCAAGCCACCTTTTATTTGTGTGAAATCTGAGTACAGGGTGCCGTAAGCATTACCAAATGTCACTGTTTGTTCTCGTCTCTCTGTTACTTCACCCCTAATTATACTGGACCACCAGAGAAAAGGATGTTACAATTCCACCTCAAAGTCCTGCTGACTTCATTAGCAGCTGGAATAATCAAGGACAAGATTTTCAAGATTTCCATTTATCATGAAGAATAATAGCTGCTTTCTCTTGGTCTTTTCAAGAGGACTGTCAGAAGAATACCTGCAGTTTCTAATAAAAAGTGAAAAGTACTGCTCCAGTTAAGTGGTTGAGAAACAAGAGGTAGTAAAAACCCAATACAGATTGCTAAATCCCATCTGATTAGCAAGAAATTACATTTTCTTTTGCTGTCTCTCTGCATTTATCTTTCCTCATGGTATTTGCATTAGCAATACAGCTAAAATGGGCACTTAACCAAATTACATGGTTTCAGCCATACATTTCTATTAAGAGGAACTTTCTATAAATTAGTCAGACGTACTCTTGATGCTTTTGTGTGACTCCAGCTGCTAATTAAAAGTGGTGGTGGCCAGCAGAGCAGGGTGAGCTCACGTCTCCTGTAACGATCGATATTCTCTTCCAGAAGCACTTTGTCCCTCTTTGTCCCTCCAAGCCTCTGCTGGCGTCATTGCTACCACTTCCATTGAACTGGATGGGGGCAATCAAGTATACTTTAAAAAACAAATCTTCCTTCCAAAGAGGGGCTTGGCAGGACTTCAGCTGCAACAGCATGAATCTGAGGCCTTGACTCCATATCCACCAAAACCTGAAGATTTCCAAACTTGTGTTTGATGGGAAGTTTCTCAAGCCCTCTCTGGCTGTGTTTTTGCATCCCTCCAGAGTGGTTCCTGTCAAGCACTGAGTGGCTCACACTGGTCGGTGTCTTGGAAGGCTGCAGCTTCTGCACACAGTGCAGTGAAGAGCAGCGCAGAGATACTGAGCTGCTTATCACACCAGCTGCACTATCACAGCCTGGTTAGCATTACTGAGTCAGTCAGACCTGATCACTCCTCACTGCAGTGGAGACATTCACATCGAGTCCCTTCTGCCTCAGTACAAGATGGTTGTTCTCATCTGAACAAATTCAGCTGGAGCAGCCTTCACCCAAGCTAGAACTGTCCTTGGATTCCTGGAGTCATCCCTGAGGGCTTCTTTTCCATTTACATTGAATGAAACACTGTTTAAAAAAACCCAGAATCTCAAACCCCTCCTCCATGAAATGTGCACCCTTCAAGCACCTTCTCTTTACATGCCATGCCTCTATTATTCTCTCTGCGTGGAGGCAGAGTTCCAGTGGGAAGGTGGAGGTGCAAAATGTGGTAGTTGTTGCCACCTTTCTTGGCAGTAGAAGGCTCAACTTCAGTGTTAAACTGGAGCTTTTTTTGATAAATAAATACCATTGAATGAGGTCATACCAGAAGCAGGTGGAAAAGGTTCCTAGATCTGTATTTCCCCCTTTCTTGCATGGGCTGTAGCTGCTGCATCTGCCAGAGGCATACTGGCCTGCTTTCAAGTCATTTCATGCCCTGCTGGCAATGTCACCTACTTGGCAGCATCCTGCCACTGTGAAACAGCAGGCCATGCCAAGTGCTCTCCTGTACGCTTGATGGTCACTCCAAGGCACAGTGCAGAAACTTGCTGCTGCTCACAAACCTCCTCACCTCTGGCATCACATGGACATTCAGAATATGGATAACTCACAGAATATAGAGCAAAGAGAAAAAGGAATACCAACACTTTCCCCTTTCCAAATTTGAAGAGAAAACCTTGGATATTCCTCAGCTCCTGCAAATGACAGCAATAGGTGCCTGCATGCAGGAGGTCTGTGTTTGTGTTCCATTTCACATCAGGGATGTGCTTTTGGAGGAATTACCCCAATTGTCACTACTTAACTGTAGTCCAGTTTACACTGCAGAGGGATCTTTCTTGCAGATGACAGGAAGCCAAAAGATGTACAGCCAGAGCATATCTAGCATGCCTAGTCCTCAGTAGCCCCCCAGAATGCAAATGGTGTGCAGATGAGCTACCCAAATCCAGCTGTTTCATTCTACAGGAATCTTCTCACTGCCCTCACTAACACAAAGCCAAAGCTGACTGCTCCCAGCCCTGACTGGGCACTTGAAGTGTCTTCAGCCACACCAGAGCTCAACCATGCAGCTCTGTCCCTTTCTGTGAGTGAAACAGGTACTGGACATGGACTTCACACCAGGATTCTGCTGGAGCTAACCCTGCTCAAGGAGCATTTATAGCCTTTAAAAATAAAATAAAAATAAATGTTACAAATGCCTTCATGCTGAAAAATTCTGGAAAATTCCCAAATGAAGAAGAACCTCTGTATGAAAAACAATCTATGTAGGAACCGGTCATCTGATGCACACTGCACTTGAGCAGCCAAAGTTTTGTCCATAAGCTATATCTTGGGATTTTTCATGATGAAACAGAGGAGGCAAACTTTAGGAACCCTTTTCAGTCTTTACATTGCTAATTTATCTTAATCTAAACAGCAAATCTCATAGCTACTTGTTGAAATAATATGCTAAACCTAAATGCCTTTTTGCTCAAATCTGGAAAAAAAATATACATATTTGAAAATCTTATAGACTGTAGACATTTTTTCTCTTCCATTTGGAGTCAAAAGGATGTGTTATTTCAAGGGTTTTTTTAAGCCAGTGCAATACAATATTACTGTTAATTTCTTCTGTCTAAAACAGAAGAATTGAGTCATAAAATTTTCCCACTGAACTGTGGGAAACCATTTAAAAGATAAGATGATAAATAATGCTGTAGAGACAAAGAAAATCAATTACCAGTGCTGGAACCATTTGAAAATACCATTCTGGAATGACTCAACAACCTAATAGGTTCAATTTTCTGCTTTCCTCAGAAAACCTATTATTTCAGCTTCTCTCATAATGTGGTATAACTTGATCTTCAGACTGTTTGTTTTGACCCTTTCAAAAGGCTGAATAGACTTTAGGACTTGGCATCTGTGCATTTGATCTTATGCCAGCTTTCCTCTTTTGCATAAATGTTTCTTCTTCTCATAATATCCATCCCACTGAAGCAGTTTACCAGAGGAATTGTATCCTTGCTCAGCCTTTTCTTCACTAGACTATATAAACTATGGATGTCTATCCCTTCAGTGGAGTTTATCATGATCTGTGGAACCTAAGAGTAGTATAGATGCATTCATGGGTTGCTGTGCCTGACCTAATATATCTCTCAGCTGGCACTATCACCCTTGTCAGATTAATTTCTGCTGTGTTCTTTTGACATAACATCTTTCCAAGAGTTTTGAAGATTTCATCTTTAACAACTTGCAGTATCGACATGATAGTTTTGATATCTCACTTCCATTCACCTTCCTGGCACCACCTGGAGGTGGAATATGGATGCAGACATGGATAGGAATCAGAATGGAATTACATGAAACTCGTATCTGAAAGGAGACCAGAAGAGCATGCAGAGATTCTGAAGTTCTGTGAACTCTTATCTCCAGTGAGAAATGTGTGAACACACATATTCTGTTCAAAAGAGCGGAACAGAAGGCTTTTTTACCATTTATCTCCATTAATATGAACTTAATGCTTCAAACGTGCAATAAAAATGTGTCTGCACTGTAAAACACAGAAAAATTTACTAGGATCATGTAAATAAGAGCAGTGATAACAGATGTATAAATAAACAGGATATCATAGCATTCAATTTTCATTTGGCAGCTATCTCAAAAGCTGTTCCTGTGGGAAAGTTATCACACATTACAAGTCTTTACTAACCCATGTAAATATATTTGTCTGGTTCCTATTTGCCTTGTTACTGATGTAAGTTGGAAAATTGCCATCTCAGAGAGCAGACTTGGGCTCTCAGCACTGTTACCAAGTTTCTGGCTTTGCGCTGAGGTGTGTGGTGGCTCTTGAAGTCAGAGTCCATCCACACACAGACCAACAGAAGGAGTTTGATGCCTGAAATTCACAGCAAGTCCCCTTCTGACTGTCAGATGTTTTCACCCAAACCCCCCCATTTTTCTGTACCATGTCTTGAATGATGGCAAATTCTCTCAGATGAATACGTACATATGAAGTTGAGCGTATTTTCTTTTCAGTTAGCTGTCTCTGTTTAGAGTATTAGGTAGCTTTCTTCAAGCTAATTAATGAAAATTAGTGTTGCAAGTGCAGCATCAAAAGATTCAACTCTGATAAACATACCAACAGTATCAAACAATCATATCCACAATGTGAGAACAGTGTAGAAAAGTGAGAAAAAGTAACAAATACAGAAAAACTATCATGACTTCTTTGTACTTGTATCATTTGGGGTCAGATTTTGCAGGTTTTTTTTCCCAACAGTAAGCATTGTAGAAGAGAATCTATAGGTATGACCTTTCATGGCATGAGAAAATGAAATATTCAGGTTTTTGTCTCCTTGGGAAAGGAGGAAAAGGAACAGAGAACCAGCTGTGTTTCCTTGGTAAAAAGGCATCAGGGATCCATGAAACTGTGGGTTATGGGCTCCAATGGGACAGTATACTCTTGAGCATATAGCAAATGGTGACTGGAGAAGAGATTGACCAAAATTCATTTAAGAGATTTATAAAAGCCTGGAGCCAGGAGGAGGTCACAGTTCATCTCTTGTTATCTAACAGAGGTAAGATGCATATTGATCTGATTTTGAACAGTGGAAAACAAAGCCACAACCTCAGTTGAGAAAGGTTGCAGAGTTTGACATGAACATGCATCAGTTGTTATTCAGGATCTTAAATTAAGGACACAACCTCAGTCCACAGAGAGCTGTGTGAGGCTGAAGCTTTGGGTAGCTTTATTATAGAAACAAATTTGGGTAGCTACTTGGAGCTCTGTCTCGTGAGATTAACTTTGCAGAACCTTGCACAAACATGCAGGAAGACATAAAATGTGAAGTGACATTGGCAAAAAAGGGAAAACGGACACTTTCAGGAAATAATAATTCATAACAAGTTCAGGAATAATTTAAAAATGTTTCACAATTTTTAATAATTTATTGTCTTTTTTCCTTTTCCATCAATTTTTTCATTATTTTGCTCTTCTCTCCAGTTCTCTCTTCACAGAATGAGCTTATTGGGAAGGTTGATTATGGCAGTAAAAGCTAGTGGATACTTGTGTTTTGTCATCTGCTAGAACAAAATCAGTATATGAAATCTAATGTAAGATAAGATCAGCCATTGCTGCCACCTGTTACAAAGAACTTCCTGCAAGGTTTTGCTTTCTAAATTAAGAGGAATGCATAGAAGAAAGAGTGCGAGACAAAAAATATAGAGACGAATCTGGAAATGCAAAATAAAAAGTAAAATTTTATCAAACGTTCTTAAATTCACAGGATACTCTTTGTCAAACATCAAAAAGTGGTACTTTGTAATTCATCTGGATGCTTATGCCCTAAGGGATCTATGTTCAGCTGAAATAAAGAAAAACAGATGCTAACCCAATTTAAACACTGGCACGAAGAGCACATGTTCCAGAAGTTGATTGTATCCTTTGCTTCTCTTTTAAGTAGTGTAGCTGGGACCACCAGGGGCTCAGACTGAACTTAAGTATACTGGCTGTTTATGCTCAGCTTGCCCTGTGGTGTCCCCTGCCCTGGCTATGTTGCTTGGAACACTTAAAACCACCCCTTTAACTTGGAAGTTTAGGGTTAGCATGATTATCTACACGAGAGCACCCAGATAAGGTGACACACCTCATCTGAGGAAAGCTTTTATGGGGAAGGCTAAGAAAATATCTTAGAGATAATCCTGCCAAGCTCAGCAAAGTGTCTTGAGAAACAGGTCAGTACAAAGGTGTGTGCCTGGCTGGCTGAGGAGAAATGCATTATGGCAGTGGAGCTGGCTGAAGTTTAGTTGCTGGCCAATTACATTTTGTAATTTGTGATTTTGTGAGCCAGTCACACAGAGGATAGATGCTGCATTCAAAGCTGTGGCAGCTGTTAGAAACAATACCTTGGATGAATTTCTCTAGATCTGTCACTCGCTATGATAAATTTAAGCAGCTGAACCTGCACACATTCGCTTGGAAGTGACAGCTGACATTTCCTAACACTATTACATGGAAAAACCATGACAGATGGACAATCTTGTCAGGAGCAGCATTTGCTCATTTGCTTTCTATGCTACTGTGCTGAAATTCAAGATTACTTGAAAAAAAATAGCTGTATTAAAAATGTGCAAGTTGCAAAGCTGAACACTTCAGAAGTTTCTAAAGTGTCCTTATGGCCCCTTCTACATATGAACCACTATAAATCTTTAATTACATGCTCACACACTGTTTTGCACTGAACATTGTCTTGGGTAGTAGCTGGATATTCAGTGTTTCTCTTTCTGTCATTCAGAGGGACCTAGTTTAGCACATTTCACCCAAACTGAACACAGAAAATTGTGCTTGATGAACCTGTTATGTTCCCACCATTGTCACTGAGAGTGACTGAGAATGACATAAGAATGACCTTGTTTCAATGATTCTTTTCCTTATTTAAGTATTCCTTATTTAAAATGGGGGAAATGAGCTGCAGGCAGAGTGACCAAAGATGGCAAGTGCCTATCCACTGCAAGAGTCCAACATGAGACTGATCTTTGTTTATAATATCTATATATTATGAAGCACAACCCACCCTTTCACCCCTTGCTGGTGAAAGGTACTGCTGATACTTTTAATGTGTCCCATCTCCCATGCTGTGGCTCTCAGGACACTTCAGTTATGCTTTGTGGGATTGGCTTAATGTATTATCTTGTACCAATTAACGTCAATGGCTTGTCAATAGCAATTAGAAGTTGCCACTTCTGTAATTCATTTAACTCTTCCTAATAATGCTTTACACAAGGTCTGCATCACCTCCCTCCTCAGAAGTTGATGTCTTAATGGTAACTCCTATGAAGAGCTAGGAAATAAATATAGACTGCCTTTTCACAGCTGTCACCCTCCAGAATGACAGCAAGGACAAGCAAAGTGCATTGCCACTGCCTGTGCTATGGACACATGTAATCCCACAATGTCTTGTTTTGACAGTACCAAATATTTTCTCAGGGTGCTTTGCCGCACACTCACAATTAGTCTTGACTGAACTTTAGAATTTCAGTTTTGGAAATTCTGACAATGAAAATTAAATATAACCTGAATGTTAGACAACATTTTAAACTTAAATGCTTAAAAGTTTTCTCTTACCCATGTATGGTAGGACACTCTCATGAAAGGAAACATGGTGAGCATTGTGAAGCACAGCTTCTTCTGAAGACTAAATTCTTCATTTTATGCTCGTACAGAGTATGCTGCCTGAAGTACCAACACCTTCCATGCTGTACCATCAGAGAGGACAGAGCACAGCGTGAAGTCCAGAACTGAGCCTGCCCAGAAGCCAACCTTCTAAGCACAACTTCTGAAAGGAGCTATGGTTTCTGTTCTACTCAAACTCAAACACCTGGAGGTTCACTTATTCAAACATAGTATTGTATTTCAACTTCCCTGGTAGACTCTTGAAGCATTCCACAAGGAAATTTAGCTTTTTCTACCAATTTATTTCAAAGGAAACTACTCTCCCATTATTAATATTTATTATCTTTCATTTGCATGCTTCTCTCATGTTTTTTTTCCTTGTAAAAAAACCCAGTATAGTATCCTTTCTCAATTCCCCAAGAAACTCCAGTACCTTCTGTGTACATCTGGTTTTCCCATTCGTTTCCTTCCCCGTTTTTGCATACTAAAGCCAGTGAGCCTTTGAATGAATTAAATGATGCATGTGAAGGTTTTGTTCTCCCCTTGTGGTTTCTGGTATAAAGAGTACTGTATAATTTAAAAGAACTCATACTCTTTATTTCTAGGTGGTTTTTTGAGTACTCAACTGCTGTTTGGGGAGGACAGTCAGACAAGAAATCGGGGGCAACTTGGTGTTGGCTGACAGTGGTTGAATATGAGCCAGAGTGTGCCCAGATGGCCAAGAAGGCCAGTGGCATCCTGGCATGTACCAGCAATAGCGTGGCCAGCAGGACCAGGGCAGGGATTGACCCTGTACTTGACACTGGTGAAGCCACACCTCAAATCCTGTGTTTAATTCTGGGCTCCTCATGACAAGAAGGACACTGAGGTGCTGGAGTGTGTTCAGAGAACAGTGGAGCTGGAGAAGGGTCTGGAGCACAGGTATTACGTGGAGTGTCTAAAGGAGCCATGGGGTTTTTTGCAGGTTTTAAAGTGATAATGACCTTTAAATCTTTAAAACTTCTTCGGAGTTGTAGAATATGACATTTGATATGGCATTTGTGCTGAGCTCATCTTAAATTAATTCCCAGGTATTTGCAAAACACTGGTACAGTCTTTAATTCATATTTCTCTTTCATCCTCTCTGATTGGCACAAATTTCAGATCTCATTTTGCAAAATGCTGCAAACTGAGCTTCTTTCTGGGGTTTTTATGGAATTATCACCCTGGTTTGAACTGGTTTGAACTATTAAATTCATACTCCGTACTTCTGTGTCTCATTCAGAGAGATTTTTGCAGTATTTAATTTGGTAACTACTTGGATATCTATTACACTTAAAAGAGAAAGGCCTAACCAGGAAATAATTATCAAAACCCCCACCTTTTCCTGTCCAGAAGGCAGCACTCTGGAACTGTCTTTGCAGGTATTTTTATGACTTTTAACAAAGGACTGCATGGATAAAACCCCATAGGAGTGCTCCCTAAAATTATAACTTAGAATGGACTATGTTTAAATTACCTAAGTTGAAGATGGCTTCAACATTTAAAAAGCTTAAGGACCCTAGTGGGGGTCAGTGGCATCACAGTGCCCATTTGTGCCCTGATTGTATTCAAAAAATGGGACTTTTTAACATGTGAACACTGGTCACCTTATTTTCTTCTTTACTGTCTCAGCATCATGGAACAGTATTAGCAGTTTTTTGCCTTTTTTTTTCTCTTTGACGGAAAACAAGAGATTGAGACAAATTACTGGAGTCTCTAGGGCATAGCTTCAGCCTAGTTGGCTAGAAGAAAAGACAAGCAACAGCTAGAAAGTGGCCATTTTATTTTTCATTGTGTAGTATTAATTGGGGGAAAAGCTACAAGAATTGTGCCAGTAAACATAAAGGGAAAAGGCAAAACATTACGAAGAATCTTCTCTTCAATATTAAAAAGAAAAGAATGTTATCCTGTCCATTTGCTAGGGAAATAAAGCCTTAATATGAGTTGTCAGGATCACTGTCCATGAAGTCAGAAGATGTATCGTGGAGTAATGGAATGGAGGTTGAGAAGCTGGACAAGAAGGTGAGAATTGGGTTATCATACCCATCCTAGTGAGAGAACTGGACACCTACAGAGGTTAAAAGGAGAGTGGGAAAAGCTGGGACTGCAATAGAGGGAGGTGAGTGTGGGAGACAGAAGAGAAATAGAAGCCTCTGCATTTGTCAGAGGCTTTGACTTACAGCCTTGGAAGAGATTAGGCTTGGCTTAATTGGCAGAGATTTATGACCCCTTAATTAAGAGAGCTACATGTCTTTCTTTTCACAGTTATAAGACAAAATCTACACTGGGTGTTTTGGTGGAGGGTTTTTAAATATAGTAATGTGATTTTTTATAGTTTAACTAAGAATTTAGATGTTACCTGTGCCTACATGACTTAAAAAGTAATTGGTCAAGAGATCACTGCATTGCAGTGGCAGAGGTCACAAATGATAGGTCATAAATTCAAAACAAAGCGTTGTTTTAATCACTTATTGGATTAGAAAGTTATAAATTATGAGGTAACTCTAAATCTTGTGACTACCCTTATTATGGCGGCTTACTACTGAACCTCGCTCTGTGCCTTGTTTGTTATTTTTAGTAATAAACTGCTTTTAAAACATGATAGTCCCATCTCTCTTAAAAGCACTCCAACAGTGGTGAATGTGGGGCCGAGATTTGGCTCCAACAGGTGAGAATTAACAGTGGAGAGGGGCTGAAGACATCAGGAAGAACAGGGACCAACTGAGATAACAGTTTAGACAAGGAAAGAAAATGAAAGAAGCTGAGATAGCTTATGAAGGTGCTGGTGAAAGGAAGAAAAAATAACATAAGAAAAAGGGTATGTGAGACAGAAGGGGCAGAAAGGGCCTGAGAAGTGATAGGGCACCTTAAAAAGAACTGGCTACAGGAGGACATGACAGCTGGGAGGAGTGGAGCAGAGGAGCTAAAGGAAATAAGACTGGAGTTGCATGGATAAGAAGAGCAGTATGGTCATGGGAAGAGAAGGACAGGGTGGAAAGGAATCAGCAGAGGAATAGCTGGATAACAGAGAACCATCAGGTAAAATCTTGAGCTGGGCTGTGACTAGAGCATGTCCTGTCTCCTGACTCATGAAGGCATGTGGACTGCCTTCACTGAGAGCCACAATGTGACAGACAGATCGGGGCAAAGCCATGTCCAACAGGACACCTTAGCCTGGGGAACTCTTGGATCCAGGAATTTGGAAGTATTCCAAGATTCACAATTAAAAGGCAGCCCCTCTAAGTTCAAATGGCCAAAGTCCCTTTTGTCAATCTGAAGACTCAAAACTGTGTTTCTACCACAAGTGAGTAGAAAAACTTTGAAAGAGGTAACATATACTGATTGTTTTCTGAGAACATGATTGTCATAGCCATCAAATATCTTCATGTAACCTTAAAACAAAATGAATGTCTCTTATGCAAATGCATTTTGAGTCACTTGTATTGTGAACAAAATCTTAAAAATTTATTATGGTAAATGTTCGTATCATAATTATGGAAAGTGTGCAGTGGATTCATAGTGATGAGGTTTCACAGTGATCAGTTCAGCCAGATCTAAAGGGCTGACACAAATACTGCATTTTTGAATGCAATTTTCATTTACTTTGCTTTTAAACACAGAATTCAGCTACACCTCAGTGCATCAGCTTGGAAGAACAAAGGCATGAGCTCACAGCACCCAAATTGTATTGTTACACTGCTGGTCTCTGCTACTGTCTAGATACTTTTGTTTAAAACTGAAAGTGGAACATGGTTTTAAAGGACCAGTAGGTTCAGTGAATAATTTGAAACTCACTGTGACAGGAAGCTCTAAAAGGAACACATTATTCCAGTCACTTGGATCACAGTCAACAACACTCCTGAGTGCTCCTCAGATGAACTCATAATCATAGAGCACACAAAACCACCCAGGTGCACCTATTTTAGTTACTTTCTGGCTTCTCAGGAGGGCAATTTTTTTAGCATTGAAAGATTTTGATTTAGACAAGAGGTCAGTACCTATCGTCTCAATTTAGACATTAAGTGGTAACTTAGGTGGTGAATGAGGCATAAGCAGGCTATAGCCACAGTTCCTGTTAGTATATAAAGGGCATCCTGGTGTGATAAAGGCACACAAGGCAACGAGAAATGAGCTCAGCAACAGCAGCACCTGCAAGTAAATGTCAGGTTTGAACTCTGGCACAGTGGTTCCCCAATAAAAGGTAAAAACTGAGCCTGAAGCACTTTGCAGAAATAGACTCATCACTTGGCTAAAAACTGTGAATTCAGTGGTTAATCTGGATCAACCACGACACAGCCACTGTTCCCTTTTTCTGCCCAACTTTTTCTCAGTAGCAGATCAGTCAGCCTAGGCTAACTGAGGCAGAAATTATTATTTTTAGCAGAGCCCAGCTGGACAGGCTGCACCACCACTTGCTGGCAGTGAATTTAGTTGCAGAAGTAAGCAGAGACAGTTCCTGTCACACCCTGCCTGTGCTAACATAGAAAAGCCTTATACCATTCTGGTGACATGGGCACCACAACCATTACACACAAATGTGTCTGTAATCTCCACACATTTCTTCTGAAGTTTGGCTGCTACAGGGACTCCAACCCAAAACTTCTTCCTTTTAGTAGAACATGTTTTTACGACTTATGGAAGATAATCTTACCTCTGCTTGTATAAATAATCTGAGGGATGAACACGTTCTTCCATGTCTTGTGGTCCTCTGGAAATGAAAATAGAAATAAAGTACTTTAAATGTATTTCTATACCCTGCTGTATGAGCTTCTCAAATATGGCCAGATTATTTTCCTGTTCCCTTGTATTGAGACTATTAAAAATAACTGTAAGATAATTTATACTGAATATTCAAGATGGGCTCTTAAAAGTAGGGTTTTTTTTTCCCCAAAATGTCTGTTATCTTTATTATGTAAAACCTTCTAGGTAAAAGAAAGCAACAACAGCAATTTCAAACTAGATCAGAATTCCCTCCACTGAACCTCTAAAAAAGTCAGAACTGGATTTCTGCCTGATTCCTTGCCAGTACTCATGTAAGAAAAAAGGGAAGGCCCTGAACACTTTAAATAGTATTAAGGGACCTTGGAATGGGCCTTGTATGTAGAAGAACAATTATTCATTGATTAACCAGAAATGAGTAGTGTTTACCAAGTATCTTTCAGATACTTGCATGGACTCATTTCTGTTCTTGATGTATTTCTTCCACTTGTTCCATTGCTTTCATATATTGCAAGAATTCTCAGTAAAGATTTTGCTTTCTTACAGGGATAGGCAGCTGTGTGATTTATTTATACTAAATGTAAAATAAAGACTAAATACTTCCTAATATTATGGTACTTCAGAAAGATATAACTGCCTCAGCTGAAATTTGTTTTCACCCTGGACCATTTCACCATTAGGTATGTTTTTTAAAGCAATAAATTTAAAGTTGTTTTGGGAAAAAAGTACTATTTAAAACAAGTGCGTTGTGAGCTTTCTCATGGAAACAAAGAATCTTTTTTAAATATACTCACCAAATATCATTGCACTTTGTGTGAAAATTGGAAAGTATTTAAATTCTGAAGAATATCAGCAATACAGCTTTTAGTGAGAGAAATGGGGGAAAGATTACTTTCAGGCAGAAGGAGAAAGAGATTATTAAACTATCTATTATTAAACAGGCTATTTAACTATCTGGTATGCAGATACAACCTGAAGGCAAGGATTACAGGTTAGAAATTGGAGTTCTTTCAAGCCCTTGTTTTGCTGATACTGTAAAGAGACTAATCAATATGTGAGGAAGCAGTAGTAAGGCCATAGGATGTCAAAAAAAAAAAAAAAAAAAAAAAAAGAGAGGGAGTGTTTTTGGTTCCCTAGAACAACTGTAGACATCTGAAGATGTTTACCAGTTTCTATGGAGTCTGAGGATTATACCCAAGAGGGAGAATTAGCAGTTACTATTTAAGAACAGACTCTGGGGACACAAAAAATCAAGTCACATATGTGAAATGGAAAACATTCTCATTGGATTAACTCTTTAAGCACCATCAAGCATGGATGTAGCTGTAGATTGGTGGCATAATATGGGGTTGGCATCCCCAGAGAGAAGACCTTGGATCCTGCCATCAGACAGATGAAAATCATCTCTCTGAGATCAGAATGCACTAGAAAAGTTATAAATTACTTCATTTTTATCCTATAAAAGAGACTGGTGACTCAGATCGTTCTGCTAGATGATTTATGATCTACTCTAGCTGCAAGACAGAAAGATTCTTTATATGTACACAGCAGAATCTTAAAGCAGGAGCTGAGCTCCTTTTTCAATATCTTTTCCTGTTGTTAAACAAGACATAGACTGGGCATTTAATTTCTGCTGAATTAAAACCACAATGTGGATTACATCATACTTCTCTTTAAGAGCTATTTGGTGTCAGAACATTAATCCATTTTAAATATACAGGAACTAATGCAGACAAGACAGGGTTTTTCTCTGCTACAAAAAAAAAAAAAATCAAAGTGCATGAGAGGAACTGAACCAAGGTAAAGTCATTATTACAGGAGAATTAATGAGACATGTAGGACTAACCACAGACAAAACGATTAAGGACTAACAGACTGGATAGAAAATTGTCAGTCATAGATGCAACCTGGCTAGCAATTGAAGAAAATTATGAATAGTTGAGTGCCTTTTTGCTTTAAAAAACAGATCCACAATATATTTTCAGCCCCTATGACACACTTTCCAGGCTTTATTTTGTCATGGGCAGAGATAGCGTGATGCAACCTGACAATGTGCACAATGCCTGAAAAAACACAGCATGTCAATGCCAAGGCATCCCGTCAAAGACTAGAGACAAATATCTGCAAGGGGTTGTTTGTGTGACTGTGCCTGCTCCATTTAGGAATGTGCTGCAAGGGATATGCTCATTATAGTTCTGCCTTAAAAGATGTAGAATTAATTGGAGGAAAAGGAGATGTTGAAGAACTTCAGTACCTACAGATGGTATCAGGAGGTCTGTCCCTCAAAATGTTATCAAACAGCATTAACTACAGAAGGGGGAATTATATGAGAAATGCACAACGGGAAAACAAAGTTGTCACTTTGGCCACCTTTGCACTGCCAAATTCTACGGTGTTTAATGCTTCTGTAGGCTGCCTGAAATGTCATTGGATGAATAGTTGTAATTTCTTGAAAGCTTGTTTTTTTGCTTGAGCCAGCTCTTGGTAGAATATCAATACAGAAGAATGAGGCATCATTCTTAAAAAATGCACTGATTTTCTCACACAGGAAATGCAGCAACGTGACCTAAATAGTGTGAAGCTCAGTAGTACTGGAAATTGAGCTAACTTAGCCTCCAAACTCCTGTAGGAAACCTGGCATTTTGGGGCTGTAGTCACAGAAGCAGCTTGATTAGGTCTAAGCTACAGGATATAAGGTGGTACTTGAAAAAAAATTTCTCACATACTCTCATTGCCTAATCTCCATAATGTTCACCCCAAAATATTAATCCTGGAGTTGCAGAGCTCGTAAGAAATATTCTCTAGCTGTGCACAGAGGTGAGTATGTGCCAGAGCCATGACTCTGCTGTGACACTTGGAAATAGATTTGACCATGGATAAACTGCAATAGAAAGCTGATTCCCAGAGGGCTGTACAACATAAGGCATCTGCTGGCTCTGGGCTCCTGAGAGCGCCCATCTCCATCGTGCTCCTGGTTACACACAACCATTCTTCCCTTAGCACTCAACACAATTAAAATAACACAATGCATCCTTACATCTTTTTTAAAGGAACTGAGATTCCTTTCCTCCAAAGACAGATTTTCCCTTTTCCCTTGCTCAAATAGGGTTTGGTCCACAGGAGCAGAGCACAGCCCAGAGCCAGGTTTTGTCAAAGCTGGGTTTACAGGAGGTGGGAAGAAAGGTCAGCAGGTTTAGCAGCAGTATTTCAGGGCAGAATGCTTGATTTGTTGCCCACTCCCCTGCTGTGATAGCTGCCTAATACTGTCCCTGCCTGGCTCTGTGGGGTCCCACGTGCCCCCACAGACGCACGGGTGGGTTCAGTGTTACAGTCGGTAGCAAAGAGTCCAGAAGGGCATTTGGGTGAGTTCTGGCTGGAGCATTTATTGCTTCTATGTTGTCAAAGGAGGCAGAGGCAAATACCAACATCATCCCAAAACTCAGTTCTATCTGAGGGTGGGAAAAAGGCAGGACTAGGGAACAGGGACCAATGGGGAAGCTCTAGGGGAGTGATGAGGGGTAGAGGCTAACAGCCAACTGGGGTATCCAAATTGGGATAAAGTAGAGACCAAGCATCCTGGGAGAAACCTTTTTGGTCACCCCAACATAAGTGGTTCTTGTGGTACTAGGGACTTGTCTTACTGAAAACTGTCCTTTGCAATGTATGTTCACTGACCACCACAGCTGCCCTCCTGTATGAGTTTAGCTATATGCCCACAATTCTCTGAGGTATAGAAAATTTAATCTGTTGTTACTGTTCATGTGCTCTTATGGCACATTTGGAGGCAATTCTGCTTAAAACTGCTTAGATAAAGCCAGCTGCATTTGATGGATATCACAGAAAAGAATCCTCTCTAACACTTTCAAAATAAGACTGTGTTTTTTATTGCCCATGCTTGGTTACTTATAACATTTCTTATAATGTAATGGATTTAGAAAAAGAAAAGTTTATGCCTTGTAATTTCAACTCTCAGACACTTTGAAGGGAATTAAAGTTAAAAGCATATCCAGGAGGATCCTGTCAGGGAAGGGGATGGGGATGAAGAGGAAACAGATGTGCCATGGTTATACATTGCACCATGTTTCCTAATGATATACAGTTGTATCAGAAAACAACTCAGAGATCGTAAATGCTTATTTAATCTGCATGCAACATTGAAAGTATGGACACATTATAATGAGCCACCAGGGAGTGCTGGAGGAAAACTCAATATCTAAGAATATAACAGGCCTTTCCCTATCACAACAGTACCATATTTTGCCCTTTAGTTTTAGAGTTTCTTTTTTTTTCTTTTTCCCAGAGCCTGGATTAATTAGCTACACACTAATTACCTGAGCCATTTCCTGCGCAGCCATAAATGGGTAATGTATTACTCCCTCAGAACAGTACTGTTGTAACACATCTGTCATCTACAATGACTGCAATTGCAAACAACATTGCAGATATTATTGTTATGACACCCTAGTTTATAATCAATGGTTGGTCTGGTTTTCTACATTTGAAAACCTATCAGAGTACGTCTGTATAGAAAAGAGATTTATTTACATAAGTACTAATTGTTTTGATGCAAATATCAGTAGCAGGCCAACAGTGTGGCACCATCTTCTCCTTCATTTGTTTCAGAGGTCATTCATCAGCCATACATCTTCAAATGAATATCTTTCATCTGTCGAAACTGCCTGGCTTTCAGTCTTAAAACTAATTGTGTGTTTTAACTGGTTGCTCAGATGCAACAAGCAATATTTTAAGATTTTATTGCCTCTCCCTACCTTCTAAGCTTTAAAAAGCATTGGTAGTTTTTCAGGCCAAAAAGAAGTCAATTTTCATCAAGTTGAGCGCAATGGCCAAACTGAGCCCACTGGTTCTTAGGCTGAATATCCACGGCCATCAGCTGAGGGAGAGCAGCGCTTCTGTTACCTCAGGTACTGACATCCAAGGCTCATGCCAAACCCAGCTCTCCCTCTCAATTAGTGTCTACTGGGCTGTTCATCCTTATGAGGCATGTATGCTGCCCTGAAAGCCCAACCCCTTCTCTCTGATCCCCTCCAGGCTGCCCCACTGCAGGCACTTGTAGGGACCAGAAGCACTCTCAACATAAAATGCCTCTTTCCTTTTAAAGTTCTAGTGCATTGCTCCGGTTATCAAGTAGGGAAAGCACAAGCAGTGCAGGGCCATCAACTGCTGACATGCTATTTTTCCTGACAGAAGAGAGCCTTAGAAACCTTCAGAGGTATTTTCATTCACACAAATGTTTTCTAATTCTAATTTTTATCTAAGTGATTCAAATCAACTTTCAATATCATTACCCAAGCACAAGAACACTTGCTTGGAGTTATTAGCACAGTGTGAGGATAAGCCTAATGAAATCTATCAAGATTGACCTGTTTTAAACTGAAATGTCATTTCCTTTCATTTAGAAATGAACTTTCTAAAATGAATGTATTTATTGACATGATATTAATTGAGTTCTAGAGGGAAATCCTAGTTTTTCCTAGTTACTAAAACAAGAGTTTTGCAGTGGTATTCAGTGAGATCACAATATTACAACTAATACCAAGTAGACTAAGATACAAAGAACATGGTAGATAACTTATATGGTTTAATTATAGCCCCCAAATGAAACAAAATATACTGCAATGATTCTATTTCATTGATAGCCATGGGCATATTGATTTTTTTTAATACTTGAGTCTACAACATAAGCCTGGGAGAACTCATGGACTAAAAAAAAGATTAATGTTTAAAGTATAATTTAATATTTTTACATGGAAAAGTCCTGTCTTTTGGGAGATTAACAATCGATAATAAGTATTTGTCAGCAAACTTTCACTGGCCTCCAAATACACAACAAGGCTTTGATTTTGTTTAGTGCATGTGGTTTCAGTTTTCAGAGTTTTTGTGCATGATGTTTCTGGAAGAGATGTGTGTGGGCAAAGGACTGTGCCCACACATTTCACATAAAACACATTTTTGTGTTTCACTGCCATGAGATTGTTCCATGTTGGTTACAGCTACTAAGGATGCTCCAGCTCCTTCATGTGTGGAAACTTTTTTCCAGGGAGTGGCTGCTGGCACTCAGGGCAAAGTCCTCTTCTTAGGTGAATTAAAACACTTGGGCAGAGCAGCTTGAGTACTGTCTGGCCTCTCCCTGTCCTTTCTCTCCATCCCTCATGAAGCCAAGGAAACAAACTCTCATGGTGGTGGCTGTGCTGTGGAAGTCAATATTAGGATTCATTTAAAAGCAGCAGAAGAAGTAAAAAGAAAGCTCAAGTACAATGCAGCCTACAAATGGGAAGAAAGCAAAATCTGCAGCATACAGATTGTGTCTCCCTGTGGTGGAAGGTGGAGTGGTTACTGTGCAGCAGTTTCTTGTATATGGCTGGGAACAATGAGCTTCTGTAACTCAGATCTTGCCATCTCCAAAATCTGCTTCACCTTATTTGCACATTTTTTTTCCAGCCACTCCTGCTGTCAGGTTTGTGACAAGTTGTCCTTCCCAGTCTGGCTCTCACCAGCCTGTTCTGCAGCCTCTGGCTTGTGCTGCCCCAACTGTAACCTCCCAGTCATTGCCATCTGCAGTCTGCAGTTTATGGAAACAGATGGGAAGCTGGGGTTCCTGAGAGAGTCCAGTCCTGGATGTGCAGATGCCAATCAGTTGAATATAGGTATTGATTGAAGGGTAAGAATAAATTAAGGTTCAAACCTAACCCAGGACTACACAAGTGATGTCTGTGGCCCATGAGGGGATTGATTTGGTTGTTTTTGATAGCTTCTGAGGTTGTTTCATACCATAGCTGCCAGTCTAATAGAGCAGTGGTTTTCTATATGTCCCATGTCAGGTCCTAAGGCATCCTAGATGACTCCAGGTCCCTACATGTGGCCAACAAACTAAGAATCTAACAAACAGAGTCAATGGAGAAGAAGTCAGATGAGTAAACATGAGGTGACTACTTCAGAATGAATTGAGTTGTGCTCCAGACTACACGGACTGGATCGGTCCAATCTCTCCCTGAGGAGAGATCCAAACCAATGGGCTTGCAGCTGCCCTGCACAGAGGTCATTACAGAAAAATGTGTTAAATCAATCCCACCAAAGGGGTCTCTGCAAACTTATGCTCCCTGCAGTTATGTTCTGAGATGGGGCATCACAGTCCCAGAGCTGAACAAGTCATGTACATGCTGTGGTGTGCTGTGCCTCCCTGGCTGTCCCAGCAGTGGCACTGGGCAGAGATGTGATGCAGTCCTCTGGAAGTGAAGCTAGCACAGAAGTTGTGTCATTTAGCTGTTTTCAACTTTTTCACAGCTTTAGGCTTTTTACCTTTGTATCTTGAAATAAACTATCCAGCTGTGAGGCACAAGGTAATTCACTTGACTTTGCTAGTTCTGTTTATACTGGAAATGCAATCAGCTCTGCAAATGGCTGGAATCAGGATGAGATGCAAATTTCTAGGCTCTGGAAGTAAATTTTTAGCATGTCCATTCTTGTAGAGCTTTCTGTTTCATCTGTTGTGCGTGACCCAGGTGTTAGCTAGGAAATGAGGTAACACATAATGGTTCAGAAGTGCAGTGGTGGAACATGAATGCTATTCTATACAATATAGAGCAACAGGATGGTTTTAAATATAATTATAATGACACATAGTGAAATAAACCATTAAATATTAGATTAGCTTTCAAGTGCTTAAGGATGACAAGTTGCCACCATCAACACCTGGTATTATAACATTTTATAAAAATATTGAAAGACAATTTTTATAAATGGTGAATAATGAATTCAACTAATAGAAAGTCAGACCATGACACCCTTTCCTATTCTATGCAATATTTCCATGCAATCAGGACCACAAACAAAAGTCCTCCACAAAACAAATGAGAAGCATGAACAACTTTGCTGATGGTTTCCTTTGACCTATCAGTACAAGTGCTGTCAAGCATATTGAAAATCCAAATTGCAAGCATGCAAAGTAAAGAAAAAAATTCAACTGCATGTGACAATGAAACAGTGCTGTGCACTTTAACAGTTAAAGGATTTATTTCCTCTCTATCTAAGAGCACTCCAAAAAATGTTGTCTATAATCCCCCTGCTTTGGGGACCTATTTTGATGGGATAATCCCATAATGCATTTGTCTAGCCATATGATGTCAATAGTCTAAGGCTTAATTTATGTAAGAATTTTTTATCCAGATTGCATGCAAATGTGTGAACTAAAAGATTATGTGTAAATATATGTATATATAAAATATATTTCAGTCATGCTTGAACTATGCTGAGTTTAGGACTGCTGAGTTTAGGAGAATGACTTCTCATGTTAGACTGGGAAAACACTGGTGTCTCCGTAAGAAAGACATTTTGGCATTAGGAGCCAAATGCAATATTATTGTATTTCACTTTACATAAAATTATCAAACCTTTTGGACTTGGTTTTCCATGGGAACAATCACTGTCAGTATTTTAAGACTGATAGGGGGATTATAGCATGCAAACATTCAAGTTGGGAATTTACTGAGAAAAAAAACAAGCCCCCATAGAAGATAATGTTTACATTCAATGTCCCATTCTGGGTCATCTCAAGAGATTAAAAATCTCTGGGCTCACCTCCTATGCAAACAACAGCCTCTTGAAGAGCTGCTGCAGTCTCTAAGGATGAGGAATCCTTCACACATCTGCCATCAGTCCTGCCCTGGGCACACAGGTAGTGGTTTCTGTGTATTGGGCATTGTCAGTGGTCCAAGAAGGGAGAACATATCTCTGTAGTGGTGAGATTAGTGAGCTGGATGCAATTATGATCAATAATAAATACAGTGTCCCATGCAAGAAGCAAGCATGCATGAGACAGCAATCCAAATTACAGAATTTGGTGGGAGGATTCCCTTGTGCTAGCACCCTGTTTTACCTGGGTGACTAATTTCCCATTGATTTTCATTCTTGTTCTTGGTCTGTGCGTACATAATACCAATCAGAGAGGTTCTTGTCTTCACTGGAGCACCCGGGTGCTGTGGAAACACAGCTCAGCCTAAACCAAAAACTCTGCAAATTTCTTGCTATTGATAGAAGAGCTGTGGTCCCCATTTGCAGTAGCATTCAAACAGTATAGAATATATTACCTTATTGAGAAAATACTATCTTGTCTAACCATTGAATCCTCTGGCTTTGCTATAGGAATAGCCACTCTTATACAGTCCCTGTTCTAATTGCTCTGATTCATCTGCTCTGAAGTAAAGAGCCGTCTTCCAAAAGCAAAAACAAAGTTCCTTGGTGCTCTCCCAGGTTAGCATATTTGTCCAAGCAATTCCCAGTCTTAACTAGTTGGAATATAGTCTCTGCCATGAAATTAATGTCAAGGAACGTGGTTTGTTTTTTGTCTCTTCCTAATTCAAGCAGTGATAATTTATTGTGGTTTGTTGGTAAATTTATTCTTAGAAATATTTTCCATATCTAAAAAAAAATTGGAAAGTCAAAATGATTATACATTTTATAAGAGAATGCAATAACCATTTCAATATAAATAAGCTATTTTTTTCACGTATCAAAGAGAAAACATGAACAATATTAACACAGTCCAACAGATACAATGTTATTTTGCTCAGACTGTTATCATTACCTGAGGTGTAATAAAATTCCTGCCTGAATAAACAAACTACTTATTTTTCTCATCTTACTAACACTGTATTTTCTGCTCCATATGATACTTTCAGAAGCACTTTCAATGTGTTCTAAACCAGTTCCATCCTCCTTGCTTCAGCTTCAGACAACATCACAATCAACAGCAGAGCAAGGCATAGGATTAAAGATGACATGTTCCTTCAAAGCCTGTATTCTCTATGCTTGCCTCTCCATCACAGTCAAAGAGCACTAAAGTGTTCCTGGAAATTATGCCACTGCAACCTCTGAGACTCCTCAAAGGTCTGGGTGGGGATGAGGTGCTCCCATCCCAGAGCAAGGAAGATTCAGCTGGCCTTTCTGCAGGGAGGTCTTGGAAGAGATGTCCTGCTGACCTCATCCCAGGGAATATGAAAGCTTTCACATGATCAGGAGAAGAGTGGGAATGAGGAAGGCAGACAGCAGGAGGGGCCCTATGAGGCAAAAGGAGGATCCACCCCATACCCACCTAGGCTGATGCAGAACGAAGGGGTTACTCTCTCTTTTAAGGAGGTACCCAACAGTGTCAGAGGCACCCACTGCGCTGGCCCAGAGCTAATAATATTGTGGAGGGCAGGGGCATGAAATACCTGAAATTTCCTTTCAAAAAAGGTTTTTCCAGAAGAATTTACCATTTTGTGTTTACCCTCCTCCACTGAGCAAACTTCAGTTGGTGAAGTCTGGGGAAGCTGCAAAGTTTTCTTTTTTCTCAAGTAACCTTCCTGTAGTCTCCCTGTGCACTGGATCAGAGACTGGTGGCAAAAAGTGATGGGTAGAAAGGGGGAATTGCTGAATCCATTAGATATTGTTCACATTGACACTGTTACAACAACTGTACTAATGATTTTCAGAGGAGGCAGAAGGATGGTTTTTATCCTGGGGAATATAAAACAGCATAATTTCATCAGCGCTGCTTCTCTGTTGCAGATGGAAAATTAAACATCTTCATCTTGTGCATCTTGTACTACAAAGCTGTAAGTGGAAACTAGTGCAGCTCTAAAACAAAGTCTACAAAAATCAGCAGATGTGCCAGTCATTACACTGTTCATCCTAATACATTAGAGAGTTGGATGTCTTTTGATCTGATACTTTACCACACTGAGGTTGGATGAGGTTTGTGGTTACAAGAAAAGACATAAAACCTCAAAGCACGAAAGAATTGATTTAGAAGGAGGTTGAGTTTCAGCATCCTGCCAACATTTCTGCATCTGAACAGTTTTACAGTTAAGGGAAGGCTTTTATTGCAGTTGCCTTTAACCACCTGAGTTATTGCTCAGCTCCATGCAGCAATCCACCTGCCTTCATAGTAGTTGGCAAGACAACATTTCCAGGTTCAGCTACTTGTCTTAGGATGGGATCAATTTCTCTGCAAAGTAGCCTTATTCTAAATGACTATCATATAAGAGCAGCCTGTTTTTCAGGTGAGTGGGATGAATCCCACCTAGAATGTCAGATAGGACTAGAATGTCAATCTGAGTCAGTTGTAGCCTACAAAAGATCTTCCGTGGATTCCAGTGAGGACTGCTCCACCATCCAAATATCTGAAAAACTTCTTTCTGTATCTGGCTTCAAAATACTGATGTAGGGTATTCTTACGACTTTTAAACATGATACTAAAGCCATCTCTTGGCAGGAAATGTCTCTAATGGCAAGCAGAACTGGAAAAAAGATGAATCAGATATGAAGTGAAAGTATCCTTCTGCAGGGTCAAGTCTGTGTCTTGTGCTAAAATGAAACCCTGTTCCTGAAGTGGTAAAATTTTGCTCCTGAAAGGGATATTTATTCACTGAAGAAGATAAAATCTCCACTGAGCTAATTCTTTGCTTCACTAAACATCCGTGGGGTTCTGTCCCCAGTGCAGGCATCCTCTGCAGTCATGCAGTCACTGGGGTGGGTGGTGACATTCACGTAAATCATTTCAAAACCCAGAGAAGGCAGCTCTGCTGCCTGCAAATACAGTACTGAGATGTCTCCAAGACGAGGGAAAGAGACAAATAATATAAAGAGACAACCTTATGGGTTGCATGTGTTTTTCCCTTCCCCTGACTGCAAAGAACCAAAATAGCACTTGGCCAACTCAGCTGGGGACTGCATTCGCCTCTCCCAGCACAACTTCATCCCACTTTCTGAGATCCTGTAGGGCACTAGTTGTGTAAGGATGCAAGAGAACACAACAACTGTGACACATGCCAGGGACAGGAGGGATGTGTAAGCTGCCCTTCAGCAAGCAGCTCCCATTCCTACATTCTCCCTCTTTCTCATGCCTCAGCCTCCCACCATGAGCAATGTTCACACCTGCAATAAATCTCTTCTTGGCTTCAGGATCCAGCCTGATAACCAGGTAGAGGTCATTCAGGAACAATTCTGCTGCCTGTAACCTGTGTATTATTATCCCATATCTGAGCTTGAACCTGAGCCAGGACAAGAGCACAGGGCAGCTCCTCTGCCCTGGCTGGCAATAGGAAAACAGCAGGACTTCCCTGATGAACTGATCCATCATGTTCTCAGAGTAGAATAGTTCTTACAGAAGTACCCTGAGTGTTATTTTCACCTGCCTTCTTGTATTTCTGCCTCCTTCCCATCCTGCCTATCTCTCCTTAATTTGACTAGGAGTTTAATTTATCCAACTGTTCTTTTGAGTTCCAAGAATACATTTATAATATGTGTACCATTTAAAACTACTGCTTGAATTATTTATGTACACATTATTTAACAAGGCATAATGCGACTCATTTTTTTTTCCCTTGCAAATACAAGTACAAATAATTAAGTCTTCAATCTTCTTTTCATTATACAAATGAATGGGTGCTTTTCCTAAGCTACAAGGATAAGATACCACTGACTGTGAAATTTTCAGTCCCCAGTTTTATAAGAGATGTCATGAGCTTTTTAAATGGATCAGATATTACACACTTGAAAAATATGAATCTTGTATATCCTTGGCATTTCAAATCCATTTGGAGGTCGTATCTTTATCGGCTCTTAATTTGAGGGTAGGTGAGTAAACTGACACATAAAGACTCCAGGGGCCTGCAGGATGCATTTTAATTAGTCATGAACTGTCATGTTTCTACACAGAAATTATTTTATATTTGAAAAGACATGTGAAGATTCTAGGAACTAAAATAACTTCAGTCTACACACTGATTTCTGTTCTTATGCTTGCCTATAGTTCTGTATTATCCCTGATCCACAGAGACTTTTAGTGTCTTGGACACAAACACAATAAGAACAGTGTTAATTCAGCAGCTCCTCCTGAAGTAAGGAGGAAATTCTAGGCAAAAAGTGAGAATAATATTTCTGTTACACATGCATACACATACACACACACACACACTCGCAAACTAAAAGTAGTACAAATATGTAATAAAAGAAGAGAAAGGCAAAACTCCTCTGCCAACTTCATAAAATCGTGAGAAAAGTATATATTTTTTTCAAGGATGACTGCATTTTTGGTGTTTCATATTGAAATATAGAGTAGGTGTCTCATGATCAAATAATGAACAGTGAAGCTTTCTTTTGAATGAGCTGCATCTTATGCTGAAGTGTGCAGTAAAGTATCTAAGAAGCTTCATTGTCATCTGGAGTATTTGACCAATTTTTTTGAGTAAGTAAAAATTATTTGAGAGATTATTTTGGTTACAGATACAGAATATACATATTTATGAATCTTATTAACTCTCTTCAATAAGATTCTTTATCCTCTCTTCTGTGCATGCTTCTGTATGACACGTAATCCTATATACAATTTTATCTTATAATAAAATGTGTAGTTTTACTAACATTTTTATTTAATAGCTTCTGGTAGTAGAAAAAGGAAAAAGGAACATGGTGAGGGAGTAGAGTCAAATTAATATTTTCATTAATATTAAAAAATAACCATTACCTATCAGTTGGGTCAGTTGTATTATATGCCTCATCTGTACTGTATCTAGCCAAATAAATTTCTTCATTTCACTGTGCTACACTTGTCAGCAGACACAAATGGAGAACATTTTCAATTGACAATATATAATTTTCAAATTTTTGGAAAACTATATTTTTCTTAGCTGTGTCTCTGAAATCCCCTTTACAGAGCAGAAGCTCTGTACTCTTCTTCAGGAAAAACATGACCAGAATTCAGAAGGACTCTCTATAATTGAGTTAGAAGGAAAATAACTTGGATCTGATTTTATTACAATGATTTTCTCTGGAGGAATGTGTTTTAGCCTGAGACGTGTTCCACCAGAAGTCAGAGCTACGTATTCCTTGTACATGATTTAATTAATTGTTGTAATTATCTTCCAGTTATGCTTTTGCATTTTTTTTAACAGTATTTCCCATTTTTCTTGGCTGCAAAAAACAATCGTTGTTCAAGTTTATAAACTACTGCAATTACTCTGTGTGAAGATGAAATGTTACAAAATAATTTGGGGAGATCTAAAAAAGATGTCTACTGATTAGAGATAGAGAATGGAGTTGGCTTAATTTTATGGAAAATCATAATAAGAAACATTGGATAAAAATAAGATTCTAGCCAAAAAAGACTATTATAAATGCTGCATTTTAAGCTCCTTGCAATGACTCAGAATTTCTGTCTACCATTTCTCATGCAATTTTTTTAAAACAATTTTTTGTTATTAACAGGAACATTATACCAGTTATCATTGTTGGTATAAATAGAACTCTACTGTAGCAAAAAAAGTCAACCCTGTTGAGGCACAGACAAATATATTTATATATACTGCACTATATTTTACTCTCTCTTACTATTTCAAAATTGTGGAAACATACAGATTGTTGGGACTTCTAATCACTATGTCTGGGCACTTTTTTAACTATTAAACAGTTACAATATCTGTGTTTGTGCGTGGAAATTCATATGACTAAGAAAACTTAAGTTTTATAAAATGCATAATATATGATGAGGCTAGTGGGCTGTTGTTTCAATAAAAACAGTATAAAACTCTATTCACTTCCTTGAAAATCCTTAATTTTATTATTTCTCTCAGAGGTTGCTAAAAAGGACATTCAAAAATCTTTCATCAGTATATGTAGCCTTTTGTGCAATTAGAATAAGGTTAGATTACTGTTGGTTTGGCTATGATCAAAACTGATTTTTTGCCTTGCAAAAAACAAGCTAGTTGATATGATTGTTTAGAATCCCTTTACACCACCAAACCACCACTCTAAAAACAATCTGTCTTTTGTGATTATGCTCCTTCTGTCACTGAACCACCTCTATTCTTTTATTGCTGAATATCCTCTACTGAGATACCTAACCTAAAGCAATTAACTTTAAATGTGTTCCTAAAAATCTTACCTTCCAATTAATGCCGTGAACATTTATGCAAGACATAAGCTTTGAATGGGTTTAACAAAGTTGTTTCCAGGAGTATAAAACACGAAAGAAAGATGTTCTGTATTCAGAAACCCCTTTTCCATCCTTTAAACCAAAATTACATTGGCTTTGATGTTGGCACTTACTCAAGCTTCCCAGATGCTGCTATATAATTCATAATTAGGACTACATACTTTTTTCAGTGATTTTGCTATAGTACTGTGAATTACACACAGAGAAACATAAACATGAAGATAAATGAATTCCTAAATAACACCTCATTTATCAATATACATTTGTAAATGGATTTTGCATCCACATTTACAATTGAGGTTTAAGAGATACTGAGAAAGCTGCAGGTTTCTCATTTCTTTTTCTCCTATCAGAAAAGTGTAACAACAATGAATTCCACTCAGTAACAGTAGCACAAAGGTTGCATATCTGCCACACAGTTGTCTGTTTGGCAACCATGTTGTTTATCAATACTGTATAATGCTCAACATAATGGTTAAATATGATCATTAGCTGTTTCTCCTCTCTCAAGACTAATTAAAAGATTACCAGTGCATAAGACTAGGGGCCTAATTTATGCAAGCATTGTCACTTATAAATGTATTATGGAGTGAAGAAGAAGAGGGGGAAGGCGAAGAGAGTCATTGATGGCCATTGCTCACACAGATGTGATAAGACAGTTTTTCTGCAATTTGAGCTTGGTGGGTACAGAAAACTTTCTGACTCCCTTAACAGCTGAAGAACTGTTAATAAGGCAGAACATGTGCTAGTAAGCCAGAAAACCATGGAAGTGCCTCAGGATATTCCAATGGCACTTTAAAAGCTAGATATTTTAAAGATTTTGCTGCTTTGTTTACATTAAGAAAGCTGTCTGTCTAGTATATTATTCCTTAAGAACAAATTCAGATTTCTGCTTAAAAATGTCAATAAAAAAATGAGGCTGAGAACTAAACCCCTGAAGATTGTGATCACCAATAGACTCACTCTTTAAATAGATTTAAGATAATAATGTAACAATATAGGACACAGAGTGAGCTGACAGCTGGCCAGAAGTTGGGGAATAGAAAGGCATTTGTCTCCTGCCAGTCTGCTTCTGCCACCAAGCTGTGAACAGCCTGAAATAAGGCCTTGGAGCACTTGTGCACCCAGATATTCATTGGATCACACAAATGTGAGTCACTGTGACCATCATTCCTTCGTTTGCACAAAAGCTTTTTGGGAGCAGAGGAGTGAGAGGCACTCATGCTCCTATCCCATCTATACCCTCATACTAAACATGCTTTCAAAGCATTGCTACTGCTGAACTGTAAGTTCTGCACTTCTGCCTCCCTGTTCCCCTGGCTCTCTCATCTGAAGTGTCCTTAAGAATTCTTTCTCCTTTGTGTGTATGTGTATGTTTGTTTGTTGTTCGTTTTGTTTGGTATTGTTTGGGGTTTTTTCCTTGGCTTCTTCCACATAACAGAATTCTCATGAAGTCAGTCACCTTCTTTCAGTATAGTTTCACTGTCACACATCTGATTTCCCTTTGGCACCCTCTTGCTGTCTCTACTTTTTTGAGACTCTTTATTACATCTTCCTTTTTAAAATTCATAATACATTCAGAAGAAAGGAAAGCCTTATCACAAGCAGACTGGGAGGATGGATGAAAATGGCATAATCACACTTCTTTTTCCAGATTTTTGTATCTTACATTTTCTTATTCACCTGAATAATCATTGCTTCACTTTAATTAGATACAGCCATTTAGAATATGTTCATTTGAATATGGCTATTTAGCTTCTGTGTTTCTGATCTAAAATGCATTAGTCAATGGTTTTATGGTTTATCTGTAGCTAGCATACTATTACACACACCACAGAATATATTTATTACATATAAAAAACTAGACACAGTTTACTGTGAATTGCAGACATCAAAGATAATGCTAAGCACTTTTTTTTGCTTTGGTCTACACCACAAACAGTGAAATAATAATGAACTCTTGGTTTTCTCTCCAGCTACTTAGTCTAATGTATTTTCTCCTCTTTATACACCATTAAATCATACCAAACTCATCAAAATAATTGTGTTTTGCTTTTTACATATTTGCCATTAGAAAATCTGAATTTCTGAGTGGTAAACAGATGTTTTTCAACAGAATATCAGATTGAAAAAAAAAAACAAAACCTACCAAAGGAAAAAAGAAAACTTCTTCAGAATCACTCGCATTCCAAGCCATGGGACAACTACACATGGATGCTTTTTTCAAAAGACTTCCAAGAGTCTGAGTTTAGGACATCCCATATTTTTTACCAAATTATACCAAGGACTGGGTTTCCTCTCTGGTGACTTTAACCACTTTAAAATTGCATACATGAACTGCACTACCTTCCTAGATTCACTAGGAACCAATAACTACTTCTGAGGACTGTTCATCTCACATTTAGGTGTCTGAACTGTAAAACTTCAGTCACCCTCTTGATACTCCGTCAACACTGAATGAAACCCTAAAAATTCAAAAACTTGAAAGGATATTATATGTTTAAATGACTAATAAAGAAGTTTTGTCTCATACAGAACATTAAGGAATGGCCTTCATTTAACCAAGAAGAAAGATATATACAAGATGGACTCATTTAGAAATGGAAAATATTGTTCCCAGGAAACCTCATTTATTTTATGTCACTGCCAGGTGGAAAAATTGCCAAATTGTTTTCCATTATTGAATTAACCAGGGTGGATAAAGATCTCCACCTATCTATCACTGCTGTTTACTCTTACTGTAAGAAACCACCCCCTCAGTCTCTGTGCAGAGAAAGAGCTGCCCATGGGGGGGGCAGAAGGAGTAGGAATCGAGATGGTGGCACTCATGACAAAGCCACCACATAATTAAACCATGACCTGAGATTTCCTTAGAGCTGCCCTGCCTGGTGTTTGATAAACTGTGAAATAAAACCTAACACTGGACTCAAAGCTGAGGAGCAAAAGCTTAATTGAGTTGACAAACCCAGTTAATCCTTTTTGTCCTCTGTTAATTCTCAGTACAAGACAGTTCATGACACTGCAAGAAGCTGCAGGGCAAGAGGCTGCTTGTGTATGATTTTATGCTCTGCAGCAAAATGTCAAGTGTCTTAGATAGTTCCATAAAATGAGTCTAGTGCCAGAAGTGTCAGATATATGTTAAGAATATATATTCACTGTCCTACAACACTAGTGTTAACTTTCTTTATGCAGATAAAACTCTGCAGTGATACCATTTTTGATACCTACAGAGATTTTTCCAATTTAGGTTGTTTTATTCCTCTGCTGCTAGTCTGTGAACCATCATTCATCTAATTTACCAGCAGTGACATATAACTTGTTCCCACCTGATGGTTTGGGTTTTTTTCATCAGATGCACTTAATGTTTCCTTTTTGCCAGAGCATGTATATCTGTAAAATCTGATATTTCAGACTCAAGTGGGAGGGTGATTTAATTTTAATGTGTTTGCTTTTTTCCTGGAACATAACAAACTTTTCTAAAATTAAGATAAAGCTTTCTTAGTAACTATCAATTGTTCATTTCTCTCAAGACAATGATAACTGGTGTTACTAGCTTTCTTAAAAACATACTGTCAATAGCTATAAACAAGCACAAAAAGCCATGCTGTAGCCACTGTAATGTCCTGTTTTTTCCTGGAGTCTTGTAAAATATGGAGTAGAATGAGCAGCACTAGAAGGTATACTTTGCATTATGAAATCTAATATCTCTGCAATGTTTTCACAATCCTGTTTTTCTGAACAAGATTTAGATAACTATAAAAATGTTTATTTGATATGGAAAAAAAAATGCCTTGCATTTCACTGAATTACTGTCATGGTGACATAGAGATCACAGTTCTACTCTGCTGTATACTGCAAAATTAGTCAAGATGCTTGATTGAGGCCCTACATTATGAAGAGCTGATGAGTATATTTCCATTATATTCTTTAGGCTATAACCTTGCAGATGCACATTGCCCTTCAGTAGCCAATACAGACTCAATCCTTTTCCCATTGGCAGCCAATAAATTTTCCCAAAAGATGGTATTGTGGAAGTCTTGCAGAGTGTTTGTCTGTCATATGTTTAGAAGACTGGATTATATATCTGACTATTTTTATCAAAACCAGAGAAAAAATAATCAATTTTTGAACTTTGTAATGAGCGTTATCAAGTCTGGGTCAGCATTTATGACAGCTGAGATCTATTCAACATAAGGTGTTGAGGCAAAATTCCTTCTCCATATAGGAAAAGGAAAGTAGAGGGCAAAGAAAAAAAACTAAAACAACAGAGGTTTGACTACCTCCTCTAGCAAAATGTGACATGAGCAACAAGGACAGTATTGTGCCTAATAGGATTAGCATCATTGTGCCAAAGTACAATTCCCCAGGCAACTTCATCCACATTCAAAAAGCATTTGCTTGGAGGCAAATTCTTCTCAATATCTTCTCAGCATGTTTAGGATAGCGATGTTTACAGACACATAAAGCATTCCCTCAAGTGCTGGTTAAACACTAACAATCCGTTAAGAACATGCACTGACAAAACCTTTACAGATCAATACCATCACCCTCTTAGCCTCTAAAAGACCTTTGACTTGTACTCACAGTCCACCATCGCCAAAAGAAATATTACAGTGGAAGAAAAGAGGAAAACTTATTCAAAATTTCCAGAGCATAGAAGGGTTTTTTAGCCTCTTCAGGGAGAATTTGGTTCATAAGAACACAGCCACAAAAACATTCCAGAGGGCTGTGTAGTCTCAGGGGTTCTGGGTCTCAGAGATACATGGGCCCCACCTATCTGAGGATGTCTGTCCATACCTAACTTTGTATCAGCTCCTCTAGAGGCCTTATTTGGAAGGTCAAAAGGTTGCAGGTGAAGGGGGCAGGTCTTTCTGGTGCAAGGCAGTAGATGCAGGGGGCTCAAGAGGCAGCTTGAGAACCAGAATGTGTGAAGCTGGTTAATGAACTCAGGTGTGGTACTAGTTGGTGTAAGACTATAAACTCATGGTGCTGCACAGTGCTGAACAGGGCTACACAACCAGTTTGAGCTTGTCCAGAAGCAATGACACAACTCCTTTTGGAGCACTTAAAGAACCCAGACACTCTAATTCCTATTCACACGTTTTTGCAAATGTACTTTTAAGAGTCCTGAAGTGGTGAAGAGATGACATTGTTTGTCCTTGTTCTCTTCATGTTGCTCAGCATCTCTGAGGTGATGTCACACGGAGGCTTTCTGGGAGAGGATGGAGTTTACCTCCATCTGAATCTGAGTAAAGGCACAACTTGTCACCCAGCGTCCTTTGCATCCCTTGCATCTCTTCTTCCTAATTTCTTCTGAGGTGTTACACTTTGAGTGTTTACGAGTTTTTTCTCTCAATCTCTTCTGGATAGACCTCCTGCTGGAGACTTCTGATCAGGTAGAAGAGGATTCACAGCACGAATGGGAACCTCCCTTGGAGGGGGCTTGACTACATTTTAGGCTATGCACTGTATAATCTTTCTGGGTGAACAGACAGTTTTTTCAACAGGGATATCCTGCAGCTTATGACAGAATTAGAACACATCGCACATATTAACATCATGATTTGTAGTATAATTTTGTGTCATGTAAAGGCTATCATTTGTCATAAAAAGAATCATTTGCAGCTGGAAATGTTTTAATTATTTCTTCTAAAAATTACTTGGTAATTCAGCATCTCACATTATCATGCCCATTTGACAGAAGGAAATTAATAACATCAGAAAGATCTTAGGAAGCTAGATAATGAGCTCACTAGGCATCAGTTCTTTAGTTACACTCATCTTACAATTTCTGATCTAATGTTTAAAGCTCACCAGTTGGTCTCATTTCAGTGTCTCAGTGTTTGTAATAGATAATATACAGAACTTCAGAGTCTTAAAATGAGAGCACCTATATTTCTGTCTTAATAGCTCTCATAACCTTCACCAAGTTTTCAATTATTGAAGGTTATTAAAACGTTTACAGAAATGAACAAACTAATTTTAACATCTGATTTTAAACTCTTGGTCTAATATTGTAATGTTTTGCCAATTTGGGACTCTTTTGAAGAAGTAGAGGAGGTGTGGAGATAAAGTAAGGCAGATTTTAGCCCTAACTTCAATTAATGAGCCCATTCTCTCAATTACAGACAGGGTGTTGACTGTCTACTTAGTATTGTCATTATAGTAATAACTGAATATGTCTATTTGCCCCTGCTTCTGTTATTTGTTTTAAGGTCTGCAGAGTTAACTTCTCATTTCTTGTATTTTTGGTTTTTTCAAAATTGCCTGCAAGACTCTGACCCTTTGACAATTCTGATATTTCTTGTCCTGGCACTTTTTGAAGATAATCAGTTCACTACAAAAAAATAATATCAAGGGCAATCAAGTAATTCAAATGACAGTTTAAAATATCTTCACAGTCACAGACTGAGATCTTTTTTTGCCTTTCCCCTTTCCATTGTAAGATATTTTCATGCCATTCACTTGAAACTAAACCTAAATGAGCAAGTTCTCATGCAGCTAAAGGCTGGAAATTGGCTTCAGATATATCCAGCAACCTGCAAAAATATGGTGACAGAGCAAAAGCCATTCTTAGTGCCAGCAAGCCACCTGTAGCTCAAACCTATATGTGAATCTAGATTCCCCGACCGCAGCTGGAGAATGGAGCTCTCCTGGCATGGCAGGATAATGCCCCCTGCTGCATACCTCGCCTTTCTTTGTAGGATTCCTACAGCCACAGCCTGAACCATTTCCTCCTGAAACTTTAACCCCAAACTTCAGCACAGCTGTAAATGTGTTGTTCTCATATATTTCATGATGCAAGATATAAAGGGAGGTGAGAGCAGCACTTTGTGGCCTCTGGAGACACTGCATTACTGGTCAACCTGCAGGCAACATCCAGAGCTATCAACATCTTTGTAAGCCAGACAGTTGTGAATCTCTTCAACAGCTAACCGTGACAGGAAAAGTGGGTTTGGCCACTATTTATATCTATCCAACCAGGATTCTGGTTGTCTCGGAAAAAACCTGTCCCTCTGGTATTTGTGTGCAAAGTGCCTTTTGCAAGGGAGCCATGGTCCCTCAGGAGAATCCCTAATTTTTTTCCAGCTGAAATACCAATACTATGCACAAGTAGGCTAAAGGTTTCACACTACATCAAATTAATGGGGGTTTTTTCAAATGCTGTAATAGCTTTTTATTCTTTAACTGTTCTTTCCTTTGTTAATTTTTTTCCTTGAAGCAAAATTTGCCAAGGAGACAATTCTAACATGTATATCAGATATGAAAACATTAATGTTTTATTTAAAATCCTGACTGTAAATTTGCTTTTCCTAGTGGGGTTCCAACAGCCAACTGCCTCGTTTATTCCTATCCTAGAGGAAGTTTAGTATTCATTTGTAGCAGAGATTTGTGAGTCAAGTTGAGCAGTGGCAAAGCAGTAGCAGCCCACAAACACAACGAAGTGCATAATGGGCATAGGTATCTGAATTATTACAACACTTGATAGCAATAATATTACTACTAAAAAATCTGAGCTTCCAAAAAAAACTCTGCTACAGATAAGATGGGCTCTTTCCCAGAAAATATTACATATATTAATATAATATCCCAGCAAGTAGATGTTCATTACAAGCTATCTTTTCAGTACCTCTGAGAAGCATTTCCACGCGACTCTTAGCCAGAAGTGTTCTGGCATCAGACTGGGGCAGAGCGGCGAGGAGAAGCTGCGGTAGCCGTGTGACCCCTGCTGGCAGGAAATCACCGAGAGTAAAACGTGAGAGCGAATGAGACTTTAATTGTAATGAATGACACGCTGTGACTGAATCAGTAACCTATGCAAAGAGTTGCAGCAACAATAGAAGAAATACATAAAATGTATTTCTGTCGTTGTGAAATAGAAGACAAATGAGTAAAAATTCTTCATTTAAGTTGTCACTTTAATTGATAACAGCATTTTGCCAAGAAAGGATGAAAACCTCTGCCAGCCTGCCTCTGCAGTAGACTTGTCCTGATGCATTGTGCCTCATACACATCCACAAGAGCCAAACTCATCAGTGGTACGTGATGTGCTGACAAACTGCCCCCTCCTGGAAGTAAGGCAATGCTCAGAGCTTCCCTTCTGTTGCAGTAACTGCAGTTAACACGGGCCAGCGTCCAGGCTGCTGCAGGAATGTTGAAGCAACAAGTGAAGAAAATGTGTAAGTGCCAATCTTGGACATGGTAACTGGAGTTATCTAATGGTTTTGGCCACTACTACTGGCCACAACAAATCCAAGCCTCAGTGGCACAGAGTTGAGCATGGTCCAAAACTGATGCCTACTTCCCAGATGGATCACACTGAAGTCAATAGTATGCTACAGCATATTTCATGCTGCACTTTTCCTTGAAGCCAAATAAAACTTAAGAGACACAGAAAGAATAATGCTCCAACAGATTGTTTGTGATCTTGTTATTCATTCCTGTTAGTATATAACAAATACCTTAATTTGGATTGCACAGTATTCCCCTTTCAAAAGAGTAGATTTCTAACACGCTTAGACTAGATTCATGTTGATAAACTGTCATGCATTTTATTAATAATTTGTGTTTCTAAGGCTGGCACTGACTCATGACCCAGCAGTCCAGCACTCAAGACTGTCCCTCTTATCCTGGCACAACCACTGACACACAGTCCCAAGCTGAGGGCCTTTCCCATGGAGTGGTCAGATGAGCTCTCTGCTATAACTCAAAAATTTATTTTCTTCTCCAAAATATCTACAGGATAATGAAGTTCAAAAAAAAAAAAAAAAAAAAAAAAAAAGAGAAAGAAAGAAGAAAGATATACGCAGCTGAAATAGAAAATAATAAATACAAGGGGTTTAGTGCAACTAGCTTACATCTGCCATTTACCTGGGGAGGAGCAGCCCCAGGCACCATTACATGGTGGGGACCACCCAGTGATGAAAAGCAGATATGCAGAAAAGGCTCTGGATGTCCTGATGGTCATCAAGTTGAAGCCAGACATGTACCCTTGCCACAGAAAGCCGTTTGCCACAAACTCCACAAAAGCTGGCTTGTGATAACTTCCCAAAAGTGAAAGCTCATATCTTGTAGCACATACTTACAATTCCAGTATGGCTCATTCAGCTAACTAAAATTATTATGTGTTTGCCAGTCTAAATGCATATAAACAGTCTTCCATCCCCACCCCTTCCCTCAGGTCTGCCTGCTTATAGAGGGTCAGTTTTTCCCAGTTTTCTGCTTGATTCACTGATCATTACAAAACTCCATTTCCCATACCAACTGCACATTACAGACCAACATACAAGCAGATTTACACATCTTGCAATCCCAACTCACAAGGTGTTTCCCCACCAGGTACATGTTCCTACCTGCCATGGAGACACAGAGTAAATAAGATGTATTTCCTGAAGAAGGTGTCCAAACCCCAAACTGAAACCAGCCATTTAGGAGTTAACAAGCAATACTGCACGGCAGAGGGCACAGAAGAAATCACAGGTTTTCCATGCAGGTAGGACACCCTACAGAGCTTTGGCTCCCAGTGGGGATAGGAACAAACCTCTTTGACTCATTAACCAAGGGCTGAACTTGGATAAAGAGCAATGAACTTCAGTGAGCATTTTGGTCTAGTAATTTTACTTTTACATTAAGTTTTCTTAAGTTTATGGCAATTCAATATGACAAAGAAAGTAAGTGCTGCCTGCTTGAAACTTGTGACTTAAAGCACTACAAGACAAAGCACGTACTGCAAGTAAGATTGCTGAAGGGTCTCATCAAAGACATCACTCCTCAGGTGAGTCCCAGCAGCTGAAGTACAATTTTGGATTCAGTAATAGCATTTAAAATAGAGCTAAGCCTTCACTCAGTGAGCTGGAAAGGTCTTTTTCGTTTACCTCTCACTTTTTTTCCTGCTTCTGCATCTGCACTTTAGAGATATAGACACTGAATATGTGCTTTCTATAAGCAATCAGTGGACTTTTCAGGAAAATGGGAGTGGAGAATGACTTTTATAATTGGTGCTAATGTATGCATGGAAATCGCTGGTCATAAGCAAGCTAAGGAGGATTTTGAAACATTATAGCATTTCTATTTGGTTGTGTGTATAAAAAGCTAATGAATGCTATTCTGACACTATTTACAGAGTAAATATCTCTTTGTCTTATACATAGAGGCAAATATTCTACAGATTTGTGTGCTTTCAGATTATGATTATTAATTACTATGCTCTGTGTAACTTTTGGCACAGAATTTCTTAAGTATTTTAGTCTACAATTATAAACAAGAAGAATTTGTTTATTTTTGGACAAAACTAATATGAAACTCGTATTTAGCTAGCACTCATGGGACAGATGTGTCTTGGCCATCAATATCAGGTAGTAGAGTATATTCATTTTATAGAGCATGGTTATAAAGGAAAAATTAATTCCCTTATTTTAACATATTTTTACTAAAGATATTACCATTCTCAATATAGAATATCCCAGAGGAATTAAAAATGTGGCAGATATATTGGTGGGCAGAGACAAACTAACAGTTGAGGTCACCCAGACAGAAGCCTGTCCCACCAGAAGGAATGTTCAAGTTTGCACATATTAACCTGTGTCAGGGTCACAACTAGCAGACAACACAGACACTGATGAGCATAAAAGCATCTTGACAGGACTCAACCAGACATGGCTTCTTTTGTCTCTTTTCACACTTTGCACATTGTGCTTTTACAAATGCCTCTACTCTTTAAGCTGTTTTTGCTGGTTTTAGCACTTCTCCTATCACAACACTTCATGTTGCCATTCCAAATCAATTCCACTCCTCTATGCTGGATTTTCTCCTTTCTGACCTTTTCTTTTCAGAATGAATGAAGATAAATACATAGGCATATGACTCTGCTGCAGTATGTTCCCAGCTAATCAGCAATAGCTGCAGTACATTCAATTCACACTTGAAAAAAAAGGTAATTTAGATTGATTTTCAAGAAAAGCTGTGCTTGGAAAACAGAAGAATTCAATTTTCAAGGATATAATAAGAGAGAATAAGGACTAACTACCGCAGCATTCGTATTAGCTTTCCTCCCCCCAAAAAATAAAAATTAAATGGTGCATTGAAACAACCATCAGAGGGTGCATATACACCATGAGTTTGGCTTGAGCCCTATTTTAGTGTTAGGCCCTGGTACACTAACTGCTCATACACATAAAATGTGTCCATTTCAGCNATGTCTGTCCTGGGAAGATACCAAAAGAGGACAAACGTATTTACAGAACAAAATCTTCCTCCTTAGTCTGTGTTTGCACAATGGGTTGCACAGGGAGGCTTCTCCATACCACCCTTTCAATAAACACAGCCTATAAAAAATTAGAAGCCAGAGCCATCACCCTTGCATCCTGCCCCAGGCACCACAGTGCCACCTTGGCAGTCTGTGTACATGACAATCCATGTACATGACAATCCATGTACATGACAGGGTGTATCATTCAAGGCCTTTTCTGCATGGAAGCTGGAGAAAATGGCTCAGGACTACACCCCCTGGCTGTCCTGGCCTAGAGACCAGGAAGGCAAGCACCTCCACATACTTAACAGAGCAAAGAGGTCCCACAGGGGAAATGCAAAGAAAAAGTTTTTTAAAATGGTCTGCAAAGTCTTTTTCTACTTATTTATTTATATCCTGAATGGCACAGGCTGAAGATTGAAAGACAGAAGTGTCATTAGGGAGTGACTAGAGACCGATAAATATTCTGCATTAAAAAGCAAACAAGCTAAAACAAGGTGCTTTTTACTCTGTGAATATTCCCTCTAGGTCTCATTAACTGTCAAAAATTAGGCAAAGTTCTAAACATTCTCCACTGTGACTCTTGCTGCTGGGAACATTCATATTGATGTCACCATTTCAGAAGTGATTCAGAGCAACTTGCAGGCAGCAGTCAGACAAACTTTCCACTTACAGTAATATTGCCTGCTGTCATTTTACATTTTAATTATGTTCCCTGTGCTGCAGCAGTGCTCAGCTTGTGTGACCTTCTTGGTACTGAAGTGTCAGACAAAAAAGCCCAGGCATGGATTTTATATTTGTTTTTGATGAGTTTTCATAGTGACTTTGCTTGCCCTGGGGAGAAATGGACCAAAAGTTGCCCTTTGTTGTTACTGCTCTTTAAACTCTGTCTTTGTTAACAGCTTTGGAGCCCCTAGGTAGACAGTGCTTTTAGGACTGTGCCATGGTCTTTTTCAGCTCAGCTCTTCTGGCACTGGGATAAGAGGGGAGTTATGCCAGAACTCCTCTTTTACTTCTTATTCTGTGCCTCTAAGGTGCAGACATTCAAAAGCACATTAGGGGCTAATGCAGCCCTAATAGGCAACCTGGCAGTCCCTGGAAATGCCCTAATTTCTTTTTAAAATACAAAACAACTACGGAGAAGAAACATATGGGTCAAGTTGAACACAGCTATGACTACAGGAATCCATCCTCAGAATTCAGTTTCCCTGGGCTTGCAAAATGAGTATTCTCGATAAAATCAAGGGTCTACCAGCCCAGCTAGGAAACAGCTCAACAACTATGTTCTTTATGGCATTCAGCTCTTCTGATTCTCATTGTACCTGGAATTACTACTCCATATGGATCACAAATCAAAGTTTCCATCAGTTAAAACAGAATAGCAGGATGAGGAACAAGAATCTAGGGCAGAGTCACTGAGGGTAAGATGCAACCAATTAAGTCAGTTGATGATTTGCTATTTCTCGTGTTGCAAAAAGCATGAGTATTAATGATCCACACATTATGAAAAGGAAATAAAACATATATACTGAATCACAGGGCTGTGGCAGTAGCCCAAGTAATATACCCTTTCTTCTAGATTGTCTATTCTAAGCAATAGAAAAAAATGTTGTCTCTGATAAATATATATTCAAGTCTCTAAAATGAATTTCCACCACAGGGTTCAAAGAACCTATTAAACAGGGAAAAAGCTAAATCTAGAAAGGTCTGCTCTACTCTTGATGTGGGCATCATGGTAGCACCAATCCTTAAGAGACCAGTGTCCTGCTGTTAGCTTGGCTTCATTTAGGGGTTACACATCATATTAAGATCAGTAATCCTTCTCTGAAAGAACAATTTAATCAAATTTGGGTAATTGGCTTTTACCTTGAAAGAGGGTACCTGAGTATAGCTGCAATGAGGAGTTTAGAGCAAATGCCAAATGAAACTCACAACTTGGCCCACGATCTCCATTAGCTGCCAAGGCATTGATCTCAGGTTTGTCTGTTGTCTGTGCAATGAAGATGTCAGCAGCCAGAATTATTTGCTCTAAAAGAAGTCTGCAGTCTAATTTTGTTTTCAGAATCTGAGCCAGAGCTTTATAAAGCCCCATTCCTACATGCCTTTATAAATAGTAGAAGTCCTATAAGCTGCATTCTGAAATAGCTTGGAATGATTTCATTCAGAATGAAATGTAATTGGATGTGTCAGATGTTCTATCTGCATTTTATGCAGCACAATGTAAACAGGTATGAAAAAAATCCTTGGGCTAGCAGCTCAAAGCACAAGGAATTACTGAAAATTAAAACATAAAGTTTAACTTGGTCACTCTCTTGCACCAGCTACTAAGTAGAAAAAATACCTTAGGCTAAAGCAGGAAATCCCATGTTGGGACTGAAGAAATCCTGACGAGTTTACCTACATTTAAGTTATGCAAAATGGAATTTAATTCATTCTTATCAACCAGCCTTAAATATACCAAACAGATGGTGTTTAAGATACCATTACCTATGTGGGAGGCACATATTGATCACCTCATCCAATATGGCAACACACTGCTCCTTCATTCTCACTACGTGTAGATTCATGAGAAAGATCATTCATATACTCTTCCTAATCCATTGGATAATAATGAGAGAACATAGAACTTAACATATAACTGAAAGCATATAAATTATAACAGCAAAGATGAAAAGCTTTGAGGTTTTTCTGGGGGTGGTGCTGGAAATGGTTATAATGAAATCTAGAGGTAGGAAAATGGAAATGCACATTATATTGCTTCCCCTCTGTGACAGAGTGTTGGAAGGAAAAGTCAGTCCTGCCATATGCAATGTATTATTTATACACTGTTAGACTATTATGTAGTTTTAGCAGTGAAAAAGCAAGCTGGGTAGAAATAGTAGTCAGTAGTATGCAGACACATGAATATGAATGTGGCCATAAACAACCCTAATTTAGAAGTGTTACAGTAAAATTGTATTTTTTTTTAACATATCCTGAGGGCTGCAACCTACATCACCAAGAAGTGCAGCACAGGGGACACTGAAGTGTACGTGACAGCAATTGTGCCTGGCTCCTTGTATAGGATGTCCCTCGGTGGGGTGTTCTCTGTCACACATTAAACCAGAGTACAGCAAAATGTGTAACCATAAGGCATGAGCTCTTGTTTCCTTCTAGAAAGGCCCAGCACAGTACATTGGGCTGGAACAGTCCTGCAGTGTTTCCTACCCTTTTTTTCGTCTTTCTTTAGGATTCACTTATCACACAGCTCTTTGTGTCATCTATTTTCCCACACCAGTAGGACAGTACATCATTGCATATACACCATTGCCCCAGATAAAGAAGATAGTAGAAATAATGATTTCAGCAGGATCAAATTTTATTTGGAAAATTGACATCAAAGCAAGTTGGCAGAAGTGAAAGCAGATATAGCAGGAGGAATGACCTACTATATAAGACTGGCCTCAGTAGCCAGCTACAGAGTCTTCTCAATGCATTCATCCCCATCTTTGTTTTTTGCTGGGAGCTAGAAAAAAAAGGAAGGAAGCTGCTCTTAAAGCACTTGCGCAGGTGGAGGTGTGATCAGTGGCAGAGTCGAGTACTCAGCACTTAATGTGTATTTATTGACCACAGATGGAATGAGTTTACCAGAAATCCAGCATGTCCCAGATTGATAAGACCCAAGGCTACCAAACACTAAATAATGATGAGCCTTGTTATTGAGATTCTTGCTGCATTAAGTGGAGAGAGGGAGAGATCAAAAGAGGTGTTTTCAGAAGACAATATGCATGGTTTTGAATAGGAAGATAGGAGGAATCACGAGAGGCATCTAGATCTCCCCAAACTCTGTAGAGTGCACATAAGCAGTAAGTTAGTCTTCAAACCTACGTCAAACTATATGTGCTAAATCTAACCCTAAATCTTGTTAATGTCTCCAAGATACCTTTCAGACTAAGCTAAGCAAAAAATAGCCAAAGATCTCTTTCATCCTCTTGTAGACTGCAGATTGCATGGAAAACTATCCTTTGTCTACCTGCAGGACAGGATAAAGGAATGGGCTGACTGGAATCTTATGAAGTACAGCAGAACCAAGTGCAAGGTCTTGCACGTGGCCCAGAACCACCCCCACACTATTGCAGGCTGGGGCTGGCTGGGGAGCAGCTCTGCACAGAAGCTGAGAAGACTCAATGACCTCCAGAGGTCCTTTATAAACTAAAATATTTGGTGATTCTGTGTTTCTATGAAAAATCTTGCACACAAGAATACTAGATGAGGATAGGGAAAACTTCCAGCTGCTATGCAAGGCAAAAGATGGAAACACAACTCTGTCAGGTCTGAAAAGTGTTGGAGAGGGAATACAAACATGCAAGTGCTCTACATACCAGAGAAACACAAGATTTGGAGCAAAACACTTGAGACAATATAGATACATGAAAAAAAATCTGCTTTTAACTTAAGAAAATGCACAACGTTTTGTCAAAATTTTCTTCAGCTACTATCCTAGAACTGGACAACAACTTTTCCATAATTTAAAAATGAAATAATATAAAATTGAAAATAAATTGCTTTCATTGAAAACAATGAATAGAAATACTTCAAATACTAACATGAAAAATGGAAGTAAGCTAAAATTGTGAATGAAAAGGGAAACAGAAACCTGAGATGTGAGAAATAAACCTAAAAATATTTCTAGTCATAAGTAAAAAAATCAGTTCTTAACAAAAATTGATCAAAGAAGTGCCCCTTTTGAGATACGTCTTCTTTTAAAGAAAACCTTTTTACAAAGGGCCTGGAATTAATGACACTACATTCTTTTGTACAACAGCACAACTGAGTTCTGCAGCTTTCAGCTAGTCACATATTTTTGGCAATGCAAACCTGTAAAAAATTAGTTTATTAACATATACCTGTCAAAGTCAAAGATGACTTTTCAGTAAACAAAAAGGCAGACACACTAATATTTATAAAGTTTCAGCAGCATGAATTTAACATCCCATTATCTTACTGCTGTGACAGAAACTATTCTGTCATCCTGTTTTAAAAAACATTATATTGAAAGACAACATTCCATTTCCTTCAGATGAATGATGAAATGGTTCTGTTTAACATCTTTTTGTACTCTATCATGAAGCAGGTCATGATTCTCCTGCACACTTCTGAGACAGGATAAATACTTAATTATATGTAGTCAATATTTAAAAGTACTATATCTAACAGAGTAGAACAGATGTGATTCCTGCAGTATCTGCTCTTTGCCACTAAATGATAAAAGTGAGAATGGCCTGCAACAGTTACAGAAGCTAAATGCAAATTTATACATTATTTCAGAATATTCACAAGGCAAATCCCTTAGGAAAACCTAAAAAATCCTGCCTGTCTTTTCAGAAGTTCTGTCTTTTGCAGAAAATCAAATTAAAGACAGGATTTGAGACAGCTACCATAAAAGTGGCTTGTTTCTCAGTGACCCTTTAATAATTGCACAGCACATTGGCCAGAGATGCTAAAAGTGGAGAGGAAACAATAAAAGTAATTTCAAATGAAAGTGATTCAACCTAAAATAATAGAAAGCTGAAACACTGAAAGAGTTTAGAAAAGCGGTAATAAAAAGAACCCCAATTATCTGTTGTTAATACTCCCCATTCTGCCATAATCAGACTGCTCTGGTTTATATACACTCTTTCTATTTTCCAGTCATGATAGACTGGTGGAACTGGAAGTGAAGCTAGAAAACCCAGAAAAGAAGTCTGCCCAGAGATGTACCATTGTGGTTTGGATCAATACTGTTTCCATTCATTCTCTGAACAAACAAATGGTAATCAAGGGGCTGTGATTTTAGGAAGCTCTGATGCATTAAATACTCTTGGTTGGAAGTGTTTTTTTAGTGGGCTTACATTGTAAGCTTTCCATTTGGTTCTGCAGAACCAAGTTTCTACATCTTTCAGCAACTCTTGGTTATGTAAATATCTTTTTGTTCTATGATTTTTTTTGAATAGTATTATTAAAACTTTTAATAGTTCTTCCTCTCTAAAAAGTCTGGGAACAGCCTGAAGATTTTGGAACACCTAGAAAAATGGAAAAACTGAAAACATTCAGTGTTTTATCCATTCTGAAGAATATAAATTGCAACACATGAAACTGGCTGAAACAGGAAGAAAATCACAATCTAATTCAAAGATCATCAACTTCCTTAGGCCCACAGTATCCCAATGCTTTTGGCTGCAATGCCAGGATTTTCTCTTGTGAGGTGGTTGTTGTTTTTAAAATACCCTTTTGACTAGGTCACCAGAATGTTGTTATGGTTACTGACATTTTGTGTTTGAAGAGCCTCATCATGAAAAACAGCTCTTCCTGTCATATGTGGAAGGACCATGAAGAGATGGGGAAAATTATTAATTTGCAGTGGATTGTAAATATAAGCTCAATAAGATGTTGCTCTAGCACCTAAGGACAAAGACAAGGGAAACAAGTGGAATTAATCTGATATAGAATAGGTGCTTTTGTATTTCCAGATTTATTCTGGGCATTTGAGGAACTATAAATGAACAGACACAACCATGATAAATTCTAGGACTGTTTTTCCCTAACTGTAAAATAGACTTAGAAAACCATCAAGAAATAAATCCAGTGTCCTAGTAAGCCAAGAAAAAGAAAAAAAATTACCTCTGAAAATATTTGATTCATTTGCTAAAAAGACTGTCATACTTTTCAGAAAAACTTAATTGTTACTTTAGTGATGTCCAACAGGAGTACTAATGTGATGGGCTTTATGCTGAGCTGAGATCAGCAGGGTGCAGTTCCACTGACTTGACCAGAACCATTTATGCTCAAAGACTTGAAGCACTTTCTTTTTGATACTTATGGAAAAATCAAATATATCTTACTATAGAAAGCCTTTCTGTGACTAGTACGTTTGCCAGCTGAGGAGCATTACACAGCAGCCTGTGCTACCTTAATTATGCAAAATGCAGTGCTGAGTACTGTGAGCTGAAAGTAAGAATCATTACATAGGTTATGTAATGGGTTAACCCATATCATATGGGTTGATGATGTTGTTAAACATGTTTTTTAAACATGTTTTTTATAAATCTTGCTCCTCACAAAGCATGCTGTTTAGACCAGGAAGTTCTCACTATTTGCACTATAGAGTTTATTACTTTGTGTTATTACCCTAAGAGCCATTCAAGGCAGAAATGACACAGTTGCTTTACTCTCTGCTATTATAATCGTACCATTTCAGATGCCAACATCAATCATTCATGTGTATTCTGTCTGATTGCAATTTATTGACTCAGGTAGGGATTTTGAAAACGCATTCAAGAGCTAAGTTGAAAATAGATTTTGATGATATGTTGCTGAGTGCTCTTCACAGTTTTGAGGATGTTGTGCAAATTCCTTAGAACAAAACACATTAAAATCAACCTTACATACTCAGGCCAGATTTAAGTTTTGCCCTGATTCATTTGAAAAGGTCAATAAATTAAAAATTGTCATTAAGAGAAAACTAAAAATTTAGCCAGAATTCACTCTGACACTTCTTATGCAATAGATTTTTATAACTTGTACTTAAAGAACTTCTGTACAGTGTGAATTACTATCTATATCAGGCAGATTTTGGTGGCTAATGCTGAAGGCTGAACAGTATCATGGGAATACAAACATAGAATCATAGATTGAATCATATTCTGGCTGAGAGCCCAGAATAGCTGGTACAGGGCTTCCATTCCCCATCCTCATTGGCACCTTCTGCCTTAAGAGCATGTGCTGCTTTTCACCCACTCGCTATTTTTATACATAATATGCAAATTCTGGTCCAAATCTGGCACAAAATTTCTGCCTCCTGTCCAGCCACTCAGATCTGTGTTCTCTCAGTTGGCAAAAGGTACTGGATAGGAAATGGACTGTGCCATGCCAACCCTTGGACTTCCCAGAAAGAAAGGTTTAGCCTTATGTTTGTGAATTAAATAATACAGATTTCTTCCCATTGTTCATAAAACAATTTTAGTTATGATAACAGCATTAACAGTGAATTTGTAGTATCTGTTGTAATAAAATACAACAATGTACAGCAGAATACCAAAGCACTAACACTGGAGATGTTTAGTGAAGTGAAAGAATAAATTTCATAACCACAATCACAAACATTCTGGTTTTGGTCTTGGTTTTGGTAGAAAATGACCTCTTTTCTTTCCTTCTCCCTTCGGAACCTCATCTAGCAGTAGATACTATGTAAAGTCTTAAAAACATGATGTTATACAAAAACCATGCTAAAATTACAGCTCCAGTGAAACATAGGAATTTGAATGATACTAAATTATGTGAAATTAATCAATGGAAGACAAATTAAAATTAATTCTTTCAGATCACTGATGCATTCATGCATTTCCTTCCTGAGTGATGCTGATAATTGTTAAATTGCAGATTTTATTTGTTTTCACATTTAGATCTATTTATGGTTTCACCATACAAATATTTTTTCCCAGGGAGAGAGAAATACTACAAATGCATCTTTGAAGAGTTTAAATTTTGTATCGCAAACATATGGAAAACCAGGACAGATTGCTGTGAGGCAGCTCTGAGATCCCTTATTGCATTAGAGGGCTAGACTTTTGTAACCAAGGCCATGGGGGCAGAGTTTTGTTTCTTGTAGGCTCCCTGTTGGCACTGGGTTTGGTACTCCATTATCCAGTCTCAGCAAGAACAGGAGCAAATCAAAAACAAAACCAAAATCAAATATAACATGAGATAAACAGCAAGATCTTTGGGCAGGTAAATTCCCATCTGGAGGTCCCTTCCGAGACCAGTGCAATGCTGGACTGTTGTACATGAACAAACATTACTGTTTCTGCAGAGTTTCTTCTTCCCCTACTGCTGCCCTTGGTAATAGTTTGTAATAAACTGTTTAAATTAGGAAAGGGCCAGTTTGTACTGTGGTAGTACAAGGAAATAAAGCTTGTGGTGTCGCATTGTGTATTTGGTGCTCCCATTAAGGGGTGGTTTTACTCTTCATTAGACACCAGAGGCTCCTCTAGTAAGGGTGAGGGAGCAGATGAAGAGAAAGAGACACAGGAATCTGGGCTACTTCAGTGTCGTGCACAGAATTACTTGCTTTTCATGTGTTCATTGACAGATGGTCTTACCAGACACAATTTTCATGCCAGAGATGACTGTGACACCTATGCCTCTGAAGAACTAATTAGAACTACTATCACATAAATACCTTGTCTTGTGTCCCATCAGGAGGTGAATAAAAAAGGCTAACTTTAGACCATGTCCCTGGCTTTCTTCACCTCCAAACCATCCTAAAGCTGCTATGTTCTCTAGAAATTACAAGAAACAAAGCAAGACTATCTAGTCCCTTTAGCTGATTTCTGACACCTCAGGGAAACAAACTGTTATATGCAATTTGGGACATGAGTGGCTCCATTTCTGTCAGACTGTGTTGCAAAAATCTGTCTAGAATGGTTGATTTCCTATGAAAGCTTGACCCTCTGGTAAGAAAATTGTTTCAACTTCACGTCATATTTGTATACTCATCTTTTTACTCAGTTTATTCAATATAACATGGCCCTCTATTCACTGCACCTTTGCTGCTGCTCATCACTGGCAGAAAGACCACACTCCTGAAGCAGAGAGGTATTTCACTGTAAGACAGCAGTTTATTTCTTGCTAGTTTGTTTGGCAGCTCTCACTGCCGAACACACTGCTGCTGGCCATCTGAGAGTCACCTGTACTTCTTGCAAATCCTCTGTTTCACAAAATCTCTGCCTCCCTTGGAAATAGAGAGTTGTCAATGAAACAAACTCATTGCAGTCCTCTTAGAAACATAGCTGAGCAGCCTTCCCAGCCATGCCAGGAACAGTTGCCCCTTCCAGTTGCATTGCAGGTCTTACAAACCCCAGTGAACCCCCACTCAAAACCATGGGAACTACTTAAGTCCCCTTTGGTGTATCATTCCCAGGCAGCAATTCTTTATCTGCAAGTATCAGATCTGTAGAGAGAACACAGAAAGGCAAATGGGGTGGCATCAATATGGGGAATGTCATACAGTACCTATAAAGAAGTAAGAAATGACAATTTCATCTTTATGATGACTCTGTCCCTTGCCCACTGAAGTGAAATTACACCACCTCTCTGACTTGTTTTCCCTCTCACTTGTCTGCCCTTTTGATTCAGGTGCCATTACCTTTCGTAAGGGAGAGCACTCAAATGAAGCCACTCCACTTCCTCTGTCCCTTCTTCTCCCCTACCCCACCACGAGAGAAAAGTCATCCTGACCAGGACCTGAGAGAGAAAGAATCAAATTGATGACTTCTCCATTCATTTGTTCATTCTCCCAGCTCTCTTAAATGAAATCTGTGTGCTGATACTTGCTACCAAACACACATTCCAAAATTATTTTTACTACAGTTAATTTATAGCTATCAGATAAAGCAGTCATTTGCTCACGGTGTATTTTATGGAGGATAGGGATGGAAGGGGAGGTGTGTAGGTATGTTTGTGAGTTTTACATGTTTATAAATACATACAATATGTAAATGAACCATATTGTTCAATTTAGGCATTGAATTGAATTTTTCTCATTAAAAATAAATAAAAAGGAGAATTGATAAGATTAGAACACAGGAAACAATTAAGAGTGGCAACAATTTGAAATAATAGCTAAGCCTTCGGCGTATCTTGAAAATACTGCCTCCAGAGAGAGCATTCCATTTCTTTCAGTTAAATCTAGCTCATGCCCAGCAATCACTTGCATTATAAGAGTGGCAGTAATATTAATTTTAAAACCTTCTTTGGAAAAAAAAAGAGATTAAGACCTAGATTTAGATTAGTTCAAGGAGCAAAGGTATATAAATAGCAAAAGCCAGAAGTGACATGATGAAATAAATACAAAACATGCCAACATGCTGATTTCATAAAATAATATAAAAATGCTGTGCTAGCCAACTAATTACCATTTCATTTTTTCCTGAAGAGTTTTCCCACTAAGATTGTCCATTTGTTCTTTTTAAGCTACTACTTCAAACACATTCAATTATATGATTGCATTTGTAACACATATAGTAATGCAATTGGCATTAAAGGGAAAATCATGTTCAGAACAAAAGCTTTAATTAGATCTGAATATAGAATTATAGTGCCACTAGTCATTTCAAAAGGCTTTTGAATCATCAAAGGTTAATTGTCAAGATAACACTGACATGATTAAAGGGACTAAATATGTCACATTGATTTGGCTCAGCATTAATGCACTAAGTAAATCCTAAATTACTTCACTCCCTCTAAATCAGACTACTGAAAGTAGATTCTTTAAAAAACTATGAAATTATCTTCTTCTAGCCCAGAGATTGTTGTCCTAGATAACTGGAATGCTGTATTTCTGAACAAGCTGTCAATATAGGAAGGTATCGCACTGATTTAGCAAAGCAGCTGCTAGACTAGAAAATTCCATGGAGTTTGAGTGCTTTCTGAGCCATTTTGCTTATAATAGTTAAAAAAAAATAGGAAAACAAAGAGGTGTGTAAGAGATGAAAGTGAAATGAGATTGAAACATTTCATTGGAAATGAGGAATCGGAGACAACATCAACTTTAGCAAGTACTTAGGTGTGAAGTGGCTCAGCAGGGAAGCAGTCAATGTCTGATATAGCTGTACAAGATGGTGCAGGACATCTACCTTTATCCACCCCTCTGGCAGTGGACTGAAATTGTCTGAAGGATCATGATTGATTTAGACCCTTAGGTCTCTTAGGGGTTGGAGTGCACTTAATTCAGAGCAGGAGCACACATTCCTGTTTAACATTAATTGAAGGAATACTGGGTTTGTACACATCCAACAGCTCTGCAACTCAAAGCAGTCAACATACAGCTAGAGATAATTAGAGGAATTCACCTCATGGCTTTAGCTGTGTATCAAAGCAAAGTGTAATGTAGATGCAGCTACAGATCCCCATAATATGATACAGCAAAAGGCAGGTAATGTCTCCTATGACCTGCTTGTCTTTACATTAGGAGAATTAGTATAGAACCATTAGAAAAACAGAGATTGAAACATAACTTGAAGACATGAGCATTACTCCTTTTTAATATTTTGTAAGCATGTGAAATATTCATGAAAATAAGAAGCTCTAGGGGAGACAAGGGGACCCTGGAGAGGAATTCCACTATTTCAGTTAAGAATCACAGTAGAACTAATACAACTTTATGGTTTCCTACTTATTTTTGGACAGACATGGAATCATATATATATAAGTCTTATTGGATAAAAGCTCAACTTATCAGAAAAACTTTTTAAAAGAAGAATAGATAGTCTCTGTGAGAAACTGCATAATTCTTTGGGATTGCTCTCCATGTTGAAAAGCTTTAGAGGTCTTTCATTATGCCTGTCATCAGTTTTGCTGTCACATTAAAAAAATAAATAAATCACATTTCTGCCATATGAGAACTTTTTCTAGGCTGAATTTCTTGTCTCCACAATATGTCCTCAGCTTGGAAATGAAATCCAAACTCTGATCCTCTCTATCCATTACTAATTCTACACAGTATGTTCTTGTTTAACTTCTGGGACACTTCTGAAGAGTTGCTGCGCATTATTAAGATAATGAATGAATAAAATAAAAAATTCTCAAATTCTAAGTAGAGCTAGGAGAGTTTCAATTTCTTTGGTGGAGACAGCATTTCAATGTCCAAATTTGTGTTCTTCTTGTTCTTTTTGTATGAGTTTTGGATCAGAGTCTATTGTTGCCCTTTATACTCAATATATGGCTTTTTGGCTTTCTTATGTTTTATAGCAAATCCATTCATTTTGGTCTTAACAGTACTGGATTTAAATACATACATATCTGATTTCCTAATTTCTGCTTCAATTTGAGTAATGTGTCACACTTTACTACAGTTTAAAATAGATAGTTCAACTTTCTTCATCATTATCTGCAAAGCCTCAGAATAAAATTGCTTTGTAAGCAATTGATTGAACACTGCCTGGAAAAATGAACAGAGTAGGAAAGATACATCAGCAAGTGGAATTAATTATTTTCTGTTTCCTTTCTGGCTCAGCATGGCCAAATATGCTGAGCAACTGATGACAAATCAAATAATGTCAAGGTGGAAAGGTGGAAAGTGGAAAATAATGACTTAGCAGAAAGTCTATGCTTCAATATATATTTATATTCTTATCACATACCATGAGAAAAATTAGGTGTTATGATTTTTTCAAGCTAGTACTTGGTCGACGTGTTCTGCAACCATTTATTTATAAATGCAAGTTTAACTACTGGACTACACAAAGGGTCAGCATTGCTTACCATCACACTCATATTAGGAGCATAGAGGCAGGGAAAACAATATTCTAAGAAGTATTAAAAATCAGTGCTTTATTCATCATACATACTTTCTGTTGACTAAAACAACTCTGTAAATTTTTAACAAAACCAGTTTTTAAAATTTTCAATTCAAAGTTTTCAAAATCATGAACATCAGCAAATCTCATCTTTTTCCCTGAAAAAAGCACTGAAAAGTAAAAAATAATTATGTTTTTGAGAAACCTAATATTTCAGTAATCAAAGGGATCTTATTTAAGAATTCCTATCATTAAGCCTCATGAGAATTCATTGCCCCAAGTGTCCTTGTTTTCCTCAGGTCAAAATCCCAAGCATGATTCAATTTCCCTGTATGGATTTCATGTGGTTACTCTCAGTGTAACCTCGGATGATTCACCAAGATAGAAAAACAGAAAACACAGCTGGGTCTTTATCTGCATCAAGGAACCTCATTTATACAGAAAAGCATACCATGAGAAACCTAACAACAGTTCTTTTGAGTAGCTCTGAAGTAATCTTAGAGATCTTTTAAAGTATTTTTGAATTTCTGAATTTCTGTCTAATTCTTCCATAAGTAAAACAAAAAAAACTTAAAAACGTTGGCATGAAATGATATAAAACAAAGTTAAATGTCCTCAAGGATTCATTGAGTTCACAGGATCAAGTAGGCATACATAAATTCCAGAGAAGTTAATCTACTTGTGGTTTCAGTTTTTAGTGGTGCAGTTTTATAATGGAGTTTAAAAGAGACCAAACAGCAAATGAACAACGTACAAGTTCTGCAGCACAAGAACCATTTTCCTTGACAAATATTCCCTTCTCTCTTGTGAAGGCAGTATCTTAAATTCTGGTAAATTACTGAGCCTGCTACAAGCCATGTTGACACACATTTTCTGCCAGTAATGGCTGGAAAGGAGAAGATATCTGCTGAGGGGAATACCTCATGGTGGAGGAGAGATGATGGACAACCTGTAAAAGGAAGGGACTACTGAATATTTTAATGTTACCTTCTCCATCATTTTTGACTGACCTTGTCCACTTCACTGATGTTATAGTTTGAAAAGTTTTGAGAAATACAGAGCTGCAACCTGTGAATGAGATATAAGCTTCCCTATGGTGGTAAACTTTGTTAAAAAATAACCTTCATTCACTTTTTAATGAAAGACCTAATGCCTCTTGTAGAGAACTCTTAATATCAAAATAATTGCTCTGTGACAACTAATTCTGAAAAGACAAGACCTACTCAAGTGCCACCCAACAGTGAGCTGTTCTCCAGTATTTAATGACTAGACCGAGTCAGTAAATAAGAAACAATTGCCAAACTGCAATGTATGCAACAGCTGTCTATGTTCTAGATGTCCGTGAGAGAGGGCTCAGGGGAGGGCAGAGGGCAGAGAAGAGCCATGGTGCACTATGTCTTTTTTTTTGCCATGATCCTGGTGATCTTTGTGATTAACTTGCCAGGCCCCTCAGCAACTGAGAACTTCTTAGAGAGTGGGTATTCCTAATTTGCTCATAAAACAGAGTATGGAGAGAGGACCCAGTTTTCAATTCTTTCTCTGCAGCAAAAGTCAAATGGCTTTGAACGAACAATTCCTTGCCTCTGGAATTCTTGCCACTAAAGACTTGTAGGGTTACTCATTTTTGCTTCTTCTTTCCAAAAGTGCAATATCACAAGATGCTGTGAGCTCAGCTGTGCGGTTGTAGTGCAACTGATTTTCTGCTTATGGAACCACTGCCATTTCTGAAGTTTCTGAATCAACCCTTCCTCCCTGAAAAGCAATCTTTATGGAAAGCAGTTGGCTCAAGGGAAACATGATGTAATTTGGTGTAGAAATGAAAAGTGATTTGAAGAATCAAGCGTACTGGAGACATAATTTTTCCCTTCCATTGAAGGAATGGGACTAGTGCAGCAATTCCATATAGAGCTCAGAGTCCCCATTAGGTGCTCAGCAAATAATTCCCAGAAATGTAAGGCAGGGCAAGTGCATAGGTGAATCCTAAAGGTTCCTTCCAACTCATTTTGTCACACAACTCTGTCAGCAATGCAGCATTCTCCATAGTGGAGCAGACCTGCGTGTGTAGCAGACTGTTCTTCCCTGTATCATAGTCACCAGAACTGTCAGCACTGCCATTAACATTGCTTTGGAAATTCCTGCTATTCTGAAATTTTCATCTGCTCTTATGTCAGGACTCTGGAAGGCTTCAAAAACTCTCAGCAGAGGTGTCATTATCAAACCAGCAGCATCATAGTCGCAACAGGAATCAGCATGCTCAATTAGTCTTAATGTACTATAATTCTATTCCTAATTTAATAGCCTTGCAACCTTTCCTGCAGCATCTGTTAGCTGCAGCAAGGTCATCAACTCTTTCATTAGTGCTGAATGGCAGAAAGAACTGGCAACATGCAGAGTTTCCTCAGAACATCCAGTTTTCCTGAGTGTCACTAATGCTTATTGGTATAGATAGTACTTCTTTCGTATAGAATCGCTGTGCCCTTCAGTAGGGTTGGAACTGGGTTAGTAACTGAAAATTCTTCAAACTACACTAATTACAAAGATGGGAAATTCAGTGAAGGAAGAGCTAGAGCCAAAAAAATATTGAAAGTGGGAGGAAGTTTAATAATATGAACCTTACCTTCTCAGCAACAGGGGGAAAAAAAGTCAGAGAAGACGTGTAAAAGTGTCAAAGGTACTGGTAGTAGTGCCTGCTAACTAGCATTGTTAGAATCCAGTTGCCCATAAGAAAGCCTTGAAAGAAGCACAAAATAAACTAGTTAATTCAATTAAAGCATCTAAAGCAGTAGGACAGGCAGGATATTCCAGAAGAAAATAGGTATCTTCTCTGGACTAGATAGTCATTGGTCATCTAAACTGCAATAAATTACCATTTCTTAATCTAACTGTTCAATATGTAGACATAAAAACATATATAGAACAAAAATCACAGAAACTAGAAGTTCACAATTCTGATGCACCCATAGATTTTAAAGAAAATAGAGAGAAATGGCAGAGCTGTGATATGACATATCGAGGAAATCAGGCTCATCAGGTAAAGCAAATGAAATCATTATTCAGACTGCTTGAAACACCTCAATTGCAAAATTTATTGGGGTTTTATTACAGCTAGTTTACATTAATTAAACTATTCACAAGAAATACTGTGTGTAAATCACTCAACACTTCTGCTCTTTTAACTAAATTCTGAATAAACCTTTCACCAAAAGTAAAAGGATCAAGATTTCTGCTCCTGATTTCTAATACTATAAAATGAACCCAGAAAAAGGTCTCTAGAAAGTGCTGCTTATTCTCCAAACATGAGGCCTTTTATTGTTCTTCTTTTGTTTTTATTTTTTTAAAGAGAACTGACACGCTTCTTTGCAGATCCCCTGTAGTGAAATAGTAGATGCATGCTCATTGTTGATCAAAAATGAGATAAATTTGGACCAAGACCAGAGAACTAAATTATATTTTCTCTCTGTACAGCCACATAGGATGGTATGAGGTATGCTAAGAGTCAGTGCCACATGCTAATTTTGCAGATTAACCTTTCCAAAGCAATTAATATATCAATTTGTTCCAGCCATTTGATAAAAATGTTTTACTTTGTCTAGGTCAAGACAGAGCCATAGGGTTTTAAAAATTAGTTTATTCCTTTAATCTTAACACATTTCATTTCTGTGACACTGAATAAGCATGAGTAAAGCAAATATAAACAGTCTTCATCATGAATCGTTCTTATCAGCTATTCTTTGTCAAAGGTCAATACCCTGCAAAGCACCTACACAAATAACGGCCTGTGTTTGCAAATACATTCAGTGAATATGCAGAGAAACTATAAACGTTGATACCGCTAGTCCTCCTGTTCCAACCCCTGTATTATCAAGTTTGTACTGCTTTGCTGTATTTCTCCTGTGTTGTGCATTTTTCATTTTATTTCTGTTCCATCTCAGAGACACCAAGAGAGAATACAGATTGGCAGGAGCTGACATCAATCTTCTGGTAAGCCGTGGTATGGTACCAGTAAAACACATCAAGAGGGAAACTATACTTACAATGACATCTTTATGATTAGCAGCCAAAAAAAGAGGCAAAGAGGCAGGGAAGTCAGGTCACTGCACTACAAAGCACTTGCTGGTTGGCAGACTGAACTCCTTAATGACATTCTTATTAAGTTTTTGCTGCCAAATGCTGTTTGCTTTTGCTGTCAGAACTGTCTGCATTAATAATGAATAACTGCTAGGAAGCTACTTACATAAAGCATTGTTTTCATGTCACTGCCATAGACAGCATCCCTGGGCAGATGAGAGAGCACCTTGTGAATGAATTCGTTGAACAGTCCTTTTCAACACATTTGTGCTGGGACAGTGTTTCTATGGACATAGCCACAGTGGTCTGGACTACAGCATCTCGAGGATGAAGCCCTCCAGACCTAACATACTCTTTATCTGAGTGGTTTGATACCATATTTTCACTATGTTTACAACTGGGTTAACTCTACAGTGAAGGCTGTACTGGAATAGTTATGAGAGTAGTGAGCTACAGTGGTTGTGGGAAATCCTCCAGACAAATGTAAACACACACAGTACGCCAATGCCCTGGTGTAATACAGCCCCAGAGGCAGAAGCCTCTTGGCAGATGGGGAAGAGTTGCAACACAGAAGTGAGCTTGCTGGGTAGTCTTGTAATATCTTGCCAAAATTACATTGTTTACAGAACAAATAGAGCAAAGGAAGGTGTCTCTTTCTTTCCACACATTGCAGTTCCTACCTTTCTGCTTTTGCCTCAAATGTTTTTATTTCCCCCTGGTTGACACCAGCTCTGTATGCAGAACATATAAAGAATGCATAATTTAGAGTCAATGTCTCACAGCAAAATTTCCGCTGTGGAGCTGGTTTGCTTGCAGTACTTTGTTACTGTGATGATGTGGTCTGTGTGAATTCTGGATATTGCTGGGAAGTTGCTACAGCAAAACTCTTTCTTTGTGAATAACTTCGTGTATAAACTGTTGATGGATCACCAACACATCTTTTCCAAATAAAGTCTGACACAGACTCAGCCCTGGACAGCTAAACACTTTTTGAAACTAGCCATTTAGACTTTTCAAAGTAAGCCATATATACCATGTGCTACAGTCCTTCTCAGCTTTAAGAAGGTATTACTAGAAATAAGTTTTTTAAAAGAACATGTAGTGGTAAAAAGAATTTAAAGGAGAGAAAGCTATAGGAGAAGCCTACAAACCTCTAAAAGGCAAAAAAAGGTCAATCCTAAAATGCAGTAGTCAAGGTCATATAGAAGTGGTGAAAATAGGTGGAAAATAGCCTTGTGGGCTGATGTAAACCCACAACTACTCACTTATCATCAGATATGTAATCCATACTTGCCCCCCATCACATTGGCTCCAGTGTGATTTTATCACCTGCATGTTAGGTAGTTGTACTCATGCAGTGTAAAGTGTTACTGAAAACCACTTGGAGAGACAAAAGAAGAAGTTGTATATGTACCTCTAAGCATCTTTGCACAGCATTATAGGACAAACTTTCCCTCATGCCTGGATTTTACTTTACTGGTAAGGAGCACAGAAACACTGCTTGAGTAACTCAAATACCAACCAAACCACATCAAATGTAAAAATTGGAGTCTAATGCATATTTAAAATTTTGCCTTTTTTAAGTAGAGTAGTGAGAGGGTGTATGATTTTTTCTTTGCCACGTTAGGAAATTATAGGTGCCATGTATTTCATGTGGTCCAGAACACACCCCTCAGCCTTTCATAGTGAGACAAATAGTAACATTATACCCTGCTGAGAGTATATCTTGGTGGGTGGGGATGATAGGGGAAGATAGAATGTTATCTCTGGCACAATTGCAAGGGGAAAAGTATAGACAAGGTCTTAGCATGACTATTCCTTCCTGCGTGAGAGCCCTTTTCACCTCTCAAATGCCTCTTCTTTCTTCAGGCAGGCATTGCATGGTATGATACCCAGGCTACTGCAAAAAATATGCCTGCTTCCATTAATCTCCTTGTCAGGAAGCAGTAAGGTCCAACTGTGCCATAAGGAAAAGGCAGTGGGAAACCAAGCATGAGGAAGCAGCTGGCAGACAGAGGGGCCATGACAGCAAGGGTCAAGTCCCACAGTATCTGAGTGAGGTAACCAGAGAAGGTGTGGTGACAGTACTCAGCTTAGGCTGAGAGCTCAGATCATGAGACAAGATCATGGAGACAAAGCAGAACGATCAAGTAATGGAGTCAAGCCAACATGTCATGATCAGAGTTTGGATTAGCGTTTGGAGCAGTGTCCACTGCTGGGGATGGGCATGACTGCAGCACAATTGCAAGGTAGCTCAGGTGGGGACAAGGGCAAGAGACTCAGCTTAAAAGCATCTCTGAAGGAAAGGAATGGGGACCCTTAGACAAGACTCTTTCTTCATGTCTTTCTTCACAAGAGGCCTTCTCAATGAGCCAGCCTTGACCACAGACAGCTAAACTCTTGACATCAAGCCCAGGCAGACAAACTCTCAGGAGGGTGGTGTTCTAATACCCCCTGGACTTCCAACATAAGCACTCAGTGTGGGTTCTCCTTCTAAATGGTGATGATCTCTTGAAAGAAATGAGAACAGAGCTCAAGTGGAATTATATATTTTTAGAAATACTGTAATACACTTTTAGAGCAAATCTTACTGTTCACTCTATGTTCAAAAAAGACGTGGCTGTAAGAAGACTCGTAAACCACAATCTTTGAGGATACCGAATTTCAGAAAATGGAAAAATAAACTGCCATCTGGTTGTGTTTAAAAACGGATAGAGATTGTTGTATTTTAGGTGACATGCATCCTATTTCTCAGTGACAGATGGAAAAAGAATATATCTTCACACAATCAAACTCAGACAAGTCTTTATTCTTAGTATCCAATTCAAACAAACTCCTTGTCAATGAAAAACGTTGAATCAGAATGTGAGATTATAATTAAATAACTAGTTAGCTGAGTATATCTGAACTACCAAATTAATTTAGATGGAAAAATCAGTGAGAGACTCAGATAAGAGCCTTGTTTTGAAGTTCTTTTAAAAAACCCCATGAATCGATAAAGTAGGCATTCCTCCAAGCTTATTGAGAGCACCTTTGTTATTTAAATCATGTAATACTGATTTTGCTAGCTCTTGTGCAACTACTACAACCTGCAGCCCCAGGATATTATAGGTTGCTCTAGTTTTCCTCTTTCTCACTATAAATAAGGGGGAAGATATTTTTGATCTAGTCCTCTGATAACTGGTGCAAGAAAGGGCCAGTCAGGATGTTCAAAAAGGAAGGAAGGATGTCCAAAAGAGATTTAGTTCTTGTGGGAACCTGTTAGACATTTTAAGCTAGCGCTGATAAAGGACATAGTCACCTGAAACTTGAATCCCACAATTGACTAATGCTTAAGACATCTGACCCCAAAATTGAAGCTATACCTCTGTGCCTTGGACTCTCTACATAATACATGAGGAGAATTGGCTAGCTCAGAGTAAAGTCCATCCAAATGATGAACTATAAAGTGATTCATGTGGTCTTGGTTTCAGGTAAGTTGTGTTCCCAGTAAATTCAGGACCTTCAAGGAGTTCATCTATATTATATGAACCATTTTGCTATAATGGTGTTGGGTGGCTGAAAAGTTCACTCAGATTTTTCAACTTAGTAGATGTTAGCTTCTGCAACACAGTTACAGCCAAAGTGGGATCACAAAGAATTTAACACATTTGTAACACATGCTTACATGTGAATTGCAGATACAGCCTTTAGGAAACACAATAGAACTATCATTCTGCAAAGGCATTTTTTCAGTGGAAAGTAAAGAAGACTAGGGGTTTCTGGAATTCATGTTTGGTAGTGGGTTTACTGTTTCAATGTTTATTTTGAAAAAGGTCTGCACAGAAGTGACTCAGTTTTTCTTAGAATAGACAGACAAGATTCTGCTTCATCCTTCCCAGATCCTTTATTATCCATCTCCCAATTCAGTGTTTAGCTTGGAACCTACACTGCCTCCAAAGAAGAGCAACAAAACTGACAGAGTCTAGAACACAAGACCTGTGATAAACAGCTGCGGGAACTGCAGTCTCTCTCCTCAGGTAAAAAGCAATAGGAAAAGATGAAATGGCCTCTAGTAGACCCAAGAGAGGTTTAGATTGGATATTAGGAAAAATTTCTTGACAAAAGTTTTGTCAAGAATCGGAACAGTCTGCCCAGGGAAGTGGTGAAATCATCATCCCTGTGAATGTTTAAAAAATATGTGGATATGGCACTTGGGACATGGTTTAGTGGTAGGTTTGGCAGTGCTAGGTTTATGATTGGACTTGATATGTTAAGGGTCTTTTCCAATCTAAATCATTCTATGATATGATCATTAAACAGGCGTTTTAACTCTGTGTCTACAACAAATCACTTAGTGATTTACCGTTTTGAAATAGGCTTTCCTTGCTTCCTTACTTTTAACTTGAACCTTAAGGAATTCACCTGGTTTCATGTATGAGGTCATAAAGACTTTTCAATTACTCACATTCAAAAAAGGCATGTTTTGTATGTACAGCCCCCATAAAATTCACAGGGAGTAAAAGGACTCTTGAAAAGTGTATTCTGGAAGAAGGGCAACATATATACATTCCATATATATATATATATATTTATATATATAGAATACTGAAGCCTCTGAGTAACATCCCCTTAGCTGCTGTCTTCCCTCTCCTTGAGTTAGTTTGCTTCTAGAGGATTGGAGTGAGACAGTGCTACATAAATAAAAAAATATTCTTCTTTGTAAACCAATCAGTGACTAGGTAGATTATAAATAGACCCTTCTTAATTTTATCAGATTGAAGTGGAATTATACAAACTATAGGATTGCTTCTGCTGATAGAAGAGATTTTAAATAACATTTCTCCAGGATTTATTTGGAAACTGGATGGTCAGATGATAATTACCCTATTTGCATTTCGAAATTACTGCCAGCAGAGGCTTAGCTATTGCAATCTAGCAGAGACCAACACCTCATCAGGTTCAAGAGGCAATTAACTACTGAAATCTAAAAAAAATGGAAGCATGAACAATTTTTCAGGGTCTTGCATTAATTGTTCTAAAGGCTTTACTTACCTTCTTGAGATGGTCTGATCTCTAAACTGGGATGATCATTTGCATTATGGTAATGAAAGCACTATATATATCAAAAGGATGAAAAATTCCCCTAACTGCCTCACTTTTGGTGATTGATTTCCAGTATTAAACCTGAGCAGGTTCGAGGCAAAGTATCTCACTAGGTAAATTGAAGATATGAACTGTAAACTCTAGTGCTCGCTCTGGCTTTACTGCAAGGATACAAAAAATCATACCTAGCTTACTTCACTATTTTCAGAGTTCTGTTTTTCCACACTGCTCTGGTATATAAAAAAAGACAGATGTTTGAGGAATGAAGTGTCTGTGTGTTATGGGGAAAATTAACACATGAAAAGCTGAAGAGTAAAAAACTTAAAAGTCATCTCAAGCAGAAGCAATACTTAGGGACAGGCTCGGTGCTGAAAGAAGTATTTTGCAGACAAAATCAATGAAGGTAAAAATTTGAAGTACAGAAAGCAATTGCACTAAAACTCTTCGTAGTATTCTCTCACTCTCCTTTCAGCCTGCATTTTTCCTATTCAATTAATGAATATTAATGACCTTCTGAGTTGCCGCACCAAGGGAACCAACAGCCACATGCTGTTGCCATGTCCATGTACAAACCTCGGCTGGGAAGCCCCACTGGAGACCACAGAGCATGCTTTTGCAGACCCATTTTCTCGGTGGTCTAGTCACATCTACCGACAGCATGGAATGTACTAGGCCATAACGTCTATGCTACAAACCCAGGCAACATCCCACACCTTTCCTAAGCCCTTCTTCACGCACTTGTTTGCACACGTTTACTGGTTTGGGCTGTCACAGTTAATTTTCTTCATAGCAGTTCATATGGTCCTGTGTTTCAGATTTGTGACCAAAAGAGTGTTTATAATTCAGGGATATTTTAGCTATTGTTGACATGGCTTGCACAGTGTCAAGGCCTTTTCTGTTTCCCACCCAGCACCATTGGTAATGGGTACGGGAGTGCACAAGGAATTGGGAGAGGACGAAGCTGGGTCAGCTGACCCCAGTTGACCAAAGGGATATCCCAGACTTTGTAATGTTTTGCTCAGATATAAAAGCTAGGGGGAAAAGGGGAAAGAAGGAATATTAGGAGTTATGGCATTTATCCTTGCAAGTAACCATTAGTGTGATGGAGTCTGGCTTTCCTGGAGATGGTTGAACACCGGCCTGACCATGAGAGGTGTTGAATGAATTCCTTATTTTGCTTTGCTTATATGCAGCTTTTGCTTTACCTAGTAGAGTGTTTTATCCCAATCTACAAGTTTTCCCATTATTATCCTTCTGATTTTCCACCCTTCTCACAGGCAGTGGGATAGAGAGTGGGATGGCAGTGAGTGAACAGCTGCATGGGGCTGAGATATCTCCAGTGGTAAACCCACAACACCACAACAGCTCTGTGCCCCTCTTCATAAAGAGTCTTCATTTTTACTTACTTTGGTCAGTATCTTAGCTCAGCTCTATGTAGGCAAAATAAAAATTTATGTCAGGTGTTTATGTCTCAGGACTATTCCCTACTGTTTGACTACAGTGTCCCCAGGACCAGCACTTGGACGCCCTTCAGGTGGATCTGTGAGCACCTGAACCCATAGGAGCCATCAAGACCAGCAGTGGGACATACTAGACAGCACATGAAAGCGGGGGAGCACAAAGATTTTTGTGCTGTTGTAACAGATGTTGCACTCTAATGATGCTTTTATGTGTGGTCTGAGATGAAAACAGTGAGCAACAACAGGATTTTGGTACTAGGTACTTCAGTTTCTGGTGAGGACAATAGTCATATAGACACCATCTTACCCAATTGCAGGGTGCAACACAGACAGCAACTACAGCTAAGAAGAGAGCTCTCCTTGCCCCTGGTAACAAACTGCAACTATTTCCCAAAGTGCATGACCATGATGAAGGGCATCAGAAGCCCTTAATAGATGGGGTTTCAATAAATTTTTTGTTCAGACGTAGCTATTTCAATCAGCAACCACATGGAGTACGTCAGCTCATAAATGTATGAGCAAAGCCTTTACTAAAGCTAGATAAATGCGAAACGTGGCACCTCTAAGAGTATTTCAGATTTTATAGTCTCACAAGATTAATTTTGGTGCTATAAACCATAAGTCTACCTTGCTGTAAACACTGAAATAAATTATAAAGGTACTTAGGAATATCTTGTTGGAATTTCTGGAGAACATACTAATTTCTAGACAAAGCTTCTTGATGTGATATTTTACTATGGTCATTTTCTTTAAAAAATGAAAATGGAAAATAAGGCCTTCAAATAGATTTTCTTTTGCACCATCCATTGACATGTGAAAACCATACAGAAGACAAATGAATGGCCTGACAGATGGAATACAAAACTGGTTTTACTTGCACTTTCTCTCCAGTTGGCTGGATTTAGCAAATGGAGGCTGTGTGAGTTGAATGAGTAATTGGAGTCTCTACAGCCAAGCTCCCTTTGAGTGAGGGTGGGTGGGCTGAGCCAAGGCACACAAGCACCACTCATGTAGATGACAGCCTTGATTCTACTCTCTTCACATGAACAAACTCTTCTTTTTGTAAAGCCATGGAGTACTGGGTGTGGGGAGAAAAAAAAAGATCATAAATCTACTTTAGATTGTTATCATCTGGGATTGTTCTCAAAATTATTGAGAGAAACATGGTAATTAAAGCTTTTATTTCAAGATATTTGGGCACAGTTTCAACAGACTACTTTCTTTTCCTTTGCCTCCTTCCACAGTACTTTCCATCTTCTGTAGATTTCTCGTCTTCTGGGGGCTTATTCCTTTCTGCCAGGAAGCTGTCACTGTGGACTTTGCTCTTAAGTTTTGCTACAAGGATTAGTAACTCCAGGAAAAGGAAAGCTAATTAACCCTGGTCCCCAAAGCATTTGTGTTTTGTGCTTGGATTGTTTCACATCTAACAAATTGTGAGCTCTGATTGAAACTCTCATGGTCAAAGTGTTTATACGTCTTTCTCCTGCACAGACTTTTTGCTGCTTAACAAAATTTAAGAATAATCTCTATACTTCCCATCTGCCTACCACAAATAAAGGTATGGGGAAACTAACATCTCTAAGATCTATGCTGTTTCAGATGAAACAAGCTGGTGATTAAAAAATTGCTGAGGGACCAGAGAGACAGGAGAGCAGGAAGGTGGACATAAAGACATATAGGAATGTGTACATACATTTATGCAGGCATGTTCCCAGGCTAAAAATATCACAGCCATCACAAGCACAGCCATTAGGGCAAAATCTACATTAACAGCTCATCTTACTGATATTGCCTTATTATTTTCAGCTTACTAGTTTAAGTCAACTTGGCAAGGGAGTAATTTTCCAATATGATTTATGCAGGCACATGTGTACAATCTGGAAGTGCAACTAACCAGTACTATCCAGAACAACTAGGTACATACAAAATGCATTTCTACGTACAGAAGACAAGTTCCTGAGCCATGTATTTGTTGGAATTACTAATAACTTGATTCAACATAATAATTTTCCTTCCAACATGCACTAGAGTTTAAGATCCTATTCCTACCTATCAGCCTATCGTGTGCACAGTAGAAAGGTTTCCAAACCCTTTTGATATACAGCCTCCCCCAGACTTTAGATGTAAATCTGACAACAGAATTACTTTTTTCCAAAACCTTTTACAGAATGCTTCAACATAGTACACATTGAAATTTCAGGAGCTAGGGATACTTCCCAAGTGTTATTCAGGTGTATGTTCCAGCTTTGCCTTCATTGTGTTCCTTCCTCAATTCATTATTCACCTCACAGTATGGTTTCCACAGCTAAAAGTAGAAGGTTGCAGAAACCAGTAAGGTCACATGCTTAGTCCAGGCCTGGCTTAATCAGCTTAGTTTAAGTGCCCAGTGTGAAGTCCATGATAAATGTAAACTTGCTTATTTATAGAACCTTCCCATGGAAGCTTTGACATAACATGGAAAGATAAATTTCTTATAATTATTTTTGATCTAATAATGCAAATGCTGTATCCATTAGACCTTTGTGGTCTTTTGCTGGTTGTTTTTAGTAAGCACTGCAGTAATAAATCTTCGGTGCCAATGAGAGGCACAAGGTGTGCACATAAGAATTGTCATTTTTTCTGAGTGAGTCTCATACTCAAAAGTTCACATTGCTTTTAGGTGATTTGGAAATCTAGGGAATATTGCTTTCACCAGCAGTGAAATTATTCTCTGTATAACAAGAAAACTCAAAGGTTCTTTTTCCAGGTTCAGTTGGTTGTTGGGCTGCAAAACTATTTCCAAATTCATTTAACTGGTATTCACCAGGGGAATTTACTGTTTATGTAAGACCATATTTTAACTTTGGAAGGCAGCAATGAAAATTTATTTGGTTAAATCTCATTAGCTACTAGAAAACGTATCTGGAAATTCCTAATCCTCCTTACTTCAAAACAAAAATTTGATACTGTAAATAGCTTTGACCATAGGCTATAATTCTAAAGCCTATAATTGCAAACAAGAATAAGTTTATACACAAGGCTGTTCATTACTGTCCCTCCTCACAGGAATATTTCTACTGAGATAACTAAAGCTAATTTATACAAATGTAGGAAACTCTCCTGTTTTTGTATCTATCCAGCTGTATCCTGGAAAAGAACAAAAGCCCACATCTAAGTAAAATATGTAGATCTGTACTCTTGTTTGCTTTGTAAACACCAAATCACAAACTGTTTGGGGTTGGTAGACATTTGTGGAGGTCATTCGGTCCAGTTGTCCTGCTCCAGCAGGGCTACTGATAGCCAGTTGCCTAGGTTTCTCTTCAGAGAGCTTTTGAGTATCTCCAGGAATGGAGATTTCAAAGCCTCCTAGGGTAACCTATGCCAGTGCTAAGTCACCCTCACAGTATAAAAGTATTAATTTCAGAGGGAACCTACTGTGAATCAGTTTATGCCCACTGTCTCTGGTTCTGTCACTGGGCATCACTAGAGAGCCTGGCTCCATCCTCTTTATATTCTCCCTTCAGTAATTTGTACACATGGATGCGATACCTCCTGAGCCTCCTCTTCTCCAGGCTGAAAAGTCCCAGATCTTGGAGCTTTTCCTAGTGTGAGAGATGCTCCATTTCAGGACCATCTGGTAACCATCTTAGCAGCAATTTGCTGTGCTCTCTCCAATATACCCCTGTCTCTCTTGTATCGGGAAGGCCAGAACTGCGCCCAACGCTCACGGTGTGGCCTCACCAGTGCTGAGTGAGAGGGGAAAGCTCACTTCCCTTGATCAGCTGGCAAGACTCCTAATGGAGCCCAAGATATTATTAGCCTTCTTCCCCATACGGGCATATGGCTAGTTCACGTTCAACTTGGTGCCCACCAGGACCTCCAGATGGCGGTCTCCCAGCCTGAACTGATGCCTGCAGCTGTTCCTCCCAAGGCACAGTGCTTTGTGCTTATCCTTGTTGAGCTTTTAGAGGTTCCTGTCTATCCATTTCTCCAACCAGGCGAGGTTTCTCTGGATGTCAGCATAGTCCTCTGGCATATCAGCCTTTTCTTCCAGTTTGGGGTCATCTGCAAAAATGCTGAGGGTATACTTTGCCCCACGAGTCAGATAAGCTCAGAGCATCACTGATACATGATGCTCTTCTCTTTGCAGCTGTCCTCTTCATAAGGCCATGGACTGTCATAGCTATGGACTACATAACCTTAGTAATGCTTCTGTGCTACATTTACAGAAATGCATGTGTGTACATGTCCTCTCTGTCATCCATCCAACTTCTCTGACACTACAGCTAGGGAAATTTGTGTAAGAGTAATAATATCAAACAGCAGTAGGAATGTTTGCACTCCAAATGCAATTCCACTGCACTGCGATACAGACACTTCTCAGTAATGTCTTTCTATAAATTCAACTGTGTAAGTCCTTGAACATCTTTAATGACCTTGTTTACTTTCTGCTTTATTGACAGTGTGAAAAGTTGAACAGCGCTAAAACTTTCCTTGCCTTTGTACTAGTTTGAAAACAAACCAATGGGAGGCACCAAGTCAGAATAACTATTTAATAGGGAAATCAAAAAAAAATAAATGCAGAAAACACTGGGTTAAACTGACAGGATTAGGATATAACCTGACACCCTGTTAGTCCGGGTGGCAGTAGCAGTCCAATAAGATGGTGGCTGCAGTCCTCCTGAAGTGGTGGAGGTGGTTCTGTTGAAGTAGTGATCCTTTAGAAAGGGTCTGCTCTTCCTCGGACCGTCCAGTGGTGGCTGTGTAGCTCCTGTCCTCTGGGAATCCAGTGGAAAGGATGTCTGTGGTGTTTAGTCTCAGATTATATGCAAGATGGAATGCTTGGTTCCTCCTTCTGGGAGGAGCATCTCACAATGGGATGATGAGTCATGAGGGCAGGTGTTGATGGGCCATTAACAGAAAGATAATCCGGAGGAAGGAGGCAAGGAAACAGTGCCCAATCTGGTTTCAAAGCTCATGAGGATGGTAATAGAATACACTGCAACCCGGGACAGCCTCAGAGAAGAACACAGTAATAGATATATCTAGATTGCAGAGTATTCTCCAGCATGTTGCAGTCCTGTTCCTTCAGTTACTTAGCATTAGCTCCTTATTCCCAATTATGATGGGAATTGCTGTAACACAGAAACACAATCAGTAACTGGCTTGTAAGTCATCTACCTGAGATTTGCATGAGAAGAGGAGAGGCAAACCTTTTATGAAGCACACCACTAAAATGGATAAAGGCCCACCAGCTAATATAACTGTAAGTAAAAATGTCAAAGGAAAAGGGTTTCCTGGTTCCTAGTGCTACAGTGGCCAGCACAGACTTCCAGCATAAACTCCAAGTGGCTTTTCTTAACAAGGATCAGCCCTCAGCCACTATGTCACATGCATATTACATGCATATACATCCCTCCCCCACCCCAAGGTAAGTTTATTTTTGTTCACTTTCTGGGCCAGTGATATAAAGGTAAACAGGGGCATATAGATTTGACTGCTGTATACCATCAGAGGAAGTCATGGGCTTCTTCAGGACTAGTTCCATCTTGATCTGAATTGAATACAACCCAAAATGGATGCATTCAAAGTCATTATTTCCAAAGTGCTCCAGTGTAGAGCAATACCAGTTAAGAAGTTCCAAAGCGCTTGGGAAATTATGAAATGGAAAACAGCAGTGACTGAGTAACTTGCTGACCCAGCCTAATAAACTAGCTTCTCTGGTGGATGATAAAAGAACCTTGAGGAACAGTGGTTTTAACTGCTCACAAGTTTTTATGATCTCTAATTTAGCCACTATCTCTGCTATTCCATTCTGACCCAATTACCAAAGGATCTTGAATGTGGCCTCCTGCACTTTCAGAATAGATAAAGCACCTTAAAATCTTTTTCCAACTTTGAAAACATACGGGGCTGCCTTCGGTTAACTCAGGGGGAAAATGCATCATAGGAACAAGTACTTTATGTAAGTAATGCTACAAGTCAATTTAGGAATGTTGTTTAATTTTTTTTTTTAATTGAGTCAGTATATCAATTTCAAGCCTGGAGCCTGAAGCAACTTTTCTGAGTAATGTTGTGTCTTGGGTTTCTATATACTAGATGTAAAAAAAGATCCTCAACTTTTACAGAATTAAATACTAGGAGTACTCCCATATGAACGAAACTGCTTAACAAAATAGACAAACCCCACTGTAGTTTGAAATATAATTATTTCCTTATATGTTGTAATTTATTCTTTGCAAGTAACTGTCTAAATCATTAAATGATTCACCTAATTTCTGCAAATCCATATTTAAGTAGTCATTTTAATACCATGCTTTGACACTTACTTGTTTGCTTGCATTCACTGGATGATCTGTTTCCCAATTTGCATGTTTTCAATGGCTGGGACTGTCCCAATTCTGCTTAAAACTATAATGATCCAGTTGTATTTTAAACCACTTATTACCATCCAAATAATAAATAATAACTGTCTGAAGCACTTAGCAGCTTTCTTTTCCTTCAGAGATGTTAATATTAAAAGAATTGACTCCCTTCCCAGAACTGCATGTTCTCTTTTCATTAGCCTTTATAATAACCACAAACCCTCATACTTCTAACTTTTCCTAAAAAGAAACACTGCTAGTTTTAACTCACTTTTGTCTGAGTTCCCTTCCCCATTACAATCTGTTGTTAAAAGCAGACCTAACCAAATAAAACAAATAATCACATTCCAATTTTTTTTTTCTTTTAAATCACATTTTACAATCTGTACATGTATGAAAGTCATTAGTTCTTCAAGATTATCTTGGGCTTTGTATGGTCTGAGTTGGTGTGCCTGTGCAGTACAACAGTGTAACTCTACAGAATCATCTGTTTTTAGAGGAGGATAACGATACCAGAACAATTCCTCGCAGGTAAGCATCACTAGTTGTAGGATGCAGCTGAATGGTGAGGAAGCATACAAGTAGCCAAGCAACTCTGTCTTACTTTCTTGGCTACACTGAGCTTTGTAAGGCAGAGACTAAAGTTACAAAGATGAAAGTAGTGTGCTAGTAATTGGCTTGCTTTTATTCTTGCATTTTTTTCAGAGCTTTGTAATTCATTTTGTTATCTTATCTTGTACACAGCAATTCTCTCCGCTCAGATGTCGGTGTCCACTTATGTCTCCCACATCATCATCTTGCAGAAACATGAATGGGACAGAAAGCCAAGATTTTCCCCGTATTTCCACATGGCAGAAGAGTCTCCCTCATGTGGCGTCATGTGAAAATCCTGCAAATTGCAGCAGTTGGTTTGGTGTTTTGGGGTTTTTTTTTTCCCTAATTCTGGAATAACAGCTAGGTATTTGCATAGTTTTGATCTGGTATCAAAGAAAAGTACACTGCAGGGGTGCTGAGAATTCTAAACTCATATTGGTTGTTCAGGTAGATACACCTGTGCATTCATATTTTTAGTCATTATCAAAAATTATTTTAAAATTCTATCATTTAAAACCCCCCATTGTGTTACGGGCTGTGATTTAGTGAACCAAAAAAATCAAAATGCTCTTATAAAGCACTTTCATAACTGAAGTTGAAAACTGCAGTGTGGGAGAGAGGGTGTACTGCCTGCAAACCATCTCAGTGAAGACTGCCATTAGCTGATGTCATGCAATCAGCCTAAGATAATGACCCGAAGGCAAATGGATGCCTGCTATCTGATTTATAGCACACTAAGACTCGGCACTCAAAACTGTATCATCCCTGTCTTGGCATATTTAGCAGCCACTACATACCAGAACCTCTGCTATTGGTGCCAGTCCTTGGCACAAGGCTGTGAAAGTGACCAGCTGTATCCTGAAATAAATGTCCCTGCTGTTGGCCATCATGAGTCTGGAGAAATTTATAGTACTTATAAGGTACATGTTTACAGTTATAGTTGAGATGGGACAGACTTACAGTCACCCCCCTGCAGTTAAATTAGACACATTTTGTCTCACTTGCAGAGTGACATTAACACAGCTGGCCCTGGTGTCATGCATGACAAACAGCTGGCCCTGCAGAGAGCATGGCCAGCCTGTCTCCTGTGGAGTTGAAGTCTCCTCTGCCGTGAAGTTCCATAATGCATCCTGCTCCTTTGCTCTTCTTTTCACATCTTCACGAATTGCAGCCTGTCTCAACATGTTTCTGCAGCAAAACTGGCCTGGAGACTGAGCGAGGTGTCTTACGCAGGCAGCGTGATTGAGTCACAGACTGTGCAGCCCAGCTTAGGGCAGGGGAACTGGTAAAAGCACCTTGGGTACCCCTAAAGGCTTGTGGATTTTGTATTGTGCATATGAATATATCATGTAATGTTCTCTAGTTTTCATGCAGCACTGTTCAGCTGCAACTTTTTGATGGTCAAATTTACTGCTGGTATAAAACTACTGCTTTTTGAGAGATTACTATGCAAGATGAATTTGGAGCTAGATTATGTTTTAAATCATGATCTGCTATTCCCTTTACTCCATGTAGCAAGAAGCAGTGGAATGAACTTGCAAGTTAGGTATAGCAAACACAAATCAAAGAAAACAAAAATTAAGAGGAAAGGAGTGGCTTTATAATCAGAGACCAAGGTTAGGAAATCTCAGTTCTCAAGGCTTCCTGAGAAGCCTTCCCTTTTCTTCCATGGGTCACACAGGGGGGATATTCTCAATCACTCATTTACCCTTCTGACACTCACACATTTGACTGACTTTACTCCTTGTAATAATAAGGGGTTAACTCTTGATAACTGTGTGAGCCGCTTTTTGACTGAGGTCATAGTTTCTTGGTGTAAACAAGCTGCATTTCTATACTGAAAATAAGAATTTAATTCAAGCGCAATTGCTCTCACAGTCTTCTCCTGTGGGAGGCAAGTGTGAGAAAGAGTATCTCTTAGGAACTGTGTGGAGGCCATACTACTCAAGGTGAAGGTCAGGTTGTGGAGAGAGATTTCTCTTCAGATTACATGTATCTACTGGCAGGAGAACATGTTTTGACACATGAGGAAAGCGCCTACCGTTACAGGCAAATATCAATCTGCAGTTCGCAACAGACCACAGGGACTTCAGATAGAAGCTGCAGTAAAAATGTAAGCTGTTTTAAAGCAACTGCAATCTTGTTATCCTGAACAGGGGCAAATTCATAAACTTTTACTTGGCAGAGGTCTGGGGGAGAAGAGGGAAATCCTCAAATATTTCATTTACAGAATCATAGAAAGGGCAAAGTTGGAAGGCACCAGAATGGGTCATCTGGTCCAACCTCCCTGCTCAAACAGGGTCATCCTAGTGCACCTGGACAGGAGACTTCATCACAGTCAACAACTTCTCACTGGGTGCAGGGGCACACACTAACCTCCTTTCTCTGGCAGCCAATGACGGGACCTGAGGGAATGGCCTGAAGTTATTCAGGGAGGTTTAGGCTAGGTATCACAAAAAAGTTTTTCAGCCCGAAGGTGGTCAGGCACGGTAACCGGCTCCCCAGGGAAGTGGTCACAGCAGCAAGCCTGACAGAAACATTTGGACAATGCTCTCAGGCACGGGGTGTAATTCTGGGGCTGTCCTGTGCGGGGTCAAGAGTTGGACTTTGTGGGTCCCTTCCAACTTAAGAGTATTCTGCGATTCCGCAGAACTGCATCCAGGTGGTTTTCCTTACCATGCAGATACCTGTGCAAATGTGGAAAGCACATCGGGGACGAGGCAAATGGTGCTTTCAAAAGATCAGGCACTGAAGGTGCCAGCGTGACACACGTGCTGTCTATGTATGTGCCCTCGTTCATTCTAGCAGGTCACCACCCAAGGACCAGCACAGTAGGAAACGACAGGGGACCAAGCCCGCCCGACCCTGAAGCAGCCTGGAAGACCAGACGAGGGCCAAGGGGTGGCTGCGGGCGCGCTCCTTTTCCCCGGGCACTGCAGGGGACGCGCTGGCGGGAGCGAACCGCCGGCCAGGAGGGAAGCACGGCGCATGCGCCGCCGCAGCTCCGGCCGCGTCCGCGGCGAGCGAGGGAAGGGGCGGGCGGGGGAGCGAGCGCGCGCCGCCGCTGCGCCTGCGCGGGCGGTTCCTGGGCGGGCGGAGCGGGGCCGAGCGGAGCCGTGGGTGGCCGCGGCCGTGCCCGGCGCTCTGCGTGCCGCTGCCGCGGGGCATGGTGAGCAAGGGGCCGCTGCTGCGCCTGCTGACCGCCATCAACCGCAGGAGGATGAAGCTGCTCATGGGGCTCGCCTTCGTCGCCTACGTCGCCTGTGAGTGAGCGGGGATGGGGGCGGGTCTGGCCCGGCCATTCGTTGCCCGCTGGCACGGCGCCCCCCGTGCTCTCCGCCCGCCGTGGGGGAGAGGAGGAGGAGGAAGGTGTGGCGGCGGCACCTCCCGCACCATGTTGCGCTGCCCGGTTGCGGGGGTGCCGCAGCGCGGCTGCTCCAGCCCCGGCGGGACAGGGGCTCCCCGCGGCTCTAGACGGCGGGGCTCAGGGTTCCCCCTTTCCCTGCCCTGCCGAAACTTTCCCGAGTGCGGCGGGCAGCCGTGCCGGGCGTCCCTGACAGCCGTCGCTCCCCTGCCCCGTCCCGAGGGCTTGCGGGGAGCGGTGCGAGCGGGACGTGGCTCAGGGAGTGTTTCCGCAGCCGCTCTTTCCTCAGACCGCGCTTTGTCCGCTCCGATTGCGACCTGGTAGCGGTGAGCAGCCCTCAGGGAAGTTTTTCCAGGGTAGGCCTCGTGTCTGGTTTTTGTAAAATCTTCCCAAGTCCTTCGGGGGCTAAATAAATGTTTGTTTATTAACTCAGCGCGTAGCTGGAGTCTTAAGAGCCGGGAGAGAGGCACAGAGGTACTTGAGAAAATCTTAGAATAGCCAGTGACGGGGATGTTTATGACTTCACTTACTAGGAGTGAGTCAGACAGATTTTAAAAGGATTTAAAACGTTGTCCTGTCAGCTCTCTGCCCTTTCTTGGGTTTTTTGGGTTTTTTTTTGTTTTTTTTTGTTTTTTTTTTCTGTTGTATTTTTAATTTATTTTATTTTAGCCTGTTTTGTTTTCAGACTCAGGTAGATTCTATGTAGATGTCTTGTCAGTTTAGGTAGGGAACAAGTGATTCTCTTGATTCTTGAAAGCGCATATAGGTGGGCTAGCTTTGAGGGTGAGTGCGCCTCACATTTAGGATCCTCCCTTTGGATTTGGGAAGGTGGAGAGCTACAAGTAATGTCAGAGGGGTGATCTTTCCTAAAACAGAAACACAGCAGTTCCTATTACCATGTGTTATTGTCTTTACTGGACTTTACTGTTTAGATTCTGCTGTTACCGTTGAAGTTACGTTTCAGCTCTGACTTTCAGGACACTTTGTTCTGGTTCCTTGCATCTTGACATCTTAGTGTCTGTTCTTACTTTGAAAGGCTTACATGTTTTGCTAAAAATGATAGTTTTCAAAACGGAAGTTAATAGGGTGCTGTGAAAATACTGGTTTGAGTGGCAGTTGATATGGTCATTGGGACCTAGCTATTAATTATAGTCTGTGGACAGTAGCTGGTGTTTGCTTTCTAGCTTTGTGAGTAAAAGTCTTAAGGAGAAGCCTTCAGACTACTTGTTCTTTGGGATTCAGAAAAAATAGTGGAGGAGTAGGGGGACTGCAGGTCAGTGTGGCAGAAAAATGACTTGGAAAGGGAATAAGTTGGGTGTCTGATGGGAATGTGTTTTTTGCAAATCTAACATGATGTGCTTTTCCATCTTTTGACTAGAGATCAAAAGGAGTGGAATCCTTAGGTGTCAGTTGCACAGTATGATGTAATAGCATATGCCCCTGGTCTGTCAGATTCCAGAGAGAATATTTTTTGTTTGCTTTTCTACAGAAGTGATTATTTATGATCCCATTCACGTTTCCTAAAAGAGTACTCCTCACAATGTTACTGAATCATTACTGTGCTCTGCTTGCAGTCAGATAATGCCCAACTGAAATAGCATAGAATCTGAGAAAACTGAACTGCTGGTGTAGGTGTATGTGTTGGCACTTCTCACATTCCTTCTTTCTGAAGTACTCTCCAAATGACTAAGTGTTTTTAGGCTGTGTGCCTTCTTTCCATGAATTTCCATTCAGTATTGGGGCATGGGCATTCAGATGTGGAGCGCATTTTACAGGGAATGAAATAGTTGGGAAGTACATTATTTTTTTGTGAACTAGAGGATAGGACTTTTTAAACAGTGCCATTTTGTCAGCCTGTGTGTGAAACCCTGAGCAAATGTTTTGGGAGTATAATTTAGAAAAATGTCTTGCTTCATAGGAATGTCTTGCCTTTAAATGCAAATTTGTTGCAAAGGTGCCTGAAGAACCTCTGTTCGAGTCTGCAAACATGCATGCTTTGTATGTATAAAAACAGAAGTCAAAAGAAGCATTTCTATGCAGCAGGCAGTTAAAAGCTGTTGTAACTTAAGCGACTAATTCCCGGGAAAATGAAGTGAATAAAGTTTAACATTTAACTTTACCTTTTCTGTGTGCCCTGGGTGAAAGAGGGGATGTTGTTCCCCATTGCCCAGGTGATGAATTTGGAAATACCGCTGCTACAAGCTGTCTGAATCACTCTGTAATGTCAGACTGCTACTCAATTTTTTTTTAATGCTCTTCATAATTAGCTTTGTTGACTCACCTTCAGTGCTGCCTTCTTCCGTGAATATTGCATGGCTATACTGTACTACATATAGCGGGAGACCTTGCCCAGAGGTTGAATTTGCATTGCCCTTTTAAAGGGACAAAGTCTTCTGCTCCAACTTTCCTCTGATTTAACCCCCAGCAAAATAGTGCAGGAGTGCTAATGCTAACCAAAGTGGGGTGGAGGGGCATGTGGAGGTAGGCTGAAACAAGTTCTTTCAGTCATGGGCTCCACTTACATCAACTTAAAGCTGTTGAAAACCACAGCTTCAGAACATGAGGTGATTATAAACAGAGGTGAAGTGGGTTTAATTGATTTTTGTTGTCTGTAATGAGAAATGTAGACAGGTCATAAAAGAGCAGTCAATTAAATTGACAATGTTAAAAAACTTCACTGTCACCACAGTATTAATAACTTATATGCAGGCCAGGAATTTTCTTTTGTTTCTAAAGATCCCGCCTGTTTGTGTGTTGGAGTGTCAGTAGTTAGACACCTTAAACTCAGCTCCCTTGGAAGTTTAAAATGTTTATTCAACTTTATATAGACATGCTACCGTGCTTCAGGGGTGCTATCTTTGCAGAATCAGGACCTTATTTAAGTTGTTGGAAATACACTTGAAATCTTGTAGCCAGGATTTAAAGACCAGAGCTCATCAATCTGCATGGTTTGCTTTAATCTTGATGCTACTGTAAATAATCTACTGATGTTTTGGTGTGACACGACAGTTGCATGTTCTTAATGAAAAAGTTAAGAGCTCTGTTTCTGGTGAAGTAGAACAGTTCACTCATTTGTAGATCAAATAGTTCTCAGGAAGTGTATCAGTAGCCTTGTTCCTTTTCCAAGGGGAAAATGGAATAGTAGGGTGCTGTCATGAGATCCAAGTTTAAGACCTCATTTCCTTTGTAAGATAAATTATAGCACAGCTATTAGAACAACTTAAAAATTAAATATCAAAATAATGTGAGGGAGGTACATCCTGTAGTATAGTGGCTTTTGTTTGTTTCCATGGTTGTTATCCTTTGTTTTACAAGATTAGCCATTTGTTTTTGTCAGATTTTCATTAGCTAGGAAGAATGCAAGGTTCTCAGAATATCAAGATGAGCGTGAGCTTTTCAGTTTGAATCTTTCCAGCCCCTCGCATGTTGCTTGTCTTGCATATGTTCAAAACAAAGGTTAAATGCTACTTAATGTTTTGTCTTAGTAAGTTTTTACTTTCACTTTTTATAATGGAAAAGCAGTTACCAAGTTGGCCCTGTCCTATTACTTCAGGTTGTCTCAATGTTATTCAACATCAGAAATCTTCCTTCCCCAGCCATTTTATAACTAGATGTCAGGATTGATTGCCATGAAATGGTAATATAGGACATCAAGCATGCTTTCTTTTTGTGTTAGCGTGCCATGGATTGTCCACCAAAAAAAAATCAAACCCAAAACATTTGCTGTCTGGGTTCGTGTCCTGCAGAGTTGCCTTTCATTTGTGGGTTTATGTAAATAAGTTCACTGTCGTAACAGCTTCCAGTTTCCTGCTCATCAGGCTTGCAACTAGCTGTACTCGTGTAGCGTATGAAAATATGTTCACACTTCAGTTGTTTGCCAGGAATAGATGGACTCTGACTATGCCTTGCTAGCCATGATGTTTTAAAATAATTTTTAGCATCCTGGAGAAATTAATCTTACAGTTTCTCTCTTCATTTAATATTTGTCTTTAATCTTTTATCTCCACTTAGTATTTGTCTCTTCTGCGGCATGTGCAGGAGACAATGCTGTCATCATCCTACTCAAGGATGAGCACTCTTAGGGCTTTTACCTTCTTTACCCTCTGTTTTTCCAAAGGGGACTATTTCAATGACATTTTTATTGCTTGTTTCTTTTTTTTCTAAGGTTAGTTGACCAAAGCAGAGTTTAGTTGAAACTGGTAATTTTCAGCGTGTCATTTATGGACTGTAGAGAGGGAGAGGTGGGGGTTATTGCACCAACTTACCTGAAGGGGCTTGCGAAAGGGAGCTGGGAAAAATGAATTGGTTTCAGTTACAGTGCTGACCATTGGAACATTCTGTGAGTCCACTGAAAACAATCTTAGCAGTCAGCAGATGGGTCAGTGGAGGTGCAATGGTAAAGAATGATATGCCGAAGATATGAGACAGGAAGGAGTAGTAACAGTAAACAGAGAGCTGGAAAAAAGACTTAGTAGAAAATTTCAAGAGAATTTTCCATCTGGGAAACTAAGAGCAAAATTCAGTCATAAAGTGATGATGCTAATTGAAATGTAAGAAAAAGTATTCCCATCCAGTATGAAGCTCCATTAACTCTTGTAAAGAAAGAAAATTTGCATAATGTTATATCTCACAGCTGTAGGAGGGTATTGGTTTGCCAAGGTTTAAGTGTTTGTTCTTAAGAGAGGGTAGAGGAATTTCCTGGTGACTGTGTTACCTTTGTTTTGCTAGGTGATGGCTAGCTGAAGGGTTGACCCAGAGTGGTGATGATGCTGTCCAAGATAGAGAGAGCATCTTTCCCTTAGCAAACCCTGTGTCCTTGCATCTAAGATACTTCTCATGTGGGAAAAGCTACAGCTCCTATCTGCTGCCTTTGATTTGCGGTAAGAACTTTACTGTTGAGCAAGGCATCAGTCCAGGAAATACACCAAGAACTATTTTTCATACAGAGATCTGTGTAGACTTAAAAGAGGTGTATTTTTTTTAAATCTTTTTAAATATTCAAGTTGTTGTGTGTTCCCCGAAGGCATAATCATAAACTTCATTCAGGAAGGTGACATTTCTTAATACAGAGTTATGATTAGTAATTGTATGTTGTTATCTCCACTAATATTGCAAAATACTCTCATCAGTAAAATAATTTTCTAAAGCAAATTAACATACTGCTGGAATTACATAAGGAATACAACTCAGAGGGGTTTTTTTATGGAATCTAGACTATAAAAGGCAGTTTGAAATACATTGTCCAAGTCATAGAATGGTTTGCATTTGATGGGACCTTTAAAAATCATCTAGTCCAGCCCCCCACTGCCATGGGCAGGGATATCTTTCAGTAGAACAAGTTTCTTAGAGCCCTGTCCAGCCTCCCCTTGCTTCCAGGTGTGGGCCATCCACAACTTTTCTGGGAAACCTGTTGCAGTGGCTTGCCACTCTCATAGTAAAGAATTGCTTCCTCGCATCTTACTTAAACCTACTCTCTTTCAGGCTAACACCATTTCCTCTTAAGTGTCCTGTCACTACAGACCTTGGTAGAAAGATTTTCTTCATTGTTCTTATAAGCCCCTTTTTAAGTAAGGCCACAATAAGGTCTCTTCAGAACCTTCTCTTCTCCAGGT
>JACBWW010000007.1:15007125-15378316 GCA_020086605.1 Lanius collurio | reverse complement strand
ACAGAGGTACACACTCCTTTTAGGACTGTGTTTTTTCCCCACCTTCAGTTTATGACAGCGTTATTTTTGTGATTCCCCAGCCCATTGTGGATGAGTTAAATATAGCATGCAAGGTTCTCTTAGCATAGGAATCTGTATTTTATAGAAACCTGTACAAGAAGTATTATTGCAGATGACAGATGCAAAGGATATTCAGATGAAAACATACATCCTATTCCTGTGTTCTGAGGATCTGGAAAGATGACACTTGCCTGCTATGAAGTGCAGCTGGTCAGAGTTAAAAGGCTGACTCTGGTCAGAGTCAAAGCTGGTAGGGAACTGTCCATTTAATAGTAGATACTCAGCAAAACCTAAGCCAAGTGTTTGGGATTTCTGTTGTATTTTTCAAGTGTGATTTAACAGATTTTGTAGCTTGTTTTGGTTTGGTTTTTTTGTTTGGTTTTTTATTGTTTCGGGGTTTTTTTGTTTTGTTTGTTTTGGTGGGTTTTATTTACTTAATGCAGGCAGGGTTCGTTTGTATCCAAAGGATAGCTCCTGGAATATTCTTTTGCTGACAGTATCCCAGCCATGGCACTCCTCTCTATTCAGCATAATTTCAGAAAGGGGCTTCTCTAGAAAAACTAAACAAACTTTTTAATTTCCAGGAATGTAAATATATTCAGTAAAAAAACCAAAACAACAACAAAAAACCCCACATTCTTTATTCCTGTGTGACTAATTGGCTTTTGCTTAAGGTAGATTTGAGAAGTCTGGAAAATCTACAACAATTTTACCGTAAGGCTGTGCCTGCCAAATAGGTACAGCTCAACCTCAGAGGCTGGGAAAAGAAACAAAAAAGTATTGGGGTTTTCTAAAAACCCTAAGTGATTAATATTTAGTCAGATAAGTGTAAATATATCTTTAATAACGATGCTGTGATTAGTGCATTAAGAAACAAATCTCTTTTTTCTAAAAGAGGCTCTTTTTGAGAGTTCTTCATCATTTCACTCAAGGCGTGTTGTTCTTCTCTGGAAGCTACCACTTTAAAGTGTAATGTTTGTTGGAATGATTAATGACTAATATATTTTGCTCTTCATGGTACTTGCAATCAATCCTTGCAAAAATGCTACAATAAAAATTATTTCTCTCATTTTATGAAAAAGTTGCAAAGGGGAAAAAACACCTCAAAACAGATAGGTGTAGTCCTATTTTAACTCCTCCTACAGGTCATTAAACCAATCTTTAATGTGTCTTACAACAATTCAGGTAGTCTGATGACTTCCCTAATGGCAACTTACTGTGACCTTAATCAGTCACTGGGTGAGGTTTACAATCAGTCTTTGAAAGAATAAGTGGAACCTCTGTCTCTTTTTCTTGTAGGTGAGTATCTTAATTGTTAGGTTACAAGCTTCTGTCTGGTCCAGTGAATCATGAATTCTTCCCTTGCACAGAGTTTCAGTAGATGGCAGGAAGACTGTTTGTGAATGCTGTCTTGTTGGATGAGTAGGAAGGTCTTCAGTAGAGTATTTACTGTGTGGCTGTGGGAGGTGAGGGTGTTAAATCTCTACAGTCTGAGAATTGGCACAGGACTGTTATCCTGGATTAATACTTTTTGGCTTAAAAGTTTTGGCTTTAGACTTGATTTTTTTAAAAACTTGTTTTTACAGTGAGCTTCTGGGTTGTTAGTGTTTGGTCAAATTTGGTCCATTAGGAGTCTCATGCTATTGGAAACTGGGTTTATGTGTAGTGTCCAATTCATGACCTTGCTGATATGGAAGATTTTTTTTAACCATCCGTGTTTGCAACTTTTGGAGCCTGAGGTTGGTGGGCCTGTCAAGTGGTTTTGTGATGCCTGTAAGCATTTTCATCTTGAATTTAGGCTTTCATCGTTCTGCTTGTGGATTTGGACCTAATTACCTCTATGCTTCCATCATTCTTGCCTGAAAGTCAAACTGGCCTTGACATAACCTTTAGGGCAAGGAAATCCTCTGTGAGCCAGAGTTGTGCTGCTGGTTCTGCTGCTGGGTAAGCTCGTTATATAAACAGCTGTGTATTTGGAAGAAAAGCAGCCAAACCTTATTTCCACTCTTGTACAAAAATCTTAGTTCTGCTCCCTTCAACCTTGGTGTAAGCTCCATGTGAGCACCAGTAGCCAAAAAGATCGTTTTCAGAGTTGTGCATTCAGAATCCTTTATGAAGGCAGTCAGTATGTTGAAGCGAGCTTTTGCGACTCCCTCTACATGTGAGAGACTTCAGGGCTCTTCAGATCTCCCTGTATAATAGTTCCTCTGTGGTTAATTTTGCAATTTTTTTTTCCAGTGGTACCCAAATATGCTTCATGAAAGTTTAATGCAAGGTCATGTACTCCTACAGAAGTAGGATATCAAACACAGTCTTTCTGGAAGGATGTGAATGCCTTTTTGAGCTTCCCTTCCCTGCTGTGGACACTGAGCACACACAAGTCACATGTTTTCTTTAGGAAGCCAGTTCCTTGTATGCAGTGTGGCTTGTGGCTGCACTGTCTTTGCAACAAAACTGGGTGGAAGGTATTTGTGTTGCAGCTGGCAGTTCTTTTTTTTTTTTTTTTTTTTTTCCTTTTTTCAATCAGTTCCTACTTCACCACCTAAACCCTAAACCCAGATGCTTCCTGCCACTGCGTAGCCACTTGCGTTATTTGTATGGGTTTCTGTAGTCCAAAAAAATTATTCATTGTAAGTATAGCTCAGTTGTGTTTAACTGGGGAATTCTGTACCTGTAACTGCCAGACTGTCATTGTTCACTGAGAGAAATAAAAGTGTTTTTCCATTAATGTTATCATACATAATTCTAAAAGCCTAGCCAGAGGTAAATAACTTGAATTTAACTGTGCTCAACACTGTATCCCTTTTCCCCCACATTAAATTTACTTTATCTACTTAACACAAAGTCCAGGGCTTTTTAAAAATTCAGTTGGATTTTTTTGGATCATGTATTCTAATATAAAGCTTTCCTGTTTTTTCCCCAGAAGATGAGAGAAGATTTGATAATATCACTACAGATATCACAGGGCCCTGCTACAGCTTATTTCATAGTCTGTCGTGGATTCCTTTGAGTTACTCTTTGAGTTACTCAGCAGGACTCAGCACTTAAGAACAGTTCAGTAGCTTTGCCATCCCCTAAAGGCTAGAACAACTGCATTACTGAATCCTCATTTGTGTCCTCCCCACTCCTTCTTCCTGGGAATGTTTCATTTCTCCTCTTGCCTGGAAGGTTCCTGTGACTGTAGCAGTGTTTTTGTTTTGTTTCTATAACACTTCATCCTCTGCTTGAGCTCATTGGGTAATATTGATGGAAAAGTACGTGCAAAGCCCTAAAGGTAGGCAAAATACTTTACTAGCTGCTACTTGAGACCTGCAATACAGCTTACAAAATCTGGGGACACTTCAGAAGCTTTCTGGATGTGTGTTAATACTGCATATAGGCTACTCCCTAAGACCCAGTGTAATTTGGGTCCTTAGCTTGAGCCTCATCTCTTAAAGAGCAATTCCAGAATGATTTTTCTGGAGATATTTGGGGTATGTTTCCTGTGTTGCTTGTTTTGCAGAGTCTCTTATGTAACTGTTCCATGTTAACCTTGTTTATCTTGATGATGCAAAATTGTCAAGTTTTCCTTGGCAGTGTAGCCTGGTTATGGATTCCTATTTTTTCACTTTAAACTGTATTCTGTTGAAAGTTAAAAGGAAACTCAGTGTTCCGGTAGTCTTCTTATAATCACCTAAACCCTGACCAGTTTCAGAAGTTTGTTTTTTTCTGGTAGAAAGTAATTTGGGCAGCTGGATCTTTTGTGAACCTAAAAAGGTCTGATACATCTTTGGTCTTCAATTTTATATTGTGATTTATCTTTCTATAAAACTTTTTCCATACAAACAGTAATAAATGAGTTTTGTTTGCTTACTGAGGCATTTTAAAAGTTACATTATTTAGGTACCTTTTGTGTCTACATCAGAATATGTATGTATTTAGAGAAAGAGCATATGTGCATACAAGCACTTGCTACCTTTAATGCAGGACTCTTGTGGCACCTCTTTGGACTGGTTCAGCTCTCACCTGTAGTGACCTGTAGTCTTTTGCCACTCTGCAATTTCCAAATTGTGTGGTTCAGGTCTACAGGGCTTTTTTAGTGCTCTTGTAATTTTTTCCAAAATCCCTAATAAATAGGTTGAGTGTTCTGGTTTATTTAATCTGTGTGCAGTGACAAATTACAGTTTAGATAATTCCTGCATATTTTTTACAGTCTCATGTGATCGCATCAGAATTCCACACGTTCTCTAAAACAGTGTTCCAGACACTTGGGGGGTATGTGCATGTAACTTACTTAGATAATTCTTGATTAACATACTTAATATTGTCTTAAATTCTTTCTGATGATAATAGGAAAAAATGACCTCGTGTACTGCTGTATGACACTGTAATGATTTTTCTCTTCTTATTTTCCAGCTGTATGGGGAAACTTTGTCAATATGAGGTAATGTATATAATTTTTCTATTGAATATCCTTATGTGTAATAAAATTAACTTACCTTTCCCATCAATATATGTAAAGTAGAAAGAAAAACAACTGCTCACACTGTTGTTTGGGTGGTTGCTAAGCAGCTGATACCATTTTTTTAAAACACGAAGTGTTCAGTCTCAAAAATGGTTGATTTTTTGCTATAGATCTCACCCAGGATTTTACTCGCACTTCATCATCTGCCTTTTTTTGCACAAATTCATCTTCTGATTTCGGCCTGTTGATTGGCATACCTGGTTGCATGGGCTTGAATTCTGCTTTTCCTCAGCACAAATGTGACTGTATCTCAGTGATAATGTGCACTTAAATATTGAAGAGCAGCACATTCTCCACTGCTTGCCATTATTATATTTCTGTACCGAGAATCAGAAATGTGCTTTGGAGAGTTTTTCCTCCTCCACTATTAATTGGTAGAGAATCTGGTGGTTTAACTGCTGAAAATCAGAAAATCCTGCATTTTCCCCCAGAATTTTTTTCTTTTAGAAGTAGAAAGACAAGCAATATGTTTGCAAAATGTGCAGATTTTCACATTTCTGCTTGCATGTGAGTTTGTCCTCCAGGAAAATTCACAGCTGCAAAAGAAATAGAAGAGAGTATGAGGACAGCTTGTTCCTTACAGCAAAGTCATTGTGTACAGAGGACAAAATATTTTACCATGTTATTTTGCTAGTAAAGGGTTTTGGTATTCTGTTACCATGCTTAGCAGCACATAGTAAAGAATGTTTGAGACAAAATAAGAAAAAATATGAATTTTCTCAAGGCTCTAATTCACCCAGGACAGCTTTCCCTGGGTTCTGTTCCTGTCCCAAGTGATCCACTCTACTCCTCTTAGAATTTCCCGCCATTGATGCAGAGTGCTCAGCTGTCAGGCAAACAGCTGCCGAGCTGCTGTGGCTTGCAGATGGAGATAGCATTAGGTTACCATGTTATCATGACCAGCAAACTATGGCAGCTTAGCAGCTGTTACATGAGCAGCTGAGCATTTCTTAATGAAGGACAAGAACCTCAGAGAGAGGTTTGAGGAGGACAGCTGGGTGTGGCATCCAGGGTGTTTATTTTCTGATAATCCATCCTTACAAATTCTGCCACTACCTTCTTCTGAATTATCATTTGAGATGTCCTTTATAGAGCTCTTGAGGGGGAAAATTATTTCTGAAGGTCTGATGTTGATCCTCAACTAACAAGGATTGTCTTTGTTAGGAGGAAATGCTCATTAAAAAATAAACTGCAGAGCGCCAGTCTTTGAGTTCCAGGATTTGTGAATAGAAAATAGTAGGAACTATTTTTGAGGGCAGCTTTTAAAATTCTGAGGAGTTTTCCAAATTTTCTTTGCTCACTTATAAGAGAGGAAAGGCTATCTGTTTGCATACTTTTTTGTAAATTTCTTTTTCTTGAGAAAACATTTTTAAAATCGACCAGGATAGCTTAGTATTTCTTCCTTATGGTAAATACATTCTGTGTTAGCTGCACGGGTTTTGTTTGCCACTAATTCAACAAATGACAATTTGGTTTGAAAAGATAGTTCAGGGAATGTTTGTGTTAGTGTAGGAATTTACTTTATTCTTTAGAGATACAAATGAACCTGGTCAGTAAGGTCTTTGCCTCAGTAATAGACTGAGCTGACTTAAAAAATGTGATTTACAGAGGGTTATGAAGGGAATCATTGCTCTTACTTCTAACAGTGTGGTGTGTATATGTAAATATATCTGCTTAACAAAGGATCTTCTGTTTCTCTAGGTGTAATGAGTTCAGCTCCCAAGTAAAGGAGCTCTGTTTTTCACTTGAAAGAGCTCCATTTTATGTTGGATACCCATGAATCCTCTAGTAGGCAAAAGCTTAACTACTGTGAAATAAATAATTCCCCTTTCAGAAGGTTTAGTTAAAAAAAAAAGTATAATTATGCAAATGTAAGGGAAATTGCATAACCTTGATACAAGAGGTAGGATTTAAAAATATGTATTCTACATTTCTACAAGTTTACTCAAGAGTGAACATAAGTGAGACACTTTACACAATCAGATGCTAAATAAGACCACACAGATCTGTGCAAGGCGCTGGCCTTTTAGACAGTGCTCTGTTTTCACAAGTTACCACGACATACTTCATCCTTGGCCTCATTTCAAATGAGTAACATTGTGTGAAAAGGCAGTATTGCCCATCAGGCAGTTGCTGAAGACATGTTTTAGTGCAGTTGGGTTTTTTTTTCCCCATGTGTTTGGAAAAGTTCAAAATCAAAGTGAGATTTTACCCTTCTCTCTTGTTGATTGATACTGTAGTGGCATTAAGGGAAAATGTTTTGTCAGCGTACTGTAAGCAGAGACCCTCAGAGATATTTTGGGCCTTTGCGCAGTAAAGTTACACTCAAAACCAATAACTAGACACTTTTCTAAAATGAAGTTAACTTTCTATGTAAAATGAATGTCATTTTTATTATTACTGTTCTTTCCTGTGGGCTTGGTTCAGTTTCTGCCAGATTGATGGATTTCAATGGAAATTAGACCATCCACTTTAATTCGTACTAGTTATGTCTTAGAAATAATACTATCTCGTGATGCTTTGAGGATGCTGTTTTAGCATGATGCAGGTGCAGCGGAGCAGTTACTGCTTAGGTATGGATTACATTTTTTCTTTTCTTGCCAACAGGTCTCTTCAAGAAAATGGGGATCAGAAGGTGGAAAGTAGAATAGAGGAGGTTAGTTTGCTAATAGTTGTAATCCGTGTTGTCTTGAAGACTCCATTTCACTCATTTCATATTGAAAGGCTATATTTAGTTTTCTCTCCTTACTCTTGATTCTGCTAAAACCATTCAAAGCGTTAGATTGCTGTCTGTACCTAAGTTTTTGAACTGTTCTTTGCTCTAGTGGAGTTTCTTAACACGGATCTGTGACTCTGCTTTATTTTCATTAAAACTTTTCTTGAAAGTGATAGATCTGCTGATGCATTTTCTGTAGAGACTATGGTAGAATCCTCCCAAGAACTGTTTTATTTGTTATTGAAAAGATGTACCCAAATTCTTTCTTCTGACTCCCTTACAAAATGTGAAGTATATATAAGGTGCCTTACAATTTTGTAGGTGCCCAAAATTGCTTTGGTTTATTCTTAACTAATGATCAAAGATAGCAATATTTGTGGCTAGGGAGGGTGTGCAGTGCCAATGCTTTCAGCACAAGTCCTGGCAATTTCTAAAGTAGACATGGGTACTGAACATACTAGTGGTTTTGAACTTCTGTACCAATACCTCTGAATTTCCATTTCAGCCTCAGTTTGTTGTGAAATATTAAGAATGTGTGCAACAGATCTTTCTCCAAATGTTTTAGGCTTCCAGTCTAATAACAATGAAACAAAGTATTAAATAGATAGAGAAGTCTTTGAGCTTGATACCTCTTACCCTTGTGTAGGTGTGTGTTCCTTTATTAGTGTTGTCTGGTCTGCCTAATGTCTTGTATTCTAGCAGGTTTATATAGCAGTTGTTCCTCTGGACACAGTGAGCAGCCCACTGAAATTGCTTAAAATCAAATCAATGGAGAGCTTGTATTCTTAGTTTGTCTTTTGCATTCCTTTCTCTTTTTTTTTTTTGTTTTGTTTTTTTTTTTGTTTGTTTGTTTGTTTGTTTTGTTTTGTTTTTTTTTAATTCTGGTAAGTGCTGCAACAAGCATTGTGAAAATTCCAGTTGTTTTAAGAATGGTGAAATACTTGAAATTCAATGTGTAGATGGGAGTTACTGTAAGGTCTGAGAAGTTGGGCATTTCTGGATCTTATTTTAAAGTTGTATTTGTATAATGTCTTACACTATCAGAGTAAGTATAACTGTTTCAAGAACTTTTTGCTGTTCTCCAGAGCTAAATATTTAATGAATTTAAATGACGATACCATATAATTTCCTCTTAACACAAATATGCAGCTTTATTCAGTTTATGAAGTCCCTGAATTGTCTAGCTCTTATCAGAAATATTTGTATAAAACGAATTGGCTGTTGTTACTGATGTGCTGCCACTTAGTACCAGCTGGAACCTCTGACAGTTTTCAACTTTTGTATAGCCTTAGAAGCTAAATTTTGTGACAAGGCTTTAGTAAACTTAAAAGCAAGAGTTCAGGGTCTCCTGTTGAAATTCAGCAAGACTGTTAGAAATTTGGGTCCTGTGATAAAGAAACTGAAACTGATGCCAGCTTAAGTGATTCTCTTTTGTTAAGCCATGAAAATGCAAAGAGAAGTCTTGGTAGGTGAATCATATTTTCTAACAAATTTCCTTTGAATATTTTCTTAAGCCTAAATATACCCTCAAGTCATGATGTGGAACATATTTAGATATTTAAACATGTTGTGTCCCAAAATTTGCATAGCATGTTCTGAGAGAACTACAGTCATTTCTCTGGAGCCAATGTCCCTCTCTCTGTGTGTGTCCTCTGTGTGTTTACCTGTTGTCCATTTAAATAGTTGAGGTTTAAATTACTGTCCCACTCTGCTGTTGCTGGATATAGATTACCTTTGACAACCTCAGACAAGTCACTTATGACTCCACTTTGCCAAATAGGAATCATAACATTGGATATCCTTGTCAAGACTACGGTACTCGTAGCCTCGAGATGTTTTGTTTTCAGTGGTAAGCTGAGGGATTTCATTTCACACTGTTCTAGGTGATTTGATTTTTGGTGGAAAGGTTTTAAGGTTTTTTTTATGTAAAGGAGGCTTTTAAAATGTAAGTTTCCTGAAGTGTTCTCAGTAAAGATCTGCATAGGAGATCATTTGCCATGATTTTTGCTCTAAGGCAACTTCCTATGTGCGTGTTTTGTGATGTGGATCTCGTTTAATTCTTCAAAGATTAAATGTTTTTCCTTTATTTTAGGCTGTTGCACCTCTAAGGGAGAAAATCAAAGATCTAGAAAAAAGGTATGTCATCTGCTGAATTTGGGAAGCAGCTCAAAGGCACAATTTCTTTTCTATAGCAGCCAGTTCTGTAGTTGTAGGCTTGAAATAAATTTTTGTATATACCTTCAGCACTTTGAGTTGTTATCATATATAAGTAAGGACAGGGCATTGAATGCTAAGACAGTAATGGTTAAGGTATTTAGGCTGATTGATCCTACTAAACCAAGCTGGGAGTGCTGTACTCTTGTAAAGTTCAAATCCTATGGAGGAATTTGCTCTTTGGAGTCCAGCTGATGAATGGATTACCATGGTTTATGTCTGCTAAGACATACTGGTTTCATCTTCAAGAGACTTAAAATATGCTTTACCACAGTTTTCCCACACTTGTGAGTGGTTACTGTGGTTCAGCTATTGTACAGTGATTCACTTGTGCATCTTAGTCTGTGTATATGCTTTGGAAGAGCCTGACTGACCTGCTTCTCTCAGGATTTGTAAGGGAATGTGTTATCCCTCACTCTGCCTGTTCGCCTTTGCGTCAGATCAATTCTCTGTTCTGGGCGTCCTCGTGGACAGATGCTTTTCATCACAAAATAAGGTCTAGTGTAGGGGGTGGGAACTGTCAGCTCTGACAAGGACTTGCTGCCTTTGCCAGTGGTACTGTTTTGCAGGTGACACTGTTGGCAAAGCAGAGTGTTGGATTGCAAAGGACTGGATTGTCCAAGCAGTACCAGTAAGCCCTCATGGGGTATTGCATACTGTTGGTTGTGTGCTGTTCCTCTGGAGAGGGGACAGAATACCATTGTGGTTAGCCAGGGATATGCCTGACACCTGCAGTGCTTTGGTGTTCAGAGTTTTGTCTTGTCAGTGAGCAGCTGCCCCTCCTTCTCCTACCCCTCCTGGGCTGTAACAAAAAAAAAAAGAAGAAAACATTTCAATTCTGTTTTTTACAGCTGATTTGAAAGGTTCAGTGACCTGCCACATGCAATTTATTTCAGTGAGAATACTGATCTGATAGCTCATCTCTCAGTGTGCATGTGAACTTCATAGGTTGAACTAGGCATACCTTGGCAATATGAAACAAATTGCAGATTGTGTCACCACCTTGACAATTAAAACATTCAATTGATTTATTTAATCTTTGTTGATAGTTCAGTAAACCTGATTCAGCTTCAGTTGTTGATAAACCAGGTGTTTTCTTCTGCTGTCCACAGAGGACCTTTGTGGGAGGGTATCCTGATTGTCTCTTTTTTATTTACTAATAAATGTTGCTCATTTGAAAAAATACAGTGAGTTGTTGAGCAGAACCATTAAGTTAAAACTTCTCCCAGAAACTATATAAATACTCTTGCCTTTTCATTTATATTGATAAGTCTTGTTTCAGACCTCTAGGAAAAATGAGAAAGAATCAAAATATTTTTTTACCTCTGTATGAACCAATCTGGAAATGATACTTTCACAGAAGGAGAGCTCTTAATATTGTCTTACTATTATTTTTCAAATAATGTAGGTATTTACCTCTAGCGGTTCAACTGAATGTGAGTTGTTGCAATTAATATTTTTAAAACTTTATATCTATGTGAATTGACAGTAAATAACTACTCACTGTCAGATGCCTGAAAGCTGATCCTGTTTGCAAAGCTTACTCTAGTGTCAGTGTTTTCTTGCCTCATGAGCTGATCAAACCTGAAAGCAATCCATCCTCATGCTTTTGAGAAGCAGGAAAGACAAGAATTCCTTAATGCTAGTCTCATGACTAGAGTTTGTTTAACTGGAGCTAGAGCTGTAAAGTTTTATTTAGAATTTGCACAGCGAAAGCATTGCCATGTAGTCATCAAAGCAAGCATTAAGTCAAGATAAACTCCGTTTTGTTGCCAAAAGGTCATCATTTGTCTGCCAAACTCTATCCCACAGTCTGTATGTAAACTGCTACTGGTGTAATGGAAGGAGCAAAAATGGTTGTGAAGTCCCTGTGGCAGCAATATGACTCCAGGGTGGATTAATACAACCTTAAAATAGTGGTCTTGGAAATGGAGGAGAGAGACTTGCCTTGCATCTAGTTATTTGGCACTTAAACTTTTTTTGAACTCCGTAAATCTCTTGTTATGAGTGAATTTTCCTCTCTGTCACAGAAAGGATGTGTTTTACATGTCTGCATTTTGCTTGTGCACTGCTATCTTTCATTGCTTCAGCATAAATCAAAGAAATTGTTAGTGACCTATATGTGATGTAAGGCAAGTGTTGGTAGCTTTTTTTTGAGTCTTCATGTGTGGCTGGCATTGGAAGGTTCCATTGCCATATTTTCCCTATCCAAGAAACTGAAAGCAGCTTTCATGCTGTGATGAAAATTGGATAAAGTACACAGAAGCATCTGTGCTCTGGCACTGAAGAATTCCTGTTGAGCCAGTACTGCAGGTTAGAAGCAGAGGAGGAGGTGCTTCAAGATCACAGTTGTAGGGTCAGTTCAGTCAGCATCTGTTTGTGTGTGTAAGAAAATGTAATAACTCTTGGCATTTTTGGCTCCTGCATGCTACACCAGGCTGCATATCTAGCCTATGGACTTACTGGAGGAGAAGAGTAACCACAGTTTGATTTTTTTGTGCAGTGTCATGCTGATATTTAGTTAAGAAAAAGCTGAGGTATAAAATTGCCAAAACTATGATGCTAATTACTGAAATAAATAAACAAAATTCACACCTTCTTTCAGAGAGCTTTGTTGCTGTATGCAGACTGCATGCCAAAGAGGGAGAGAAGTTCATCTAGTGTGTGAAGCATCAAGAGCTTGAGAGAGCAGTTAAGATTCATGTGTCACATGATTTTAGTTTATGGTGGTTTTGGTTTAAGTTCTTGTAAAGAAGGTGCAAAAATTAAAATGCATTAGCTTGAAGACCATCAAATAAATGGCTGTTTAGCTATTTCTAAGAAAATTAAGATTAGTTTTCATACTGAATAAGCTCTCTCATAGAAATTGTTGCACTATCTTAAGATGTATTTTTTCAGCATTCTGATTGTAAATTTTATATTGATTTTTGTAAAACTTTAAGGACAATTAAAACTTTGTGTTGTAAGTTTCACATTGAAACTTCAAGAAGTGTTTGAAGTCAATGCAGTAAGTCAATACAACTTGCTTTCTTTTCCAGAGCTTTTAAGAATGTTGTTTGCCTTTTAAAATTTTAAAAAGGAGGTGTCCAATCACTGCTCATGTTTTATTGTTTTATTCTCATGTGTTGTCATGCCTAGCACTAGTTCTGCTCTCAAAGGTAGAAGTCAAGTGATTCATTACATAAGGCAAAAATTTAAAAGCACTCTTTGCAGATGAATTTTGATATTTCACCGTGCATAGGCATTGTCTTGTGTTGACCCAGATCCTTTTTTAGAATAAAGGACTAAATATACTCTTAGCAGAACTTTAAGAATGGGAGGGGTTTTTTCTCACATTTCAAAGACAAGTATGTGAAAGAAGAAACAAGGCTAAAACTTACTTAGTTTTTCTTCTTTGTTTTGAAATGTTCTATAGTTTCACCCAGAAATACCCACCAGTGAAATTTTTATCGGAAAAGGATCGTAAAAGAATCCTGGTAAGTTGTTGTTTACTTGGAGGTTGTTTTGGGGAAATATCAAAAATTCTGTGGAATGTAATCTGTTTTGTAGGATTAAAGACATGAGATGGGATAAAGGGAATTACCTTGGATGTCATATGTGTTGCACAGGTTTTAGGGCAGCACTTCACTTATTTGTGTTGATATTCTCAAACTCACCATATAAACAGTAGGCTTGGACTCTGCTTTTGAAGTTTGACTTGCCAATTAAACTGCTCTCCCTATAACTTCTCAGGATCTCATTTCCAAAGAGTCTCTGTGTGTGCTCCCACATGGCTTAAACTTGCAGAGAGTGGGAAATGTTTTAAGCACATCTTGACAGGAGCCTTGTGTGACCAAATTGAGCAAAATCTAGTCATAAGGCTAGAAAAGAAGTTGTTGTGGAGGGAATGGTCATCCCTCTGTTTCTTCTCTGTTGTTCCTGTTATTTTGAAGCCTCATAAGCAGTTGAGAGTAGAAGAGGATGGCAGGTTAATGTCAGGATGAGTAGGCTCTCCAAGGCACTCTTAGTGAATTGTGCTGCAAATCAGCTTTTCAGTTTTGTCTGCAAACGCTTTTGAAGTTGTCTGTGACCTAGATTTTTCCTTGTTTCTGTTTGTTGGGGGGGGGAGAATTGTCCCCCTGTTTTGAAGGCAGAGAAAGTATAGCTACTTGAGATGTGTAAAATAGAGTATGAACTTTTGCCTTTGTAGTAGAAAGTAAAATGTAGGACAAAACCCTGCTAGCATGCCAAACTTAGCTGGTGCTTTTGTTTGCTTTGACTTCAAAATTTTGAAGAAAAAACCTGAAAACATGCAGATAAAGTTATTTTACTGCATTGTTAGGCAATAGTCTTCATTGCTGTTGCAAAGTTTCACTAGGAATTAAGCGTTACCAAATTAGTTTAGTTCTGCAGTGGTGGTCTGTCATTTTTATGACAGTCTGAAGGAGGGAGACCTGTAGACTCCCAGTGCCCCTGTTGAATATAGAAAATAAACTGAGGAAAATAGAGAGAGGTTTAATTCTAAAAATTCCTAAATTGTGTACTTCATGTATTTGCAAGGGTGATAAAGTAACCTTAATGTTGTGTTTTCTGTGTAAGTGAGAATGTACTTTGAAGAAAAGTGTCAGTGAAAGCTGTTAACAGGCTTTGGAGCTCTTAATGTTCACTTCCAGACTTTGCCACTGAAAAATACTGGATATTTTGTTGAAATCTGTTGCTTCAACAGAGATGGAAAGTAGTTGGAATACAAGTGTTTTCACCTGACCTGGAGATGAACACCTTTTGGTTCCTTGTGTATTTTGTAGAGTTTAAATGACTGAAGAGAAAACTAGCCAAAAGGAGTGGCAGGTTGTTCTGACTAGTTTTGTCCCAACTTGGATGGGCATTCATAGGCTTCCTGCCCATGTGGACAGTTCCCTTCTGTTACAGTATTGCTGTCATAATCCATGGGGAAATTATCCATGTTCTTTTGAGTAGCTGAAGTTCCCATAAAAACCTTGCATGACACTTCAAACTTCTCAAGAATTGGCCAGCCAAGTGAATTTTGCTAGATCATGTGCTTTGTATTTTGTTAATACTAAATCTTTTTCTAGAATGCATTCTTCATTTGATTTTACTTTCTTTTTATTCTCCATCTCCAGCCTGGAGGTCCCCACAAGCACTGTCCTGATTAGACAACAGTTCTAGCAGTTATTTTCTATTACAATGCATCTCTTTGGAGATGATTTCTAGTAGTGGTAGTATCTCAGCTAAGATTAGATATCCTGTCACTTTCATTGAAAAGAGATCTTCACCTTGTTGTGCATGATTTATATTTCCTGAGTTCTCTGAAGTGACTAGGCCAGAGGCTTTCATATGCAAGAGAAGGAATTCTGTTATTGTGGAAGATAGTGTTGCCATTGGTTCAGTCTATGGGGTGGGTTTTTTCCGAATTGAATGTATAGCAAACTGATAAAAGCAGAAAACAAAAAAATTAATATAGTTTAGTTATAGGACATAAGATGTTTTGTATCTGAATGCAGACAGCAGAAATGAACTTGTGTAATAGATAGACAAACTTATAAGTACCTCTAGTGAAGAAAATTATCAGTAATATTTGTGCCTTTTAGTAGGTGCTGAGGTTACCAAGCATACTTGCACTACTAAGTCATTAAATATTTTTATTAATGTTACCTTAATAAAGAATTCTTTTTTAAGACCCAAGTGCTGATGTTCCAGTTCTGATGTGGATATGATTCATGTACAACTTATGATTATGTAGATTAATGTCATTGTGATTTGCAGGAAGTAATATTTAGAATTATGCTTTTATGAGTGATTACAGGAAGATTGTACAAAGAACTTCAGTGATAAATCATCTTTTTTTAAATGTTGCCTCAAGTAATGATGAAAAACATAATTTACACAGTTTTTTACTTTTCCAGGGAAAATTCAGCTCCTTTTTCAATCATTTCTTAAGTTCTTTGTCTAGCATCCATGGAAGTGATATGTTAATAAAGCCAACTTTGATTTATCATAAAAACTACTGGTAGGTGTAAGGTAATTGGAAACTTCTTTCAGACAAAATTGGTTTGTGCTCTTTTTTTTGCCTTTTTTTTGTGATTTTTTTCTTCTTTTTGTGTGCTAGTTTTCTTCCATTTTTCTGTGGTTTTTTGCCCTTTTTTTGGTTGGTTTTGTTATGGTTTGTTTTTCAAAAGGGGTATTTGGACGAAGACACTTCCTTTTACTGCACCAAAGACATATATTGCAAGCATTGATTTTATCTTCTCTAGAATCTTGAAATAGAAGTAGTAGCAGGAGATTTCCTTGGGCCTCAGTTGAAGGAGTTGGTTGTTCTATAGAAGAGTTTTGTCCTGGTCACCACCAAAAAAAGCCAAAATCCTTGGACCATTCAGCAAGGCTGCAGCTTGCTTGATAGTCAGGATAAACTCATGGCATAACATTTTCTTTGCATGGGTTTGATTTTCCACCCCCCTCCCCCCACCCAGTAAGTGGTGACACATGGCAAAGGGCTGTTCTCCCTCAGTTACTGCTCTTCTTCTTTCCTCATTCACAACATTCTGCCAAAATCCTGCTCTTGCTTCTTCTCTATTGCAGCATAACGGGAGCCTCGAGATTCTTTCTTTCTTTAGTTCTTTCAGAGAGGATTTCTCCTAAATCCTGTTTCTCCTTCAGATTTGTCAGGGAACTGAATAAAATGTTGAATCTGTTACAAGGAAGCCCTGACAAACTCAGAAGAATACTAAGTAGACCAACTAAACGATTCTTTTATTAGCTGGTACTTACAGTTGCTTTGACACTGGTGCCCCTGAATTTTTAATAAGAAAAAGAAGTATGAGACTACAAGAAGTGGACATTCAAATTTTTACAAAAAAAGCCAGATGTAGTTATTGTTTGTTTTTTTCCTTTTCAATGTTCGGAGGTTTTCCTTCGCTTTTTTCCTAGTTTAAAAAAAAATCTGCTGTGGTAAGGTGGTGGATGGGAGAAATGGTTAGCCTTTGACTAACCTAAAGGGAAAGAACTTCAGGCATTTCATCCTTTCCCACACAGCACTTTGTTATTGCAGTACACCATCCATTCGTTGGATTCCTGCTTGATTCCACCTTGTCCTTTCATTGCTTAGTTAGTTGTCACTACAGCTGAAGAATGGATGTCAACAGCTGAATCACTTTCAAAATGTGAATTTGATCATGCAAATACATGATATATAGCTGATGCCAACTGAAGTCTTTTACAAGTCCACTTTTTGAGAGTTGTGATCTCTTGTGTCTTGGTTCTTGAAAACAGTTTATGGAATGCAGAGAAAATAATTGCTTCTGAAGATAGGTCTGGATGTGTCACACGGCTTGCAGTACTACTTATTGTGCTGACAGCTTCAGTACTGAATTAGTGATTCTGTGATTTTGTTTGTCTGTTTGCTGTTAAAGTCTGTGCTGCAAAAAGGGAAAAGTTAATGAACTTTCTTGTTTCTTCAATAAAACAGGAGTACAGGGTTTTAAATATTTTATTTCTGCTTGTTTCTGCAGTAGAACATCAGAGTTCCAAGACAGGCAAATGCTACATCTCAGAGCTGATGGTATAGAACAGAGTTTTTTCAGTTGAAAGGGACCTACAAAGATAATCTAATCCAACTGCCTGACCTCCTCAGGCCAGAATGATGTAAGCTATGGATGCATTAAAACATAGAAGGAGTGATTTTTGTTTAGCAGGGAATTAAAATGAAAGGTCTTCAAAGAATTCCCTTCTTCATTTCTGGGTGAAAACTTAGAGTATTTACTTAGAACACCCAGCATGTCTTCCATTAAAACCAGACGAAAGCTGGATTTTACATGTCTGATAAGCCCGACATGAAAATAACCTGGCATTCTGTCATACCTTTCTTTTTTTTCTGAGAAACAGGATTTGCAGAAATTTCTCCTGTTACCTTTCTGCATCTTTTCAGACTTTGCCGTCACAAAAAAGAGCACAATCCAATTAGAAGGAAAAAAGGGAAATAATGTAATCTGAAAAAGAGATTTTGTTGATGTGAATAGGTAGCTGACCTTCTAGCCTGACAGTGATGAAATATGTCAAGTGTGTCTCTCAAAATTTTAAAAGCTGTAATTCTTGGAAAAAAAGAAATACATGGAAATGGAGTTGCTTCCCCTGGAGTAAGCAAAGAGCTGAAACCTACTGTTCTGTCTTCATGTTTGTAGACTTTGTCTAGTGTTTCTGTAAAAAGAAAAAGAAATTTATACCAACTGTCCTAACGCAGATAACTGGAGGAGCAGGGTTTGTGGGTTCTCATCTTACTGACAAACTAATGATGGATGGCCATGAGGTTACAGTTGTGGACAACTTCTTTACGGGCAGGAAAAGAAATGTGGAGCACTGGATTGGTCATGAAAACTTCGAACTGATAAATCACGATGTCGTTGAGCCCCTGTACATTGAAGGTAGGTAGCCTCTGCTTTGGTATTTGCACTTTTTTGTGCTTTTCCCTTCTGAGTGTGTGTGTCTGTAAAGAAATAAAATTTATGCACTGAGTTCTGGGTTGATCTGTCTAATGCCTATATGCTTTGTTTATTGTTAGCCTATTTTCTGTGACCAGTATGGAGTAAGAGGTTCAGAGTACTTTTGTCTTGGAAATTAGTTCTTTTCTGAGTGGATGGGAGAAAAGAGACCTTAAAAACATCCTGATGTGACTGATTTTGTGAGAAGGCAAGATGGCAGTGGGTTGGTCTGTCTGTCCCATGTTGTCTCACTTTCCTGTGTGCCTGCACAGGCTTACACAGAATCTGTGGTCCAGATATTTCCTGAACGGAAACTTAATTCAGAGCTGCAGTTACCTAGAAATGCATCCTGCAACGCGTATGGTCAGTTGAGAGGAGATGAGCTTTCCTTAGTTGCCTTTAGTGTCTTCTATAGAAAATATTGCTCCCACTTTAGGTACAGGCATTCTTCAACCTGTGGAGTTGGAAATTCAGCAGCACAAAATTTCCCTAATTTTCAACAGAAAAAAAAATACACCAATCCTAAAGAAAGAAAGAAACAAACAAAAAGTATGTTCTGCTTCAAAGTAGTGGCTCAACATCTAAAGTATCATAAACCTCAAACTATTATGCCAGATTTTAAGGCACCATTAACATTGTTGTATTTGAGAGAGACATGAATTTATAGACTTCTATGGGAGCATCTAAGTATAATGAGTCAGTGAAAGCATTGCTCAAATTACACTGCAGTTCTGGAGAGTGTTCTCCATCTTTTTAAAACTCTGTAGCAATGTACTTGTTCATTTTAAGGGGAAAAAATAACTGAGAAGTTTGGGGTTCAGTTTGTTTGGTTTAAATTACTGCTGAATTCTAGTGGATAGAATTTCGCAGGAAATACCTTTAGTAGTTGCATCTCTTGTATTATTGCTGGTGATGAATTCCTGGTAATAGGACTGGTAATATGACTGAAACAGTCCTGCAAAAACACGTGCTCCTACTCTGTTCTGACAATGCACTGGTTCAGTTACTGCCTGTTATTTTACTTCAAACTTCTACTTCCACTGACAGGATAATAGAACAAGGATCTTATTAACTGACTCCAGGTGCTGGTAGCTCATACCTCAGCCAGTTCAGTTTGTGAGCTTTTCTAATCTTTTCTGTGCATTACTTTCTGACTGATTACACTCGAGAATTTCTCAGAGAATTATCATCATTGCTAATACTGTTGCCCAGCTAACTAGGAACTACTGAATGGGAATTCTGAGATATTTCAGCTGCATCTCCTATGGCCTATGTAATTAAGACACCAATTCCCATTTAGTACTGACAACTAATTATTACATGTTACTCAGTGGGTAGTTCATTGAATGTCTTTACATCTCCCAACAGTGTAAATCGAAGCTGACATGGCTAAGTGTTAAAAATAGAATTAACTTTCATACACTAAGAACATGATAAAATTTGAATTAATTGCAGAGTTTATAGTCCGGTAAGGCAATGGGGGATAGTTTTTGTAACAGATCAGCAAGCTGGCTTATAGATCAGATACTTCTTTTCTTAGTCCCAGTTTCTCCTTTTTACTTGTAAATAGAAATTGGAATGACTGTGAAGTCACAATAAAAAGTGGGTGTGTGTCTAAAGAATTTCACTGTATTTGCTGTCCTGTGTAAACCAGGTTATATAAAGTTGTTTGACAGTTCAATTCCAGAGAGAATAATCAGTGCTTTTTTCTGAAAGAGACCTCATTTCTGGTTTAGAAAGAACAGTGCTTTCACTTTGGATATGGAAAAGTAAATTTAGTCTCAAGATGTGTAGCTGTCCTCTTCACAGTGATGCCTACGCACAATCTGCCTTGGCTATGTCATTATCTTTGATCCGTGACACAAAGTGGCACTCAGCATTCTTGGATATTGATCTATGTTGGCCAGAGACAATAACAAATCACCTAAACACACATTTTATTTTTTAGCCCTGGGACAACCGTAGTTAACTCTAGTGCTGAATGTCTTTCTCTTCCTCTACTAGGATTTCATTTGCTTTAGCATTTGGAAATGCTCAAGTTTTCACGTGTTTTTTTTCAAGCAGAAGAAAAAGGGTTTTGAATTCTTTAGTGGAATGAAAGTAATTCAGGAATCTTGAAAGGTGAAAAATAGTAAAAAAAAAAAAGTCTGAAATAGCTATATTAACCCTGTTTTTCCTATTATAGTTAACTTCTGTCTTTTTAAAGATATTTTCATTTCAGCCTAACCCTTGCGTAGAGCTTTAATACACTATTAAATGGGAACTTTTTTTGGTACAACAAGACGATTTTTTTTTTCTGAAGATTGGTCTGTAATGAAATGAATCTCTCATTATTCTTTTTTGTACTATCGGGAAAAAAAATAACCAATCCACCTTTGCTTACACCTTTACTTTTTCTCTACATTCATTAATATTACAAGTGCCCCAAAGTAGTCACTTGAGAGCACTGTGGCTCATGTTCATACAAATCAAGACACAAAAATGTTAGTTAGAGAACAAATGAGAATGAGTACTTGATCTGGTGTTACTGTGATCTGCCCCACTTCAGGGTAATGGATAAAACTGCATTAGAAAATGCCAAAGGAAATTTTTTATTAAATAAATGTATGTTCTTAGTAATGTACTTGGTTTGCACAGTGACTTGAGCATTAGTGCTGTCTTGTTTATACCCACTTTTGCATTAGAGTTGACTCTAGAGTAAAAAGCATGGGTTTGTTGTTACATAACTTCAAGCCACTGAAGTCTGTATTTCTACTGTGAAATATTGTTATACTTGAATACATGTGTAAAAAATAAAAAATCAACCAAGTAGCAAAACAGCCAAGCAAAAAAGAATCTCAACCTAAAAACGTAGTTACATGTAAACAAACCAAAAATACACAGCCCACAAAATCCCCCCAAAAACACACATGAAAAACCAAGCCACTTTCAAGGTGATGTCATAAGATGAGAAACAATCATTCCACAAACTGGACTCCTAAACAGGAACAAAATGCCTCTCAGTTTTCTCTCTTGAGGTCTGGTTTTCAACTACCCCTAGGCACACACAGCAGTTGAATAAATCTGGAAGAAAACATCAGACAGGTATATGTAGCCCATGTCCTTCTCCCACTGTCATTTCTTCTTCCTGCTTCCTCAGCAACTTTTGGAAGCCTTAATCTTCTCTAAAGTGATAGGTGCACATTTCCTTCAAACTCAGCTACCTCCTGTATCTGAAAGATGTCCTCATCTGAACTGTTTCACAATTCACAGGAACACACTTAGGCCTTGCATTTCTTTTTGGTTGTTTGGTAGTGTTGTTTGTTGATTTGTTTTCACAACACCTTTCACAAATTTGAAGCAAACACAGGCCTGAAAATGCCACAGATTTACAGTCAACAGTGGAAACAATTGAGTGAGTTGAATTGATTTCACTTCCCTAATCAGAAGTGCTCAGTATATTTTGAAAAATACTGTGTAATACTTCTAATATTGCAATCTGTGGCAGCTGAAACTGCTGCCCAAACTTTTTTTGGGCAGAATAGTGAAGAGTAGTTCCACTCTGATGCCCAAAAACCTTTTAAAACAAGTGCATGTTCACTACCTAACTCATATAAAATAAAATGAGAGAGAAGTAAAGTGTAAGTGGTAGGTAATGATAAACCATTTTGTTGCTCACATTCTGAGATTAACTGATCTTCAGTTAACTAAAGCTGTTTGGTTTTGGTCTTGGTTTGTTGTTCTAATTCTAAATGCTAGCAGTCCAGTTTCTGGAAACACATTTCTTAAATGCTGGCTCTAATTTCCGTGACTGTTGTGAACACAAAAGTAGTTTTGGCTCTTTCGACTTGCACTGAAAAAGCTTTTAAAATAATTTAATAAAAACACATTTTGCAAGTTGAGAGACATGCTGTAAGCATGTGATACACATAGTGATAAGCATATTGGCTTTCAGAGTTTTCAGGAGGTGTTGTAGTTGCTAGTTACACACACATAGGTAAATAAAATAACATTTATAGAATTTTAATAAATCATTTGCTTGACTGAGACTAAAAATCCTTTTAATTTTATAGACTTTGCTGGCTTGTGATTTGTGAGACCAACAGTCTCACAAAATTGGTCAAAAGAGTAGTCTGTAGCCTTCTTGTGAATAAGACCCTTCCCGAAATCAGGATGGTAACATTTTATTAAACAGTGTTCTACAGTATCCCAGAATTGTTCAGTCTTCAAGTCATCTCACAGCAATTTAAAGCATGTACAAATACAAACACAAGGAGTGTCTTTAAGATTTTTCTTTTTTTCCTTCCATACTTCCCAGATTTTCCTATTCGAAGTCTTTGTTCTCTGTGCTTAACACATTCAGCTTCCTGGTTTTAAATTGTATGGTCAGGAAAGTTTATGGCAAAGCAGAGGATAACATATACTACTTTATTTTGTTTGTCCAGAGCCAAGTGCAGTGGTGCCTTGATCTTGGTCTCTGGTGTGAGGCTCTCCAAAATTGCTCCAGTATGAGCCAAATGGTAAATCTTTATGAAGTTATTCCGGTTTGCTTGACATTACAGACAATATCTTTAGCATCAGGGAAATGAACTTGTATTTGTAGTCTTTTTTCGTTCAGGGCAATGGAAATGTCTCACTTCACTGTGTCAGCTTCTCTGGCCTGACCGCCAGTAATGAAATTGGCACAGCTGCTGTTTTTACAAGAAAAGTCCATATGTTCAAGCTGTAGAAACTTATTTGAATGCTTCTAATCAAAGCTTTTCTGCTCAGTACTTCCTGACTAGCAAATACAGTGATGGATGCAGGTGCTTAGTGGACTTAGTGACCCGTTTAGTTCTTTCTGGGACCATGCACATGTTGAAGGCACAAATTGAAGATGAAGGTCATTTCCTGTTGTAGGAAAGGTGGAGGATTTCTCCCTTACCATTCACTTAAGGAGGCATGGAGAGCACATGCAGTATTAGGGCTAGAAAATAAAGATGATATAAAGGAAAGTACTTTTATGGCAGTATTTTGTAGGAGTGGTTTTACTGATTGTTCTTGTTTAGCACAAGATTGAATGTTTGTGTCCAAATTTAGGTATTGCACATTCCCTTTATGCTAAATTTTAGGGAAGTTTTTTTTTTTTAGCTTTGCACATAGAGAAGGGCACCATAGACAAACATTACTTGCTGTTTATCTTGCAATATTTTACTTAAACTTTATATTGAGCACAGTCTTCTGTATTTGCCTCGGTGTACCTTGTGTACCTCGCTTGAATGTTTATGCCAGCTTCTGTATCTGAGCTATATTGAAATGAATTTTTTTCCCTTTTTTTTTTTCAGTAGAATTGTAACATAACAAATTTGTTTAATGTTTCTTTATCACTAATCTACCATCCTGTCCTTGGTAAACTACTTGCTGCCATGTTCACAGTGGTTTACAGTTCTAGTCCCCCATGTGAGTTACACACAAAACTTGCAGAATTTTATTGTTATCATGTGTTCTTCTGTTGTGATCCTTAATGTAACACTTTGCACAACTATTCACATGGTTATTTTCAAAGAGTTCAATAGTATGACTTTAATTGCAAAGCTAGCTCTAGTCGTCTTATTAAATGTTGCAAAACTTCTTTCTTTACCTCATGTAACAAGGAAGAGTTGTGGAGGTCCAGTACTAGAGTATTTCTTTCTGTCCTTCAGTAGATACTGTCCCAGGCACCCAAACAGCTGATCCTTTGAAAAGCTGTAGCTTGGATAGCTTTCCACAGCTCTGGCTGAAATAAGTTAGGCTGCCTGCTATCTTAAATAACTGTTAATTTTGTGCTACAATGCACGAGGTTGTCAGCCGAGCTGGGTAGATGGCTTTTGTCTAGCTGGCCTGCTGAAATTCTGAGGTGGAAAAACAAAATACGTATTTTTCAGACCTGACAGTTGATAGAGGGAGGGTGGAATGAGAAATAATTATTCTTGTTTTAGCATTGTCAGCTTGATGGATCAAATATGACAAGCTTCACCTTACTGAAATGTCCAGCATTCTCTAAATGTTTTGGAAAAACTGATGTTTTTCATTGGTCTGAGGCTTGATATACTAAAGATTCCTTCCCAGGCAAGAGAAAGAGGTCTTGTAGCTGCCTGGTTGCCTGTCCTTCTGATCCAGAAGACGGCCATCTGACACTTGGCAAATTCCCATCTTCCATCTCTCTGCCAGTTCTGCTTTTGCTGAACCCTTCATACAGGGGTAGATTTTTGCTTTTATGCATGGGGGAAAAGTACCTTGAGGCAAATGAGGCAGGCAAGACTGTACCTTTGGCAAGGAAAACCCTTTCCCCAGCTCCTTCTCTTTGTTTCATTTAAAACAATTGCTGGGTGGGAAAAAAAAGGAAGAATGAAGGACTAAAAGGCAGAGACTGCTTCCTTTCTTGCTTTCTTTTTTCACTGTTTCTTACACTTAGTTTCATGTTTAAAAATAAGTAAATAAACTTGAAGATTATAAGGAACTTCTGGGATTTTGTATTTTATATGTGTTTGTTTCTAGCTAACAGTTATATGGCCACTTAGATTATCACAGGCCTGGCTGTATCCTTGTGGAGCAAAAGGAGTGGTATATTTTTGACTTTTTGTATCTGAATTGCCACATGACATTAAAGGAACCATTCCTGTACGAGCTGCTGCAAGTCAAAAATTAGCAGTATTTTAAAAAACTCAAAGAAACCACAAAACAAAATAAAATTAAATGGATGGAGAGGGAGGAGTTCATTTCTGCTTTGTCAGATTAGGATTGGGCAGTAAATTGCTAACAGACAAAAATGCTTTTGAAGTGACATTTTCTCTTTGCAAAAATTCCACCACATCTTGTTGAAAACTAGATTTAGAAAGGGTTGTGAAGGAATAGGTAGAAACAAACAGCATAAGACTTAGAGTTCAGTTTTGAGTTGGCTGTAGGTGACTTCAGCTATTGCTTTGTTCATTTTTCTGTACCACTGTGCTTGAGTTACCTGCTGCTTGCATGTATCAGTCAGCATCTTCACTGGGCATTCCTTTTGCCAGCTTCCAGATTAGTCCTTGTCTTTGGTTTCATGACAGTACCATGCTGTGGGAAGGGGATACTTACATTCAGAAGCAAAACTTGAGGCAGTCATGTATTTTATTCATATTCAGAACTCATCTGTAGGAAGTGTGTGAAAGTTCAACAAACCAGTTAAAATTTACCTCATGCTACATTTTTGCATTATTTCCCCAGCACAGAATTTGATTCCAGTTTTATTCACAGCTTAAGCTTACAGTGTCAGCAGGGACCTAAGTAAGGAGTAGTTATTCCATGTCACACTTCATCATGCAGAGCAACTAACTATCTTCGTGTTGCACACGGACTCCTAAAAGTTTCAACTGCGTTAGCAATGCAGGCAGGGCTTGGAATTGAGCATGAGCTGGAAGCTTTCTTCCTCCAGCTCTTGCTGCATCAGGCCATCTTTGGATGCTATTTGTGTTGCTATTACAGGTGCCTTGTGTGACAAAACTCTCTCTTGATGCTGCACCAGCATTGATAGTGGTTGGATATACTACTACCTGATCATTCAAGAACAAATGCCAGAGACTCTGCTACATGAAATTTTACTTCTCTGCATGTTTTTATGTAAGAATAAATACTCACCAGCACTACACATCTGCCAGAACTGTCTCTCTCTAGCTTTCTGAGCTGTTTTGACCTCTTCTAGACAGCTATTTATCCCTGCTGTGGAGATAAACAGCTGTAGATCAAAGAGAGATGGCAACATACAAGTAGATAGATTTTGTGGCATCTGCGTGAGCATATTGTCAAATATCATTACTCTGTCGAGACAGTAAAGCTTAGAGTGATAGTCATGCAGGTTGCCTTAGGTGCTCGTCCTATCTTTGTATTGATAGTTAATTGGGTGAGATATGACTTGAAATAATTTCTCCTTATTTTGGTCACTACTGACATTGTGAGCTTAATCAGTGAATAAAATGTAATCATAAATTATTTTGCAGGCTTTATTGTGTTGCAGCAATAATGTCAGGCTGCAGTATGGGGCAAACTTTGAAAAGCTTCCTACAGATGATCCAGTGTGTGCTTATCCAAGCTATGTTACATAGAAGTCAGGAGCTGAGCTTGCCCAGTAGACAATAGACACAACAATTAATCTAGAAAAACTTAATGTATATACAAGCACACTTCATTAGGGATTCAGAAAGAATGTAGGTTGAATATTTTACCATGCCAGTGTTGCCGGTATTTTAAAAGCATTATTACCAGAAAACATACTTATCTTAAAAAGGATGTACTGTTTTAATGTGAAGGAAATGCTTGTGCTTTGAAGACTTACCTACTTTTCATTTTTTCATTGCTCAATAGACTATTGAAAAGTAAGGGATGATTTTCACATGGATAATTCAAGCCACTTATATATGCTCTAGCCCTATTACTGTGCTTTTTCTTAATATATATTAGAGGTCAGAAAGCGAAGGTTTGTGTACTTGCTTTATCAAATGAAATTTGAGAATTGGGAAGGAAGGGAAGTCTTCAACAGGAAGCACATTCCTCTAATATTTCAGTGTTCTCACCTAGATGAAAGTGGGTGATAACTTCATAGTTGATACTTTATTTTTTCATATAGTGATAGGATAAGGGGAGATGGCTTTAAACTGTAAAAGGGTGGGTTTAGATTAGAAGTGAAAAACAGAATCTCTACTGTGGTGAGACACTGGAACAGGATGCCCAGAGAAATTGTGGATGCCCATCTGTGAAAGTGTTACAGTCCAGGCTGGGGCTGGATGTGGCTTTGATCAGCCTGGTCTAGTGGAATGTCCCTGGCTATGGCAGGGTGGTGGGAACTAGGTGTTCTTTAAGGTCTCTTCCAACTGAAACCATTCTGAATTTTTTTTCCTTACTAGATGTTACTCATATACAGCTTGTGCTGTTTAAGCAAGTATAGTTGTATATAAATAGAGGAAAAAAAAATTTTATTTTGGTGGGGGGTTTTTTTGTTGTTTTTTTTTTTTTTATGCTTTGAAAGTCAGGGATGCTTCTACCCTGTTTTAAGTAAGAAAACTAATTTCAAATTGGAGGAAAAAGTTCATTATGTCACAGATACTGTGAAAGTTAAAGCCCCCAACAGAGGGCTGAGAGAAATCAATATGTCAAAATACAGCTTTATTTTTTAATGGTGTGGTTTGCTACTGCTTTTTAATAATAAAACACATAAGGAAATAGTTAAAAGCAAAACATTTGTTTGACCGGTAGCATTCTGTTCTAGGGCAAGACAGTCTTATGGCACGCAGTATTTTCTTCTGTCAGAATAGCAGCTAGCCTTGACTTCTCCAGCTTCTTTCTTTCAGTGTCGAGTCTTCTTAAAAAAATAAACAAAACAAAATAACTTTTCTTTTGAAACACAAAGGAGTTATTTTCCCTTTCATTTGTTGGGCTATTCTAATTATTTCATCACTTTTGATTGCGTTTTTTGAATGACCTTGATGTAGGGGATTTATTCTTTCTTAAACATCACATCTCTCATTTGAGCTTATGTTTAAATTTTTCTTTTGCATTTACTTATCTATGAGTGGGTTTTTTTGCATAGTTCTAGCTTGCTGTGACTCAAGTTACATAGAAGACAGAAAGCTATTTACATATTTACAACAGTCAGGTTATGAAAGGCTTGCAGGTTGAGCTTTTGAATATCAGATACAGCCTACGAAAATGAATCCAGCTTTCATTGCTTTGTTTTTATTATAATTTAACAAAAATATCATTGTTTCTAACTGTCTTTTGTTTCTAGTACCTCCAACCTTCAATCAAATCAGACAATGAGTTTCAACTAGTGCTAATTGTATTTCATAACAGGGAGTGGGGGAGTATGCTGATACCTCTGTACTGGGTTTTGGTTTGTGTGTGGTTTTTTTTTTTTAATTAAAGCTAAAATGCTGTATTATCCAAAGGATTGCATATACATAATAAAAGTAGCAGGAAAAAAAACCCCACAAGTTGCATACTTGTATCGTGCCTTATAGCCTTAATATATAAATGCCCATTAATGTTTTGTTGACAAATGGTCTAGAATTAAAAAGACAGTATTTAATTTTTCCAAAAAGTTTCTCATCATATTGAAAAAATGTTTCTATTTAGAATAATACTCTGAAGCTTGTCGCCACTTAAAAACTTCAGGGTAACAGAATGTTGCAAATACTTTTGCAGCTTCTAAACATTTATGAAGTACTCAGCTGATTTTTTTTATAAGTAGAAAATGTAAACACCAGCACAGACATCTATATCCATGTCAATAGTGTTGATATATTACATTATGCTCTAGGTTTTGTTTTACTAAAAATTAAGTTTTTCTTAGAGTTACAACAGATTTGTGTACATATGATCTGTAGATATCAATACAGGAAGTGCTGAGTTCCAGTGCCAGGAAATGCACAAAGGAATACTTGTTTCTTGACTTTATTGCTTTCTCATTTCATGTGTTATGTGGGAAAATAATAATTCTGTCCCCTCCATTTTTCTATAGTGGACCAGATCTATCATCTAGCATCTCCTGCTTCTCCTCCAAATTACATGTATAATCCTATAAAAACATTGAAGACCAACACTATTGGGACATTAAACATGCTGGGTAAGTGGAATTTTTTTAATTACTTAACTTGGTTAGTCATCATATAATCCTGACAGAGTTACTGGGGAGAGGGAAGGATGAAGCAAATGCATTGCACATTTTAAAAAGTTGGGTTTTTAAGCAAAATAAGGTTGGGGTATTTTTACCCTCTTTGAAGATTTTTGTCCTTTTTCCTTTAACTATATCTGCAAATGAACGCTGGCAACATGGCTGTCAAAGCACAAGAACTTTGTGCCTGTAAGTTGGCTATGGAGTGTGCAGTAATTACAGAAGTCATCAGAACAATTAAGAGCATGGGATTTTATAGCACATTTGTGTTCATGACTGCAGTTTTCACTTTGGTGACTGTGGAACATTCCCACGATTACCATAAGTGACTGTTCCTTTCCACCTCAGCAAACACTGAACTAGGTAGAACTGCACTGATTCTGTCAACTCCACACATCAGGAGTACTGCACCCTCTTGTGCATGCCTTGGCTGGCAAATTCTGAAAGAGTATTTTATGTCTAGCTTTGTGGTGGATGATTACAAGGCAATGTTTTCAGTTTTGTCTGTTAGTTTTGATGCTGGGAATGGGTCTGTGAAAACAAGACCTCAAGCCGTCTCTACTTTTTCCTCCCATCTTTGTGCCATTTGGTATATGATGCAGACTGATCTGTGTGTCAGTGATCCTAAGAGTTGTTACGAGTCTGAAAAGCTCCTGGGCATTAGCACAGCTGAGTTTCTTATTTGAGTGATATCCTAGAGAGTACAGTTCAGAGAATTAAGGGATTCAGAAGCTATAGAGGTACCAAAATGGCATAGATGAGAGATTTGTTTGATTTGCCATGCCAACTTGAAGACCAGAAAGCCACTGAAATGGAATGCAGAATAATCTCAAGTGATAGGTAGGATCATCCAAGCAGTTTAAAAGGGAGAGGATTGATTTTTGTCCTGTGACATGTTACTCTCTATAAGTTTTTTTACACTGCTTGTCATTAATCTATGTAAAAAGGGATTCAGTAATCATAATATACTGGGTTGTTTCAAGATCCTGCTTTCTTAAGTGGAATGCTTCCTTGGCCTTTATTTAGGTTGTAATAAATAAAGTTCTTGGATCTTGATTCAGTGTAGCTGCTACTCCCAGAAGGAAGCACATCACATGCAGGTGCTGCTCTGCTCTTTGTTAAGTTTTCAAGTTTGGAAGTGGGAGCAATTGATGGGATTTACAGCTAAATTTGCCTTGTTGAGAAGAATTGAATTCTCTTTAAAAACATGTAAAACAGGATCACACTGAGGCAGCTAACATTAGTGAAGTATTCTTGCACTTGCTTTAATTATGTTCTTCTTTCCCCATTGCCCAAAATCTAGGTTTAGCTAAACGTGTTGGAGCACGGCTGCTGCTGGCCTCTACATCAGAGGTTTATGGAGGTAAGAAGAATAAAACAATATTTAGAGCTCTTCAGATATGACTGTGTAAAAGGATATTTACACATCTTTTGTCAGATAACAGAATGATAGATTTTCATCACTGTCTTAGCTTGCTTTTTTATGAGGTGTTCTTACAGTTTAAAATATGACAAGGACATTTACAGTGCTTGCTTTATGTTTCTAGTCAAGAGTGGTGGCAGAAGACTTGGGGTGTTTGTTATTTTCCCACGTCCTGGTTTACCTCTCTTTTTCCAAAAGGCTTGTGGGAAATTGAGTGTTGTACTCTAAAGTCCAGATGCCATAATGAAAACCTGAGAAGAAAGATCATTTCAGTAGTAAATATGTATCTTTTTCCATCGCATAGGAATTGTATTGTTAAGGTTTAGTAATTGCCCTGGTGTGTAAGAGATGAGAATATAACCTCCAAGCTAAGAAAATACTGGTTGTGCATGCAGATTCTTCTGTCTCTTAAAATGTAATATTTGGCACTGCTCAGTCTTCTTACTGGTAGAAGTGAAGGAGTGAAAGGATGATGGATAAAATGGTGATTGGATGCAACAAGGCTCCTTAGTACTTCCTTGGGTGTGTAACAGACCCTGTGCCTGCTGGAGAAACTTCCTTCTGTTCTGAACTATTGCATAATTGATAATAGTGGTCTTGCAAGATTAGTGGAGATACACAAGCACAGTACCCTGCTTAACTGGAATAGATTTGAGTCTTGGCTGTAAAGAACAAACAAATGAACAAAAAATGATCCCCTGTGTTACAAGATATAAAGCTTTGTGAGCAAAATGTGAGGAAGGAAAAAGAACACACCTCCAAGTGTACACTTTTGGTGAAGCAACTTCAGTCAAGAAGATTCAAAGTAAATGCCCAAGCAATTATCACCAAGATGATTGGGCAGCCAAAGTGACTTGAGCACGTGCAGTGTTCCTACTGCCTCCTGAGCCTTAGATTATCCATGGTCAGGCTCTGCAGAGAAAAATGGTAGTCCCAAGGACTCTTCTTCTGTAACTGAACAAACTCTCTTCTGGAGTATCTCCCTTCCCACAGCATCTTTTTAGGCCCTTTTAAGATTGCTATGGGCTTTTATAATCATGTAAAACTTGTGTGCATTTACCATTGCTCTGTGGCTTTCATATGGCACAAATGCATCCATTATCATGTCTGAGCAGCATAAAATCAGGAAGGTTTAATCAGAGCTGACAGTCAAGGTTGTTTCAAAAATTAGCATTCATCACGAGGAAGTTTTGTGGTAACGTATGCAAACTTCAAACCCGGTAGAAATTATACCATCCTAAAGACAGCAAAGGGGGAAATTTAACCAAGTGTTTGTATTTTTTCAAGCATATAAAGCACACACCATCAAGGTTCCTAGGTGACTGTTGTTTGGTTGTTTTTTTTTTTATAATCAAGAACTTCTATACTGGATCAAACCAAAGGATTGTCTAACCTGATTGTGCCCAGTGATAGCTAGTAAAAAGGCTTAGGGTATAATAGAAGAAATGTAAGTACTTCGTGGTATATCAATCTTAATGTCTTTAAGAAATGCTGTACATCTTTATTTTCTCCATTTTTCTTTCCTTGTTTCCTATTTTGTGAAATCTGAATATGCTTTACTTTCCTGCATAACCTATAATGCCTCCTACATGACTGCTGCCTACATAACCTATAATGTTTCCTATGAAGCACATTAGGTAAAAATCATATTTATGCCCTTGAGGTAGTCTGTCTTTGCAGAGAAGAGTTGAATTTAACCCTCTGTTCACACACTCTTAAGGAAAGCATTTGCTGACTGAGGTTTGCTTGTACTCAAAGAGCTTTCATATTCTGTTACTGCTGTTTTCATGGTTCCAGTGATTGCACTTCTAAGAAATTGTAGTAAAATGTAAGATTTTTTAAAATGCAGAATTCAGAGAGAAGCTGTGCTGACTTGTATAACACAAATGCTCTACTGAAAGTTTCATCATATATAGTCATCTTCTGATATGTCATAATCTAAGGTGTTTTTTTTTCCCTGTAGATCCTGAAGTTCACCCTCAAAATGAGGATTACTGGGGCCATGTGAATCCGATAGGTCCAAGAGCCTGCTATGATGAGGGAAAGCGGGTTGCAGAGACCATGTGCTATGCATACATGAAGCAGGTATTAAACTTGAATCAGATTTGGTGTAATTATTGAAGGCCAGTGTATGGCAAAACTGGAATATGTGTATTTAGGGGTAGGAGAGCAAAAGAGAACAACTTGAGTAGGAACACTTATTCTGTTGTGGCAAAATCTGTTTTCTTTAATGGGAAGGTTTTATTGCTCCCATCTGTTGTGTTTTTTCAGATGAGCAGTCTTCTCGTAGAAAATGTGCTTTAGTCTCCTTAATAGGTATAATATGTCTTTCAGTATAGTAAATAGTTTTCAGACAGATTAAACTGAGGTGACCTTACTGTGCTGAGAAGTCAATGGGACTGAATAGGGCCATTACTGATGAATGTGGAATGTTGAAGGAGCATAATCAAAATCAGAATATACAGGTAGGAATGTGGAAGGTCTTTAATGAGTATTTATATAGAAGCAATGTATTTTAAGCACTTTATAAAGATCTTAAAATTATGTAGGTATAAACACAGAACTTAATGAAAGATATGAATACTTAGGTATGTAATGCCTGTTTTCAAAGACAGTAACATGAGGAAAAAAAATGCAATTTAAAAATGTGATTGGGAAATTATGCATGCCAGTTTCCTTGGGTTTCATAACCAGCAAGTAGACTCATCATTAACTAACATAGCACTGACTCTTTGCCTGTATGTAAATTTTGCTTAATTGTGGTTCAACTAGGCTCTTAAGAGACTATTCAATTAAAATATGTGGCACACTAAAGAAAATTGTATCAGGGTTTCTTGTTATTTGCAGCCTTAATGTACAAAACTATAAATCAAACATAGGATAGTCTATAGAATTTTAAACCTTTAAGTTATAAAATTCTAAGTGCTTTTATAAACCTTGAAAAGGGAATCAAGCTGAAGTGATAAGACTTTAGAGATGGTATTTTAGTATAGAGATTGTAGTAATTTTGTCTTATCTCTTCTACCAGACAGAGAAGGCAGAGAAATCTCCTTTGTTCTCTTTTAAATCATTTAAGGTCCAACATGATGATACTTCTCTTGTTCAGGATGATGTCTTCAATATTTCACTGTAGCAAAATATTCCTTGTCAATCTGGAAATCCATTTGCAGCTGAAGACTGCAGTTTTTATGAGCAATTCTTGTGCTGTAGGGTGTGGCATTTTTTGCAGGTTTGTGGTACACACTGCAGTATTCTTTTAGAAGGGCATGAGCAGGTAATTTTTAAAATCATGGGCTGTATCTTAAAACCACAGCATGAGTCATGATAGCATCTCATAAATTTTATGCAGGATTTACAATGACTAGTAAGGCTTTGTAAGGTGGAACTGCAGTGCACACATGCATTAAGTAAAAACTCATTATGCAAATGAGCTCTCTGTCCTAGGGGCAGCTCTGTGACATATTTCTTGTACTTTATTGTGGGCTAGTGAAGTCTGCCCAAGCTTGTCCCATGTTCAGTTATTTTTTGAAATACTGTTGAGCTGCTGTGGGGGAAGAGAGGAGTGCGCAGCGTTTAGATGATATACTGTTATTAGTGGAGTAAATCTTTTGCTAATGGGAAGGTCTGATTTCTTCTATGCAAATAAGCATTGTGTTTTTAAGAGGATTTTCAGTAGGAGTAACCTAGCCCCAAACAGTAGGATTTGCAGTTTTTCAGGCTAAAATATTTCCAGAATCTCTCAGCTTCAATAAAAAGAAGAAACAGGCAAAGTTATTTTGAATTTTTTGGTCATTTCTAACAAAGATTTCCATCTTTATGCACATTGCTAGGTACCTTAGATGCCTAATAGTGTTTCCAAAAAATGTGAAGTAAAACTAAACTTCTATATTATACTTCCAGACAGCCTGTTTCAGTCAAAACAGTTTCTGAATCCAGTCAAAGTTGACTATTTGCTGTTGTTGGAGTTCCTCAGTAGTCTGGCCTGAGACATTTTTGATGCCTTCTCTTCTGCTGGCAGTGTTGTTTTGTTCACTTACTTTGACCCTATGAATTAAGCATTTCTTGACTTTATCACTTTAAAAAGCAGTGAGAGGGCAATTTCAGCACACAGTATCGCAGTGTTAATTTTGTGCTTTGTTCAGGACTTGCCATTCTGTTATCTGTTCAACCTTTGAAAAATTGCATTTGGCCTTCTGGAGCTACTTGGAAATCTAGGTATTAATGTTTGCTCCAATACTCTGGATTAATTTAAATACTGACCAGAATCTGATACTACCTTCATGGCAGGGATTTACATCATCTGCATAGGCATGTGTAAATACAAATACACAACATTTTAAATGCTATGCATATTAAGGGTGTTTTGTGAACTAGATTTCCTTCTTTTCTTATGCCACTGACCTGTAAGGAAATTCTCCAGAGCTGAAGCAACACTTCACGTCATTAGGAAATGTTACAGGAAAATTTTTCTTCTCCTTCCGCTTTCTTCATCCATGTTTTTCATACCAGCTTATGTGACTCTGAAAGCTTCAGTGGTAACAAATGGGCTTGTTGTGATACAACTGTCACATTAAGTGATAGTTTCGGAATTGCCTTAGAATAGCTGAAGTGTTGAGCTATAAGCCTGGTAATGTTTCAACCATAAAATTGTAGATTGTGTTCAGGGACCTGCATTAAGCCCAAAGTATAGAGTCAGATGATTGAGGCTGTCCTTCCTAGCTTGTTTAGGAGCTTTAGTGCTTATGAAATTCAGATCTCACCATCTCTGTTTTTGCAAAATAATACTAAAAAGCTATTAGTAACTGAGTATAAATGGCATTTTGTTTATACAATTGACTGTACATATAAATAAAATTCCTTGAACCCAGATTCATTGTAGAGTATTGTAGCTTAAACACATCATAGATGGATCCAGTGAACACTGTGCTAGTAATTCTGCTGTGATTGCAATTCAGGGGTTTGGGAACAATTCTGAGAGTTAAAGATTTTTGAAAAACATGGGAAAGAATATCAGTCAGTAAGAGAGTGACCGTTACAGCAAGGAATGCCGGCAACAATCTAAGTAATTTTAGCTGAGATGTTGGTAAAGATTTGTATCAGTCACAGTGATACCCATGTTACTGTCTGGACTTCTCCAGCAGATTTTTTAAATTACAGTTGTCTGCTGGGGAGCAGACATTTGTTGTAGCTTTTCCTTTCCTGATTTTGTATGCAGGGAGGTCTAACTCATATTTGCCCTTCAGATATATCCACAGACTTTGCAAAGAAAGAAGGACTAGTAATTAATAGGAGAAGCTTGTCTGATACCCTTGTGAATTACAGCCACAACATAGCATGTTCAAGTTGTTTTGGTTAAAGAAACTTTTGGCATTTGAATTGTATTGATCTGTTTTCTAAGACAGTCAACACAAGGAGAGATCTTTTCTTAAAAAGCTTATAAAATTAATATATGTCTTTTTAAATTATGAAGTTATTATAGCATCCTTGATACCCTTGATACTCTCTGGAGCTGGGATCTCTAGAACTAAAGCACTGGCAAAGACTCATGCTGAAAACCAGGACAGCTTTGTTTTGCAGAGGAGACTGGATAACTAATGCTATATTTTGCCTGACAGCTATAGAATCATCTTGAGTACTTATTCAGAAGAAGTATCTCCATAACCCATAACAATCTTTCCCTGCTTTTTTACTGTTTCTTTTCATCTGTACAAGCATAGTTGTTGTGAAGAAATTCATACTGATAAATAATAGAGTGAGCTGAAGTGTTTTGTTCACCCACAGTCCTGCATTTTATGATCTTGGTCTCAGGCTCTTTTTTGGATTGCTCAAGGAATTTTCTTTCTGAACAATCTGCTGTAGGAAGGCACTGTCTTAAACTGTGAGGACAGAAGGCAGTTTATCACATTTGATCTCAGCATTAGGAATAAATCTCAAGCTCTGTTTTGTTTAGCAATATAAATATGAGCCAAAGAGGTTTTTCTCCTTTCTCTAGGATGTAATAAAATACCATACATGACTTACTGCTGCAAACCTGGGGGAGTAATTGAGTTTGATAGCGGGAATATGGTAGAGGTAGTCAGTCATTACTACATGTTGTTGATAATATTCAGAATAACAGGATGTAGCTAAGACATAGACAATTAATACAAAAAGGAGTAGAGTTTCTCAATATATAAAAAGGATCACTTCAAATGAGATGTTCATGAAACAGCTAAAGGAGACTTGTGACATTTTTTAAGTTACTGGCTCCAAAATCTCTTCATCTGTGGAAGAGTCTTTTGAGAAGACAGATTCCAGTTTTAAAGGGCCAAATGAAAATTTAGCTGCATAGAAAATAGATTTTTCAAAGCAGCAGGCTGCAGAGAAAAGCTTTGCTAGATGACACTATAAATAAAAAGTTACTCATTTTAAAACACAACATTACAGTGGGGTGAGGTGAATAAATAGAAGGGAGAAGAAATAATGGATTCATTGTGACTGTGAGTAAGTGCCTGTAGAGAATGTGTTGTTTTTCTTTTCTAGATCCCTTGCTAGTTTCCAACCAATACTGGAAAACAAGGCTGCTGCTGTAGCTTGTGCAGTACAAGAGAGGCTTTTTGGTCAGCATTGTTGAATGGGTTATATTTATCTTGAATACTAGCTTCCAAGTGCCTTATTTTCTGCACTTGTTATTAATGGCAGTATCTGGAAAGCCCACATGAAATACAAGCCCTTCCTGAAGGGGTCAATGTCCTTTTTAAGATAAAGTGCTTGGCAAAACGAAGGAGAAACTTTCTGTATGTCTTTCCAAATGCAGTGAAGCTTTTGGGAATGGTTCTGTAATGTGCTGCTGGAAGTGTACATTTGAAATGTTACACTGCTGTACTTTTTTAGCTAACAAGAAATAGAGTATGTTCCCAGCTGATGCATTTTGCATGGAAAAGGACTTCTGCTCTTTCCATAGTCTTTTTGAGCAGGACCCAGAGGATGTTGAGAGGTTATTTTACAGCTCTGTTGTGGACACAAGCTCATTGTTGGATAAAGACTGTATTTTTTCCTGTGGCACAATAGTTACCTCCCTTGTTACTGTTAGTTTACCATTTAGTTGCAATTGCAAACAAGATTTGATCAGGACAAATGAAATCTTAGCTGCAGCTAAATGATACTGAATGTTGTTTGACTTTTTCCTTACTGGGAGGCATTGGGCTTTACTTGTACTACTTGGTGTTTGTGATTTCTCATCACCAAGTAATAGTTGATGTATTAAATATCCCTTTTGCCTGTCTCTTACCTGTAAAAAGCTAGTTCTACTGCTTTCACAAAGCATCTTTGAGGATTCATTTGTTCATGAATCACATGGAGACCTAAGAGTGAAGGTCCCGTTTTCCTGCAAGTGTCTCTTGTACATGAAGTTACATTTATTTCCAAGAAAAATGTGTTTCTAGGTCTCTTCTGAGTGAAGTGTATGTGAGCTGCAGCTTTCAGCCATGGATGTACCAACAATGCACTTCTTCCATATACACACTCTTCTAAGATAACAGCAAGCATTGGTCTAAGCCTTAGTAAAATACATGGAAAATACAAGATATTCTGCGTATCCTCTGAAGGAATACTTATGGAAGGAGTGTTTGCAACTCCAGAACATTGTGCTTGTGACTTCAGTCGAATCAGAGCACACAGAGTTAGCTTCAGACAAATTTTTTCCTATAACTGATACAAGGATGTCTTTTTCTGGGAGGTGGGGGGACCAGGTAATATGAGGAGGATACACAGGCCTGCACTGACGTTGACACCTTCTCCCCTACCTTGTGACTGTCACTCTCAGATGGTAACATCTATTTGCTTGCAGCATACCATGTTGTTCTGGACTTGGCAGTATCCTGCTTTAACTCCCAAGGGCCAAACATCCTTCTCACAGGCTTTATCATAAACTGTGAAGTGTCCAAATGAATGACTCAGTCAAAATAACTTGAGGGATGACTTCAGTTTGCAGAGTCTCTAACTGTTAAAATGCTTTGTCCAGAAGGGTTCCAGTTTCACTTATTTGTTGCATTTTGCTTTGGAGATTTGCAAAATATTCTGTAGAAGGACTTCTGGAAATCATAAAAATGTTTCTTGGAAAAAACTATGCCATTGAAGAGTTTGAGTGTAATGTATGCATTTGCACAGACTAATAAGGGCAGTAGAAAACATTGTGGCTGTGGTTATAAAACCACTTTATGGCTTTACTTCTCTGATATGTTCAGCTTTTCTAAACTATGGAAATGATACCTTGGTACTATATCTGGTGTTTATCAGACTTCACCTATGTGCAAAAAAGTTAGCTAAGTCCCAGGTGAAATAAGATGTTTTTGGAAGGATATTATTGAAAAATCTTGAAGTTCTTCGTTGAAGAAAATGCATGTGCTAAAATCATGAGCTGTTCTAGCACTAATATAGATTTGTGTTACAAATACTGAGAACTAGTATAAATTACTTTGGTGTATGCACTATATTTTTCGGGAGGGCTGAGGAGAGATTTGAAGTGTGTCATTATTAGAAACAATGTATGTTAAAGCTGAAAGAGAGATTCTTAAAAAGCATTTTGACAGGGGAGAGCTTACACTTTTAGTGATTAAGGAAGTAACAATTGTTTTTTTCTTGGGCTACAGGAAGGAGTTGAAGTGAGGGTTGCCAGAATATTCAATACCTTTGGTCCTCGAATGCATATGAATGATGGAAGAGTTGTCAGTAATTTTATCCTACAAGCTCTCCAGGGAGAGCCACTAACAGTAAGTAATGACCTCCTAGTAATAAGAACAACCGTTTATCTTTATATCCTGTCCTCATGTGTTGCAAATGAGGATAGATTTTAGAAAATACTGATGTTCCCCTCCTCAAAATTTAGTGTTCCAGTATACCAAATTACGTGTATGGACTAACATATCTGAAGATGTGCTCTGTTGATGGGGTTGATCTTTCTTTCACAGAAAGAAACAAGGCTACCAGTTGCAATCTGCACAAGCATTTCAGCATTCTTTGTATTGGGGAAATAAACAAAATCCAGAGTTCAGTCAGGGATTTCTGTAAGAAGCAGACAATCCAAGGAGAAAAAGAATGAAAGTTTTGTGGCAACTTGCACTGCTGTAATTCTTGCAGAGCAAAATCTGAAACTGGACAGAATGTTGAAGAGTTTAGGAAGCATGCTGAAGCTTGGTGTCCTGTGATAGATCTCTTCTAACTTGTCAAAATATGGCTACCCCTGCAAAACTAGATTACTACCCTGCTGTCAGACTGAAATCAAGAACTCTTTAAAAAGAAAGAAGATTTAAGGAGTACAAATTATGTATGTTCTGCAAAGCAATACACATCACCTGACTTTAGTACACTGAAAATTCTTGAAAGATTGATCTTCTCTGGAGGTCAGCATTTGCTTACTTGCTTGCTGTTTAACAATGATTGGTTCCCTTAGGCAGTTTGTTACCATTTTGCAATGTCATTGGTGACGAATCTTGGCTACTCTGTTCATAGCCTTTGCTAAATTTCTGGCTTAGGCTTGTGGTTATGTCAGAGTAACAAGCCTGCAGTGATGCTGTGTTCGCCACCTCTCCTAAAGGTTTATTTTTTTCCCCAGAGATTTACTGCTTTTCTGGAAATCACTTGTTAGTGCTTGGTGTATGGTAGCTATTGTGTGATGCTGACTGTAACTACTGGCCAGTGGGACATATGACATTTAGGCTGCCATATAAGTCAGCATTAAGAGTGCAGATCTTGGGCTTAGTCCTGGGTAGCTGACTAAACCAGTGAGCCCCACTTGCCTAGTCCCTGATGGGAGTCCCTTCAACACTACGTAGACAATGCAACCACCTGGGTCAGTGCTTTTTTCCTGTCAAAACGTAAAAAAAAAAGAGGGAACTTTAATTCCTGCAGAAAGAGTTTCATTTTCTTACCCAGGTGTCTCCCCAAAGTTGGTTATTGGGAGAGACTAAACAAATAGTAGCAGACAACAAGGTTTGACACTTTGGATCCTTGTAGCCCTTGCTTGTATCAAATATGAGTTATCAGCTATGTGCTGATTTGTCAGTGTCAATGTTCCCAGGATGGCATCCCTGGGCATAAAGTTTGAGCCTCTAAATGCTGTTTAGAAAATCTACTGGCTTATAGAGGATCAAAAGGTATTTCCATTTTTTAGGTTTGGTCCCCAGTGCATATAGCAAGCTATTGCCATATTTGGCCTGTCAAATGTTTTTTTGATTCATGCATAGTTTCTCAACTTTTATGGCAGTAGTGCTGTAATCTTTTATAAGAACAGATTGAGAACAGTAAGTGGAAGTTTTGTGAAGCCTTACAAAATATGAAGCACTTACCTTTTTTTAAAACATACAATCCATGGGGTATTTTAGAGTATCAATAAGAGGAGTCTGGAGTCTGTGTTCTTCTGTGGGAGGGGAAACTGGTAGCTTTTATTTTATTTCTGTAATTGCCATGCTGTCTAAACTTTAGCAAGAATGTAATTGTAATAGGGGTTAAAAGAAAGTGTTTTGCCCAACATCACTGTTCTGTAAGGAATAACTGTCTGATGTTGGAAATTACTGGATCTGAGAAAAAGAAGTAAGGGGAGAGTTCTTTAGCTGACCAGGTCAAATAAAATGAATTATCAGCAATGAGCAGTGGCTGAGACCTATAAAAAATTCACTCCTGTATCATCACAGAATCTGACTGACAGGAATACCAAGTGTGTTGATCTCTTTAGAAACTCTATGTCTTCAGTCTCTCTGTTCAGAGTACTTTTTCAAATGGAGTAAATAATCTCTTGAGAGAACAGTGTCACTGATTTGTAGAAATTTGGCCTATGCAAACATGACAATTGTTGTTTTGTTATTGCAAAAGAAAGTTTTATTAAGAAAAATTGAGATACGGAAATGATATTGTATTTTCCATTTTCCAGCCATTGTCTGTGTGTGGGAAGATACCACATGGGTGACTTGGCAAAAATCACGTACAGATACTTAGTTCTGTAAAACTTACCCTCCAAGCTAAAAGTAAATCTAAATGCAGGAGGCTCTATATAAATACATAAATCTGCTTCCTGTTTGTTTGGGAATCCATCAGGCTGTCAGTGTGCTCCTGGTGCATTCCTCTCTGAATCAGTTTTTGGGTAAACTCTTAGACCCCTGATCTTACCGATTGTGTACTGAAATGTGAATTCTTTTGCGCTCTGAATCAGCCTTGGAGAGCACAAGGCTAACCAAGTAACAGATGGCCTGTGTACCAATTGTACTGTCCTTTCTGTCCTCAAGGAAAACAAGGATGCTTTCTATTCTGTTCTTCCAAAAGCCTTTCTGTTTTAGCAGGTTGATGGTAAGATGTGTGTGTCCCCAGTTAAAATGAAATGTTTTCACCACTTAAATGTGCCTACTGATAGCTTTCAGAATGTAAATATTCATGTTCTAGAGACTTTAGTACTACACTGAGTTAAACTGTGAAAAAAGTAATGGTATCAAATACCATTCTGTACACTTTAGGTATACATTAATGTCTGTTTCAACTTCAGCAACTTGCTCCAAAGTATCAGCATGTTACCTGCAGACACTTTTTTTTCCCCCTCTAAGGTTTTGATACAAATCTATACAGGTGACTTTAGGAGTCATATAATCTAGAAATTTCTCTGCTTCCCATTTCCCTAGATAGTAATATTTAGAGCCACATGCTTTTTGGGTTTTTTCTGTTCTGGTTGCTTTAAACACAGTGCTGTTTCTCTTGACAATTTTTTGAGACCACTAACATTTAGTGGTCTCTTTGAAGCTGGCTGTTGTTAATGAGCAAATCAAAATTGCTCATCATAACCACATCTTAATAGTCTGAAGTTTGCTTTAAATATTTGGCACTATTTTCTGGCTGAGTGCAGGCTGCACCTTCTTTCAGTGTTCCAGGAAAGGACAAAGCATCACTCTGTCCTACACCCCTGAGAATGTTTCCTTCATGCAGAGTTCTGGTTAACAAAATGCCTAGGGATATGTTTACAGGAGACAGACCCAAGAGGAAGACGACCTTCAAAGAACTGATACTTTGCCAAAGGCTCTGCAAGCACAGTTTTTTCCATTCCTGTAACATTGAGCTTGTGTCTCAAGTGCTTCTCCTTGAGACAGCTTTCTAGAAAGGTAAAGAAAAGATAATTGGGGTAGAGAGGACTTCTCTATTTTTTAACTTTCCTATTCATACAATTTTAGGTCTATGGACCTGGAACTCAGACAAGAGCTTTCCAGTATGTCAGGTAAGCATTGTTTGTACTGGCTGATGATTTACTTCATGGTTCTGTTAGCCTGGTCAGCTTTGTATGCATTCTTTTAATCACTTTTTAATACAAACACTCAAAAAAACATGCACCCATTGAAATCTGATTTCAGCATTTCTCAGCTGCCTGATCTGCTTTACTGGAGCTCTTAGGAGCCAACTTTACTTTCAGAAGGGAGCCACGGTAGTTTTTAAAAGTAACAAGAAGAAAAACATTAATTGGTTTAGAATTTTACTTGAGATACTAACATGCTGTTCCCTTCCAGAGATGGCAAGTAACAGACAAGTTTTTAGAGCTGAGCAGTTTGTCACCTCTTGCATTTTAATGCAATGCTGCCACCTCGTGTCTGGGACTGTTGTGGTTGGTGTGCAAACTGTGCACAAAAAGAAAGCTAAGAAAACCCATGCTGAACTTCTGGGTTGTTTTAATCATTCTTTGCTTGGAAATGTTCTTTCCCTCTGCTGAAAGTAGTATCAGCCATGTAGATTTTGAAGAAACCCTATTCGGTCATACCCATTCCTTTCCCAATTATAAGTCATAACAAAAAGGATCTGGATTTCAGTGTCGAGGGCCAAGGTGCTTAGTTTGTGACTAATAATCCAAAATAACTTTGGGTTATATCACTGGGGGAAACTAACACCAAAATACTGGTTTTTAACAAACTTAGTTTAAGAATTTTTGAAAACAAGAAGACCGTTCAAACAGGCTGCAAAGCAGGTGGCAGTGTTATGTACCTCTGTATTACAGCTTGCTCTATTCTGTTTGAAATGCGTTGTAAATCTGCCTCCAAATATGCTGGGATGCTGGAGAGAAGACAAAATATTAATCATTTTTTTTTAATATACACTCTCAAGAAAATATGCACCCATTTGAAATCTGGTTTCACCATTCCTCAGCTGCCTGATCTGCTTTACTGGAGCTCTTAGGAGTCAGCTCCCTTTTTAGCCAAGAATATTTTTTATATAGAAGTGGAAATTGCATCAATCTTCTTCCTTCTTTTACAGTGATCTTGTGAATGGGTTGGTGGCATTGATGAACAGCAATGTCAGCAGTCCTGTCAACTTGGTGAGTATGAGTGCTCCACTCTACTGAGTTACTGTGCACTAGTCAACATCACCTCTGTTTTCCTCCTTGTCCCTGGTACTGATTTCTACAAAAAAAAAAAATGGGACAAAAAGCTCTTTCTATTATGAAGAATGTATTCTCCTATGTACTCTCTTTATAAATAAGACTAAGCCTCTAGGTGTTACAGGTCCAAGAACAGGATAAATCTGCTGGAGTTTTGAATTTGTTTTAGCAAAATGTAGTATGTAATTAGAATATGAAGGAAAAAAATACGTGAGGGGACGTGCAAAGTGCACCAAGAAAATCACTGAAGACTGATTTTAGTGGGAAAAAACACTGAAAGAGTACTTAGCTCTAGATAATTAGAAATCATTTCATACTACCCTGGGTTAAAGGAAGATGTGATAGTATTTTATGATATAGTTCTCGGATACTGTTTAAAATGCTTGGAGCTTAACTTCTCTAAGAAGATTTTTGTTCCATCCTGTTTATTGTCACCTTATTCTTAGCAGTGAATTTAAGAACAGAAAAAGAATGCATATCATTTCTTGAGTATGCCAGCTTTTGCCAAATTAGATACTCAACTCTGCAGGGCAGTTGGTCACTAATTTTCCTTTTCTCCTGTGGCCATGAGTTAATTTCAGTGTTTCTATCCAAATGCTGATAATGTTAAACTCTATCACATACTTTGTCTTCAGAAAATTCAGTGTTTAAATCTATACATATCTTAAGTGCTCAGCTTTAGGTCAAAGGAGATGTGGTAAAGAAGAGTTCTGAAATGAGGAAAGCTAGGGTTGGTGGGAATTGAGTCTGATGAAGGTGAGCTAATGCTAGCAGAAACTGTTCAGCATTTTATTCTGAAATGTTAATCAGGGGATTATTTGCAAGTTGGTTAAAAAAAAAGGAAAAGGAATATTGTGTAGGAAAGCACGTAGCCCTTCTGTATTGATATGTAAGCTATAGTAAATAGCTTACAGAATGCAGAAGCAGTTGTTTGCAGCTAAATGAGTTTTGTTTCCTAACTTTGGATGAACCAAGAACTTGGCATACTTCTTCATGGTATCTGTCCTCAACTGGGCACCGTCCTGGAGTCCAGATCTCCAGCTGATGTGGCTGTGTGGGCTGCTCAGTGACATAGGCCTTTACTGTGATTGCCAACTCTTTACAGACTGACTTTTTGGAGGATGGCGACACCTCCCTACATACACTGAATTACCAAGGTGAATGTAATGGAAGACAAATTCTCTAATGAGTAGAGAGCATGTCAAAGTTGCCTTTTTTTTTTTTTTTTCCTGACAAAGTAGAAAAAATCTTAATGTTTAGCTTTTTGAGAGTTTAACATGCCCCTGTTGGAACCATCTCGTCTAGCATGTTGTAAGATGTTTAATTGTTAGTGAAATGAGCATCTCTTATGTTTGTAGGGAAACCCAGAAGAGCACACTATCCTAGAGTTTGCCCAGTTAATTAAAAAACTTGTTGGTGAGTATGATTAGTAATTCTTTGTAAAGTTTATGAAGTACTTATTGTTGTTAGATAATTATTACTTGATTAGTGTGTGTAATATGTGGATAATTTAATTAGTCTTTGGATATCTTAATAATTTTATCAAAGGCATTTAATTGTATCATTAAATATTAATGAGATAATCCAAATGCTCTCAATTGTCTGTAAACTGTTGCATGAAGAGTAGAATGAATAAATTTTCTGTGTATCTGTGCAATCTATACCCATTCATTTGTATAATGTTTAAGCAATTTTTTACATTTGTTTTGGCACAAGGACGATAAATAAATGAAATGTAAAACATGTGAATGAAAATGTCCTGCATAGTATCTTAGTTGCACTAGGGATACATCAGGAAGGTGGTTCTTCACAGTTGTGCAGGCTCTGATCCTTCAACTACCATGAAAAACTTCATGGTGTGGCAACAGTCTTTCTCTGTTCTTTTCACTGTTTCTAACAGTAATTCTTGAAAGGGTTGACAGCACCTGGGAAGAAAACACTGTGGCTTCCTCTTCATTCTTGCTCTGACACCTGTAGCAAATCAGAGCTCTCAAGAATGGAATCAAAATGGTTGTGCTTGGTCTTCTAGCGTGGCTCCCTAATGAGATGAAAAATCCTGCTGCCATTAGCCAAGGGCTTTTCTTCTGTACATTCCTGAAGTGCTTCTAACAGATCTGAAAAAGATGAATTCAAACATAAAGCACAGAAGGTGATGCATGTGGTGTTTCTAATAAAAGACTCTTCCCTCTGGAAAATTTTTGTGAATCCGAAGATTAGCGAAGGAAATTAAAAAATCACAGCACCAAACCCATCAGACACATAGAGTAATTGTCACCTCTGTTTGTCTGTTCACAAACAACTTGATGTGTTCCCCTCCACCCAGGGAGATGGTTTAGTTCTAAAATGGCATGTAAGCTATTTGCTAGATTTGGCTCAAAGAATTGGCCTCTTTCTGTGTATTGTTCTGAGGAAAAGCAAGTGCTTGGTTATTTAAATCAGAACAGAGATTAGGGGCAAAGAGAAACTGAAGCCCTTTTGTAATGCCAAAGTGCTAACAATCGAGGAATGGTTGAGGTTGGAAAGGACCTCTGGAGGTCACTTGGTCCAACCCCTCAGCTCAGGCAGGGCAACCTACAACCAGCAGTGGCCCAAGACCATGTCCAGATGGCTTTTAGGTATCTCCAAGGGTAGAGACTCCACATCCTCCTTGGGCCATCTGTGTTTGTTTGTACCCACGGTCTCTGGTCCTGTCCTTGGGTACCACTGGAAACAGCCTGTGTCCCTCTTCTTAATCCCCCTATCTGGTATTTATGCACAGGGATGAAATTCCCTATAGCTGCCTCTTCTCCAGGCTGAAGGGCCCCAGGTCTTTCAGCCTCTCCTCCTACTCCAGTCCCTTCATCACCACCATGGCCCTTTTGTTGCACTCTCTGTATGTCCCTGTCTCTCTTGTACTGGGCAGCCTAGAACTGGACCCAGTCCTCGATATGGATCTCGTCCGTGCTGATGAGTGGGAAAGCTGATCTCCCATGTCCTCTGGTGGCAGTTCTACAGCCCTGAATATCATTTGCCTTTGTGGCAACCGTATATGACTTGTTCATATTCAGCTTGGTGTCCACCAGGACTCCCAGTCCTTTCTTGCCAAGTTGTGTTCCAGCTGGTTGGTCCTTAGCCTGTACCTTCCCATACTCAGGACTTTGAACTTGTTGAATTTCATGAGGTTCCTCTGAGGCCTTTTTCCAGCCTCCATTCTCGAGGTCTGGATGGCAGCACAGTACTCTGGTGTATCAGCAGTTCAGTATTGGTCCAGTGTTGACTCTTGGGGTGTAGCACTAGTTACCAGTCTCTAACTGATCACCACCCTCTGGGCCTGGCTGTGCAGTTTTCAGTCCTCCTCCCTGCTCATCCAGCACTCAGTGAGGGTGTCAAAGAGTGTCAAAAGCATCACTGAAGTCAAAGCAGGTGATACCCACTTCTTTGCCCTTGGCTACTGAAACAGTCATTTCCTCATAGAAGGTTAATAGACTGGTCTGTGAGCATAACTTAGTTTTTGTGAATCCCTGCTGAAATCTTTGTGAAATGTTTTGTGAAGCCATGTTGCTGTGGGACAGTTGGATCACCCAGCTGTTGCATGCAGTGCTCCTGTGTCTGTGCAAAGCATTTCAGTGGTTGAATTATGAAACAGAGAGCTGCAGAAAGACCTGCTGCTCCAGTTGGGAGAAAAGATGTAAATGGAAATCATAGTGAATTGCAGATGATGAATCACAGTGTCTTGTTTAATAGGCAGTGGGAGCGAAATCCAGTTTCTCTCGGAAGCACAGGATGACCCTCAAAAACGAAAACCTGACATCAGAAAAGCCAAGTTACTGCTTGGCTGGGAACCTGTGGTATGTACAGATGAATTACTGTTGTTGTGTGAGAAAACACCAAGAAGCAGAAGGAGCTTGAGGGAGGGCCACATAATAACAATTATTTCCCTTACCAGAATATGTGTTTAACGCCATCTCCAGAACAGTTTTAACAGTTTGTTTTTCACTTGCATATTATGAGATGTTTACCCCCCTTTTTGTTAGCCTGATAAATCCTTTGAAGTATATGGCACATAGTTACTTACATTACCAAGCCAATAGCTAATGCATTTGCTGGTGTTGCTGCAATCATCAGTCCTGTCGCTGGCAACAGGAGTTGGTTTTCTTGGAAAGATCTGCCTAATCCCAGGAAAAGGTGTGACTTTCTTAGCCAGTTCCCCATTCTAACTACCACAGTGGTTTGTAGCCTTTTTTAAATTTGCAGACAAAAGTCATTCCAGGAAACATGTGAACCTACCTAGTAAATGTAAGCCTAATAATAGAAATTAGATCCAGACCCTTCTGAAAGGGTTCACAGAGGCATCTGAAATTAATAGACAGCACAAGGGTGATAGCAAAGTCTTGCAAACAGAAAAGGTTTAACTTTTGTGTTTCTGGACTTCCGTGTTTGGCACAGACAGTAACAAAACCTGCTGTGACGTTGCAGTACAGTGTTGATACAGCAAGGCAAGCAGTTTCTGTGCTGCTGTTTTTATCTTCCTATACTGGTGATGGTGTCAGCAAGCATGTCAGAGCATATGGCTCCTGAGAAAATAACTCCTCTGTTGTTCCTGTCTCCTTATTCTATGCCTGTATTTAAACACTGCAATTTGTAGGATTACAATTATTTGTAGAGGATTTAAGAATATCAAATGAGATACTGGATGCCAGCTTTATACCATGCTGCAAAAGAGGATCTTTAATCCTTAAAAACAGAAGGGGCTTAAATGCTGGGTGTTTGTCTTTTTCAGTGCATTAGGAATTGAAAGTAGAATTATGCATGTCTGTTTTGATATTAAACACACCAATAATAACCATGTGTGAGATTTAAATTTGTTGGGTTTTTTGAGTTACTATGTCAGAAAATATAGGTGCTGTTCAAAGCTCAGCTGCATCAGCAGTGAGGAGATGTAACCAGCATGTGGTGCTGTTAATACTTAGATTGGCTAAGAATGAGACTCCCTAGCTCCCTTGTGGTAGCTGTTCTATAAAAGACACTGTTGTGAAATAACCTGATGTGAACCTAGAGTGATACAATTCTCTCCTCATTTTTGGGAACAGGTCCCATTGGAAGAAGGTTTGAATAAAGCAATTCATTACTTCCGTAAAGAACTTGAGTATCAGGCGAACAATCAATATATTCCCAAACCAAAACCTGCAAGGATGAAAAAAGGAAGAACAAGACATAACTGAAGACTATTAGTTGGACAGGAAATTTCCTGCTTGACATTTGACGGATGTAATTTTTTTTTAATTTTTTTTTCTTTTGCAAGAGAAAGACTTTAAAACAGGTATCATGAAGAACGAACTGGAATTTCATTCTGAAGCTTGCTTTAAAGAAGTGGATGTGCCTACAAATAACATAAATATTCCCTTTCCCTGCAAATCTTGCCTTGCACTTTTTAAATCTGTCTTTTTATGTAAAATAGAGTTAGAAGCATCTTTTAGTATCTTCAAGTTTTATATCTTGATGTGAGATCATTTTGTTGTGACTGTCCTTGACAGTTTTATTTACTGGTTTCTTTGTGAAGCTGATGATAAACACAAACGGGATGGAAAATGCCAATTTATTTATAAAATGGGTACTATAAAATATGAGATGTTCTACTATGCATAAGAAAAAAACTAGTGGTATTGTCAGGTGAGAGACACTGACATCTGCATATAGAAGAGTTTAAAAGAATTCTGTATGAGAGCTTTATGTATTCTTTAAAGGAGAGATTTTTTCAAAGGTTTAGTTTTAGTTGTACACTTGAATTTGAGATATTTTCATTGATTACCATGAATAAGGATATTTTGAATCACTACTGTGTTGTGCGTACTCTGGGAATAAAGTTAATGTATTATTGGTTACAGTGGTTGAATATGCTATTTTAATAAAATACTGAAACTTCTGTTTGCTAGTTTCAAGGTTTCACTGTGGGCATTTCTCTGGATTTGCACATCTGTGGATTTATTGTGTATTAATTATAAAGTAACAGCCTGTAAATAATCTACTCAAAGTTAATAACTTCAGTCTTGCATTGTTTGTCTCTTAACAGATGTATGGTAAGGGCTGCAGGATGTCTGTTGAAATACATTGGACAAAATCATCCTCATTTACTCTAATTCAGGTAGTTGATAGTGATGCAGTAGTATAATATTTTCTTTAAACCATGGAGCCTAACTTCAGTCTTCCTGAGGAAACACTGAGGAAATGTTTCTATTTTAAGTAGTTACTAAATTGCCAGTAAATGCTTTCAGCTTTGGTTACTGCCTGTCATCTTAGGGAAAAAAAAAAAAACACACAATCAACCAGTCAAACCAAAAACTCCCTCCAATTCCCCTTATTTTTAATAATTCTCCTAGTTTTTAGAAGGTATTTAAAACATATTTTGGTTTAATGCCACTCAAAATTGAAAATCCTAAATCTCATCAAGCAAAGTGACTTGACTATCTCATTAAAGCTTGATGTTTTTTTTAACTTTTGAATATCTTTAGGTTGATGGTAAATTGGGAGTTACCAGTAGAGGTGACGTTATGCCCAGCCCTGGGAAGACTCTGAGAGCAGTGTGGCATTTAGGCCCCTTTGTCTGAGCTGTCTGCGAGAGCCTCAGGGGGCTTGCATGGCCTGGAGTCTCATCCAGTCTGTCTGGTGAAGTGCCCAGTGAATGCAGCAGTGGTGGGGTTGCTGCATTCATTGCAGTGCCCTGCCTGGAGTGGGCCTGCAGGGATTCTTTTAAGACAAAATGCACATTTTCTTCCATTGGAATTCTGCTGTACAGCTGAGATGGGAAGCCAGGGTGTATTTTCCTGTCTGGATTCAGAGGTGGAATTTAGATATTACACATTACCTCCATCTTTTCACAGCCAAGCAGCTTGAGATCTGCTTTTTTTTTTTTTGAAGCCTTTTTCTAGTTACTTGATCTGGGCATTTATTTTGTAGTAAATTGCCTGAAAAGTACACCATGGTGTGCTGCTCAAAATGTGCCTGTAACCTGTCGTTACTGAAACACTCAAAAAGCACAGCCTCTCGCTGTACTTGAAGCCACAGCTGGACATGTGTGAAAGTAGTGCCTACTTCTTTAATAGTTCTGTGGAGAGAACTGTTAATCAGGTCCCAGCATGGTGCTTCTAACCCTTAAAACCCTTCAGGTGGAGTTTATAATTGGGAGACTAGGCTCTTTCTCCTTAGGTTTCATTCCTCATGCAAATTGTGCCATTGAACACCAAAGTCTGTGAGGAGATGGGACACAGGTGCAACTCTGGTCCAACATTCAGCACAGCCATGGAGGTACATGGGAGCTCTGGCTACCATGTTACTTCCAGGACTTACTTACTTACTTAATCCAGTGACTTCAGTACTAATTATGTGAACTTGTACAGGCACAAGCGTGCTGCTACAAACCATCACAAAACATGTATGTTCAAGAACAATAATCCCCAGGAAGTCTGAACCTTTAGATACAACCAAGAAGGATTTAAAAGCTCTTTAGATTTTTTCACAGGCTGACTTCCTTCATAAAATTGAAGAGAGGGCAAGTGGCTGGTACCAGTACAACCCATCTGTGAGCGTATGTGATGGCTCCTACTGGGATTTTGAAGCCAGTGACTGGCTTTGGGGCTGATTCAAAAGGCATGAATCATGTTAAAACAGTCTGCTGGTGCTTTAGACTCAAAGTCTGGGGTACTTAGAAGTTTTATCTGGTCTGAACTGAGTCTTCAAGAAGGCAGATGAAGCTTTGCATGTTGGGGCTCTGCTCCCATCTGGGGTTAGACATCTCAGCAGTAGAAAGAGGCATCAAGTGTATTGGGAACCACAGGTAAGAAAGAGCTGCTGCCTCTCCAGAAGAGCTACTTTTGATGGAGGACAGTAGAATACAGCTCTGAAAGCTTGGAAATAGAGGATTTGGGAGTGTATGAAGCTGAGAGATGCTCTTTTTTTTTTTTCCCCTGGAAAATTTGAGAATTAGAATTTTCTGCTGTCATCTGGTCTGGCAGACATGGTAATACTAACATGACCAAACTTGAGGTGCCTGGTTTATCACAGTGATCTGTACAAATGGGCAGCTCAGCTGGTGTTAGGTACAAATCCTCCCCTCTCAGCAGGAAATACACAGTGCAGCAGAGGGAGCTGGCCAGCTTGGTGCTGGTGAGTGAGACCAGCTTTCCAGAAGGAAAGGTATGCAAGGCACCCACTGCTCTGTGTTCTTCGATCCTCACAAGGAGGACCACTCCTGCTGCTGGAGGTTACTACAGCATGAGAGCCACAGTTGGATTTTATTTTTGTTTTTGAGCATGATGTACATTTCCTTTATTTTGCTATGTAGGCTGCTAAGGAGTATTGTCAGTCACATTCCTAGTCTACAAACAAGCTACAGAGGGGCTTGCAGACCTAATTTAAGTCATTCCGTGATTGTGTAGTCTAGAGAAGCCTCATGCCTTTTTGCTATATGGGGAAGTAATGATCTGACAGTTTCTGTGTCTAAGGGGTTTGTAGCTTCTCTTAACCTATATAGACTGGTAGGTTTAGTAGCCAGTGAGTTTACTGCCACCTGAGTATTAAATTGTCTTAATCTATTTTTTTAAATAATTTTTTATAAATGTAATATATTGGGGATAAAAAAACTTCACTTTTTTGTCAGGGTTTGAATTAAGTTTCAAAGTTGAAAGAGGCATAATTGCCTTAGAGAACAGGCTACAGAAGGCAAAACGAGGCTTTGATTAGTTTGATGGATGGAGCCAGTCCCCAGCCTTACTAGTATTGAGTTTAGTGCTACTTGAGGCCAGGAAGTCCCTGAGGGTTGTTAGGGGCTGGTCAGGGGCCACCTGCCCACCGGAAGATGTTTTGTTAACAGCAAGGGAACTGTATACTCAACACTGCTAGCCCTAGCAACCACACATCCCTTCCCTGAAATTGCTGGGAATGTAGCTGCCACAAATCCATAGTTCCTTTGATGTGAACATTTCCCTGTGTGGGGATTTCAGGTGGCAGAATGGAATCCCTTATTTAGCAGCTCTTGACTCCTTAGCGCTACCAGGAAGAACAGCAATAGTTCTGAAGCAAAGCAGGGCTCCTGTATGGCAGGAGGCTCCTGAGTGCAACAAGGAGGCTTTGCTAAAATAACAGCTCACATTTCTTGCAAAATCCAAATTTTGCTTTTCTGTTCCTTGTCTCAGTCCTTCTCTCACTTGCTGGTTTCAGAATAGCAATCTGACAAGGCTTTGTCTGTTGCAGTGGTCAGTGCTACCACTGAGTTGACCAAGGAGCTACAAGACCCTAAAACAACAGAGGTATGCTGGTGGGCAGGTGTTAGTGTACAGATGTGCCTCGTGGTTAGGGTGACTTCCCATAGGCCTCCGTTCTTGTTATGTAGATTACCCATTCTTATGTAGATTATACTTTGATGGTTGGCCTGTTTGCCCTCCACCCCTTTCTCCCTTGTATAGTCCCTGTTCCAGAATGTTCTCCTTTCCTCGACATCCCATTGGCCTTGTATTCCAACCCCTCCCTTCCTGTTCGTGTTTATGCATCCTGGCCCTGCCTACACTCCTCCCCTGGATCCTCGTCCCATTGGGCCCTGGCCCTTTCTCCACCCCTACTCCTCCCAGTATTTAATCCCTGCGCCCGCCATAATCTGGGTTCTTTGCCCCTGGATGCCTTTGTGGTCAGGATAAATCCTGTTCGCTGAATTCTGCACAAAGACCCCCTCTGACTTCTTTGCCTCCATTATTGCCTGCTGATTGCTTGTGTGTGTGCATACACCCACCTCAGGTGTCCTGAGAGAGGGCACGAGAGCTATCTGTGCTCTGTCCAAAGCGAACTCCGTGGGGGATGCTCGGGGATCGGCCGTGCTGCCTCGGCATCTGATTCATGAGCATACATGTGGCAAGTTGGTGTCCAAACAGGGACCCCTACTACATCTTGGTTGGTTGCCATTTACAGCCTGGAACAAGCACCAGCTTGTTTATTCTTGCAGTGCTTTCCCTAGATGCTGATAGGCTTTTCAGCAAGGAGCAGGATCCTCTAAATGCTGTGGTCCATACCATAGCTGAAACAGCTGGAAGGTCCTAAGCACAAAGCCACAAGGAACAGTGGCCTTAACTGCTGTCCAAGCCATGGACAGCAATCTGGATTCTGTCCACCCCACTGCAGAAAAAGCTGTTTTAAGCATGGAAGGCGAAATCTTCCGCCTGTGAAACAGTCTTGGGATAGACACGCTCAAGCCCCTGACTCAAACAAGTTTGTCACAACTAAGAACTTAAAGGGAATGGTGACTTACTACACTCCAAAAAAAGAAAAAAGAGGCTGCTGCTGAAGACACTGAATTTGGAGAGAACAATCTCGGTCTAGACTTGGGTAAGTGTATGAGTGGCTGTGAGGACACAGAAGCAATGCTTCCATGCTTTGGCAGAAGGATTTGCTGGCAGGTGTTACCAGCAAAGGAGGCAGCACTGCCCTGTGAGTCTGATGGATCTGCCTGGTGACACTGACAAACTCGGGGATGTTGCAGCATCAGGCTTTGAAACATGAAGCACTGGAGCATAGCCAAGCTGTTCCTACTTTGTAGGGAGCCACAATGAACAATTGCTGCAATTCTGTCTTGCTGGGGAGGTTACATGATGTCACTGCTGGGATGGCTTAGGGTGATGGTGGTGTGAAGTGCTGTGTGCTGTCTGCCCAGCAGAATGGAAATGCTGAGAGGAGTTGCACAGTTCTGTCCATGTTTTGGGGCAGAAACAGTCAAAGGAAATTCAACTTGGAAGTACTCCATGCATATCTGATAAATTATTTTCCCCAATAGTCTTCCTCCTTTTGCCCAAGCCTGATGGCTCATCCTTGCTTGTTTTCCATCATTGCAACTGCTGCCCTGCAGGCAGGTGCACCCCTCTGCAAGAAGGAGGGTGCCTTCACCTTGGAGCTATTGCCTTGTGGTGGGTGACCCCGGCCAGCAGCGAAGTACCCTCACAGCCACTCCCTCCCCCTGCCCCAGCAGGAGAGAATTAGACACTCAGGAATGACTACTCTTGAGGGCTGAGGTAAGAGTAGTTTAATGAGTGAAGCAAAGAAGTGGAAAACCCAGGTGATGCAAAGGCCACTCACCATCTCTCCTAAGCAAGACTGTTGCTCACCCAGTCTCTGAGAAATGTCTTCCCTTGGAAGGTAAAGCCCCCACCCTCTTAGTCTTCTTTCCAGCTTTTAGTGTTGAGCAAGTCATTATATCATTTGGAATTGGCCAGTTTGGGTCAGCTCTCCCACCCATGTCCCCTCCCAGCCTCTCACCCCCTCCTAGCCTGCCTGCTGGGGGAAGGTGTGAAAAACAGGCTGTGCAGGCACTGTTTACCCAAAAGCAAAAACATTTATGTCCTGCCTACACTGGTTTGGTCACAAATCTAGAACATGGTATCATATATGTTGTTACAGGGAAAGTTAACTCTGTCCCACTCCTTAACCATGCAACACAATATAATGGAATATATTTTTTTTCCTTTTTCCTCTTGGAGAATTCAGAAGACAGAGACCGTAGACTTGGTTGTGAGCCTGAAAGGCACAGAAGACTAGACTGAGTCAGCCTGCAGGAATGGACAGTTTACAGAGGCCTGGGGAGGGATGGTCTTTATTCACAGCACTTTTTTTATTCTTCTTTATTCAGCAGGTCTGAGTTCCCAGCTATAAATTCTAGGAAATGATGACAACTATCAACGTGGTTCAAACGTTGCCAAATTCAGCATACCTTTTTGATAATACACAAAATGGAAATATTCTTCTAGGAATAGGTGTTCTCCAACTGTGCAAAAGAGTCTGTGCTTAACAGAATGCAATTATTCCATATTTGGAATAAAGGCTCTTCTGGTGAGGAAACACACTGATTTAAACCAATTAAACTGGCAAGGATTCTGCCATGATTAAGCCTAGGAAAGGCTGAGGGTTTGCAGCATGTTAGACTAGCATGGATGTGTGTGTGCAGAGAAGTGACCATGTTCGTTCAGTCTGGCTCTCTCAGCAAAGAGCTGTCTCCTGGGAAGTATCTCCTGGGAGCTGGGTAGTGCTGGGCTGCATCTCCTACACACTAGTCCATCATGCAATGAGGGATTTAAGCAAAAGATTAGGAAATACACTCAGAGTTATGAAAGAAGTGAAGTGTAAAGTGAGGTGTTGCCATGATCCATGCTTCGGAAATTTCCTGTAAGCTTTAGATGAGAGAGAGCTAAAGCATCCATGCTTTAGCATCCAGCTGTCTTCTCTGACTGCTATAGTTGGTAGAACACATTTAATCTCTCTTTATCCTGATTCTTCAGTTCCAGAAGTCATGGAGTAGCCAGCCTTCCTCACCTGCTGCTTTCCTGTCCTCTACATCTGTCAAGTGCCAGCAGTGATTTCCTCTGCCGAGCTCCTCCTGAAGCCCCTGACAGCTGAAATCTTCTTTCTAGGCTGATGTTGCTGTGATACAAAAATTGGTTGTGTTTTGGGATTCTTAACATACATTGTACCCTCAAAAATGCCCCTTTAATCCGCTGTGTTTCACTAGCAGATGCCTGGTCTCTGATGTATTTTGATGCTCAGCCTAATGTGCATGTTCCAGTCTGAACTGGGGTAGAGGGAATTTTGCAGTAGGAAATTATGATGTCAGGGAATTGTGTTGGATGCTGCCTGACACTAACTTCATTTTAAATAGCTTACTTTGTTGTTTTATTCCCTATTTTGAGCTAGACTGAAAGCTTGACGCTAAGTGGAATGGACACAAAGAGAAGTATTCAGCAAAGATAACCTTTGGGTTATTGTGCCTGGGAGGGGTTGGGGCCGCTCGAGTTGGATGCTCTGCGCCTCAGCAATTACTGCTGAAGTCAAGTTCCTGCCTTCCTGGAGAATCCTTTCACAGGCTTTGTAGGTAGGCTAGCTCCTCTGCCCTGAATTTAGCTTTTGTGAATATCTGTGTCCTTGACCCAAGAGGAGCTGCAGGAGTTCCGTGTCAGGCTTGGAGGGCTGCGCGCTGTAGGTATGGCAACGGCTGAGGAGGCAACAAGGCAGTGCTTCAATTGACAGGAATTCTTTTCTTCTTTTCTCCCAAGAATTATTTGGTTTATTTGTTAATAGGAATGTGAATGGGCAGGCACATCTTAAATGTACTGGTTTATATTATGTATTATGTATGCCAAAGTAGATGATATTATTGTGATTTTGCAATTGATCGTGGGACAACAAAGGAAAAAGCTCTTTAAAAAGGAATCTCTAGTAATACAGCTGGGATTAAACTTGCTGTTATGAAGTTTACTAAATAATGGCAACCTGTTCATTTTATCAAAAAAGCTTTATTTCTATAACACTTTGTATATATAGTGTACTACTAAGTAATGATAGTTTAAAAAAGTCACTTTACTTTCATCAAAGTCTGGCTGTTCCTTTACTCTTGCTGTTTTACATGAACAGAAGAAAAAGCAGGGTCACTCTGACTGAGGGAGGGCTCAGCCTTGCCCAGTGCAGCCCTACAGGTGCAGCTATAGTAGGATAAATGGATTAGTAATCATCGTAGTTGACACCTGCTCCATGCCTGAAGGAGTGTGGGTTTCGTGGGCCAATCGGAGAATCCTCATCATAGTGGTGCTGGTAGTACCCACCATAGTATTCATTACGGGCACGCCCCAAGTTTGTCCAGTAGGAGATGTCATCTTCAAATTTCTGCCAGAAAAAAGAGAACATTTGCTTTCCAGCCTGAAACTACAGTGATGAGAGGGAACAGAAGTGGTGCAAGAGCCTCTTTCAGAAATTAAGTTCCTTTGCACATTGTCATAAAGGAAATCTTTAAATCTAAGGGGTTTTGTGACTTGTACCTACCTTATCTATGGGATTATCAGGCCCCTGTGTGCAGGAAGTGTCCGGCCCAGCCCACCTGGGACCCAGCCCTACACCCCCTGCCCACTGCAAAGTGCTTAAACTGAGAGCGCCATCACCTGAAACGTGAACTAAGCACCTTTAACATTTATGTTGCCTTGTCAGTGGTGGACTGCAAAATTATGTCAGTGTTTTACAATTAAAAATCTTAAGGTTCCCTTCTCCCTTGCCCCATGCCTTTAGTCACAATGTCCCTGACTGGGGTGCAACAGGCTTTTGCTTTCTGTCTGTGATCTCTCACTCTCACATTGCACAGGTGAAAATGAAGGTTCTGTGCAGCCTTCCAGCTGTGGAAGTGCAATAAGCACTTCAGTTCTGCTCACAACAGCAGAGGAAAAATAGTGTGCAATGATATCAAATACTTGCCAAGCCAAAGGCTTTCCATCTGAATGACTCTTTGGAAATATTTTTGGCTGAGATTTGGGAAAAAAAAAAAGTTTTGCAAAATACACAATGGATAAGTATGGACCAAGTCCTTTGCTGGAACAAACAGTTATTTCATTGTTAAAACTGTGTCTTAATACTCAAGAAGAGCTACTAAGTGGGTTCATTGTATCCCACAACAGGCTTCATTTCAGTTTTTGAAATGCATACGGGAACTCAGAGGAGAATTCACTTTATTGGCATGGTTTGTCCTTGTTACTTTTGGTATTTGCTGCCTTCAGTCTTCAGTTTCTGATGTATAAAACCACTTTTCCTATTTTTCCTATTCCTATTAGTGAAGGGGGATATAGCCATGCTGTTAAGAAGTGACTTTTATCCACATAATATCCAGAAGAATTTAGAAAAAGGTAGCCTTCATTAGTTTCAACTCAAGCAAAGTATTATTTTTCTAATTGTTGCAGCTTTGAAAATGGATGTATTCATCCTCCAAGCAATCCACATAGCATGAAGCTCTAAAATGTATTCCAGCTTGCCTGTGCCAATGCAATCTCATTAAACATATTCATGCAGCTGACAGAAGCCAAGAATTCGACATCTATAACTATTTTTACCTCTTATTAAAAGCAGAAATGATTCTACATGTGGGACTGCAACCAAACACTTTATTTGCCCTATTCCAGCATCTATTTAGTAGAGCTTTGTGCAGAGTTTGATTCCACTCCAGTGTTTTTACAAGTAAACTGTTTTTAAAAAGTGTATCCTTCTCGTTTGAAGGGAGGTTGGCTGAACATTATCCAATGGTTTTCCTTTCACATGTAGAGTGGAGGCACAGCTGCCAGAGTTCATGATGGTCAGGAGCTGCCCACGCTGTGGAGGCACAAGAGTGTGTTGGGTGTGTAATGTCAGTGCCATTTCACTGAGGAGTGCCAGTCACAGCCAACTTGGTTTGGATTTCTCAGCATGCTTAGAAGCTGATTAGGTTGAGGCTGACAAATTACTTGACTGAAATGCAAGTGACTGCTTTGAGTCTGGCCACCTATTTCACAAAGCAAACTGTGTTCATATGTCCAGCTGCAATTTATTAAGTTTAGGTTTGATAGCAGGCATGAACTCCATACAAGATCTTAGTGTAATAATGCAAGGATCTCTAAAAAGTAATAGCTTATATTTCTGTGTGACATTTGCCACTTTTAAAGAAGAAATCTGGGCAGGGACCCAGGTTGTTCAAAGCCCCATCCAAATTGGCCTTCAATGCTTAGAGGACTGGGGCATCAGCCACATTTCTGGGCAACCTGGTCTTGTGCCTCACAGTGAAGAATTTCTTCCTAATCTAATCTAAACTTCTTCTTTTTTCATTTAAACCCAATCCCCCTTGTTCTATCCTTGTCTATTCTCCCTCTTTTTTATAAGCCACCTTCCCTCCATGCTGCTGTCCATTTCTAACCTGCTCATCGAAGCCCAGGTACAGGAACTGCTGGTACCACTGCTGCACATCAGGCTGGCTTCTGTCCCACAGCTGGCGCCGCTGGCGTCTCAGGCTGCTCAGGAACTCCTTGGCCGCTGTTTCTTTCACTGACACCTCAGGCTTCGCAGCAGCAGGGGCTGAAATTAATTCCCCCCACAAAAGGCATGCCAGGAAATTTTTGGTCAGCCTGAAGCATACAGCTTGCAGCAAGTAAGAAAATGATTCTCACATCATGCCATTACCTTTGTGCTTGCCAGTGCAATGCCTGTAGCAGAGTAACAGTAATAAACCCAGCAATCACTAACGTAATAGGATTTCTCAGCTACCCTCATTCTTCTGGAGTCTTGAAAAGCATTTCTGAGCACAAGTACAGCATCTAGCTGAGAAATTTAAATAAAAACACCCAGACTCAACGAGCATATACACAATGTGTTTGTGCTTTCAGGAGAGAACAGGAGACTGGCCCTAAGTGCTAGAGTTGCAGTAATTGGGATAAAGATAAGAGGTGAAGTTAAAAAGACTGAGGAGAAACACTGCTAACAGAGTGAAGGCAGAAACACATAAAAAGATAGATTTTTGAATCTGATGAGTAAAAAAGTAGCATTTAAATGAGTGCTACTAAATGCCCTGTATGCCTGAAAATAAATGCCCATCAGGCTTTCATAGCACCCTGCGTGGGATATGCATGGAAATGCCCTCACCCTGCCAGACACAGATGTGCCATCTGGCTTGCTCCATGCCTAAGAGCAGCTTGCCGTGGCTGCTGGAGGAATTGATGCACCTCCCAAAGGTATGGATGAGAGGACTACACAGGATGAGAAGAAATGGCCTCAATTTGTGCCAGGGAAGGTTTAGATTGGATGTTAGGAAAAATTCCTTCACTTAAAAGAGTGATTGAGCTTTGGGATGAGCTGCCTAGGGAAGTGGTGGGAATTACCATCCCTGCTAGTGTTCTAAAAACATGTAGATGGGGCACTTAGGGATGAGGTTTAGTGGTGAACATGACTGTGCTGGGTAAATGGTTGGACTTAAACTCTTTTCCAATCTAACAGTTCTATGATTCTGTGACTGGCCAGCCTCTGGCCACACACGGAAATGATAAAACATGGCTGTGATCTGGCTGTGAAACAAGAAGCGTGTAGGAGTAGGAGGAGTCTTGGCTTCAGATGGTTCATTACAATGAGGGAGAAATCAGGAACACAGGTGTGCATAGGATTTTTGGAGGATGTGAGGGAAGAGGCTGGGATAGACAGAAAAGTCAAGTGGAGATGTGAAAACCACTGGAGTAGAAGCTGGGCAGACTCACAGAGGAAGGAAAAGCACTACAGAGAGAAGGAGACTCCGGAGATAAAAGTGATAAATGAGTGTTGCAGTAAGTGGGAAACAGTAGGCTGTCCTGCAATGATGAGCTGGAAACTGATAACTCACCGTGAGCTTGAACTGGGTGTTACTACTGGGAAGAGGGATAGCTGAGCAAATGTCCCATGAATGAGCTCTTGCACAAGGGACACTGCCAGCAAGGGAAGCAGTGCTGTGCACTTGGCCTGCTCACTTTAGAAACCAAGCAGAGAAGGGGAGAAAGGCTGGAATTAAAGGAGCTGTGTATTCCCTACATTATCAATTTTGAAGTTCTTCCTGGTCTAAGCCATGCTGTCTGCATGCTCCAAGAGCCTTCCCCAGGCAGTCTCTCTCCCCAGGGGACATGAAGAAACAAGTGGCCACTGCTGTGGTGCAGGAAGGTCGCTCCTATCTGCACACAAGCACTGCAGAATGGTGATGCAAGGAACCCACACACAAGGAAAATAAAGGTGGGTGGGATTTGTATTTTAGTGCTGGTCAAAGGTGTGGAGTGATGCCAGAAAAAAAAAACAGTGAGAAATTAGAAAGCCTTGCAGAAAGTGGGAGTCCCCTCTCTGGGAGTATAAATTCTTTGCTTCAGCCATAGAGCAGGCTGAGGGGAGCTGGCCAAAACTTCTGGGATGTTTCATCTGCCATGGTGCAACTTGTTCCCAGTTGGCATAGTTTCCACCACCTTCCCTCAACCAGTGAGCCATTCCATGCTTCTGACTGCTGGGCCCTTGGCCATCATCTCTCCTGTAAGAGAGCAGTCTTCCAAAAAGGAAGCACACATAGAGCCAAGAAGATAAAAAGAACAAGTCAAGGCATCATAGGCAAGCCAGGTTTGCATATTTTCTTCTCTGTGCCTTAGCCAGCAGTATTTCCATGCATTATAAATCCTTGGAAAATTTGTGACTTCCCAGAATAAACCAGATAAATGCCACGTCTACCATGTGTACACAGGAAAAGGTCAGTGCTGCACGCTGTGCAGAGCTAAAGGCAGGCTTGCTGCCTGAGGCCGGGAACCCCGGATTTCAGAGGGAGCTGTGGGAAGCAGAGCCTCCAGCCCAACATCCCAAACGGGCACCCAGGCACCCAGGCACTGCCTGAGCAGGAGGTTTTAGTGTGGCCCATGGTGAGAGTGGCCCTGTGCTTGCAACCTCCTGCTCTGTCTGCACTCTTGGAGCTGCAGGTACAGGGACAGCTCATCAGCAGCTTCAGCTGACAGCAACCGACTCAGAGGAAAAAAAAGGAAAGCACTTTGCTGACTCCTTACTTACCTTCTCGTTTCTGAAGCATCAGTTTAAGCTTATTGCCCCTTGAAACATCTAGACAAATGAAAATAAAACACATACATTTGCTGAGGAGGAAATAACAACAACAAAAAAATTATTTCTCAAAAACTGCCAGAAGTATTTTTGTCACAGCTCCAGCTCAACAGGAAAAGCAGACAAGTTTCTCCCAGGAGAAACTTGGTCTCTTTGCTACCCTTTCCACAGTTGAGCACAATATACACTGCAGAGAAGCTTCTGACACTCCAGCATCCTCTCCCCAGCTCTCTTGGCAAGAGAAACCCAATAATGGCCTTCTTCACCAAGCAAATTATTATATTTTCCATATGAAGACTGCAGCTGGTGCCAGTATCAGCACCCAGAACAACATAATGCTGGAAGTCCCTGGTCACTGTGTGAGGGCTGTGCTAACAATCAGATTGCTCCGAAATTGTGTCTGGCATCCTGCCCCAAAGCACATCGAAGCAGTCATCCTGCTGATCCCCAGACGGGCAGCGCAACAGGAGACCTGCAAGCACTCGGCCGTTCCGAAAGGCTTCAGTCACTGGCAAACAAGCACCTTTTTAAAAAGATGCCCAGCTTGCACAAGATTTGGAGGGTCCGAAGGCTCTCAGCCCCGCGGGATGCCGGGGAAAGGCTTTTTGCCTCTCCCCAGGACGTGCCGGTGATGCTTTCCCCGTGTCCCGCATCCCGCACGCCGCGCTCACTCACCGGGGGCCGCGCAGAGCAGCGGGAGGAGAAGGAGGAGGAGGAGGAGGGAGGCCCCGGGCAGGGCCCCGCGGGGACACGGCGGCGGCATCGCGGCAGGGGCGGCGAGGAGTCCCACCTGTGCGGGAGGAGACGGAGAGGACGGAGGTGGAGGGACGGAGGAGCAGGAGCGGAGGGAAGGGCCCGTCCCGGCGGGCGGGGAGGGGCGGGGAGGCGGCCGGGCCGGGGGGGTGAGGGCAGCGCTGCCCGCCCCGGCAGCCCGGGGGTCCCGAGGGACTGCGCACCCTGCGCTCGGAGCGGGGCGAGACTCCCACGGGCGGGACCGGGCACCCACCCCTGTGCTCGGCCGCTTCCCAGAAGCGCTTTTTTTTTGGAGTTACACACAGTCAATCCAGTGAGACTGGTAAAAAACTTCCAGCACCTCATGCAGGCTTTTCTGACGGGAGTTTAAAAAAAAATTTGAAATGGCTGTGGCATGTCACTGCACATCGCTCTCGATATAAACCCAGTTTGGCGGATCCTTGTAACAGCACATGGAAATGGAGAGATTGGCTTGATGGAAAAACTAAACAGAATCAACCAAAGGTGACTTAGTTCAGGGTTTTTTCTGTCTCCCTTCCTCCCACTGCCCAAACCCACAGAAAATCGCAATGCGTTTTAACTGATTAGCTTTAAAAAATAATTTGGTAAATTTTTTCTGCATATGGACAGTTGTAGTTTATTGTAAGAACTCAGAGACCAAAAGCCAAACTCACAAATTAAGAGCCCTTGCTTTGTCAGTTTCATAACTAATGGTGCCTAAACTTACTCTTTCCTTTTCCTGATTTGGACTTAAACCTTCCCTCCATGAATTAATCTTCTATCAGTTCCTTCCCCTGCAGATGCCAGAAACACCCCAGATGAATTCCTAATGAATTCCTTACCCACAAACCTCCTTAGACACAAACCTCTCTCTTCCCTCGCAGCAGAGCCCCACAGCACTCAGGAGACCATAATGAGCATCTCACCTCCTGCTGAACCTGTGCCAGCCTAGAGCAAGGGAGAGCTGGGCTCTCTGTAAACTACTTGTCAGAAATCTGGCAAGTTCTGGGGCCTCGGCCCCCTGATAGAAGGATCAGTTCCAGATCAGTTGCAGATGAATACACACACACACACAGCTCACACTCTATATACAGAAACTGTATATAAGTACATATAATGAATATGGATGTGTGTACATATACATAGCCACGAGTGCATGGTGAGGGAGCCACACAGGTACAGTGTGGGTGATGTGGGGGTGGGACCAGACCCCATGGCTGGCTTTTTACACTTGCTGTAAAATGCAGAAGGATTACCAGCATGGGCTGGCCCCTCAGCAGTGCCCCAGCCTGAATGCTGCTCCAGAAAATTGCTCCTGTTTGCCCCACACATCTTCCTCTTCTGAAACAAATTACTTGGATCTGCACTCAAAGTTTTTCCCTTGCTGCCCTTCATCCCCCAGCACCCTTGAGCTAAAGTTGAGGCATCTCCGCTTATCCTTTTTATGAGGACTTGTTACAAGGACATGTAACGACAGGACAGGATAATGCCTTCAAACTGAAAGAGAGTAGGTTTAGATTAGATATTGGGAAGAAATTCTTTGCTGTGAGGGTGGTGAGACCCTGGAACTGCTTACCCAGAGAAGTTGTGAGGGAGCAGCACCTTCCCGATCCCTGTAATGGAAGAACTTCCATAGGAGGCTGGGGACCCAGCTCAACTTCCATGCAAATGTGAACCAGAACTTGTTTGTCTTTTCTGTCACTGTTTTTGAGTTGTTTTTCCCTGTAGCCCCATGCTTCAAGTGTCAGCAGACAACATTGTGTGTTGGAGCAAATGCCCCTTCTCCTGAATCAATGCCCTCTTTCATCAGCTTAACGCTGACAGCCTGTTTGCTAAAACCACCAGAGCTTTTGGGATAGTTACTTGCAGAGTATAGCTAGAAGGGACAGAAGTGAAGAGCACATATGCAAGGCTACATGAAAAAGCTTTGATGGAGTTTATTTATAAAACCAGGGGAATTAGTCATGAATATTCATGGTTTACTGCTATACTGGTAATGGCAAAGGGTGTTGTGTTCAGCTGGTTGGTTTGTAACAAGCCTTGTGTGGGAGCTGGGGCTCAGCAGAACTTCAGGTGCTTTGTGGCTCTGGTCCAGGGAAATACAAAGCACAGAACCTCCTCTGGATACCAAATACATCATAATGACTCAAGAAACTGCTGGGATAAAATGCAATCTTGTGAAACCCAGAGAATGGATTGACTCAAGTACAAGGTTATTGTAGAAATTCATTGCTCTAGTGATGGAAGAAGTGATTGACAGAAGACCATAACGCTCAGGTTTAAACTGAGTGCAGTGTCTTTGAGAAGAGGTCACTTTCTCAGTTCAGGGGACACAAGTTTTTGACATAAAGTAAAGAAAAATATAACAGCACTTCTTTTCAAAGGCAAGGGTGAAGGGTGACTATTGTTTTCCCAGTAGCAATCTCTATTTATTTTCGGGTTGTTTTAGAACTAAGGCAGTGTTGCCCTAGTATTGTAGTAAGACACATATTTTTCTGCTGAGCTTGCAACTACTGCATTGTTATTCCAAGTATTTACCCCCAAGTGAATATCCAAGTTTATTGACATGCCTGCAGTACCCCTTTCTGTTACTTGCCATGAAAACCACAGTTGCTGTGTGTACTGCTTGGATACTGCAGTGTTTTCCTGGGATCTCTCCATCAGCAGTGACGTTGCTCTCTTTAAAACCTCCCTTTCTTCAGCATGAAGGAGTTTAAGGCTTGTCTTAGGGCTTGATTTGCCTCCACTGGCACACCAGTGCTGGAGGCTCTCTGCTGGTGTGGTTGGGCAGCATTCCCAAGGACATTAGGTAAGCAAGTCTGCACTAATGACGTCATTTGGTTAAATGTCTTTCATCACCACTGGTGACAGTAGTAGACCCTTGATGTCGAAATTTTATTAAAGATGTTAATTAGTGCTGTCAGCAGGACTGTGCCCCAGACACCTCTGGAACAAGGAGCAGTGAGCAGGGCCCTTCACACATGGGATAAACTCCATCAAGCCCTCAGCATAGCAAAGACCACAAATTGGAGGGATGCCTGCAGCAGGACAGCAGGATGGAGCTGGTGGGTTCATTATTTTCATGGCATGGGGTTCAACTGAGGACCATGGTCTGGCAAGCCTGAGGCAAAAATTTAGGAGCAGTTCAATGGAAACCACTCTGAACCTGACTTTGAGAAACTACAGTCAGGAGCAAGGCAAGGAGCTCACTGAAGAAATTCTGATAACTGAGTCTGCTACTGGCCAGCTTTGTCTTTGGAGCCTGCAGGACTAAGTGTGTTTTTTGGGGGTAAGCAAAGAAGGCCCTAGATTTTTAAACAGCTCTTCAACTTTCAGCAGGTTTGCTGACTGCTCAGGCAACCCCATTACATCTGTGTGATCTCTGAGTTTATGCACATTGGTTTAAAGCCCAGTAGTTCAAACTTAAGCTACCTGAAATGGTGTGGGCATGTGTGGCTCTTTAACTGATCTGATTTAAATGGGGAGGGGGGGGCAATCTCTAGCTCAAAGCATCCTGAATTTTTAAGTGTTTTACCACGACTATTACTATTAATATTATTATACTACATTTTGCCTAAAATTAAGTTCAAAGAAATCCCTGAATAGCAGAGATTCCTCTGCTTTTGCCTCTCATCACAGCAGCTGTTGAGGGAACTGTGGTTTATTCATTAAAATGTAAGAGTGTCAGTAATGGCTATTCAAGGGTATTCAGTAATACCAAGCACAAAAAAATAAAAAGCATTAAAAAGATTGATCTTGGTTTCTTTCCCTCCTTCTTTGTTAGACTTCATGATTTTAAGTGTTTCAACACAATAATGTTCTTGAATACAGTGTAGATTAAATGCCTATATAATCACAGGTCTACCAAAGCTGGATTTCCAAGAAAACCCCACAACCAAATATAATGAGACTTAAGATAAAATAATGAGGCTCGACATTAGCATAACTTAGTAGGCAAATTGATAAGTTGGAAATTGGCCAGGGAGTGCAGGAGATGACACTTCATCTTTTGCAAAGAAGCACCATGCAGATTTTAACAATTCACTAAAATCATCCAGGCAGCATTTAACAGTGTTCCTGACACCCAGAAAATGATTAGTTTGTGCTAATAAGGTTTTTACAAATCTCCTAGCCCTATTGTCCTGGTTGCTTGCCTTAGGGTAGAGGCACTTGGCACTCCAAATCATTTTCTGCAGGCTATTCCAAGAAAACTGCAGGAGTCCTGTTTTCTTTCCAAACAGAAGGAAGAATATTTAAATCATCAGTCAGTTCTTTCCAAAATATTTTGAGTTTCATCTCTGCCCAGAGATGTACTGACAGTGACAGGACCAGCCCCAAAATCCCGGAGCAAACACCTTTTCTTTAGGAAAAGTTTATTTGTTGTCAGCTGTGAGTCTCATGGTCCTTGGCACATGGTTTGGGGCACATTTCAGCCATTGCATATCAACTGGTTGCACTATTTCTTTTGTCCATTTTAGTAATGAATATTAGAGCTCATATTTTCCACAGAAAACAGCTTAAAATAAAGTTGTTGGGATTTTTTTTTCTCCTGTTTGGCTACTAATGGTATTTTTCTCAGCTTCTGTCTGAGCCTGTCAGAAAAGAAATGGTGTCTGTTGGTCTGTCCATCCTCTTCCTTCACTGACTGACAGTACTTTGCTGCCCTCACTGCAGAATTAACCTTATTCCTCTGGTGATAAACTCAGTAAGAAGCAGATTAGTTCAGCAACGTTATCAGATCCTGGCTGCTTCCTTTCCACAGAGGGATAAAAACATTCTCTCTCTAAGAAATTCTTCTCCTTTTTCTCTTTTGCTGCCTCCAGCATACTTTTAGGGTAAAGCTGGTTGCATATAGCAAGTCGGCGTGTCAGATTTAACAGGAAGGGAGATGGAAAGGGGCTGTAATACATTAACACTTGTCTTTCTCACATGGCCTGATTTCATTCAAATAATTTTTTTCCTTTACTGCTGTCATTTGGGATACCTATTTTTCATGCTTCAAAACATTTTTTCTGAACTCTTATTTTTTGAGATTTTTTTAACTTGTGTTCATTGCCTTATTTTATTATTCACATCCAGGATGCACACACTCTTAAAAAAACACCTTGAACAAACAAACAAAAAGACAGACTCACCCAACAAACAAGCTGCACCTACTAAAAGATTAGGAAATGCAGAGTCTCAAAAATCTTAAATGTAACAATTTGGTGTTAGCATCCCTTTTCCTACACGTTATTGCTGTCCTAATGGCTTGTACATCTTTCTTTTCTTTCTCCAAAACTCTGGGCTTTCTCACCGTGGTATTCATATAATAAGAAAAGCTATCTGACCTTGTACTACATCATGTCACCAGTGACCACTGTTCCCAATGATCCAGCCCTTCTCTGAAGAGTGTCCAACACTGTTCTGGTTGCCACGTCGTCCTGGGCCCTCAACCAAATCCTCACCATGACAGCATTATTTCCTTCCTCAGGCTTCACCAGGAAGCTGGTTTGGCAAAGTTCACTGCTTGGTAAGCGCTGTCCCTGAAGCAGGTGGCTGCAGAAAGAGAGGCAATCTGACTTGCAAAGATTCCATCCCATCCCACCTGATTTCTTCCTTCTCCTGTCTTGCATTTTGAGGCTTTGGCAGTGTCTAAAACTGGTCCCTGCAGGAGAAATCAGTGTCTTCATGACCCCTTAGTGATGACTCTGGTTAATTGTGGGCTTGTTCCAGAGTGGATTTCAGTCTGTGCAGGAAAGTTTATTAGCAGAACAGGTTTGCCTTCTGAGGAGCTAGGAGCCTGAGACAGTGACAGGTTAATTTGTGGCAGCTCTGCCCGAGGTTTCCACTCCTGTGCCTCAATCCCTACAGCACCAGGAGCCTGCAGCAATGCTCTGGCAAGCCCTGTGCATCTCCACTGCAACCTCACTGGCATGGCCAGGAGCCTCAGAGACCTGCAGGGACACAGCACGTGCCTACTGAGCATGTGCTGTAAAAAATGGAGGTTTATTTGAAATGGGAGAAAGTGGGTGCATTTTCATGGGGAAGGAGAAGGGGAACACCCCAGAGAGCTGCTGCCACTCTTGGCTCAGTGTGAAGCCCACGTTTCAAAGCAGAGGAGCTGGAACATCGCCCAAAGCATGCAGGCATTTTCAGCATAAACAGAACAACCTGTTTTCCCCTGCCTACATTCTCAGGCATAGAGGAATCACATGAGCTGCAGTTTTCAGCAGCACTGCCAGCCTGCCTGAGGCAGGCCCACAGGATGCAAAATGTCTGCCCAAACTGTTGAAATACGAAATACAGCAGAGTCGCCTGCAGCAGAGGGCAGGCAACTGCTCTCTCCTCGGGTCAAACATGAGCCCTTGGGAGCCTTAGTAACATGCAGTGCATCCCAGCTTGGAGAGTGATTCTCAGGTTATCAGAGCAGAAACCTCACTTGTCTTCCTGCGTTTATCACATATGACCTTACACCTCTCTTGATCTGCTCTGTGGCCATTCTTGCTGGCTCTGCTTTATATTTGTGCTTCCCAGTTTCACCAATGGCCTGCCTGTGAACAAGCCCATGCCTCTGCTCATCTGATGTTGGATTACCTCTTTGATTTACTGTTTGGTTTGTTTCCCCGAGAATGCCCTCTCTGTACTCTCTCTCTGCTGCTGTTAAGAGATCGTGACATCTTTAATCTTCCCCCAGGAAGCCTCACTGCACCCAGCTGTCCCCAGATGCCAGTGACTTCAAAGGGCGGGTGGCTGCGGGGTATGGAAATTCGAGGGGAGGTTTTTTTGCCTGTTGTGATCATTTAGGCACCCTCCCTGCAAGTATTCATGCACAAATGCATTTTTAATCACAAGACCCCAGTGGAATCCTATTTATCTCAGGAAGATTAAATCCCACTCTACGTCTGGGTATCACAAAACACTGTTGTACAAAAACGTGGCTCCCCTGGAAAGGTGGGCATTTAATCCCCATCTCTTGCTCTCCTGGGCCTGTGTTTGGTGAGTGACAGAAGGGAAGGCTGCTGGTCTCTGATCCTGAATCACAGCATGGGGCCTGGCCCAGCTCACATTAGCTCTCCTCATGCTAGTAGGACTACACAGCTCCTGAATTCATGCTGGCTTCCATCAACCAAGCAGAAGAACCTGCCTGCACTTGTTAGTGTAGACAGGCCTCCCGAGTTCCTGCTCACTCCTCAAGGCATTGGCATCAGTGCTCTTTTGCCCTGGAACTCCTGCCATAAAGGACAGCACAGAAGAGCTAAGATGCTGCCATCTATCTCCAGCATGCTCTTTCCCTTCCATCAAAAATGTCCTGGTAGGCAAGACAGCCACGGTTTGGGTCAGATCTCTCACTTTCTGGGCCACACCAGATATCAACTTTAATCTGAAAGTTAATCAGCTTCAGAAAGAGGATTTCTGAGGATGTCATTCTTTAAGTTGGAATGAGCAATTCAATCACTTAATTTTACCAAAACCAACACAAAATTCTTTCACCTCCTCCTCTCTCAAGACCTGCCATTATAAATCTTTGTGTCCAACTCCTTTTTTATTTTAAAGAGGAACAGTGAGTTTTGCTTTAAAGAATGTTGTCCTGGTTTAACTTATTTTCACATCCTGCATGGCCGATCTGAAGCACTGTTCCTGAGTGAAGGACAGTGATTGCCTTTTTGTTAGGTAATGTTACCACCTAATGACTACAATGAAAAGATGCTTTCATCTGGTAATTATGTATTAAAAAGGGCTGCAGGTCTAATACATATTCCTTAACAGTATTTGGAACTGAGGAGGACCTGAGCTGGGTAATGCCCTGATGACACCAGTGTCTTTCTTTCACTTGTGTGTCCAGGTTAGAGTTCAGCCATACAGCAGTGAGTAAACACACAGACAAACCTTTGAGGACTTCTTGTACCTTGCAGAAATTACATTACAAGCACAGTAATGACTCTATAATAGAATGGGAGAGGACACACAGTGGTATTAGACTGTTTATTTTTACTCAAGTTATAACTGGAATAGAAATATCTTCTTAAAGATGGACACTTAAACTTTTAATTTTTATATTGGTAATGCAGATGCAGGGACAGCAATAGAACTTTGATGTTGGTAACCACACAAAATCATTGGAAAAGGCCTCCAAGATCAGCAAGTCCAACCCCTGACCAATCACCACCTGGTCAACTAAACCATGCAGTGTCACATCCAGTTGTTTTTTGACCACCTCCAGGGATAGTGACTCCACCATCTCCATAGGCAGTCCATTCCAGTATTTAACAACCCTTTCTGTGAAGTTCTTTCTGACTTTCAGTTGTTGATAATCACTTGTTAACTAGAGATGGGAAGATCACCATATCATAGAAACATGAGTAGGGAAAGACCTTTAAGATCATGGAGTCCAGTGACAAACCTTCCACTGTCGAGTCCACCACTAAACCATGTCTCTAAGTGCCAAATCCATGCATCTTTTAAAAGCCTCCAGGGATGGTGACTCCAGTGTTTCCCTGGATAGCAGGGAGGAGGTAGGAGCAGATAGGAAGCATTCTGCTGTTTGTTTTCTTTCAATGAAGAGAAAATGACTGATCAGTTGTACTTTGAAATCAAACACCATACCTATCATGGGAGCACATTTTTCAGAGATTGAGCCTGGTTGGCCACTGTGCAATTTTAGGCACCTGGATCAGAAAACTCCTGGTTCTGCTGATTTAAATCTAAGAGTCCTTGGATTTAGTAAAACCAGCATTTTACCCCTGTTAATTTCATGTGAAATTTTTGTCATGGGGTTTGAGAAGGCCATATTATGAGAAATTATTTTACACTTTAAAAAAAAGCACCAAATACAGCCAAATCACAGAATCATGACAAAGCCACAAAATATGTCCACAGTAAAGCTTTTGCTTAATACTAATCTTACATGAGTTATTAATTTTATTTTGTACTTAAAATAATCCATACTGAGATGTTTGGAGAGGAATGAGAGAAATACATAGCAGAAAGAAGACAGAAATACACAGTGGAGAGAGGACTTTTTATTTTATAAGGAGGAACACATGTTGTAAGGCATGTATTTTAATAAAGAAGCCAAAACCCTCAAATCTCCACTGCTGTCACCGTGCCTATAGAGTTCCCATCAAACCTACAGTCTCAATATATGAAACAATCAATCAGTCTCCCTAGCCATGGAGAGATCCCACTGCCCAAGGCATAGATTGATTTCCCTTCAAGCACACAGGCAACTCCAGGCAAGGCTAAAAAAAGAAACAGATTAAAACAAAGGCTGACAGAATACCTTCATTTTGGTTTCAACAAATTCCACCTCTTATTATTTCATCTGAGGTGTCTCTCTCCAATTCATCTGTAGTTTCCACTTAAACATCATATATTTTCATTTTAAAATAAGCTCTCATTACAGACAACTGAACTCTTATATGTAAATAAACAATACAAATAAGAATATTAATCAAAGGTCTAAGCACATTTTCTGCATAGCAAATATGTTGGAAAATGTATCTTCCTATTTCCTTCTCAGACTATGTAGAAAGCTTCAGGAACAAATTATCCAAAATAATCTGAGGCTGAGGTTATGACAAGAGCAATTACACTTAAGAAACAATTGCATTGTGCTTACTGATATTTGAATTCTGTGCATGGACAATGCATGTGCAGGCAGTGGAGCAGCCTCCCTTCTGAAGCACTTTTAGCCTAATTGGATGTGTAATGGGCTCAGAGTCTAAGGGGAAATATCAGATGGATGTTAACAACACTAGAACAGCTTCTAAAGAATTGCCTTGGACTATGTGGATCTTTCTAAATCAAGGACAGTTTTTTCTCCTTGTCAAAAGACAGTTTCTGACACAGGTACTCTTCTTGATCTTGAAACATAACTTTATACAGGGATGTCAGAGAACCTGAATTTTGCACGTGGTCAGCCCAGAGTGATGTCTTCTGGCCTTAAAATCAATGCATCTCTCTCAGATGTGAAAGGAAGGAAAAGACAGGTGATAGAGTTTGTACATTTACGAGTCACCTATAAAAGGGATTTCTCTGAATTTATACAAAAATGCCTGCTGAAGCCAACTCTCCTCCAATCTAACCATTATTGTTTTCCCATCAATTGCTCAGCAGTGGCTTCAGGCAATACCTGAAAAAGGACGGCAGATGATGACAGCGCTACGAGGAACAGAGAGGCTGCAAGTAAGAGGCAGAGAAGATAAAGGGCAGTGGCATAATATTAGAAAGACCAACAGGCAAGAATTAGACCTGATTCTGCAAGGCCTTGACAAATTCTATTTTGTCCCCAAAGTTGAAGACTTGTGCTTGTGCCTCCTGCCAAGGATGAAAACTCATCCTCCTGCTGAGGATGAAATCTGTGTGGTGAGGGGTAAGAATGTTCTCTGTAAGCACAGCCTTTGCAAAGCAAAGGAACAGAGATGTGCCTTTTCCCATAGCTACACTGAGAGCCAACCACTGGTTAGTGGCTGACACAGGGAAGGACTGACATAAGGGCTTATCCTTCCTATAACTGAAAATCCAAGTTTGATGCACACTCTGCTAACTGTTCAATTCCAAAGGCTTCAGCATCTTCTGTCAGTAACCACACTTGGCAATCAATATTTTCAGAGGCCACTGACACAGCCTTAAAGGCACCCCATCTGTATCTGTCATTGGAAAGCTCCTCATCTCTGTATATCCACATTAGTATTCACAGGGAATGAAACCATATTAAAAAAATACATCGAGTATGAGGCCTTTAAATAAATCCCTGGTGGATTTATTACAGTGTCAGTGTGTTGCAATACCCAAATGAACATTCATGTGAGAAGCCCCAGAAAACAGCAGACCCCACACAGTTTCTTACAGACAACACTTCTGTACATCATTAAGTCTTCCCTATAGTAAATCAAGCCAAACACAGCATGCAAACATTTCTGCATTTTAGCCTGTGCTAAATAAATTCTTTTTCCTATTGTTTTTTAATGACAGATGATTCCCTTTGAATTTTCATGCACAAGCACAGATCATTCTACAGTCACCTTAAAACTCTGCATGTGTACGTGAATGTGTGTGAATAAACTGCAATGGTCAAATATGCAGAACCTCTGCTAGCCAATTTTTTTTTTTTGAACATTATCCGTCCGTCACTGTTCTCTGCATTTGCTAAGGGGTGATGTTCTTCCACCCTACCAAAACTTCCCTAAACAAGATAGATTCTTAAAAATGTCCAAAGTAATGCTTATTCATGAGAACTGTCCTCTTTATTAGGCACTTGTTTGAGGCCAAAAATATAGCTTGTCTGAAATCAAGACCTAAGGTCTTGGTTTCAGACAAGGAGTTCAGTTCAAAGAGTTTAGGAGCAGACCATATCTGATTTAATCACATGCCTCCAAAAGGCATATACAGAACAGGCTGCCTTGCCCCAGGTCCTCTTGCCCAGCCTGCAGCACAGCATTTTCCTGCAGGGTTGTGGTGAATTGTCACTTCAGACCATTTTAATCAGTCCAGCTGTAGGGATGCTGTGGCTGGTTTGGGACGCACCTGTCCTTGGAGCACTGCAGCTACAACTGCATCACTGAGTTTTTAATGTCTTCTGAAAACCTGGCTCAAGCCTTCAGGCTTCCTGCACTGTTGAGCTGGTAAAAACCAGCCTGAGGAGGTGGGGCAACCAAGCCTTTACAAACGTATTAACTGATGATCAGATTTGAAGATTAAAAGTACGCTGTGGCTGCTGACTTCAGTTTGCTTTCAGGAATCACAGTGAAGCTGAGCCACTCAATTATCAAACTTTCTTTTGTTACAAATACTCTCCCTTTATTCCCCAAACATGGCATTCTTAATTGTACCTATAAATTACTTCTACAGTCCTCTTGTGTAGCAGCACGAAAAACAAGTTTTAACATGAAATGTGACAAATCTACAGAAGTACACAAACCATAAGACATCTGTGTTACAAACTGCACATTTCATCAAAGAAGTGATTTTTTTAGTTGTTTTCTCATTGGTCATCTGCAACAAAGAAAGTAATAACAAACAAACAATAGATTTCCCAGAGACTCTACTTATAGCCCCTCTATGTCTGCTCACTTCTAATACTTTCAGTCGTTTCCTCCGCTGCAGAGAGCACATTCACACCTGCAGGCATGCAAGACAGACAAAGAACATCCTTGCAGCAAGGAAAATGCCCTGCTTAAGCCCACATATCACTGAAGGCTGAAACATTTCTTCATGACACCCCACAGTTGTTGTCAGGGAAGGAGTAAGATGCCACAATAATTTTTTCTGAAGAATATTAACATGTTTTTGACATTCCTCCCCTTCCTCCAGCAAATATTTTATCAGTTTACCTTTAATGTAATATGCTTCCTGTCTCCTTCCCAGGATGGGAATGCCTGGCCAGAAGACCTTTCCTGCCACAGAACAAGTTTCCCTTTATTTCAGCATGCCTTGCCTCCTGCAAGCAGGGCAAGAAGCGACCAAGGCGGTGAGCGCAGGAGGCGCGGGACTGCTGGGGATGCCGGGTGTGAAAGGCGCGTTTATTTCTCTCCCAAATCCCAGCCCCTTGGCTGTAGGCGTCTACCCAGCACTCCTTGGACCAAGTGTGGAGAATCACATTTCTCCTTGATCAGGCCGGCTGCCTGGAGGAAGATGATTGTAAGCAGATGTAGCCGTGTTCTCATGTGAAAGGAATTTCAGCTTTTGTGTCGGCTGTACTGAATGCTGAGCGCTCAGCTCCAGGGAGTATTTTAGTGCTCTTTAGTAATTCCTTGCAGGTGCTGGGAACCTGTGCCGGTGCAGCAGAGCTGAGACCCAGGAGGGACGGCACACCTGGGGTCAGCAGGAGGGTCAGAGGCCAAAGGCATGACCAGCAGGCTCACTTTACTGCAGGGAACAAGGCTGGAGTTCATAAAGACCCATTTTCCTGGTAAACACCAGTTACACTCTAAACTTCCCAAGGCTGCAGCAGCAAAACTGTTTTACCACAAGTGCAGTGGTCTTAACCTCTTGTTATGGGTGATCCAGGAGGAATAAACAAGTTGGATGTCAATAATATCAAATTAATTTAACTGATTATGTAGCTAACAAGGAACAGACAATGAGTATGGTGTCTGTACATTAGAAAGCTCTTTTTGTTTTGCAACATTACTGGGACATCCCAGTAATGTTGAAAATGGCCCAATGAAATTGCAGTCAATTTAAATAAACATTTGATGCAGTTACAGCTGTATTTTGGAGCCATGTTATGTATTTTTAGTGCCAGAATGGCTAAGACAAGATGCGTCCCCAGACATTCAGTGGAAATGGATGTACCCTTTGGATCATACTTCAGGATGTCTGGCTACATCAGGATGAATATTCATGCTTATAGGACGTACTGTCACATACAGCGGCAAAGCAGCTGTATGCAGTCCATAAGGGCCCAGATACTGCATATGTGCTCACCTCCAGGCAGCCAGCTGCATGTCCACATTCATGTTGGAGTACTGGGAGGAGAGGCTTTACTTACTGCCACCACTTGGAAATGACATGATCATGCAGACCTCAAAAGTACTACCACTGTGGCTTGCTGTTTACTCAGCAAAACCAAGCCCACCTGGCACAGATTTTTAAACCCAAAGGAACAGCACCTGGAAGCCACCAAAATCTTTTTCTTTTCTTTGCTGACTCCACAGCAAACATCAGTTCTTACTCAAGGAGATGCCTTTTTAGAAAAATAAAATTTCTGATGTGGTGAATGCATTTTTAATGGCAAAGGTGGGTTAAACAAACTCTGCCCTGCTTTTCCCCACATTGCTGTGTTTGTCCACACAGCTCTTCACAGAGCCATGCAGTCGGTGGTCTGGATCAGGGATGGAGCTTTGGCAGCAACCACCCCAAGGGAAAAGATAGAAACAACCTTCCCATCATTTCACTTGATCCCCTGATTCACCCTCTCACTGACTGAATGAGACACAGCACAGGGGACAGGAAAGCACCATGCAGTGTTGAGAGCCAAGTCAGATGAGCCTGAGACACACTGTGATGTCTCACCACCAAGAGCAGCCTCTCTTCTCCCTTCATCCCTTCCAGGAGCTACTCTCACCACCTGTACCACCTTGACTCCACCACCACGTGTCTTCACCCACACAGTTTAACTCACTGGATCATCAGGAGAATAAGCTGGAAGAAGAATAATGCAGCAAAAAGTAACAGAGGAGTAATGGAAGACTCACCTCTGCTTTAACTGCACAGTGGCAGCAGCAAGACACTTTGTGATAAGGGCTGTACCAGCACACAGGGAGGCTCACTTGCTATAGGTACTCCTTAAGAAGCTCTCATAACATTTCAGCCTATTTTCCTGGACAGTGAAGAAGCCTCTGCAGAGACACCTGCTCAAAAGCCACTCAGAAGATAAGCCCTTCCAGTATTTGGTCCTGCAAGGGCTTTAAAATCCCTGGCCCTTTGTCTAGCCCAAAAGCCTTGTGTTTTGTGAGTAATTTCCCTGAAGTAGATGAAGGGTTTCCAACCAGAGTAGTTTAGGAGAGGAATCCAGTCCTTGTGACACTTTTGGGCTGGGAAATGGCGAGACAAATCTGCCACTAGTATTATTTTTACAGCAGCAGGAACAAAAAGGGACTCCAGTGGCTTGGTTGCTCTTTATCACCTTGCTGACTCCAACTTTTGCAGCCAGAAGATAGCACATGCCCTTGCTTGTTCCCACTCACTCATCCTCATGCAGGTTTCTGTCTGCACACACCTTGCTGGCTATTTAGAGGCTGAAGCATGTGCCAAGGAGCTGCCTTCATGGACTTCTGGCAGTGTGCAAGGGACACGTGCCTGCTTGGCCCCACAGATGGGGTTTCATGTGACTCCCTGTACTGTACACAGCCAGCTCGTAGCACGCTGACCCTCATTGTCCAGGTGCCACAGAGCAGGGGATGCTGAGGGCACCCAGCCCTTTGCCACAAGCCCTCATGGAGGTGTAGCTGATATAACAATTGTGTCTGAAGGCAGCTCATGAGGGAGCTTTGCTGCTCCCTCTTCCTGGCTGCCATGATCTATGACTGTCCTCCAGCCAGAAGAGCCCAATGATGCCCCAGTGTGCCACTGCCAGGGGTGAAGTGAGATGGCAGCTACACCAGAAGGGCACCTCAGTGAAGTTCATGAGCAAGAACAACCCTGCCACATGGCCTAATCAAGGCTCCTTCTGCAGGCTGCATTTCCCAGCCTGAACATTCAGCATGTGGCTGATACAATAAATCACCTACAAGACAGAAGTCTAGTTCCCTGTCTGTCTGGGTAAAACACTGACAGGTAGCAACTCTGGGAGAAACCTTCCATAACACAGAAACCGAAATTTCAGCTAAGCAAAAACTCTGCATGAAAGGATTTCTGATGTTGTTCACAGCCACCTTTCTTATAGCCTGTTACTCTAAGTCTGCACTTTTTTGTAATAAAAACTTTCTTGCATAAGCCCAGTGTCCAGAAGAACAGCTCTGAAGCAATACCCCAATTCAGAAGAACAAGTCTTTATATGCTAGAACCAATCGCTCAGATAATGTTTTTCAAAAACTAAAAAATAAGGATTAGGAAAACAGTCATGAGACAAATCAAGTAAGACTGTGTGAGAATTTTGCCCCAGTACATAGCCTTGTGTTATTAAACCAGTAACTGGAGCAGAAAGCTCTTTCTAGACAGATGCAAAGGGGGAATAAACGGGGGTGTTGATGAGTCATTAGGCTGAATTACTGGAAAGTGGGCAGCAAACTGACAGGTAGCTTCCAGCAAATTTCTATGTAAAGGTTTAGTAGAACTTTCCCAACCAAAGCTTTGAGATGATTTTCACTCCTGATCACTAAGAAAGGCTTAGACATTACCCTGAGGAAGCTTCGATATTTAGAAATCTGGTAACGCACATGTGATGGGGAAATGTCAGCAGAAGGGGGCTACTTTTAGCACTGTGGGAGATGGACAGAATGGAATTCTGTTCATGAAGATATTTTATTTCAGATTGCTTGACCCATATTATTTAAATAGCACATCAGCTTAAATCAGAAAGACGGTTTCCTTTTTCACATTTGCGATTTTGCTTTGTGCTGTCTATAATTGCTGTAAACAGATCCTGCAGTTACTGAGCTATATAGTAACTAAATCATCTATTTTGAGGAAATTCTTCCTGTTCTCCTGCTGACTCTGCCTGTTTTTGGCTTCCCCTCTGCCTCCTCACATTCCAGTCATGGCTCTGTTTATACTCCTGCATTTTGCACAGTACCGGTAGCTCAGACTGGAACATACTTGCACCTCTCTCCCTTATGCTAATAGACCTTGCTAGGAATGGCCTCTTCTGTGAGGACGAGTGAGCTCTCAGAGCTCAGCAGCATTTTGTTGAAGGCATCAACACACAGGTACCCTGCTGCCAGCTTTATTGAATAAATAACTACAGCATCATTTTTTTGCAGAGGGCTGGCGGAGTGGCGAGAAACCGCAGCATCTCTTCCACCATCACCCTGTCCCAGTTAAATGAGTGAATCCTGTCAAAATCCTCCTCCCCTTCAGACTTCAATGCTTGTCTAAAGCAGATGGCCCCATAAATAATACATTCTAGGAAACCCGATCAGTCACCTCTGGGATGTGCTTGAGCTCCTGTCTCTCATCATATCATCACTAGATTAGCTCTGGGAATTCTTTTAATTTAATCCTTTTAACAGGTCGTGTGTGCAAGAAGCAGTGACTGGGAAATTAGATGCATTTGATTGGGCTGCATTGTTGGTAGCCTGGAGTCAGCAGGCCCCCACTCACTGCTGTCAGGGATTTTTGGGCACTACATTCAGCTGCTGACCCCTCACTATCCAAGCCCGAGGCAAGGAGGCCCAGGACTGATGTGCCTGAACATAGGGAGGCCTGGAAAAAGGGGCCAGGGGCCAGAGTATCTGAGCAGCACCATCACATGTGGCCAGAGGGTTCTCAGCAGGAAGACTTTGAGCAAGGAGGTACTTGATACCTTCACTGGGAATGGAAAATGTCATATTTATTTTAGGATGTAGGACAGAAACCTGTTAATTCCATTGTCTTTGTCTTCAGTCCCCTGTACTTATTCAAATTATTGTATTTTAGCAGGGGCTCAGAGACGTCCCACAGGATTTATTCTCATATTCACCCAAACTTCACTTCAGGTGAGTGGGAAGAAATTCCAAATACCAGTGATGGGGTGGGTCCTTTTTACAGTTCTGCCATGGTGACACCAGTCTCAGGGCTTCCTGCCCTCCTCCCCTCCCTGCCCTGCAACAGCCCCAACTCCACTCATTGGGAAAATGTCCCAGCTCGGTTTGTGTTACTTTCATTGCAATGCCTGCAAGGATGGATGTGCAGGATGAAGCTGGAGGAGGAACAGGCTCTGTTCGCACGGGGAAGAGACAAGAGCAGGGACTGCTTTCCATGCCTCCATGCCTGTGGAGTCACAACCTGGTCCCTGTGGTCACACAGGCTGCAGCAGGCAAGCTCAAAGTTCCGTTTCCAAAGCCACTCTACTTTTAAAAAAAATTGGTACTGGAAAAGAAAAGCTGGGCTTAAGTCCTTATCTGGAAATGCCTGCAAGATGCAAATATTTGAAAGTAGCATTGCTAAACCAGAATAGCTTTTAAATCATAACAAATCATATCTTGCATTTCTGCAATGCCTTTCATCCTATGTTCTCTTCACAAACATAAACACATGAAGTTCAACAACACATCTGGCAAAGCATTGTGCTGTGTGGGAGCTTTCACATCCCAGTGTGGTAGATGAGCAGACATGGGGTCAGTGGTGACTGCCTGCCCCACGTCAGATAGGATATCTGCTGCAGTGGCTGGAACATGGCCAAGATCTCAGCTTCAGTTGGGAGAGATCTTTCCCTGGTAGCTCTGGGGATTTATTTGTCAAGAGACTTGGTCACAGACCCAGAAAAAAAAATCCTGAAGACTGCAGAGGACGAAACAAACTCAACTTTTCCAGCTATCTTTTTTGAGCTTTTCTGTGTCCATCTAATGCATTGGCAATGTGGAGATGTCACCCCATTTAGGCTGCTGTCTCCTGCATGCCTGGCTGGTATTCGGCTGGAAACTGATCATCAAGAGACACATTTACTGTGTGGCGAATCAGAATTTGTTATTATCACCACCCCATTAATTTCCATACACATCTGCTAGAGTACTTGTTTCTGCCTCTGTCTCACATTTATCTTCATCTAATCCACTTTTTACTGCCCTCATCTTAGTGCCAGCAACTATCATGAGACGCTGTAAACACTTGTTAGTTAACCATTTACAATCACCAGCTCTTCAAACTCCACATTACACTAGTTGTTGGAGTTTAGTGAGTTTAAGATCTGCCATATCATTATTATTTTGCTACATTATTAAATAAGTCATAAGTAAGCACTCCAAGATGGTCCCAGCCCCCAGGGGCAGGAGGGGAGAGGAAGTTTGGGATTTTCAAAGAGGTCCAGGAAATGAGGAGCCCAGTTCCTCCTGGATATCTGTGGGGCTGAGCAGAGCTCAGTCTGTGCCAGCTTCTTCTAGAAAGCTCAGCCTAAATGCTTTGATAAGCAAATAAGTCAAGAGGTTTGGCACGTCCTAAGCCTTCTTTAGGTCCAACACCAGCCTAAACGTGCCCTGGCAGATCCCACCCCACTGGCTGCTACCACCCATCTGATGCAGCAGGAAGGTGGAGTGGTGCCAGCTGGTAGGAAACTTCAGACTCAGCAGCCTTTCATCTCCTGTCTTACAGCCACTGTCCAAATAGGACATGTCCCCAGTGAAGGGGGAATGTTTCTGAAAAGACAATATATCCTGCTCTCAGACATGCTGGCTTCATATCTGCACCTACTTCCTACAGGACACCTCAGGCTAAAATGACTTCTGTTAAATCAAAAATAATTTTTCCCATGCTACTTGACAGCCTCTTCCTCTGCTGAATGCAATTATTTCCCACTAATTAAAGGGCTGCACCCAGGCTCAGCAGGAAGCCAGAGGAGTCCAGTTCTCAACTGAAAACATTTCTGCTCAGCATTCAGGTACCCAAAGGGCAGGAAAACCAAGATCACTCCCTTCACGTCACTGCCTCCCATTGGCCCTCTCCTCTTGGGGACAAAGGCAAAGCCTGGGCTCCATCCGCCGAGGATGCTGTGGTGATGCCAGACAAGAGTGGGCAAAAGGAGTCAACACGCCCATGGTGGCCTCTCCTCAGAATGGTGAACACCAGCAGAAGGTACCCAAAGGTTTCTTCTGACCCAATTCTGTACCTGCCAATGGGCTAAATAAAATGCAAAAGAGGTCTTGATATCATCTCCTAGCACCAAATGATTGCCTTGGTGTGCTGTGATCCACCCTGTTTGGATTTACTGTGCCCCATTGAAGTTAAATTTCTTCTTTCTGCCTTTCTCTGAAATACATATACAATAGGCAAACATTGGCAGGATAAAAATATCCCCCCAGAACCCCCAGGCAACTGCACGAAGCCTGGATGCAGGGTGTTTCATTGCAGTAATGGCCCTATCAGCACATGCTGGCACTTGCAGGGCTCCCCCGCCTCTCTGTGGAGCAAGGAAGCACTAGGGAGAGGAATGGCTGCATTTTCATCCATACAGCTACCTGCAGCAGTACAAGTAACAAGTATGTGCCTATACCAGATCTCATCTGCCCCAATATCCCCTCTGCACATGATGCCCTGTTGTGCCCGTTTGGACAAATTTGGAGGAAAATATCCCCTGATAGAAGGCAAGTTACAACCACACCTCCCCCACCACGTTCAGGGGAAAAAAAATTGTCCTTGGAGGAAAGTGAAGGGGATAAAAACTATTTATTTAACAAACACATAGGAAAAGGATAATAATGCTAAATAATAAAACTTCTTGCTGTGGAGAGAAACCTGGGAAGATTTCAGAGTTCTTCTGTAGGTGTGGTCTCTCTCCTCCTCCTTGGAGCTGGGTTGGTGTGGGCACACCTCAGGGGCCTCCATGGAAAATTCTCCCAGTGTGTTCTGATGTTGAAACAGTCCAGGAGAGAAGGGAAAAACCAAAGACCCAGGAAAACAAAGCTCAACTCTCCATCCCCTCCTGAGATGAGGAATCCAAAGCTGGCTGAAAAGCAAGCAGGGTGCTTTCTCAGTCCTTGCTGCTGCAGAAGCAGAGGAGTGTGTGTCTGTGTCTTTGAACAACTGCTTTGAACAGTTGGCTCAGTTTTTTCCTCTCCCCCCTCTCAGGCTCAGTTTAAAGGCACAGAAAGGCACAAAGTTAATTTCTGGGCATAGAGCAGCTATAGGGGGTACAACATCATAAAGTCACCCCAAGACACCTGTGCCATGGTCCCTCCTGCCTACTTGCCCCTCTGTGACTCTATATGGATTATGTGCAGTTGATCCAAAGAGAGCAGTGTATTGTAAAGGGCATGTGTTACACAAACTGACAGAAGCACCCACCTTCTTTCCTATTCAGGCACTGCAACATCCCATTAACTTTAGCAGTAGGAGCTTACTTCTTGTGTTAAGGTTGAATTCATCTGACTTAAATTTCTACCCACTGGATCTTGTTATCCCCTTGTCTGTAACTTTATACCATCCCATCATTCTCTTATCATAGATTTTTCGGTCTGCAAGAACATAAGGCTGCTAAGATACCTCCTAGGTGAGAATAACAGCCTTTCTACCTCAAGTCATGCCTGGGAAGGCTTGGTCTGCAGGCTGAGGATCACCTGGGCTGTTTTCCTGTGGACTCTCCCCAGTATTTCCTCATTCTTCAGGCAGCATGGACCTCATAACTGGATGTCTCTCTCCAGAGTGGTCTTGTGCATGCTGCACAGACAAACAGCAACGTGACTGCTTCTGTTTGATGCTCCTCTTCTAATGCAACCTTGCCCTGGGAAGCTGTGTTGAGGGGACTATTCACAATCAATCTCACAGCCTGCCTGGGACAGGTTCTCCTGTCTTACAGGTGATCCCTATATTTTCCAAACTGCAATGTGCTTCTATTTTAGAAATATTTAAACGTGTTTTGATGGTGATTATTAACCACACATTATTCTTTCTCAGTAACCTGTCATTATCTGTCGTGTCATCCCCTAAATCCCCACACTGCATTTTACTTTACAGCACAAGATGATTGCAGCACTTAATGATTTAAATACTAGATGAAATTTTGCTAGTTACAATTCTTTAATGTTTTTCTTTTTGCACAGGTCTTCTTGGCTATAGTTAAATATGGGTCTCTTCCTCTTGAAATCTGTTCCTGGTGGTGGCTTGGACTATAATGATGGCTGTCAGAATCACGTTCCAGACTCTTGCAGTGTAGAAGACAAGAATACTGTTGTTGTCCATGCCAAAAGTAAATCCCAAGAACTTATTTAGAAGCAATTTACCTTCTAAAGTTTAAGTTTAATTACTAAAGTATCTGAACATTACCAGGTTAATTAGACTGCATCAGCAAAATCTCATTCAGATGTAGTGGTTTCCTCATTTCCATTTAGATATGGATCTCTTTCAGCTTCTGCTATGAACCTTCATATCCAAGTCAGCAAAAATGCTTGCAGCCTTTTTTCTCCTCTCACTTGCTGTTTTTTTTTTTCTCTTTCCAATTTTTGTCATTATATAATCGTACTCTGCTTCACTCCAAATGCATTGTTCTATCTGAAACTCACTGAAGCTGATGAAAGTCCTTCCACTGTTCTCAGAAAGCCCAACCTGAGGTTCATAATGTATGCATTACCTCGGCTCTAAGCATCTGAGATACATAAAGAATATGATATCTTTCTATCATGTCTTCTTTTTGTTCCTTTTTTTTTTTTTCAAACACTCCATACAAGCTGTTAATGGAGCAAATGACATGGAAACATAATCTGTATTCTTGCAGGTTTTGTGGCTGTGCTTGCTGGTTATTCCTTATCACCTGAAGTGATAAAGCTGTGTTGGTGATACTATAATTGAGTTTAGTGGAAGTGATTTATCAAGTTGCCAACAGAGAATGGAAACTTTGGGGGCGTGGGGGGAAACAAGCAGCAGGAGAATATGGACTTTTCAGAAAAAAGAATTTTGCTTTTTATGCAAATGGTTATGTTAATGAAAATCACTGAGGGGGGGAACCCATAGTCACAACAATTTTGCTTACAGAGCAGATGATAACCGATCTAATGAAAAGGCTTTCAAAACTCACCCTGAAATGTCATATAGGTTTCATTATCTCTCTGATACAGCCTAGTGTGTAGGATCTATTCTTCACTCCTTGCTGCTAACTGATTAGGAATAAGTCTATAATTCTTCATTATGCAGAGAAAATGTGGAAGAATCCCATACATGAATGCAGGAATAACAAACATACTTCCAGTGTTTCTTTCATGGAAAATAGCAATTTTCTCAAGAAACAAATCAAAATCCTAATGGCTTCAAAGAAAAAGCCTCACTGATTTCAACAGAGTTTGAGACAAGCTTTTGATTAGTTCATTTTCCTATTCTTACTTTTATAAATTGTTATCTAATATTTGCATTGTAGGACTACTCAAAAGCCCCAGACTGGGGGTTCCATTGAGCTGAGCTGCAGATAAGCATCCATGAAGACATCAAATTTTGTAAGTGAATGTGCCCCTGAGAGCTGCTGGAGCCTGTGAAATGGCAGAGCCCTGCAGCCATCCTCAGCAGCCTCAGGCCTGGTGGCTCCCCCTCTGCCAGGGCCAAGGAAAAACTCATGTCTTCAACAAGGGCTGCTGTGAGGACCGTGACCTCCAGCACATCCTGGGGGTGACACCAACGGGCAGAGGGAGCAGCTGCCCAGATGTGCTGTACCTGCGGCCATGTCTGCAATCAGTGAGCAAGTGAGTTTAAAATTAAGCTGGTGTTTCAAAGTGTTGCTGAACGGCTTAGGAGAAAGTGCTGACACCTGGCAGTTTGAGACACTGCAGTTTGAGAGCTCCTACAGTTTCTGGTCACTGGTGTCTGTGGAAGCTGCTTACCTTTGGAGATCACCACCTTCCTCACCAAGTCCAAAATAAATTCATTACCACAAGAGGTTCAATTTTATTCAGCTGGGGAGTCATTGCTTTGGAGAAATTCTCCCTTTTATTTAATTATTGTTTTGTTTTCCTCTCTAAAGGTAGAGGAATTGTGAAACAGCTCTATCAGGAATTCCTAATTTTGATAAATTAATTGTCTCCCTGTAGAGTGATTGATTACAGGAGATGCTGAGAAATGCATTTGCATGTTTCAGAGTGACTCAAATTAATTAATTATTCCACTTGAGTTACAAGTTAGTGAGCAGGATGAAGCAAATGCCTTTGGAATAACTGTTTGCAGCTCCTGTGTTTTTAAATAGGCAGCTAACAGTTCACTACTCTCTCCTTTTCCCTTGTTTTATTTAAACTAAAATGTTTATTGTAGTTGAAGTTTAACAAAGTTTTAAAAGTTTGTCAAAATAAGGTTTCTCGGAGAGGAGAACCTCAGTGCATCCCTTCCAGTTTGATGCCAGGGCCACCAAGAGATGCCCAAAGCCTGGAGAAGGATCACAGGTCATCAGGAGAGCACCTGAAGGGCAGCATAAAGGAATTCTTGCTGCCCCAGCCAGTAAGTCATCTCCATAAGTAGGCACAGCTTAAATACCTCTGTTCAAATGCACAGCATGGGGAATAAATGAGAGGAGTCGTGTGCGTGCCTGCAGAGCTACGGCCTTATCAGCACCACAGGGACACGGCTCCTGTGACTGGAGTGTTGGAATGGAAGGATACAGGCTCCTCAGGAGGGACAGGCAGGGGACATGAAGGAGTGGGTGTTGCCCTCTATGTCAGTGACCAGCTGGAGGGAATGGAGCTCCACTTGGGGTTGGATGAAGAGCTGATCAAGAAATTATGGGTCAGGAATAAAGGGAGGGCAGGGACAGGTGACAGTATGGTGGAGGTCTGCTACGGGCCCCCCAACCAAGAAGATCCAGCGGATGTGTCCCTCTATAGACAGATAGGAACACCCTCATGTTCACAAGAACTGGTCCTCATGGGGGACTCTGACCACCCTGATATCTGTTGGAGAGAAAACACAGCAGGGTGTGAGCAATTCAGAAGGTTCCTGAATGCACTGATGATAACTTCCTTCTCCAAGTGACAGAGCACCTGTTGGAACCCTGAGTTCAGAGAATTTCAGTCTTTCAGTGCTGACAGGCAATGATCCCCAGAAGCACACTGCATTTGACTTGAGGCCTTGGGAAAGGCTTCTGTTTTTATGTGATAGCACTGAGATTGTTGCTGTGTAATTAAAGTTATATCACTGAGTAGAATATGTAGAGATGTAGAAAATTTAGGTTTCGGGGATAATGTAACAAGATGGAGGATTTTGGGTGTAGGTTAGTTCTTCTTTCTTCTTCCTTTTTCTCAACAAGCCTGGGTGATCTGGTCTTGGGTCACAAAACCTGCAGTGTGGAATATGAATGGTTAGTTACTGGATGATAAGTAAAAATAAATTAGTTGGCATTCCATAATTGGACAGTTGGGGCTTTAAAAGACCTTGGAAGGTAGCACTTGGGGGCCTTTTCCGTCTTGTTAACTTCGAGGCACATTCCATGCAGCTGTACCATAGATAAGAAATAATAAACATCTGAGTCTGAAGAACAACTCTGCATCCCCTGTGTTTTAATACAAACTCTGAGTTAAAGAACTCCAAAGGCAGAGCAAAGAAGAAAAGAAACGAAACAAGAAAATTTAATAAGCACCCAACGAGGACAGGTGTTATACTGGACCTGGTTCTCACCAGCAAGGAGAGGCTGGTGGGAAATGGAAGTCCAAGGGTAGCCTGGGCTGCAGTGACCATGAAATGGTGGAGCTCAAGATCCCCAAGGCAGTGAGGAGGGCATGTAATGCTTCTGCTATCCTAGACTTCGGGAGGGAAGATTTTGGCAGTTCAGTGATCTGCTTAATAAAGTACCACGCAATAAGGCAATGTAGGGAAGAGGAACACAAGAAGGCTGGTTGATATTCAAGAATCATCTCCTTCAAGCTCAGGAGCAGTGCATCCCAACAAGGAGGAAGTCAGGCAGAAACACCAGAGAGAGACCTGTGTGGATGAACAAGGAGTTCCTGGACAAACTCCAGCACAAAAAGGAAGCCTACAGTGAGTAGAAACAAGAACAGGTAGCCTGTGGAGACATGGATTTGATGGCTAGACAACTGGATGGATAAGAAATTGGGTGGATGGTCATACTGCAGGAGTTGTGGTCAATGGCTCTATGCCCAAGTGGAGAACAGTGACTAGCAGTGTTCCTCAGCAGTCGATATTGGGACCAGTGCTGTTTAACACCTTTGTCAGTGACATGGACAGTGGGCTCAAGAGAACCCTCAGCAAGTTTGCTGGTGACACCAAACTCTGTGGTGAGGTCAACATGCTGGAGGGAAGGGATGGCATCCAGAGGGATCTGGACAGGCTTGAGGGGTGGGACCATGTGAACCCCAGGGAGTTCAACAAGGCCAAGCGCCGAGATCCTGTGCCTGGGCTGGGGTAAGCCAAGCACAAGTACAGGCTTTGCACAGAATGGATTGAGAACAGCCCTGAGGAGAAGGATTTAGAGGTACTGGTGGATGAAATGCTGGACATGAGCTAGCAATATGCACTTGCAGCCCAGAAAGCCAACTGTGTCCTGGGCTGCATCAAGACCAGTGTGGCCAGCAGGGCGAAGGAGGAGATTCTGCCCCACTCCTCCACTCTGGTGAGACCCCATCTGGAGTGCTGCATCCAGCTCTGGGGGCCCAACATAAGAAGGGTGTGGTCCTGTTGACATGAGTCCAGAGAAGGGCCACAGAGATGATTACAGGGTTGCAACATCTCTCCTGTGAAGACAGGCTGAGAGAGATTGGGGTTGTTCAGCCTTGGGAAGAGAAGCCCCCAGGGAGGCTTTATAAAAGCCTTCCAGTACCTAAAGGGAGCCTACAGGAAAGGTGGAGAGGGACTTCTTAAAAGGGCATGTAGTAAGAGGACAAGGGATAATGGCTTTAAACTGGAGGACAGCAAGTGTAGATTAGATATAAGGAAGAAGTTCTTTGCTGTGGGGTCTGTGAGGCACTGGAACAGCTTGCTCAGAGAAACTGTGGATGCCCCATTCCTGGAAGTGTTCAAGGCCAGGTTGGGTAGGGCTCTGAGGAACCTGTTTTAGAGGAAGGTGTCCCCATCCATGGTGGGGGGGTTGGGATAAGATCATCTTTAATGTCCTTTCCAACCTGAACCATTCTATGATTTTATGATTTTTCATAAGAAATAAAATGCAATCAGCTTTTCTGTTAGATAAAAAATGATGAGGATAAAGCTTCCATTTTTAAAATACATTCACTGGCATCTCTTTATCTCTGCAGCCCAATTGATGTTTTCTGAACCTCTATTTCCCATTATACAGTGTTTTTATTTCCTGCTTTTTCTATCAAGCTATCTCTAAGGCAGTCCTGTAAAATTGCTCTGGCAACATTTTGACTCATATTTTCTTCTCTTGTTTTGTAGACAGAGGTGGCTTCTTTCCTCTTAAGTCATTCCAGAAGCCAGGGCTCATTACCATGGGACCAGCATGGATCTTCCCATCTCCCATAGACCTTCCATGGAACTACCTTGAGAAGACTGCACCACAGTTTCCTGTGCTTTCCCTTTTAGAAAAGCCACCGAGACACTCAGAGGCACTGAGGGTGCAGTGCAGGTGGTACCTCTGGTTTGTCATAATTGATGCTGCATTCAGACCCATTTGGAAATATGAATTCAGAATGAGGCACTGAAGAGCAGCTTTGGTAACTCTCTCAGTCCCTTCTGGTGCCCTGACTGCTCTCCAGTTCCCATGCCAGGGTAATGCCTCCTGGCCAGAATAGAAATGCAGCCATGCAGATTTGTTAAATGTCTGTGGGGTGAGGATGCCTTTACATGTCCAGTGTCTGAGAGACTGCATGATCCTGCCTGATGAAAGATGATGAAATAGACATGATGAACAGACAAGCAGGAGCATGGAGGGGGTGATGAGTAGAGCTGTGATGAAGTCTCCAAAACCCCAGTAGAAAAGAAGGCATGAAGGAATAATCCTGCAGCCAATTCAGCCAAATTCCACACCAAATTCATAGAGAAAATAAGGAAGGGATTGTATCTGCAGCATTGTGGTGGCTGCCAAAATCTTCACTGTTGATTCTTGAATTTCTGTTTTGTGATTAAAGTGTCAAGAGGCCTCAGGCAAGTTTAAGACTGTGATATGCAAAGAGACTCCATTGCTACATGGAGAATGAGAAAGTCTTTCTCTAAAAAACAAATTCAGAAAAAGAGTTTGGGATGCAAAGTCAAAAGGCTTCAAATTTCCAACATATGTGGACTTCAGGCAGTAGACTGCTCCCTTTAGCTTCTTCCTCTGAGTCACTTGCATCTTTCAGAACCCATTACAAGAGTCCTGCTCCCAACCCAGGCCTGAAAGTGAGTAAAGCACTATCAGGGCAATAAAATTGATTATCCTACAAGCTCAGCCTGAACTACTAGTATCAGTAATACAACTGGAAGAAACCTGTTGAGTCATTAAATCCAGTTTTTGGCAGTCCCAGGCAACCATATAAAGGAAGGGCCTACACCCTTTACTTGCTTTGCCACAAAACACTTCATTAATCCATGAGAAAATCAAGATCTTTTGTGTAGAAATAAAGTATGGAACAGCCACCCCAAAGGATCACAGAAAGGTAGCAATGAAGGTCCTAATGGCTTAGGACAATGCCAGAGTAAGAAGCATGTCAGCAGGAAAAGCCTGGATGACACCTTTGGAGGTAACTCATTGGTACTTGATTTGCTTCTTGTTTCTAATCTGGTGATCATCTCAGTTCTGAGTCTGAGGACCAGCAAGATGACCAATCACTCATGAGGTTGCTTAGTTGCTTGATCCTACTTGATCCTACAGGAAGAAGCTTTGCCTCTTGTCCACCTCCCCCCCCACTCCTGCTGTAGCCAGTCTCTGACCCCCCAAAGGAGGAGAAACACCAAGCACAGCATCTTGTCCAAACCTTCCCTATTCCCCCTATGCAGATAAAATTAGCATTATGGAAAGACAGGATGTGCCCTGGGTCTTACAATAGAATTAACTAATCTTTATCCCACCCTGACAGAAGTCACAATCAGTGGAGCATTTTGCCAGGGAATCTGTGGCTGAGGATCTAGTTGCATTTTTGTGATAAACCCTGATTTGGAAGCTTAAACCTTTAGCCAATGTTGAACATCTCGTATTGAAACAGGAAAGCTCTAGGTAGCCATACATGTCAGCAAGGGATATGGTAGGTAGGTAGGCAGGTAGGTAGGTAGGTAGGTAGGTAGGTAGGTAGGTAGGATGATTATTGTCTGCACAATTATTTTCTCAGGCAAACAGATTAAAATCAGGGTTTGGGAAAACAAAAAGTGAAAATGAAGACACTTGTAAAAGTTCCTCAGATACACTGTTATTTCCCTGCATGATGTCATGTTCTTGTAGTTTTGAGTTGCTACCACAGCAACAACTTGGTGTCACAAACAGCAAATAATGGTTTCAGGAGATAGAGATACGAAGCAGGAGCAGATGACCTCTTTAAAGTTAATAATAATAATAATCATCATCATCATCATCATCATAATAATCCTCTTTTCCTGCCAAAACCTTTGGTGACAAAAAGCTAGAAGAAAAGTAGAAAAGTGAAGTGATGTACAAGTCCCAGAACTGTCACTGAAAACTGTGGTTTGTTTTAGAGCCTTCAAACACAACATAAATGGGTCTTTTAGCCTGTAGCTATTGCTGCACCAAAAAAGAGTCAAAAGAAAATAAAAAATATTCTTCTATGCTGGAATTCTGACCAGAATATGGTCTTGAGCACCACATCAGTGCAGTTCCCACAGAAGACAAGGTCAGAGTTTGACCCTTCACTTTATTTTTAAACACACTTTTTTGCATTTGAACATGTAAGTAGTAGTAGTTCAAGGGAAAAATAAAAAGATCCAGATGCTTGATGAAATATCAGCAAGGAATCAGTTGATTCAGCTTCCAGTTGATGCATTTATTGTCCCTATTGCTGTGGTACACCACCACAGTTTCTCTTCAGAGAGACAAGCATACCCCAGTAGATACATTATTTTCATTAGGGTAAAATAAATGTCTCAGAAAATGCAGAATTGGGGAAAAAAAATATACATGCATATACCAGATCATAAATTAGGGCAAATTTATGATCTGCCTTGAGTCAAGAGAATACAGAAGATAAATCAGGGAGAATTGAAGGATGCTACGTGCAATTCTGAAGGTGGGCGAAAGAAGACTTTTCATTGAAGTGCCTTGGAAAAAGAAGACTTTGGAAAGAAAAACTTCTTAAACATCAAAAGATAAAGGACACCAATCAGGCTTAGTGAGTTAGTCTTTGAAATGCAGTACCAACTTCTAAGTCAGCAAAATATGTGCAGATTTAAGTAAAACAGCACAATGTTCTCCCACTCTTATGAAGTTATTTTCACAAAGAGACTACATGCCTCTATTAACAAAATTCCTTTTTTCTGCAGCCTGCATGTCCAAAAATAAACCAGTAAAGCAGAATATCCTCATTTTGAGAGAAACTGAGAGGACTGCCAGAGGTGCCTATTTAAAATCTCTCCCAATGTTGGATACATCCACTTGCTCACACATGCAGGTGCATATCTAATTGCTGCAGTTAACTCAGCTGCAGGGTGTAATTCAGGCACTTTTATAGCCCAGACAGTGCATCAGGTTGGGCATGGAAGCACCTTCCCACCACTGCTTTCAGCCTACTGTTGGGAGGATATTTAGCACTAAGATGGTGAAGCCCAGTGAGAGGAGCCAGAGGAAGGCAGATGCAGGGCTGGTTTTCTTGTGTAGCTGATGAGTTTAAAGCACCCAAACAGGAGATGCACTTAAACCCACACCCATCCAGGCACACACACCATCGGTGTATTGCCTTCCATGACATAAAAGGTTTCATTTCCAGCTTGCAAGAGATGGTGGCAGACAACCTGGAGAAAAACAGGGCCCCTGAAGTGATGGTGGAGTGTTTTCCAGGGTGCTGCAATACAGAAGCAGAAAGAAAACCACTGTGAACTTTGTAAAAGGAGCTCGATGCATATATTGTAACAAAAGTATGTTATCACATAAATGCAGTTTCTGAGGGACTTCCCCACTTCAGCAGGGATGTTTGTCAGCAGCCCTGTGTTGCATATGAGGTGAGAGTGGCACTTCCTTGAGCCACCCCATGGGATGGGACAAGCACGGCTGCCTTCCCTTTCTGTAAAGACTTCTCAAGGGAAAACTTCCACAAATCCAAGGGAGCAAGAGAGGGAGGCTCATGCTCTCTTACCAAAAAAAAAAAAAAAAAAACCAAAAAATTGTTTTTTGTCCCACTAAGGAATAAAGGAGAGACAGAAGGAAGATATTTACCTATTAAAAATAAATGATTCAGACATGAATTTTTGAGACTGGCACCATATGGCTGGAAAATATCCCAAGTCAAAAAAAAACCTAATCCTCCTGAGACTGAATTTCTGTTTGATAGGAACTTGAGCAAGGGTGTGCTCACTGGGGGCCTTTAAACTCTCCTTGCTAAAGCAGATGCCTGGCTGCTCACCGACACGTGGCTCCTCCTTTCATCAGTGGCTTGTGTTACTTTGGAGGTGTTGGGTTTGTAGCTCTTCCAGAGCTATTAAAAAGCGTCACTCGTTGGTTCTCCCCCTATACACCGCTCTTTTAAGAAAAGACTAGACAGCATGCAAACCACATGCTAAATAACATTTAAATACATGTCATCTTAAGAATCCCTGTGGTTTGGAGGAAGCTCTGTGCCAGGGTAGCATCCCTGAGGTGCTCTAGGAGGAAAGAGGGAATGAAAGGCTGCAGACACCATGCTGCTGGCACTGCTGGGGCACGGGGAAAGGGCCAGGGGGTGTAGCCCCCACACCTGCACTGCCCAGACCTACAACTTCTGCCAGCCCTGAGCCCGAGTTTCCTGTCTGGGAGACCTATTACATCGCTTCAGACTCCAATCCAAGACCGAAACAAACATACAGGACAGACTGGGAGGGGTGGAGGAGCAGAACCAGTGAGCTTGAGACTGAAATTTTTCAGTATGACTACATAAATACTGAATGAAAATACAGTAAAACACAGGCAGGCCAGGCAGGCCGTATCCCAGGATTGAGGATCAGACATGGGAGAGCCCTGACCTTCTTTCTCACCTGCCAATGGGGGATCAGACTGTGCAGAGGGTCCATTTTACTCCATTTTTTGGCTTGCATCTCGGATGTGAAGGGCTGCAGCAGGGGACATCGAAGGAGCTGAGGAACAAAAATTCAGTCTTTTTCAGGGTTTCAGCTCAAACATCCCACTGATGTTTTAGCAGCTCTAAAATGAGGCGAGGATTGAAGAGGGCAGGCATGTGGAAGACAAGGGATCAGACCTGTTGAGCTGAGCGGCCACTCACTCCTTGCAAAGAATGGGTTAACAGCATATGATAGACAGGTCATACATGTATTTTAATTATGTGTCATTTATTGCTTGAATCATGAAACTTCAAAGTCTTGCTCAGGCAAAGAGACTGCAGAACAACAGAAGGAAAAACTTCTTTGACAGAAGGCTGTAGGACCTGGATGGGACTAGTAATGGAGAAGAGGCTATGGCTCCTGTGTGTCAACAGCGTATGAAGGACAGGGGTGTGGGAGCACACCAGCAGCTGTAACACAGCTGATGCAGGTGTGGCAGGTGATGGAGAGACCAGGTACTGTGCAGCAGCTGCTTCAGCCCCTGGAGGGGATGTACACATCCCATGCCGTGCTCTTTGGCCTTCTGGCTGTCACACCTAGGAAAGCTCACGGAGCTGAGAGCAAGTTAAGGATTTTTTGGACAGCGAAGCCTGGAGTGAAGGAGAACAGTGTGAAGCTTACTGCCCACTCAAGGTGGTTATGCCCCATTTATTTAAAAAGCAAAGATAGATGAGAGGTCTTAGCCCAGGTCAAGCTAGTTTAATAGGGTGTGTCAGGGATGGTAATTAATCAGCAATTCACACACACACACAAACATATACACTTTGAGGAGGAGGAGGAAAGGGAGACTCAGATCTAGCCCTATTTTATGTTCTCCCTCCCTGTATGAAGGACTTGCAACCGTGCCACATCTCTTGCCACTACCCCAAAACCCAGTGAAGATGTGCTCCCCTATGCAGGCCATGCTCACCAGCCTTTCTTTCACAGATTACTCAAGTATCTGAATATACTGTGCTATGCATAAAGTTGCCTCTTTTGGCTGCTTTCCCGGCCCCCACCCTGCTGCTGCTTGTTAAGGCAGTTTCTGATAGCAGGGTCCATCCCCAAGGATGCCCAGCACATTCCCAGGAGCCCCAGGGAACTGATGTGTCTGGGCTGGCAAGCTGTGGTGTCCTGGGAGTACAGGCACAGCCTCATGGTGTACAGGGACACACAGGGGGTTGTGGAGCCTGGATAGTCTTCCTTTGTTTAATATTTTTCTGTATCATATACAAAGCTGTATATACAGCACAGCAGCTGTCACAAGGGTGGACATGTCCTGTCATGTGATGCTTAACTCTCCTGCTGCCCCAAAGCCTGACCTTGCTGTTATTTCCAGCAGTGGGACAACAGTGCCTTTTGTCTGAATTTGCTTCAAGCAGCTGGGCCTCTGAAATATGAATGCTTACATCTTCCCCCTTTCCTTTTCCCATTCTCAACAGGGTCAGCTGGAGTTCTCGCATATTAGATTGAGCCTCTGGAAGTCAAGCACTTGTGAGTTTCTTGTGTGACCTCCTCATTCCTCCCTCTGTGCCAAAGCACCTTTTCTTTGTCATCACTGAGCTCCCAGCAGGACTGGCTTCTCCAAGACAATGACTGCAGGTTATGAAGTAATACCTGCAAGTAATATCACTGTTTTCTTCTACACTTAGTGATCAGGTAGCTGTCACCATCTCTCTCTGTCCCAGATGACTGAGGCAGCTGTGTCCCCAGTGCCACCAGGCCCTGCCAGTGTCTCTATCTGCCGCCCTCAGGAGACACTTTCCATTTTCTTCTGCTTCTGTCAGCAAAAATAATGCTGCTTTTGTTGTTCCTTCCCTTCACTCAGTTCTGCCTTCCTGCCAATGTGTTTGCCACACAGGAGTCCCCCTGCTCCTCCAAATGTTAGTACAGATCCAGCTGCCAGCAACCCTCATCACTGCAGAACCTGTAACAGGCCTTTTGTACTCACCTGGATTATTACAAGCTATTACTTAAGTATCTGAATATACTAGGCTATGCAGAAAGATAATTCTCTGCTTTTTCTCTCCTTCAGTAAGCCTTCCCTCACATACTCAGATGCCAGACTCCTACCCATGCACTTAATTTTTGGTATGGATGCCTACAAAGAGAGAAGCTAGATTGGAAACGCTTCTTCACTGCTGCATCTGGTAAACATTATCAGCCAGGGGTCTGTAAGCTTTGATTCAGGTCAGCTGGCATCAAAGGAGACTTGGGAGTGCTTGCTTTCATTTCCAAAGTTGAACAAAATAATCTGTTCTAAAGCTCAGGCCTCCGCCTGCCCTTCATCAGGGGTCAATTTGTGCAGGGAGAACAGGGGAGAGGAGAAATGGTGTGCTGAGCAAAAGCCTCTGCTTTGTTCTGCTGTGTTAGGGCTGCGTCAGCAGACCTCTGAAAGAGGGAGGTAACCATGCTACCACTTGTTCAAATATTTTGAATAATAAAGGTGTTAGTTTAATAAATGTCCTGGAGGAGGAAGAGTTGCCCAGCAATAATAGTTCAGCATTTTCCCTTTTGAGCCTGGAGAAGCTGCAACCAGTGATTAGTGATCTGAGAGGGAGAGTAAAGGCAGGATGGGGATCAAGATTTAATTTTTGCAAGAGGGCTCTTTCGGCTTTGCTTTCAGGCATGACAGTCACTACTGCAAGTTTTTCCCTGACTAATCCCTCCTTAAGTACAGAGTGGCAATGTGAAAAGCTGGAAAAATATTCACATTTAAGCTCAGATTCCACTTTTCCCTAGTCTTTTACCTTCTTGATTAGGCAAATTCTGCATCTGCCAGTACTAATAATTTTCAGCAATTTTGTATATTCTTTCCTTCTCGTCATTTCCCTACACTTTAATTTTTTTGTCATGAAAAAGGAATTATTTATCCTCATTTCTGAGGATCAGCTGTGTTCTCTCCGAGGCAGAGCTGAACAGGTCCTACATTCCTGGCTATGTTGGAGAGCAAGAAGAGTTTGGAAGGGACAGCAGACAGCAAATCCAGTGATTCAGATTTGTTAGTGTCCTTCCACCTCACCTATGGAGAGCAGGGCCAACAAATCTCCTGTCTCCTGTCCTCCCAGAAGTGCAAGAAACTAATCAGAAAAATGGTCAGAACCCAATGTGATACATGCATCTGTCAAGACTAAATTATTATTATTATTACTACTACTACTGCTACAACTGCTATTACTACTACCAATATTATTATTGCAATTGCCTTGTGTTTGCTCTTTTTTTCTCTAGCCAAGCGACTGCTGAAACCAAGTGAAGCAGTTTCAACAGGAAAGTGTGAGAGATGAGCCCAAGGAGCCTGAGGGAAAGAGGAGGAAACAAATCCCTGTGTAACACACCCTGGACTAATGCTGGCACTTTCTGAGGAAAGGGGGTCCTCTTCTTCCTCTTTCTTAGTGAAAACATTTCATTCAGTGCATTCCCCTCAGACACTGCAAAAGACCCTGAGCTAAGGAACTGAGTGTGCAACAAGGCACTGCCCAGACACCAAACACAAACCCCACTCAGAGTAACCATAGGAAGCAATAATCACTCCTAGAAGAATAAAACCCACCTCCATGCAGCTAGTCATTTTAGAGGCCCACAGATTTCCTTGGGCTTTATAAATGTCACCCCAAATGCTATGACCAGAGAAGACCATAATTTAAAAGTATGTTTTCAGCTTGTTGGCATGAGTGGTGGTCATGCATGTCCTTCATGCCTCCTGCTGGAAATGCACTTCCTGATTTCTGTATTGAGAATGAACTTGTTTTTTTGTTGTGGCTATACAATCGAAGAAATTCAGTCCCTTTTCAAATCTAAAAAAGTTGTTCCTCAGCTTAATTTGATCCCATGAGCAGGCTGTGATCTTTTGTAAGCTTTTGTGAGCACAATTAACCAAAACACATCACAACAAATACTGGCAAACTGTTATTTCTGCTGCTTCCTCTGTTTTACATAACCACTGACTCAGACTTGAAAATTTCATGGCAAGACAAGCTGAAGACCTCACCCCAGCCTGCCCTTTCACACCACCTCAAACACAGTAAAAAAAGGCGGCTTTTTTAAGCTCTTTTTACTTTTTCCCCTGGTTACTGCTCTGATCTGGTGTCACAGCCCCATGCCCAGGGACAGGGGAGCTCTGTCCTGTAGCACTACAGCAGAATTCACTGTTTCATCAGATCACAGCTTACTTGTTAATTCAGTTAAATCACACAAAAAAAGTGTTCTGGCTGAGGTGAAAGGGTCAGAAATAAATAATATATCTTGCTTCAAAAGGTTATTTCTACTAAAATGCATCACATTTCAGCATACAATGATTTGATGAATAAGTCTTTCATCACTGACCTAGCAAGCACATGAAATGGACAGATATGTGCCAGAGCTGAAGATTTATGGCTTTACCCTTGTACCCACTCCACCATTCCTCCCCTAGGCACTTTCCCCATCGTTGTCCCCTACAGCTGGAGAGCCCTTTGGCAATTCCAGCCTCATCAAACCCTCCCTTAGACCCTGCTGCTGTTGGCTGCCTGTTACCCTGCACAACAGCCCCGCAGGAGGCACTGGCAGCATGGTTTCAGAAATGTGCTGTGCCAGGGCAGCTCTTCCATCCTTGCCTCACCTGGCCTTTCACCGCTTCTGCCTGCAGATCCATGTATCCCTCTGGTCTTGGGTGTCAAGGAGCCGAAAGATGAACATGCAGCAAAACGAAGCTTTGCTTTTTTTTTAAAATTATGTCACAGGGATTGGGTTTGGGTTTTTTAGTGATTTGCTCTACCTTTGGGTAGATAGCTGTGACTTAGTGCCAGTGTCATCACAATGCTACAAACTTTTGTGCAGCTCTATCTTGGAGTTTTTCACATCCACACAGCCTTCTCTACTAGATGTGTGGGAATTGGGTCCCATCAGTCTAACTGAACCTATGCCAGAGGGATGTCCCAATGAAATTGCTACAGATAGAGTTACAGCACTACCAAAACTGTGTAGGTAAACCCTTGTGTATCACATGAACATGCAGCAGGGTCCTTTCTGCTGAATAAGGATGCTCAGTGTAGTCTATTATTTCCACCAGATGATCACCCTTGAGTGATGCTTGGGCAGTTACCATTCATCAGCACTTGACCTGGCATTTGCCTACAGAAATCTTTACTACAGCAATTTTCATTCCTAGCAGTGGCTCTTTCCATTGTCCTTCCAGTTTTCAGAGTCACTCCCTTTCTGGCCTCAAACCCCCAAGCTCTCTGAAAAAGCAATTGCATATGCTGCAGGTTTACCTTGATATCCACTGCACCAGCCTAAATTCCATCCTACAGCTCTGAGCTGTGGTACAGTCACAGCTTTAGATGCAGCTGGGCTGATCTCACGAAGCGAATTTTACTCTTTTGCTAAGGATCTGAGAAGCTACAGGAGACAACCTTCATTCAGAGCCATCTGAAACAATAATTACCAGAGCATATCTCAGGGTGAGGACCTGTTAACATTCACTGTTCCATTTTCCAGACACACATGGCTCATTCCAATTCCTGATGGAAAATATTTCTGGGGGTGGGTGTCTCTTCCTTCCCAGCATTAAAGCACAATAGGGAAGATGCAGAGGTCCTTGAGAATATTGGAACATGTAGCAGAAGTTACAGAAATAATCTCTCCTAATATAGGAAGCCTTTTATTTTATTAATAAGTGACTTTCCAACATTGGCACACAGCTTTGAAGGGGGTGGGAGAGGAGGGAAATGCCTGCAGGATTTAGATGGCAGGGATCCATGGCTTTCTTCAGCTGCTGAGTGGGAGACACTACATGAAAATAAACACGTGGTTGTTCTCTGGGTGCCGTTGGCAGGAACAGAAAGAGCCGGATGCAAAAGAACAGGGAGCTGGTTTGATCCTTCTGTTGTTCTAACTGGATGCTGGGGGAGAGTCTTCAGCATGGGGGAAACAGAGCATGGCCTGCACCAGAAGATAGCTGGTGTCTGAAGCCCTTGTCCCCACCACTTCATCACACAGTCCGCACAGGTTAGTGGACAAATGTGCTCATTCCACAAGGATGTCATCTGGTGTTCAATCCTCCCCATAATTAATCACAGACACAACAGTGCTACATGGCAGAGGTGTTTGGTTTCAATTTGGGTTTTTTTTTTTTCCAATAGAGAGGAAGAATCCTAAATAGGGCTCACAAAAACACAACCCATGACTGTTAATAATATTTAATTGGGCCTGGCGGTGGCATTAAGAGTCAAAAGGAACACAGGGCTCAAAGACTAAAGTGAGTCACTGTAGCTGGAAGAAAGGCTAGAGACTGTCAGCATTTCAACACTGGAGTTACATGGTTATCTCTTGAATATCCCAGTTCAGGGACAGAGATAAAACTCTGGTTACAGTAACATTGTTTAAGAATGGGACAAAGCCTAAAGCCCCAGGTGGCAATGGACTGCCAAAGTAATGTATAGTCTGAAAAAAAATTATCCCTTGAGAACTTTTTTCCCTGGGCTCTGGGTAAGCTGAGGTGAGAGTCTGGGGGAGGGTTAGGTTTGGGACACGAGAAAATTGGGATGAGAGCTCTTTTAGCATGAGGCTGCCAAGAGGATTCCAAAGTAAGGAGTAGGCAAGAAAAATGTTTCTTCCCTATGCCTTTTTCATTTAAATGGTGGCCCAGGGCTCATTCCACATTCAGTGTTAGGATTAAGGTATGGGTTTCCTGAAAGCATGTTCCTCTGACATCCTGGTCAGGACTACAGCAGGTTATCCCTAACTAGAGCTAACTCAAGGTCAGGCTTTTGCTTTAGGAGGGTGAGATGCCCTGAAGCTTCAGTAGATGTTACATTTGCCAAAGGCTGACAGGAGAAGCAGCAGTCTCCTAGAAGGTCATTCCTTTGATAATTGCTTGATTTGGGCTTTGGTTCATCCCATGCACTGCCTTAGAGTTGAGTTCAGTGTTGGGAAAGGGAAAAAGTCTACAGTAACAGCATGGCACTGGTGAGGCACTTCTGAAGGGAAGTGTGGGTCACAAATATTTCTCCTCTGATTGCTTTTCCATCAGGACCATTGCTCTGTGTGCTTGACTGAGGATCAGCTGTCCTCAGGCTTTAGGGCAAAGGGTGGAAGAGGGACAGAGCTTAGAGCTCTAGATGGCAAAGGTCTGCAAAGGGTTTGGATAAGGCTAGAATGAATAGTGAAAAATTCTGCTACGTTTTAATCTCAGCCACAGCTGAGTGTTCTTACCTGTGAAGCAGTCCACACTTGGGCTTAGGGTTGCAGTGGGAGCACTTAGAGGTCCTATAGCTCCAGCTGGCATGGGGTTGTTAATGCACTGCTAAAGGCAAAAGAGAGACTGCAAAAAGCTTTCTCCCCTCACTAGTTTTTACCTTGGTCATGGCTTAGTCTTTTAGGCAAATGCTCAGCTCTCACAGAAGATTTAAGGTTAGGTTCAGGGGATTGTCAAAGCCTAGAATTGTATGTGATGATGAGCTGCCAAGGACCTCCCTCAGAGGGAGGGACTCAATTCATTAGGATTTTGTCTCTGAAAATTTCATCATTGGTGTGGCTTGTGATAATCCAGCCAAGGCCAATGTTTAGGGTTAGGAGAGGGAAAACCCTTGAACTCCAGTAGTGTTGTGGCTGACAAGGAGAATGTAAAAATACTTCTGCCATGATAGCTTTTTGATTTCTACTACAGCTTGTGGTCCTTGGAAAAGGGTTTAGTCTGTGCCTAGGGTTAATGTTTGGGTTGGGAAAGGAATAAAGTCTAGAGCTCTCATTTGCCTAGGAAGCCTGGGGTCGCCAAAGGAAAGAACAAGCTGCACAAAGACTTTTCTGGGAACCTCTTCATTTGGTCCCATTGCTTAGGGTCTTTGGTTAAGCCTCACTCAAGTCCATTTGTCAAAGGATGTCAGTAGATTGTTTTCTCTCTAAGTAAGTGGGAATTTGGTCATGCCCCTTGGTTGTATTTTGCTCCTCAGGGTTAAAATCAAATCTTCTTTTAGAATGTTACCTAGAAGTCTTTTGAAATAAAACTCCCAACCAAATCTCACAAACTTGGCTGTACCAAATGATTGCTCACAGTGTTCAAAAGGAGGGAAATACCATTGGTATGAGGTAAACACCATAAATAACTCCACAAGACTGACTCTTCTCAGTTGGGCAAGCCAATTCTACAGACAAATTCATAATTTTATTGAAGTGGATAGAAATCTATCAGGACTTGCTTGTAAGCAGATTCTGTCATAACTTCATACTTGCAAGCCTGTTGACATTTCCACTTAAGCAGCACCAAGCAATTCCCTACTGGGATATGGCCAATTCAGCCCTGTATTGCCAAAACAATTGAGCTCTTCAGGGGGCAGTCACACATGCAAGAGCTCAGGCAAATGGGTCACAGTACACATGCTTGGGCAGGTCAAGATAATTTCTAGCCTTCAAGTTTTCTCTTTTTCTCGACACAATCAGTGGGACAGTTCATTACACCCAAAACCTGAACAATACCTACAAAATGTACTCTTCATCCAAGGAGTGGGCAGAAGTAAAATAATGGTATGCTCTTACAAACTGGGTCTGCTAAGAGGGTGATGAGGAGGGGCAAGTTCACTCTGAGGTGCCATAATTTGAGTCCAGTGAGAAATCAAAAAAACACTTGAAACTCAACAAATTCTTCTTGGCAGAAAAGTTTGAACTAAGGAAAAATGGGGGAATAATAGGATGAAATAGTGAAGAAAGATATCAGTGGGGAAGAGAAGGCTGAAGGCTCCTGTTGATGGGGAAGGATAGTTTTCAGTGTGGTTGCAAGATACAGGAGATCTCTCAGAATTCCTTCTCACTTACATCTGCAGTAGAAAAGGGGCCAAGGAGCAAGATTTGGCTAATGGTCAATGGGGCAGGAGTGTGAGTGGTCCTAGTGGGATGAGAAAGGACATTCATGTTCTGTCACTCATGCCTGACACTTATCTGAGGCAGGACAAAGGCAGAAATAGACTTGATATCTCATAGGTTTGCAGGTATTGAAGCCATCAACTAATAGCTGTGCCTAGGGAACACTAAAAAATGTGATCCATAGGAAACTGCAGAAAACAGCTCACCCTCCTCTAGTGTTTCACAGATGGCAATCTCCAGGACATCACCACCTGCACTGGGCACTGACAACTGGCACAACACAGGTCACTGGTGGTGCAAGAGCTGCAGGTGGCCTTCATGACCAGCCAACCTGTGCTCAGACGAGTGTGTTCAGGGAGCACTGAGACCCAGGCACAGACTGCTGCACTGCCCAGCAAAACTGCTCTCATGGACAAAGCCAGAGCGCTGCAGGTAAATCCCAGCAGCTGCACCCATCTTTGAAGGTCAGAGAGTGAAATGCGGGGACTTGCACCTTCACTTGGTATTTCCTGGTTTGTCACCCTGACCTTGGTGCTCTCGAAAGATGTTTGTACTCAGCACTAACAAAGGCTGGAGCTGGCAGGGGCAGGTGGGTGCAAAAGTTGTCTTGTGGTTGTTTTTTCATTGAAAATGTAGTTTAGCACACAGTGAGACGTGCCAGGAGGTCCCATCCTGTGCCTGCACCTGCACACAGTTAAACGGCTTGTTGGATCAAGGCCACAAGGAAAAGCTTTGCTAAGATGCAAGAAGAGAAGGGCAGAAAATACAGGATTAACACAATGCATTTGGCTCTACTTCAAGAGCTTATTTTGGTGCCACAAGGATCCCAGCCCTTCCCAAAAGTGCACAGGGCACAACTTGTTTCAGATTGTGCTACAACCTCAGCCATGTTATGGGTCTTCAGGTGCCAGACCAGGTGTCAGTTTTTAGAAGAACAGATGCAAAACTTACATGAACTGAAAGCAAGATGTTTATTCCCTCACACGAAAACATGACATTCAGATCCTATTCAGATGTAGCCCTGCAAAAATCAAGCAAAATTAATAGCTCATATCAAAATTGGCCTCACTTCAGGAAAATTTCTGTTGCCTTGGTAAACACAGCTGAGTCTCCATCTTTCTCCTTCCTATTGGCAATGTACTTCACTTGCTAAATAAAGGTATCTAAACAATCTGTCTTTGTACAATAATTTTTATGCTTTCCCCACCGGTCTGTTTCAGTCACTTGCCCCTACTCTGTGCAGTACAGTGCAAAGTAGCATTCAGAGTATGCTTTAAAAAGAGTGTTTGGGGTTTTGGTCAAGATACTAACAGGAAAAAACCAAAATTTTCTGGAGGTAAATGTAGGGTGAGAGAAAGCCTCTTCCTTCATCACTTAAAGACAACGTCCTGCTACTCTTTCCCTTATAAAAATCTCATTTTTCTGCACAGAATTAATGGTACAAATTTACTCCAGTATACAATCTAGTATTCAGAATCTATCAAAAGTACTTCCATGCATAAAATATTTCATTTCTGTTTTATATCCTAAAATCTTTATTGCTCAAAACCAATTAGTTATTTCTGCAACATAAACACTTACCTTATGATTAAATTGCTTTCATTTTTGCCTTCCCTTGGAACGCTCTATAATTAATTTCCATTCATTCTCCACCCCTAGAGGGGCATTATCCTGAGCAGAAATATCTGCTCAAGGAGAACTGAAAACTGACATCTTTCTCTATCCAGTCATTTCAACCTTTATGGCAATGAGCAGAAATCCCTGTTCATCAGTTTAACACTGATTTTAACAGGTCTTTGGGTTTAGGACAATCCCAGAAGCAGTTTCTCAAAAATACCTTACCTGAGTGGTTAGCTGGAGGTACTTGCCAGCTTCCCCAGCAGCCCAACAGCAGATGGTACGTAACAGAGCAGCAAACCTCTCCCTGCACCTCCAGCTGCAAAGAGCAGCATTGCTGCACCCAGCCTTAACTTTGCACAAACAAAAAATCCTAAAAAAACAAGAGCAGCACTACCTTCGAAGGCAGATAGGCTAGGCCATACTCCTCATGCACCCCAGCTTTAGTATAACAATTTCCCACGAGTCAGTCCAACCCCAGCTTTTCTCCAACAGTTATCCTGAGATGAGGAGGAATCCTGTGAAACAAATTGTTATGCTGCTGGTGTAGCCTGCTCCTTATTAAAATAAAATGGGGGATGATGATAAGGGGGCACACACATAATAGGTCAAGAGGGAAGAAAATTGTGTGCTTACCAGTGGTGTCATCCAAACAGCAGCATGGGCCCTGTAACTGATACATGGCATTTTAAGCATGCATGAGCCCTTCTCATGTGCTGCAGGGAAAAAGCAACTCCCCTGAGACTAGGAAGAAGGATTTACTTCTGTTGGCTTACAAGTGAATGGCATTAATTTGGTTTTAGATGACTCTAAAGACAGTGCACAGTTACTGCTTCATCTACTCAAATAAATAATTTGGTTAAATAAAAAAAGCTGTTGTAATTTCTATCCAAAAGCGAGCGCTTCTCACTTCACCAGCTGCACAGGCAAATCTTTGTTCTACAACCCCTACAAGCTTTTCCAGCAGTCAGCACAGAGGGACAGATTGTGCCTGGCAGAGAGAGGATGGGTGTGGAGAGCATGCCACCGGTGTGCCAGACCAGTGGCTAACTATGGTCTGGATGAGGGGCAGAGAAACTGTGTCAGTCTGTTTGAGCTGCCAGATTTCCTTAAAGGAGATGGTTTTCCCTGCCCCCACTCCCCAGTCAAGACCAAGCTTTGACCCCTTGTGGACATGCCCTGTCGCCAGCCATTACCCAGATGTTGCAGGGCTTGTAATTCAGCTCCATGCCTTGATCATGGTGAGAGAGGTGAAAGAGCTGCGTACAAAGGGACTTTGATTTTTAAGTAGCATTTTGGTTTGTAGTACTGCTCAATTAGACGAGGTTGACACATCTCCCATTAGGCTTCTGGAAAAGGAGCCTCCTCCATGTTTTAATAGCAACTGGTGCGGGCAAGGGCCGTTCACCCCAGAGCTGTTGTCCCTGTGTGAGCAAAGCCTGCCCCAGGTCCTATCTGGGACCAGTGGGAGATGGGGATCCAGTCCTGCAAGAGGGATGGGCACAGACCTCATGCAAACTGTTTGTTCCACAGTTTGGGGCTGGGACAAGTACCTTGTTTGGGTCCTGCACAGAAGAAACAGCTGTTGTTTGTTGTACAGGAGACTTGGTCCATGTGCTAGTCACATGCCACTGTGCCCATGTTTCAACAGAGAAGATGGTAAGCATCAGGACAGAGGAAGATGAAAGGTCTGCCTGATTTTTGCATCGTGTTCAGCTTCAAAAGAGCATCATAAAGACTTTTTTCTCCATGAGAAGGTAGAAAGAGCCTAGAAATAAGCACCAATGACTAGCTCCATCTGCACTCATTGCTGGAAATTATTTTGAATTACAAACATAGTAAGGGCACCTTGGCTTGTACAGAAGCAGCACCACCCACGGAGTGATGCAAAAGCAAAAGGTCTGGTTTAATCTCCAAGTTTAACTCATTGCCTAAATAACATCATTAGGATCCAAGTTCGCCCTCACCTGCTTTTTTTCTTTCTAATGGAAATGAAAAGAAATTGTAGAAAAATGCACCAGGCTCAAGATAAGACAACAGGACTTTTTCTCAGCAAACATATTACTGAAGCCCAGCAGATGCAGAAAGTAAGAAACCTGCTATCAACAGGGGTAAAGAGGCAGAGTTTTATAATCAGTAAGCAGTGGCAGGGATGGAAGAGCAGCAATACCACCAGTCAGTTTACTTAAATCGGCTGCAAAAATTCTGCATCATAAAAGTTCATGCTAGTGCTGAAAACAAAATTACTAACTTTCTCTGCCCACATGGAGGTTTCTTCAGATCAAATCAGAGGTGCTCAAGCACAGCTAAACTGGCAGTTTAATTCTGTTACCATACATGACCTGCTTTATGAACTGACAGCATCTACATCTGGAACTGCCAATCCAAACCCTTTAATTTACTCAGAACTGAAAACACAAGATTTCATAAAGGACAAAAAAAGAGGAGGCTGTAAGAATGCCACATGGCAATGCCTCCCATTACAAACAAGTGTCTGCAAAATTATAATAAGAATGCCTCAATCACAATGCTGATTTTACACAAAAGTAGAATGACTAGAAATGAAACAGAACCACCTCTTCTTTATCTTTTTCTGTCTCTTCTAGTTGCATTAGACATGCAAACTACATATATTTGCTTTTTCAGATGAACACATGCAAGACAATGAAGTGATCTTGTCTGTGGCAGGTTCTGCGTGCCTACTTAACATGTTTTACTAAAATTCCTGTGTCAGCCTTTTCACCTGAGCCAGAAGACAAAGCATGGTACCAAGCCAAGGTTCACTAACTTTGCCAGATGCTCTGTGACACAGAACCTTCATGCTTGCTGTTCTCCTCTCCTCTCAGCCAGAGCAGGGATGTCACCTAGCACCAGGAACTGCCTGCTCAGGTAGAAAGCCCTGGAAGAGGTGGGTGGCTGCTGGCAGAGGCAGTTCCTCCAGTTCTTGCTGTGCTTCCAGTACAGAAACTCAGGGCATGCAGAGCGAGATGTGCTTTCATGGCACCGTGAGAAGGGACTGTTTAATTACAGAACTGGTTAAAAGTTCAATGACTTCACAGGAGGATGAGACACAGAGAGACTGAAGCTGATTTCACAGCCTGAAGAGGAACTGGAGCTGTGGAAGAGAGGGACAAAGATCCCAGTATTCCCAAAACATCTCAGACCCCAGAGTAAAGAAAGAAAAGACAACCATTGAAAAGAAATTGATACAAGCCCATCAGCAATTTCTGCCATCAGTATAATTGTCTTGAGCGCTCACCTAGTAATGAAAAAGAACTGTTTTTAGAAACCTTTCCCAGGTGGCTGGTTATTGCAACAACAAACAACTCTGTGTTTGTGAGGTCAGCCCCCAGCTCTGCATGGAGAGCCCCACTCACAGCTACAAGAAAGTCACACATTCTCAGTAAATACCCTCTCAAAGGGGATGATGCTCTGCCTTGCCTCCCCTTCCTAAAGCTATTCCAAGGCTCTCCAGAGTCATCACATACCAGCCTCTTAAGAGACACCAAACTGATTATACTTGTTCATAAAATGTGCTTACAGAATGATTTAATTCCTGTTATTAGCACTTAACACGATGGACTGGTTTTCTTGACATGACTGCAGCTCCAGTCAGTGCTCAGACAATCCCCCAAGAGCACTCCTGAGACATTCCTGCAGCTTAGCCACACATGGGCAAGCTGGGTCTCACCTCAAAACAGGCTGATACCAGAGACCAAAACACGTACAGCACTCTTAGCTGTACAAGCATGTGTAGCATCCTCGGCACTTGCCAGCTCCCAAAACTGTTAATCTGCTCACCCATCACTTGCATCAGCTTTCTTACTGCTGACCGGTGGGATGAGCCAGTTCTAAAAGGCTCCACTGCTGCACTGCACATCCTAAATTATACATACAGCTCTCTGCCATAGGAGAAAAGCAATCAAAGTGATTTATTTCTGGATGAACAGAAGAGTCCCCTCTGTCTCAAAACAGTAATTACTGTGGGCCACATTCCAATGCTAGCCTTAGCCATGGCAGCAGTTACTAGAACAGAGATTACTTGTGGAGTCAGGTATTTCTCAGCAGGTATCAGGATGTTGGTTTTCAGCCCTAAAGCCTCTACATTAAATACCACATCTTTAATTATTTCAATTTACCTTTAATGAAACAATGTGAAACTAGAGTGCCTCCCTTTCTCTTTGTTGATAGCTGCTCCACAGATATAGAGAAAAGCAATTAATTACTGCAAATTTTAGAACAGAAATAGCTATACAGGTATCTGTGAAGATGCTAAAAAATGTCAGGAGAAAAGTGAGACAAATGTCAACGTCATTAAAAAAAAAGTCTACTTAATGCAACATTTACTTAAATGTTTGCCAGAAAATAGTAAATAAAGAATTTAAATCCTGAGGTAGCACAATAACATACTGAGGTTAAACTCTGCACTGAAAGGCAACCCAAGATGAAAATCTCATTCCAAGCCCTGATATCATCTGTGCTAGCTCTCTACACAAAAGTGGATTTTATCCAATGTACAGTGACTTTGTAAACAACCCACTTCCTTTTTACCCATACTGAGTTTAGTTTTCTAATGTTTCCTTCCACATCCACAATGGTGCCTTATCAAACCCCGCAGCCTGGCAGAGTGGCGGGATTTATACTCCCTTTTCCATCCATCAGGGCCTCTTGGTTGCTGCTCTGCAGGACCGAAGCCTCAGGCCCCTTCAAGACCTGCTGTCCTGAGTTTAAATAGAAGACCCTGTTCCAGGCAAATAATATATGGGTGTTTCTTACATTCTCACTGTTTATCAAATGTGTCTCTTACAGTGAGCTGACTTAGTTATTCCCTCAGTTGTCTCCAGTCTGCATGCACATCTGCAAACAGTAGCAGTAATCATTTCATGTTTTCTAGCAAGATACTGACACAAGTGTTAAATAGTGAAAAGACAGTAAATGACCCCTGAGGAACTCTAATATATACACCAACATCTCAGAGATTATTGCCTCCATCCATACCTACCTGGAGATCCGTCAGCATCAGAACCATTTTCTACTGGACATTGTTCATTTTCTCTCTGGATCAAGACGTGAAGAAGGCCCACTCAAGAGACTACCACAACTTTTATCAGGCAAGCGTGTAATCTTGGTAAAGTAAAATACATCAGGCTGATTTGACAAGACCCATTTTCCTTAGGCTCAGATACATACAAGTTAACAAAGTGCTGCTCCCTTAATTTGTTAATAAAGGGCTCCTATTTCAGTTGTTCCATTATTTTGCTTTGGATCAATGTCAAGCTGATAGACCAATACTTAGCACCAGCACTCAATTTTCATAGCCTGTCAGCAGTACACTTTTTTCCACTCACTGACTAAAAAGCAACATACAGAGATCAACAGAGCTCCTATCCCCAAGTCTTTAAAATTTCATGGGTACAAATTTGTTGAATTTAAGAATTCTAAAATGTTCAGAGTCAGCAGTTGCCCACAGTAACCTTTTCTAGCTTCTCTCTCAATGGAAAAGACTTCAATTTCATCATCTGTGATAAAGCTACATCTTCTATTTGTTAGGCCATGCAAAACTGTGTATTAACATTGGCTTGAGCACTAATCTCAATAGAAACAATCAAAACTGAGCCAGTTTCTTGGCTGGACATTCAAAGCTTCCACCTGCAAAACTCCTGAAAGCTAGTTACAGCTCTGCACGAGCTTATCTTCTCAGCTCAGTTAGAATAAGCTTTTTTTCTAGAACATCTTTAAGCATTTCTGGCCAAGCTATAACAATTTCTTTGATGGTTGTGTGATGGACTAGAAATGAGTATACAGGGCTTCATGCCAAAGAGTTAAACCTCTTCTAAACCAGAATGAAATACAAGCTTTGTTTTACTTAATTTGGGTTATGAGCAAGATATTGGATCACTTCCTAATTTGACTGGCATGATTTATTTCCCAAAAAAAGCTGTGCTGGAAGCAATAACTGTAACATCAGGGTAACACTCAACTTCATATATATGCAAGAACAGTGACAGAAAACAACAAATGTCCTCACATGCACTGGCAGCTCCTAAACCTGTGGGGGTTGTACTACCTGACAGGGAGAAAGCTGGGACCTTGACACTGTTCAAATTAATAAGCACATGTTTGACTAAGATTTGAACAATGGTTGTAATTGCCATCTGCATTATTTGCCTCTGCTGTGTGCAAACAGTGGCAGGCCCACAGTTTTTGAATATTCAAGGTGGAAATTCAAGATGTCAAGATGTGCCTTCAGAGACTGGGGGGGTCAGGGTATGCAACTCACATTGTCCATTTTTTCACAAACTACCTCCCCTCTTTTGGATCACTTCTGACAATGTAATGCTGCAGCTTGAGTTCTGAACAAGCTCTGAAAACTTATCTTCCTCATAGAGGGCAGAAGGAGATATCTGCAGACCATAAAAGACTGCATTTGCATTGCTTAGATACTATCAGCTAACATGGAAATACTCTCCCTCATATCGCAGCAGTATCGAACCCATCCCAATTTCCTGTTCTGCACATCAGAACATCTGTGGCAGCAAATACACCCCTCAACAAGTTATAGCTGCTGCACAGAGAGCTCCTGCAGTCCCATCACAGGAGTTCCCACGAAATGGCTCCTGTTAGATACCTGTCAGCAATCCTTCCCTTTCTGTTGCTTCAGCTTACTCCTAGTGCTTGATGCACAACAACAACAATGCTCTGTAGCCAGACAGACTTGAGTGAACAGCACAGTTCTTCTTAAGAAGTTTGCATTGTCAGAGATACAGCTTTTCATGCCTCTCGGAGAAAAAACACTCCCTCCCCAATTGCATTTCAAAAATCCATTGCAGATTTTACTGGCACTGCTGCCAATGACAGAAACCACATTGTCAGTATGAAAGATGAAACTGCAACATAACTAAGAATGAATGCCCACTTTTGTGCAAAAATGCAATCCTAGAAAGCTACAAAAGCATTTGGAAACAACAGCTCTTTTATTTGGCCTTGATACTGCCCTCGTGTTCACTCCAGTTCACCAAAATAAGACACCCCCCTATCATTAGAGATGATCTCATCGAAAAGCAGCTCCCAGCAAGTTTTCTTGCATAGGAGGTTTAACTGCCAGCCCTGATGCAGCCTGACTGGGAGCGGTGTTTGCTCAGCACATTCTGGTGGTTTCAGAGACAAAGCCAGCATTCCCAAGGCTCGAGATAATCAAGTAGATGAAGTCATGCTCTCTGAATGCTCCAGAAAGAGAAATGGATGGGGGGTGTGGAGGGTGGGTGTTGGAGGCAGGAATGGGGGACCACATTTAACATTAAAGCATGGAAAAGTAGACAGAAAGATTGTTCCCCATTTAATGATTCCCTACATTAATGACACGCTGGCATGACCAATAAGATAGTGTTTGAACAAATGAACCATTTAACCCCAGGAGGAGTCCGACTTACAGGCAGCACATCTAAATGCAGGCACTGCAACACTGCACCTACGTGCTCTCCCCAAGGACAGAGATCTTCAGTGGCTACAGAGGAGCCTGAAATCGGTGAGGTCCTTTCAGGGACCTCAGTTAAGCACCACCTCGTTACCATCCCCATCTCTTTTGAGGAAGGTATGCTAATACCAGGCAACAGCATGTAGAAATAAAAGGTGAAGCATATGCCTAACCTGAACCCTTTCACTCTGGAGCCTGCTCCCTGAGCAGGCTGGGGCAGAGAAGGAGCACAGAGCAGTTCTCGGTAGTGATACTTCAAAGGCAGCCCAAGGTTGGGAAACAGACATGAATTAGATAACCACAAACATTTCATAAAGCAACCAGTGTTTTAAGAGCTTTTGGGTTTTGGAGTTCAACACCAACTGCTTAAGGGAAATAAGATTTCCAGCCCTTTCTAGAAAACCATGTACTAGTTGCTTAAAAACTGAAATAATTGTTTTGACCTATCCCTGAACTCCTGTGACTTCTTATATTCATCCCTGCCTGCAAGCCCTCCAGGGATGGATCTGGCCTCACACTGTAGCATAGTCCTGGGCCTTACACTGCAATTATTATAATGGACATCTTTCTTTTCAGAGTGGGGGAGAGTGCGGTGAAAATCCTTTCCATTCTCATGTGTTTTCAATCATTTTTTCCTCCTTCTTACAGACACGCATATCTTTCCAATTTTAAAATATATCATTTCCCTGCAGATAGCACAGCTGGGTGGGTACAGCTCATTACTTTCTTAGAAGCTTCTTTTCTTCCAAATTCCCTATTTTTATTTGAACTCTAGCTTTATGCTTTCTTCCACCTCGGAAGGGATTATGGGCTTGGTGTCTGCTGTGGGATGGAAATGTATTATATTCCAGTTATCTGCTGCATATTAGAGAGAGCCACCTCTGGATAAACTGGAAATCTCCCAAGGGAGCATTTTTGAAGGAAAGCCCGTACCAGATGCCATGCCAGAATTTCTCTCCTTATGAGACAGGCAGACACAGTCAGGCTGAATTCTCCTATTTCAACTGAAATGGCAGCATGAAACTAACAGAGAAAACAGTTTACACTTCAGCATTCCAGCCATGGATAAAACACAGCTAGCAGCTCTGTTGTCAAACATCCTGCCGTCTCTTGCCACATTGATTTCACTTCATGCTGAGTCTAGTGGCAAAATCCCAGCACTAATGAAGTTAATGGGAGTTTCACCAGTGGATTCAAGAGGGCTGAAATTTCACACTGACTCTTCAGTCATAAAATTCCCTCTGCTCACCTCTGAGCTTAACAACTGTGCCCGTTACACCCAGCACGGAGGATCTGGGGTTGATCCAATATCCTTTTAAGTTAATGGAAAGGCTCCCAGTAACTTTAATGAGGACTGAGATAGATGAGTTAGTGGATGAGAGCAATTTATTTGAGAAAGGGAAGATGATGTTTTGCAGCCTCTTACATTGACTTTTTAACCCCTCGTGTACTATTTTTGTGCTTCTCTAATCCCCCACACTGATAACACTTGGTTCTCAATAATGATTTTGCAACAGTGAGGGACATTATAAGCATTCAGGTTTTTACTCTCCCTCCTCCTACCACTTAATGTGAGCAATAACTATTGAGAAAGTCTATCAACAGAAGCATTCAGGAGAGAAAAATACAGATGTAAAAATGCACTAGGAAAAAATTGTCTGCCTAACCATGCTTGAGAATATGTCACAGCCTCCGTGATGCCTGTGGCTCACAGCGACCTCTCTGCATTAAGGTAATGTCTTTTGTTGGGAGCACACATCAGTAGCCAAAAAGCTGTGACAGCAGAGTTGTGCTTAAGAGAAAAGCATTACTTTTGTATCAGTGCCAATCAATAGACCTGATTTAATGCTCTTCCCTCTGTGTGTGAGTATCAGTGGAGGCTCATTCTTCATCCTGATCTTCTTGTTCACCCCCCACCCCACGCTTGTTGCATGAAAAACTCACGTGTACCTCAACTTTCTCTTGTTCTGCCGCGTGATCAGTTTTTCTTCAAATACCATTCCACAGGGCACCTTTTTTAAAAAGGGTTTACTTATCTCTTAATACTTCCCATGTGTTTTAAATGCCAGTCCTAGAACTATGAGGCAGGTTCTTTTATTCTGGGTGAAGAAAGATGGCAGAAAACATGTTGCACTGATAATCCAGGCAAACTAGGTCGGATTCAAGTCCCAGAGACTGTTGGAGGACTGTGGATGTCATTGACAACAGCAAGACACCAAAGTCCCTGTGAACATCATACAAACCTTCACTGTGTTTTCCCTCAATCAGTGGCATGAAATTAGGCTTTTACTAATATTTCACACTTTTATTTTCACTGTTGTCTTTAAGCCTTATTCTCAGTATTATGGCATGCTTGAAAACTGAGCAGAAAGTCGCAGGGCCATGTGCAGGGCTGAAATGACAGTCACAGGTACCTGAAGCATCAGCCAGTGGGTTTTAATGCTGTAGCACTGAAGGGAGATACATTTCAGCCCCAGAGTTCCCGCCTCCACGTCCCCATGTCCCCATTTTTTAATTTTTTGGATCCCAAGAATATTCTCAGACCAATGTATTCAAAATGGAAATGAATAATCACCAGCTTAACAACAGTCATTAATCCCCTGTAAGCACACTTCTTCATGAATCTATTAATTCTCATTTCCAAGTTTTTGGAATTAAAGTGTTTGATATAGTACATGCTACTTATTCCCTTTAATTAAACAACCTCCCACTGCTGAAGCAGGTGAAATATTTCATCAGTCAAGAGCATGCACAGCTCTCATGAAGAAAGTTTCGGGGCTTGCCTGACACACAATAAAATAAGGAGCACCAGCTGAAGTTTCTTGGCTCACCTTAAATCCCACTTGTGGCAGAAGCAGCAGGAGAATTAATTCCCTGCCTTCTTTACAACATGCACCTTAAGAGAGAATTGCACAGTTCAGATTTATATTGAATATCCTTTGTACCCTTCTTCACAGCCTGAAGTGTGGCTCTGATCAACAGCAAAAAGAAATGATGAATAACATCGCTGAGCACCTGAATGACAGCAAATCAGTGACCTATAGGAAACAGTTTTGCAGCAGCAAAGCAATTCCACGTGAACAAGGGTCCATTCATGTGATGAATCCATGTGATTTGCCACTTGGCAACTCTGGCAATAAATTCTAGTAGCAGGCAGATACACTGTCTAAGTAGTGTTGTAAAAGAAAGAGACTGGCTGTGTTTTTATTTCTCAGAGCTGCAAAGCGTGTGGAAGAACAGCCCAATGGCAGAAAATGCACAATACCATTTAATTTTTCTAATTCCTTATTAAATTCCCCCTATTATGGGGGCATCTACAAAGCATGTATACAGTGTACAGGAGAAATCTTTTGACAGTTGTGATTTACTATCCTTCTCATAAATAGAAAATGGAAACTCTGCCAAGAAGGTGGACTTCCCCACATTCAAGACAAACTGAAGTCTGTAGAGGTTTTTAAATGGTGTTTCAAGCAGGGCCCAAGATTGTGCCTTCAGTTTCATATATGATTGAGAAATCTCACATAGTTAGCACACAGACAGAAGAGGGCACAACAGTGAAAGCATTGGGGTCATAGGGGGTCATCTGACATGGGTGCCTCACGTCCAAGCAGGATTGTGACCCTGCTTTCACAGAAGAGCTTAGGACTAGAGGAAAGCCGGCAGCATAGCTTGGCATGGAGCAAGCACATTCATCCAAAAGAGCCACAGGCATTTGAGGAAGTCATGTTTTTGAGCCTAGAACTGAAAAAAAAATGCTGATTCCTTTGAGACTTTTAAGTTTTTAGGTCACTTTGAACAAGCTTTAAGTGTGTGCAGTGCAAGTCATTCCTGAAAATCCCAGAGGCCTAACACCATCCCCTTGATGGAATCAGATTACAAGGAAAACTTGGGTCATTCAAGAAACATCAGCTAATAACAAAGTCATCTCTGGCAGTCCCAGTGGACTGCAGTGTAGGAGGCTGTGAATCACTGAAGGCATGGGAAAACGGCAGCAAGAGAAAGAAAAAAAAGACCAGTTTGCAGCAGATAAACAGGTGTAACCTTGCTAAACCCTTCTGCAAGCAGTTGTCAGGATGTGATCCCTGCCTCATTGCTCTTTTAAGTATCCAATATTCAGTATTAAACATCTTACACTGAATTCCAGAGTAATTACTGAAATATAAAGCTTGTGAATCCAGTCAGTTCTACCCCGCAGAAAAGAATGTCACTAAGCAGCAAGCTTAGTGCTTCTTTCAGAGAAGCTGAAAGAGAACCCAAGAGGAACAAACTGCCAAACTTCAGCTACAGTTGTGTTATATTGCTATACCACCACAAAGATAAACATCAAAACCCATGAGATGAAGGGATTGCTAATCTACTTTTTAATCTCTTTCGCACATTGAAAAAAATTTCTCACTACAATGGTGCAACAAGTGGCTATCTCGAAGGCAAGTCCCCAAACTGGGAATATATGTGACACTGTCTTCTCTGTAATTCCAAAGGACTGGAGGAAAGTATGTTTCTAAGAAAATACAGGCTAGGCATGACTTGGCAATATGCACACTGCAGTTCAGAAAGCTGATGGTGTCCTGGGCTGCATCAAAAGCAGTGTGGGAAGCAGGGCAAGGGATGGGATTCTGCCCCTCTACTCTGCTCCTGCAAGACCCTCCCTGGAGTGCTGCATCCACCTCTGGGGACCCCAGCACATGAAAGGTGTGGACCTACTGGAGTTCAGAGGAGGGCTGCAAACATGATCAAAGGGAAGGAACACCTCTCCTATGAAAGCAGGCTGAGAGAATCTGGGTTGTTCAGTCTGGAGAAGAGAAGGCTCTGGAGAAGAGAAGGCTCTGGGGAGGCCTTACAGCATCTACCAGAACCTAAAGGGAGCCGACAAGAGAGCTGGGGACAGGCTTCCCACAAGGACATATAGTGACAGAACAAGGGGGAATGGCTTTAAACTGAAAGAGAGTAGGTTTAGAATAGATACTAAGAAGAAATTATTTACTTGTGAGGGTGGGGAGGTACTGGAACAGGGTGCCCAGAGAAGTTGTGCATGTCCCATCCCTGCAAGCATCTAAGACCAGGCTGGATGGGGTTTTGAGCAACCTGGTCTAATGGAAGGTATCCCTGCCCATGCAGGGGAGTTGGAACTAGGTGATCTTTAAGGCCCCTTCCAACCAAAACCATGCTGTGATTCTATGAGACATACAGAATTTATTTTTAATACTGGCTTGTTATAGATGAAGAAAACTTGCAAAATCTCTGTGGGATGGGAATGTAAGGTCCAAGTGCATAGGCACAGTAATACCATAGTATTCCTTGAAGAGCTGGAACATTATTTGAAAGGTGAAATAAACTGAGAAAACAAATAGTATCCTCTTCTTCTCCAGCTTGAGGGTCCTAAGTCCCAAAGTATAATATTCTTTAAATTCTTACTATTGAGGTTTTATCCATTAAAAATATATCTAACACTTAAAACACTTTCCTCTAGTTAGGATCAAATAACATTAGACAAGGGAGCTCTGAAGTTGGAGGGCTGAATTTTAATAACCAGAAAATCTGAGAAAAGCCACACCAATTTTACAGCAGAAAACTTAGAAGTCAGATTCAGTTAAAGAACAATGCAATAATTCATATTGAAGTAAGCATGAAATATGACATTCTCTTAGCAGATTTGGTACCATCTCCACTGTTTTATATTTTTTGCAAGATTGAGTAAAGTAAATATGCCTCATCTAAGACAGTTTAGAAAACACAGATGTATACTCCAGTCAGCTGCTCCGGAATAGAAGTTAACATTTCTGATCCCCTTTATCTTCTAAAATTAGGCCTCTTAAAATCCTAAGTGCAAGTGCCTTAATGCCTTCTGATATCTAACAAAAGTCAGTAAGAAATGAATTGCATTAGAGTTTGATCCAAAGCCAAGTCTAGTCATTTTGATCTTTCCATTAAATTTCAGCCTGCCTCAGTATAAGCCTTTAGAGAACATGTACAGTAAATGTTGATTCTCTTTGTGGTTACTGCATAATATTATGAAGTTCTTTGCAAATAATTTCCTTTTTCTGGATCTCAGTTCATGGCCACTTCCCATTAAAAACCAAAGCATTCTCAAACTAAGAATCCTGGTGCCAGGTAAGTTACATGTGTGCCTCTCAGTATAGGCAGCATTGCTGAGGGGCAGTGATTTCTGCCTGTGCTCACACACAAATCTTGCTGAAACATTTATTCAAAATAAGTGGCGAGTGTAAATTGTAATCATTTACCAGAAGACAGTACCAGGACTGGCCAGTTTACTGAGTTCTAGGGCAAGAAATTCAGAGGGGAGGAAGCACTGTCAAAACTTTACCATCTGGAAAGGATAAGGCTTACAGGAAGGGTGAATGACATTCAGAAAAAGAAATGCCTTCATTAACTGTTCCTATTTTTTTCAGTACCTGTCTATCATGTTAGATGAGCATAAAAATCTATAGCTCTATAGATCACAATTTACCATGACTTAATTTCAAGATTGCTCTTCCTAATGTCTGCTGACCCAGATGGAAGCTTCTGGAAAAATCTCTCAGCTTTCTTTTACAAGCCAGTAAAAGATGGCATTCATGACTGGGAAGCACAGCAGATGAAAGCCCGGGGAGGATTAGTTCAGAGCACCATGTTAAGAGTTCATAACTCACTTGCACCCATCCTGACTGGGAGGAGATGGGTCCCATTCAGAAGTACAAGGCCTCACTAGGACTGATGAGGAACCAGCAAAGAGACCACATCAGCCAATATTACTAACAAGAAAAGTGTATTTTTAACCCAGATTCACTACTTTTTCAATAATTACATTCTCTTGCTTTAAAAACAGAGGCACCCCAGAGATCTTTTTATGCAGTGCTTTTAAGGCCTTGCATTCCCCTAAGTACAAGTGCACTGGTTAAGTCTACTGCTAGAACTGTATAAACAGGAGGGCCAGCACAGACATTATCACTTCTTCATTGAAAAGAGACAATTCAGAATTGACACAAACCTTATTTTATCTCTTGTTGTCAAGTTTTATGCATCATCAGCTTGCAATCCAACTCTTATCCATGCTGATGGGAAATGACATACAAATAGCCTCATACTGCAGTTCCATCAGGGATGGAGCAACCCTGTATTTTCTGTGTACTGATGGCAGGCAACACATTCTTCTTATGGCAGTGGGCAACAAGGCTCCCTGGCTGGCATGGGTGTGACTACATAAGTGCAGACATTTTTCACATTCAGTGGGAATGGCTGGTGTGAGAAGCAGGTTCAAGGGGTTTTTTCCCAAGTATCAGACTTAAAACAACTTGAGCAAGTATCAGGGCTGCAAATCATATCAAACATAGAAACCAAAGGAATATGTGTCCCCAATCCATCAGTATGGTGGGGAAGGAGGAAGAGCAGAGGAGTTTTAATGCAATTAAGTACTCTGCACTAAAACTGTTGAAGTATTGGCTCTTCCTTCCTAAGGCACTGAGCTCACCAAGGATTAAGGTACCCATGTGAGTCTAGGACAACATGGATTAAACTCACGCTCAAGGGTAATCAAACCTTTCCCTGGTGATCAGTCTGCTACGAAAAGGCTTGTACTGATTCTGAATGGAGAACTGAGTTAGTTCTGGAGCAAATCAAATCTGAAGCAGTCTTTTAAAACGGAGGGAAAGTAAACAGGCACACACACATCTATCTGGGACAAAGGGGATTTCTTAGATGTCTTCATTTCCTGCCACAGAGACTGACTGCTTATTCAAGCCCACTGCTATTTATATCCTGTCTCTGTATCTTGGGAGAAAATGCATGAACTTCTTCAGAATGAAACCCAAGTTCCTCTGCACTGGGCCAGCTCAGCCCAGTCCCTTAGCAATGCCTCAAGTGATCATTTTGAACTCCACTCCTGCTCACTGGTGCCAACACATGCATCACTCCATTTGTGAGGGTGAGCATACTCCCAATGGCACTGTCACCAGTCCTTTTATGCTGCTTTGTTTCCATGGCTCCTTGGTGTATGCTCTTTGTCTGCTCTCCATCATCACTGTATAGTGCATAACAATTACTTTGGCTCCTCTTTTCAGTTTGAGCTCTTCCTTCCTTGTGTATGTGGGCGGGGGGCTATTTTTTTTTTTAATTAAAGGGCTTTGTTTATGATATCAGGTTTTGAATGAAGATTTTATAGCACATACCATAATTATAACAGTCCCAATAAACAGCACAAATTGGCATTTACAGCTATAACACAGTGTAATAGTTATATGCCACTGTAACAACTCCACTATCTCAGCCTAAATATGGATCCATGCAATTCAAGCAAATCAGATCTCAAAAGCTGCTACTGCTGAATTGCAACTCTCTTGGAGGAATCCTTGCTATTCTCTCTGTTCAGTATATATATGGAAAATACCATCCAGTAGGCCAAGCAGAAGAAACTTCAGCAAGTAAGAAAGGAGGGATGGGACATCACTCCCAAATATCAACATAATTTCACTACCCCTGTTTTGATGAGCATGCTGTGTGGCATTTGGGGTAAACATGCAGAAATACTAGCCATTTATTTTACCACTCCCCATTTCAGAATTGCAGATGCTTAGCCTGTTTGAGCACCTTCCACAGTGAGAAGATAGGCACTGAAGCTCTGAAGTCAAGCTGTTGATTCAAGTGGGCATTATACCATCCAATAACCACCTGTAAAAACAGGTTTGCTCAGGCCATATAGTTATTTGCTTGATGGTCTGTTCCTTGATGTTCCCACAGCACAAATACCACTCCATGTAGAGAAGTAGGTCTGCTCCTCTGCAATCTAGGGGTGTAAGGGAGAAGTGTGAAGAAAAGCAATCATTCCTCTTCATTAGGCAGGCTCTAAATATGAAAGGTTGTAAATGGAGGGAGAGTAGAAATAATTGAATACAAGAAGAAGGAGATGAAAAACTGAAGAAGTTCTAGGGTAAAAGAGCAAACAGGTGAGAAAAGCAAAAAGGCAGAATATGAGACCAAGTACAAATGATGCAGGAAGGCAGTGCAGATAAATAAAGCACAGAACAAGCAGGATTCCTGGAAGCTCAACCAACTTCAATGAAATTATGCAGGACCACATGCAACTGCACTAGGAAAAACACAAGAAAAATGATTCACCGAAGTCATCATAAAAGTAGTATCTTTGCAGATAACAGTAAAATAATAAAAATTAAAGATAGGTGACTGTGTGGTGCCCTACCCTCAAAGATTCAGAACTGTTGTATGCACAGCTTGAAGGTGGTTGGGTTTGTTCTTCAGAAATTCTAAGACTAATTAACATCCTGCTAATGCCAAGGAAAGCAATCTCCTCCTTCCATAAGTAACCAAAGTGGTTCCTGACACTGTATTATAGAACAAGCTCCTCCATTATTACAGTTTTAGAATGATTTACAAGCTTATGCAGAGCATTCAATTCAAACCAACATGGTAATCTGTTCCCTCTTTTTTTTGTTTCTTTTCTAAAGAATGGCCAGAGTTCATCTATTAGCACAAAGTGCTTCCCAGAACTACCATGAAGTAGGAAAGCACCTTTGGCTCTTATTTCCCCAACAGAGGATAATGCAATTCATCAAGACGAGTATTATCTCCCAAGAAGCCAACACTGGATGGAAAGGCCATTGTTTCAAATGATCCACAAAGTTCCAGAACAGCAGCCAAGGACCAGGAGACTTTCCAGGAACTAATAAGACTGTAAAGACAGATGCATGTGTATTTCTAAGGAAAAAAAAATGGAGAGAAAAAAAGCCAAATGAACAATGAAAAAAAAGGAAAAGGTAAGTCTGATGCTATTTTAGGGAGACAAGTCTCCAGGACCACTGTTAAACAATATGGAATGTTGCCATGGAGAGGCCCATGATTGGTAATCTAATATTCACCACACGGCAAAGGACTGAGTTGAGATTGATAACTTTTGAAGCACGCTCAGACTTCTAATTTTTACAGAAGAAGTAATACTAGACCATCAGAAGGCTAACAACATAGGTCTGGTTATATGCTGCATCAGAAATACCAGTGAAAATGAAGATATAATTTCTCTTAAACCATTCTGAACCTCACAGCAGAATGATTACACAGAGATAAGTGGCACCATCTGATCAAAGTTACCTGTTAGCACAAGAAACAATCCTGAGACTTATTAACACAAAACATCAAACACTGATAATGTCAGCATTCACAGCTGAACTAGTAAGGGCAAAGGACAAAAATAACTAAGCTTAATGAGTTCTCTGTGGCACCCACCCATTCCTGGTGGATTCTTCAACATCTTGTTCTTCTCTGCACACTGCACTCTATGCTCAGCCCAAGCTAGTTACACAAGAGCCCCGACATTATGGGAATCTCTTCTAACATAATCACAGTTGCCCTGTCTTTGGTGGAGACAGGCTGTGGGAGCACAAAGCCAGGCCAATGCCAGTGTGAAACCAAGGAACATGAAGCAGTAGCTCACTTTTCACTGGGACATAAACCTAGAAGGATTTTCATTAGCAAAGCTGTCATAAACATCAGTACCCTTAATTCTCCCGAGGCCTCAACATTCATATTCCCTCCTGCAGTGCTAATTCCTGCAAATTTACTTATGTATAAACACACTGTACACTAAAAAAGGGTTAAGTTTAACTTCTACAAATTAGCTATGTACATTCAAATGACAATAAACATCCTAATTCTCCAAAGAGACACCATCAAGACACTTGGTTAATGATGCCAGAGCCGGCTCTCTCCAACTGTCTGCTGGTGCCCTTATCCACAATTCTTTATGGTTGTATTATCATCATCATCATCTATGGGCTTAGTATTCCAGACATACCAGCGGCCCACAACTGAAGGGCTTCTTTGCATTACCAATTATAATTGCACTGAATGCACTACTGGTTCTGTGACATAAAAAGGAATTTAAAAAAAAAAGTCATCACGCCTATTTCAACTTGAGAGAGTTGAACCCAGGTGAAAAACTAAGTCAGTAACCCACAGAACCCACTAATTAATTACCATATAGATGTATGTATCCAATCTAATGGAGATCAAAATGAAAAAAAAAAGAAGGAAAGTATCCCATTATTCACCACCAGTTTCAATTACAGCTGGGAGAATAATTCCATTTAACACATTCCCTGTGGCCTGGCCCACACTCAAGACATGTTTTTTGGGAAGAAGCTTAGAAGCAAAACCTGGATTGAAAACTGGAGCAAGGCACCTCTTTTGAAGTCTTCCCTCAAAAATCAAAATAAAAAACCCACCATCACCACCAAAGAAATCCCCAAAATCTCAGTTCTCCCCTTTTTAAGATGACTTCTATTTTCTGTAGTAAAACATTGAGATGAACAACTTTATCCATCCACTCCTTCAATAAAATGGACTAAATCAGCATTAATTTGTTAACCTTTGTATTACTTCATGCACTCACATCATAGGATGTCAAGATAAATTCCACACTAAATCCATTTAGGAAAATAGAAAAGAACATTTCTTACCTGTTACTATTTCCTCATAACTGTGAACTCCCACTGCTGAAGATAACCTGTTAAGTTAGAGAGTCTTCTTTTTTCTTTTTGTTAAACCTCCCACTCTTAAACCATTTAATATTACCACATGGGAAAGAAAATGCAAGGAAAAACTTGTCTAATGTGCCAATGGCTACATGCCACTTCTATTAGTCAGCTTCTCTATCAGCCTGGGTGGATAGCTGAAGTAACAACAGGGGAAACAGCCTATTTTCTAACAAGAAAAGAAACACTAAGAATATGCCAGAAAAAACCCTTACATTTTAAAATACAAAGAGTGTAGGGTTCCAGCAGCATGCAAACAACCAGAAAATACTACAGTTGTAAGTATACTATATATAAAGTTACTTTTCACATTAAATCAATTTAGGTCAAAAAACATTATGTGTTGATTTCTCCAGCAAATTATAACTACATCCAATAGCTACAGATATGAACACCCACATAAAAAAGACAGCAAGCTATTGTTTTTGCAAGACACTGGCACAAGAAGATACATACATTAGGCATCATTACCACGTACTAAAGCTGGTGCACATTTGGGTTGCAGTTGCAGTATACTTTCTAAAAGAGTATTGCACAACTGATTTCCTTGTTAGTCGAAACAGTGAATGAATGGCAGCATTTACCTGCATCCTACTCTAAAAACTTTCATTCACGTGGTACACGTGATCTGTAATGCTCTTCAGGACTGTGCACGCTGTACTCTTGCTAGCTTACACTTTTTCACTTCATAAAAAAGGCACTGAATTTTGAATGTACTGAAAAGAAAGAAATAAGAAGGCTCACAGTTCCTAGAGTATTTTAAGAGCTCAGTGTTACTTTAGCAATACAACTTTCACAGCTTATTACAAATATGTTTACAAGTTTCCATTTAAAAATGAGTCATCCCATCCCACTGGAATAAGAAAACAGAACTTGTCAGATTCAGATTGTAGAGATTGCCCAAGTTTCATTTACCTCTACAGCACTGAATTAAACAAGCTTAAGACCAAGAAGAAATGAAAGCCCTTACAGTTATTTAGTAGCTTTTGTCATGTAAATTGTCATACCTAGTTCAAAGGAACTGTGATCTATTTTCTAGTTTTTTATTTATAATTTAGGAAAAAATTGACTCATTTTTATAGGTGAAATTGTATGCTGGCATTTTGAAAGTACTTCAACTGTTGTAACAGAAGTTATTGTTCTACATGTAGAGGATCTCCACCTCCCCACAGTGAAACCATTAAACCAGACACCAAACTTTAAATTACAGAAGAGCTACAATAAAGGTTTGGAAGAACAGCTGTAAAGTTTTAGGATTTAATATACATTTATGAGACAAGAAGATCTGAATAGAGAACACTAAGAGGAATCATTCAAGTGTGGGACTTCAGAGTTTGTTCATGCAGTCAGTGATGTTAAATACCCAACTGCATTTCTTTATTGCCTCTTCTCTCCTCAAAAAGTAAGCAAATTCTTTGCTTTTACAACATAGTAGGTCCATGTGAGTTTACCTGGCACGTTCTCAGTACACTCTTATATTAATCCTTTGCTAATTTGTCCCCCTCTAATATGTGATACCAAAAGGGGTGATGCCACAAACAATCAAGATAACTTCAATTGGGAGCTCGTCAGCAAGCTCCCAGAGCTAAAATTATAAACACGGATCTCAAATTTCTGCCACTGTGTGGAAAGTACAGCAACTGTTATGGATTCACAGGTCATTCACAGTCCTTCGTAGACGCCAGCAAGGCAAAGAAACATTATCAGCCACACAGGATTAATACTTAAAAGTATAATTTATACACCTGTAGGAATCAGGTATGATGGCAAAAGCCAGACAACGCCATAAAGAAAAATCACCACTTCTCCATCAGAAATTATCTGAGACTTTAATGAATACTGCAGGCAAAGAAATTCAGGTCACCATGACTCAGGTCATATTTAAAAAAAAAATCCCCTCCCAAGCTGTGACAAAGAGGCTATAAGTAGGCAAAAAATAAAAGTGAGGTTTTGTCAAATAATTGAAAGGTATGTATAAAATAAGAAAATAATAATAAAATCCATGTCTATTGCCCCTTTATCAAGCAGTTAGTACTGAAGATTATTAATGCTTAAGCCAAGTCCAACAAGTGAGATCAAAAGGGCAGGAAAAGGTAGCAAAATTTGTATGAACATATCTCAATAATGGTGGAAACAACTGAAGATCTATTAATGAGCCTGTTGAATGGAAAGCATGTTGATAAAGTACACCATGGGAAAAACCCAGGTGAGACCTACTGGAAAAAAAAGCAAAGAAATTACATGAGCTAGTAATTTACAGGTCATAACTTAACTAACTGCTTCCAAAATGAAGTATTTTACAATTTCACACCTCAAGACACAGAAGCTGTTTACAGAGGATGAGGTAACAAAAACAAGCAAAGAAAATTTGATAAATCCATTAAAATATAAAGCATATGGCAAAACATTCAGATGTCTATTTGATTTAGTTCTGAGCTACTGAGACTAGAAAGGAGTTAGGAACTAAGAGAGCATGTAAAAATGGACATTAGAAAAAAGATTGCAAGAGGCATATGAAGGCTCCTGAAACAGGAAATATAGGCAATATTTCAGGAAAAAAATGAACAAGGGGTATGAAACTGCAATTAGAATAATCAGTTTACTGAAAAGGTAAATCAATCCCATATATAATTTTTGCAAGTACTACCAAGAGACAAGAAGACTGAAGAGCAATTCACTCAAACCTGAAAATGCTCATACAACATATGACCTTCTTAATGTTATTGCCAAACTCAGCACATGCTTAGATTCACCTAAAGAAAAAAAAGGAATTAGAAGGCAAATCCCTACATTCTCTGCAGAATTCACTCATGAGGTTTAAGAAGCTCACTGTGAAGTCCTTCTGTAGGTAAGTTGTAAACAACTGGTACTTCTCACCAACTTCCTAAGGAAAACTTCTATCTTCTTAGAAGACAGTCAGGGGAGGTGCTCTTCAGGATAATGCATGATCATTTTGGATTGCTCTGAATCACTGCTTTCTTTCATTAAGCTTTACCAAGCACAAGTGTCACTGCCCAGTTTTTAGTTAATGCACACACAGAAAAATACAGTTTTTAGTTCCAATACAAGCTGACAGTTCAGAAAACCTTACAGAAATAAGATTTCAAGAGTGGTGGAAAAATAGTACATGCACAGAACTTCAGAAACTGTACTTGCCTCTTGGATCTGAGCAAGACTGCAGTTCATTTGCAAAGGTGCCAGTGCAGTCTCCTGGCAGTGGCATGATTTACCCCAAAGCAAGTCAGACAGTGCTGGTGTCTGCTTAACCTGCTCTGGAGTTATACACAGAGGTAGTTGCACTACTACTGGCTGAAGTACAGAATAGGTTAAGAAATGTGTTTTAATAGCAAAGAGGTACCAGGAAACAGGTCCATCTTGCAGTTTTCATTAAAGCTACGAATGGACTTAATTATCACAGAAACACAGAACTCATTAGACACCGCCTCATGTCAAAATTGTCCTCTGCAGTTGCAGATGATTTCTTTTTAGGCACACAAATTCCAAGACAAACAAATTCATTAGTCACTCTATTTCACCTTGCTAAAGTAACACCAGGACTACCACCCAAGGATAAATCCAGTACTCCATCATGACATAATACCTTTTTTATTACAATATCAAAAAAACTGAGTATGCAAGATTTTGAGATCTAATGATCCCTTCTTCAATCTCAGGAATGTGCCATCTAAAGACTGTATATTTAAACCATAAAGGAGTTTAAATGTAAAGAAAAGAGAAAAATGCATTTTCTTCATAAACATTCTGTGTGTCTCTTCCTACCAACCACGCCATCCTCTGTAAAACCCGAAGATTTCTTTCTGTAAAGCAAATATATATATAGTGTTGGTAGCCCGCCCCACCCTGTCCCAAGATCACTTTTTATTAATCTTCTGTATTAGTGTCAACAATCAGCTACAGATACATATTACTTTGAGAATTAAATACATAATCATTTAATTCAAACAAGCAGAAGGGCAAGAGGAAAAAGCATTATGTGGATGGCACATTTGGTTGTAGATTACCAAAACATTCAGCCTTTACAATTCAATTATTCTTTCTCTAGTAATCAACTTTCAAATAAAATTTCTCTTTGTTGCAATTACAGACCAAAATACACTAGTTTTCTTTTACTACAATCTTACCATAGTAGTTTAAGAAGTACTATTACAAAATGCTTTTAATTAGTGTACTCTTTACAAAGAGTCAGAGAGGCAATGTAATAGCAGAGTACAGTGTAAAGAGTGCTTCTAGGAACTAGGAGATTTTGTATAATCCTACTCGGTAAGCGATATAGCTACAGAACTCACAGCCACAACTGTTATGTCTACTCTCTCTCACTCAAGCAGCTGCAGCTTCAGTGCATTCAAACTGTGCCCGATGTCTCTGAAAGGAGAGTTCTGCCTGCATGAGCAGTCTGAACAGATTAACACTGGTTTGAATTGAAAACGCCCCTCCTTGATCTGAGCTAACTATGTAAACGTACACAGGAGAGGGGCGTTTTGAACTCTGCCGGGAAGGTGAGTGCTCGCCATGGCCACCCAAGGGAAACTCTCAACCTGAAGAGAGGTGGTCAGAGGTTAACAAAACTGGAACACAAAAAGAGGCAAACAAAAAAAAAGGACAAACAGCAACTGACAGAGCAAACACTTTAGAAAGAGCCTATTCCTTAAGCCTGCTTCAGATATTGCTCTGCTCTATAAAAGTGAATTTAGGACCTAAGGCTTGTAAGTTATAAGAGGCCCAGGTGGCCAAGTCCATCTTCAACGTCACTGAAGTGCTTTCACAAGATATAGCTTTTCCCCGTGTTCACTGGTGAAGATGGGAGCCTTTTTGTAGTGTTCCACCAACTCATCCATAGTATTAAAGCGTCGCTGCCCAATACAATAGACATTGTCCACGAGCTGCACCTTGAAATGTTTGTTCTTCCCCGACGCCTTTAGAGATACTGAGAAGTCACTGGGCTGTTGAGAAGAATTTAAAAAGAAAAAAAAAAATTACATAAAAGTGAACAAAATGAAGGCATAATTTTTGGTTTCAGGAACAAACTGTGTCATACAGTTGACAGTAATTTACATTAGTCTTTGTTCCACAGCTCGGTGCTTTAGCTACTTAAGAAACCCAATAGCCTATTATTCAATAAATAATTGCCATCGTTATTAATGTGCACAGTTAAGTCAGTTAAGTAAAAGCTCCCCAGATGCACAGTCTGAAGTTGCCAATTACATGACTAAATTGCAAATATTATCTTAGTTACTCAATCTAGAAGCACTAGAATGTTAAGGAGAAGGGAATTTTTTTTATCATGCATGTCTTCCCCACTACAGTGCCCTGGAGAAAACAGTGACTGAAATATTGCTTGGGAGAGATAAAAATTCCCCATATCGCTTTTTTTAGAGCTCTGACCACTAGAGGGCCGTTCTTGCTTTGCATTGCAAAAGACAAAAATACATGCACCTTTTATCTTCATTGCCACATCTATGGGGAATCATTTCTCCCATTGAGTACGCTTTCTTTGCAAAAAAAGATAAAGCTATAGAAGAAAAACACAGGACAATCCTCATCATCACACCACCACCCACAAAAGACAGAATTTATGCACTAATTAAGTTATACAGGAAGTAACAATTTCTAATGATAAATCTCTTCATCCTGGCAATCAGTTGCTTTAACAAGGAGAGAACTGTCATCCAAACAGCCAGAATGAGACCATTCCACTTTTTTCACCACATGCCACCACAGGAGGGTAGAAAGGACACAATGTCCCTTGCTTCCAGGTGACCTCTGTCTCCAGACACCTACTGCTGCTAGCTGGCCACAGAGATGGTGCAGAAGCCTGGGCAGTAAGGATTTAATGTGCTGCTACGACTCAAACACTGATGACCATTGAAGCAGGCAAGCTAGAAAAGGATGTGGCTGGAAAGGGGAGATATGCAGAGGTAAGGCAGCACCTTTCTTGGGACAATTTTCCTGTTCTGGTCCATGAAGACCACACAACACAAAACAGGGCAGGCATGGGAATGGGGTCAAGGAGCAGGCAAGTCCAGTAGAGGGGGATCAAGACCACCAAAAGACCCTCAAAGCTGCCCTCATTTCCATGAAGTCCAGAAGACTACACATGCCAATTCATTTACATGACAAGCAAGAAACCTAATCCCAGGGAGGGGAAAACTTACTTATAAGAAGGTAGCCCCACAATGCCTTGGATGTGTCCCCCAGGCCCCGGATACCGTGTTGGCTGGATTGATTCTGGATCCAGGACTGCGGAGCTCCTTTTCTCTGCAATATGATCTCCCTTTCACTTTCTCTTTCTTCCCTCTTTTCTTTTATTATTCCTCTCACTATTAGAGTGGGGGTAAAACATGAATTTCTATGCCAAGTGTGTAGTTTGCTTAATAAAGCTCCATGAGCTTCTGGACCCTTCTGGTTTTTGCTGTTCTTTGATGAATCTTGGGTGTTCCCTTCCATGTAGGAGTGGGATTTGACAGATGGGAGCATGGGTTTGCCCTGTGAGAGCTGTATGGAGGTAGGTGTCACCAGCCAGCAGGAAAATGAATAATAAAAAGCATACACTGGACTTTGTAACAAGCACTTAATGGAGTTAAGTAATGCCTGGTGCTACTCTGGAGGTCCTGCTGCAGGGTCTCAGCCCACTGAAGACATGGTTTCAAGCGCAAACTGCTGAAGGCATGTGCCAGGCTTTTGACACAACCTTACTGTGTCCCTTGGTCCTCTCCCTACCACACTGCTTTGGCTGGGCCAGCACTGCAAACCTGAGCTTGTCCAGGCCACACAAAACCCACCAGCTAGTTCACAGCCCTGCCTTAGGAACAACCCTGAGCACTGCAAAGGACCAAGGGGAGGGATCAGGAGCCCTCACATGTTACCACTGTCACCAGACTTCAGTTCATGAAACCACACCCTCAGAGTCCTCTACACTGCATTTGTGAGGGGTCAAATACACACTGAATGCATACCCAAATAAGCTGGAGGACAGCATTTTCTCAGACATGCTGTCTTTATTCCTGCAATAAAGTGTGTCCCTACCCACACATCCCTCATGTCCTGCCTATTCCAAAATCTCATCTCTTGCATCTCCCTCTCACCTGTTTTAGCACTAATGCTTTCTCTGCCTTCCCTCTGACTCCATGCACCCTACCCACAGCAAACAAAGCTCCTGCCATGCCTGTTGATCTGGCTCTCATCCAACTCCTCAGACTCACAGCTTGGCTTTGGGCAGCAGCTCTTCCCCTTTTGTACTGCTAAAGGCAGCAGCAACCTGCCCACACCCCTGGCCTAACTCTCTTCTACCTCAAGCCACTACATTCCAGATCAACAGGCATCACTTCTTTAAAAATTATTTTATGTAACACCCACAGGATAATTACTTGCTCCATCTACAATCCAGTGTCACCGGGCCTTGACCGGGTCAGTACAGGCTCCAACAGGAAGGCTTCCTCTGGCATTGAGCAGCCACTGGCTCAAAATACATGGAACACTCTCTGTGACTGCCAAGAGGGGACTGGGAAGGGTGTGGGAAAGTGATGGAAAGAAACGTGCATAAGAACGTATCTTTGGGATTTCCAATGCTCCACCCAGGATACATTTTGTGCCTTGTCATCCATCTATCCCTAACTCCAAGGGAAAACTGCTATTTGAAGCCAGCCGTCTCTGATACTAAGCCCCTGCCTCCAGAGCATCACAAAGAAGGCCACACAGAACTCACACTGTGACTGGCTTATTTTCAGCACCTACCCCACTGGGTTAAAGCTAACACGGCTGTACAAACACTGTGCTGTGGTTAAGGCCCTGAATGCAGTGTGGACTAACCCTCCAGCAGCCATAGCCACACAGGCCTGGGGCCTGGTTCCAGGGGAATCTCCGTAGTTCCAAACTGCAGCCATGAAACAGTAACAAAGCACAGGCCCGCACAAACGAAGCTCTGCAGAAGCTTTGGGACCCTGGGCTCACGGAGGAGAAATTTAGGGCATGGGCTCTGGGCAGTGTGCTGATTGCTGTGCCCTGAACACAGGCAGGTCTATAGGGTCTCACCAAGGACAGACTGAGGCAGCAAGTATAGATTAGCTGGTTAGGATTCAAAAAACAGTATCAAATCTTGCTAAGTTCTGCTGCTTCCATGGGTGATGTATACACCAAATAAAAGCTACTAACCAGAAGGCCCTCAATTAAAACAGAAGAACTTACAAATGGGAAGTTCATAATCTGAACTAAATGTTTTTCTGTTTGTTTTAGGAACAGGAAACAATCCTATGGCAAAAGTTTAAGTGAAATAGTCACTTTGCTCTCAAAAAAAGTTTTAATGTTTTCTGACAAAGCACAGCTGTTTTTGGCATGTCAAAATTATGAGCTTTCAAAGCTCCTTGTATTTGTTGAGAATCATTATTTCTAGACCATTAAGGATGTGCTAATGACACGCAGAGAGATGCTGGACCTCTGACCTACTGTCCTATGACCCAGGCACTGGCCAGACTTCTTTGTGAAGTGATTGCCTCAATACATAAATACTCTTTCTGCCATTTTAATTATAACCTTAGTGAATGAACACTCCTCATGAACTATTGTCTATTCTCCACAGCCCTGGAGCCTGCTAGTTAGATTGATACATAAATAGAAGACGTTATCATATTTTCTGCAGAATATATTACAAAGTTTATTCTTTTCATTATCTGATTTAATTAAACGAAAATGTAAAAAGCGGAAAGGCTGATCTAACTCTTTTGAGAGTCATCATCCGGTGCAAAGAGATGGAAGAACTCAAACAGCTGTTGCAAAAATCTGAAACCCTTTATTGGTCTCAGAGTAACTTCTATAGGATTCAAGAATGAACAGCAAAAGAAAATGGACTTGTTTTTGTTTTTATTTCGGTTCCTTCCTGCCCTACCAAAAATGCAAATTCACTAAAAATACTATTAAAAAAAATCTAAATAAACTATTGCTCTTAACACTACCATTTTAAAGTCTGCTGGTTCGATGCAGTTTGAATTGGTTCCCTGCTGTCCTCCTTGGATTTGTTCCAAGTCTGTTTATTTTATTTACTGTTTAAGATATTTTGTTCTAACTGCTGGCCAATTTTTCTCTCTTCTCCCTCTTAAATTAATTGCTACATTTGGATGTTTACACACTAACTTTTCCAGGAATAAAATACTCACATACACCAAATAAAGGCACATCAGAAGTAAGCTTTAATCCCTTAAGTCTATTGAAGAGTTGATAATTCTGCAACGGAGTTACAGAGCATAGCTTTGTGGCAGGGAACCTATGAGCATTTCTGCACCATCATAATTGGAAAAACCTAGACTTGAAAAACCTAACCTTAAGTGAAGTCAATTCCTAAACCAGAAAATTAAAGATTAACCCTAATGTACCTACAGTCCAGGTGTAGTACTACTTTGAATTGTTTTCAATTCCTTTATTTTAACACCTGCTTATATCTAGAGATGACCATAAGTTAGCTGGTGCCTACAACACATGGGGGAAAAAAAAGGTAGGAAGATGTTTCTTTAATTTTATTTCTTTGGTTAGGAACTGAACTTTCTTAAGAAAAAAAATCCCCAAAACAATTGAAAACTATCACAAAAACAAGTGATAAAGCAATATAAGGAAAAACAAGTGAAATGGGAAAAATCTCTTACAATCTCAATTTGAGAATGAAATGATAATTATATCATTTATTAATGGCATGGTTGTGAAAAAGAGCTCCCTCTGAGAGCCTTTTACTGATCATGTAACTTATTTCAAATTTTCCCTTTCAATCCAATTCCATTTGCCAATGCCCCTTCTCAAAGAAAGATACTCTCAGGCACTCATTCTTCAAACTATTCCTGACCCTCTGAGCTCCCCTCAGTGAGCCTGTCCTGGGGCTCCCCAACTCCTTCCACTTCCATACCCAAATTTTCCCTCACTTCTCGTCTTACTCAATCACCCAGCCAAAAACCTCCAAGTTCTAAGATCAGACTGGAAAGAGCCATGTGGGGGAGTTAATTCCTTTTTTACCCCTTCTATTTCATTTGGATATAACCAAATACCATTCTCCTCCCTATGTAATGTTCATGTTCCAAAATCAATATTGCACAGGTCAGAAATATGAATGGGTTCCATCAATCTTCAAGTATAGCTTTAATAAGATTTCTGTTCTTCCATTTAAAATAAACCACTAGGATATTTCCTTATGCTTGTTTTCAAAGAAAAACTTTCTCCTCATGTCTGCTGTACTCATCAATCACCGCATGTCACAGAATATGACCAATGTTCAGTTTTTAAACAGCTGACACATTTCACTGCTTCTATCCAGCAGCTGCAGGATTAAAATCCCAGGAAAACATGGGACACTGAATGCTACAGAAATGGCACATCAAAAAACATACAAATTCTCAACCTCCACTTTCTCCCTCTATTGTCATTGTTTCTAGACAACAGAAAAGCTAAATATGATCTCAAAAAACTGACAAATCCAGTCACTATCCAGTCAATATCATTTTAATACAGCTACAATCATCAGTATCATCTTTAAACTATATTCTGCAGCTCTGTTTAGGATGGGTTACTGTAATTTGAATGCTGCGATGCTACCAGCAGAAGGTAGATATTACTTCCTAATGAATAACTGCCCCTGAAATCATCCAAAAATTTGCATAACTCGGACTCTCACAGTCTGAGAAAAATAACACCTCTGCTTCATGAGAACACCTTATAGGACTATGAAGCACTGGTGTTTGCCTGATCACCAGTTTCACACCTACCTGCAGGAGTGCAAGGGGCCCACAAGTTCTGATAGAAGCTCCCTTTGAACTTTAAGGGTGTCTGCAGCAAAGGCTCTGCTCAGAAGCTAGAGGTGACACACTCCTGCTTCCTGTTAGCTACAGCACTAGTGAGCACATTTGTTTCCTGGTGTGAATCTGAACAAAACAACTCTCTCCCACCCAAATTTGCTTCTCTAAACCTGAGATCTTCAAAGCACAACAATCACTCACCCAACCAAGACCACCAATATTAGTCAAGACCTGTTCGTCTTGGGCTAGGAACTACACAAAGAGAGCAAAAATCTGACCACTGAAGAGCCTGCAACCCAAAAAGTAGCTCTACAGAGACTGCATGGGTTAAATCTGCATTTTTTTGTTCAGGAGTGCTGCTTAAATGAGACAAGTGTCAGGTTTCATTAACATAGCAGCCTGCAACAGAAAGAACAAATCAAGCAGTATTTGTAACTAGGCATGTGCCCAGTTCTTTTAGATCTCCAAAACTAAGGTGACATTATCTAGAGTTGGCAAAAATGTTATCAGTAGGTAACTGTGCCTGTTACATAAACTATGGGCTTAAATGGTTCAAACAAGTTGATGGTTCTAATAATAGTATTTCGTAATTAATGAAGATAATCAGGCTCCTAGCTACCTTACAGAGTTCATGTCAGGTTACTCTCCACTATGGCAGCATCCCGTAGATCTAAGTGTTTCTGAGCAAAATATTTTTGGCTAAAGGACTCTAGCTGTGAGAAAACACCTGGTAAGTTAAACCTAGAGAAATTTTGTAAAATTTTGCAACTACTAACACCTGAAATGAAAAAATATGACAGTCTCATCAAGTGAATACAGAATAATACAAACCTTCATCTATCCAAGGAGAGCTTTTCATAGCTCAGTAACAAGAACCAAACTGAAATCTAAGTAAAACTTTTATACAGATAAATTTTTGTAACTATGGTGATGGAAGGCTACAGAAAACTCTGCAACAGGTCAAAAATCAGGCACAGAATTAGCAGTATGACTCACAGTTTTATCTATGGGCCTTTCTAGAAAGGAATAACCCCTGCTTCCACAGCTTTAATGGGTGAGTTAACACCACAAGGTAATGGGAAGTGCTGGTCCGCTGCTCAGATGAGCAAACCAGAGAGATGACAACTTGGCTCTGCTCAGTCTGTTCTCTAATCAAGATCTTCTGCTGAGATTGTGCAGACACTCCTGGTGACTTTCAGCCACAGCATGAACAACCTCTGTAGTCATACATGAAATACAGCAACTATCAGAAATTTATGAGTTATTGCTCAACTCTTTGTTCCATACATAACAAGTTTGAAATAGATCTTTTATAATCCTTTTCTCAATGCTATCATGCATGCCCATTCACTTATTGTATCACCTGTGGCACTCCAGGGAAAAAACTAGCAATCTCCAGTGGCTTATAATTCACATACTAAAACACACCATATGATGGAACGATACATAAGGATTATGGCAGATGAAAGTTTGAGGTGCAGTAAATTATTTCTTCAAACCTAATAAAAACTAGAACTCTCATGTAGTACTAATACAAAGGAGGTACTTAAATGCATAACTACAGTTTTCTCATTGCTAAAAAAAAAGTCTCAAGTACAGGGTTTGCAATACCAGATAAAGAGTACAAAAAGAAGGAAAAAAGGTAAGTTCCTCAATTCAGCGCTTTTTTTTTTCCCTGCAGGTGTGCAAAAAACTTGCTGTGATATGAACTGAATAAATTTTCTGTTACCTCACTAAGTGTTAGATGCTGGAAATAGTTTGAAGACCATATTCAGAATGAATCTTTTTGTACTCCAAAGCAATGATTTCTCCAGCAACAATGCAGGCCGAAAAATTTGAAACTACTTTGAATACAAGGATTTAGTGTTATGATGTCACATTAAATTAAAAGGTTACTGTGTTCTGCCAAGGCAATTAGTTTACTCCAGAGATAGAGGCAGACTCTTAAAAACAAGCCATAGCAAAGTGGTCACTGTGACATGTCATGCACTGAGAAATGGGTGAGTATTTTTGTATTTTACGTAACATATTAAGTTTTGAACTCTCATCCTGGCACGTTCCCAAGAGATGAAAGGAAATTGATAGCTATAGTCTCAGGATAAATCACAATGTAGCCTCTAGATCTGAAAGTGAGCTTCTACCTGCAGGACAGACATGTCAAGAATCCACCACATCCAGAATGACTCTGTCAGAAAGCATGTTGATAGAAAAATAATGTCAAAAAAAAAAAAGTAACTACTGTTATTTAATGATTACCATAATCCTCCAAGGGCTTTCTACATTTCAGAAGACAGTGTGTCCCACATCAGTCTTTTCTTCTGTTGACTAAACAAACTTGATTCCTCTCAGCCTCTGTAAATCAGTCATGATTTCTAAATTCCTATTTTTCTTCCTGTCTTTCTCTGGTTTATTTTTATTTAATCTCTATTTTTTTTCCTGTTCTCCTGTGGTTTATTTGCATTTGCCTTTGTTTAGTGATTACAATTAAGCAGAAATAGGAATTCAATGACAAAGAGCTTCAAAGAAAGGGTAGTTTGATAGCTATCATATTTCTCGCAGAGCAAATTCATCAAGGACAGGTGCCTGAAATTTAATCAGGCAATACTGTCTTCAGATAAAAATATCTGGGACTGTTACAAAATTGTGCTTCGTCAATATTGTCAATGTTACATATGATGTAAGATTTAAATCTCTCACCTTTTCAAAATCACAGTCAAGGGATAATTAAATTTTAGTGCTTTAACTATGAATTCTCTGGACTCAGCATACCTGAAAGTCTTTTCAGCTGAATTTTAAATCTGAAGTTTCAGAATTACATGAACCATAATCAGCATTACTCGGATCCCTCTGATGTCATCAAGGCTCAATTTACAAGGCATATGAGCTGCTGACTTGACCCTCTCTGTTGCATATTATAATCTTAAAAACTAGATACAATAATAACTTTACCTTATTACAACCTAAATGATCTAAGTAGATCAAAAATACATTAAAATGGGACTCTAACTAATAAAAAAACTATGTAATTATTCAATTAAAAGCAGAACAGAACTGACCAATGCAAAGATTCTACTTGAAATTAGCTTTAAGATCAAATCAATGACCAAGTAGTCAATCAGCTAGAATTATTTTATCTTGTAGTGCTTTAAATTTGAAGATTGCATGAGAAACACATGAAAAGCCAAATGGAAACCTGAAATATTTACCTGCTTGTCCATTAATTAAAAAACGCCCGGATAATACAGACCACAGCTGTTAAATTTCAGTGTAAATGTCACTGCATTTCACTAACAGATCAATTTGCACAAGCAGGGAGGGGATTGGTTGGTAATGCTGAAGGCCTGCTCGCTTCTTTAAGGGTGAAAAGACAGCGAATCTGTTAAGTGCTGTGCTTGCTAAGCCATGCAGGGGGGTTACAAACCTGTGGGCCGAGCACCACTTACCGAAGATTCACTGTCTCTAACAAGGAAATCTCCTTCCACTCCCCTTTCGTTCAGGGCACATTCCGCTTGGTGCCGGGTAACGTTCCCATAATACCACTCTCTTCCAGCAAACCGTCCGGTAGAAGATGGTCCCGTGTAGCTTATCTGAGGCAGATGGGAAGTGTTCATGGTAGGACCATCACTAATGATTACTACATAGTTTTTAGGAACAAGACCGATTTGACCTCTGGAATTTTTACATTTCCACCATTCTGGGTCATTTTCTGGCTTTTCGATGACTTCCATCGTTTCCCCTTTTTCAAAATTGAGCTCTTCTTCTGTGACCGAGCTGAATGGGTACAGTGTCTGAACAATGTGGAGTACTTTGGTGCCCTGGCCGTTACTCATGGAAGCGCCTTTCCTTAGGCTGAGAAAGCTGGGTGAATCTGCAGTTGCCTCCTCAACCTCCTCTACCACATAGTTCGAAGGGAACCAGCCGATCTGTCCATTGTAGCTACCTCTCCACCAGCCGTCGCTGCACTTCTCCATGACAATCACTCGGGACCCTTTCACGAGGGACAGCTCATCCTCCCTCTCAGCGACATAGGCAAATTTCACGTAGGCAGGAATGTTAAGATCGTAAATCCGGTCGGCGCTGCTGCCGTTGGAAGGGTATTCTGCGTCTGTGCTGGGAGTGGGGGAGGCGTCTCTCGCACTCGTCTTTCTCTTGGTTTTACCCAAGCCTGTTAAAGACAGAAATGTAAAGTGGTCACTCGGAATGCTTGTCCCCAGACTGCAAACGCTGGATTTGGTGACATGCTGTACCCTCACTTCAACTACACTGCTAAATGGAGATCTCTCCTGTAACACTACATAGTCAGGAAATAGCAACAACTTTAAGAGATTCTTGTTAACATCCAGCTGATGCACCATTAGGTAAGGAGCAATTTGTGTTATGATGACTTCTATTCTCCTCTCAGAAGTATTAGAGTTTAAACACACTTAAACACAGTGACTTCTTCACTAGGAGAACAGCTAATCACTGAAACATTTCTGAGCTTGCTGTTATGTATCTTTAAATTCCAGCCAAATCACCATGCCTTTTAATTTTAGAGATGATTTCAATTTGGCTCAAACAAAAAGTGAAAGAAAATCTACAAAAATTAATGAGCAAATAAAAGCAATAGTTACTCTGCAGATTGTTTTGCTCTCCTTGCTCTGGCAGTACCCAGGCAGGTACAGTCCTTTCAACTGCAATCCCCTTTCTGAAATCCACAATTCTTTCACCTACATTTCATCACATACTGTAAGAGCAGAAACCTGATGATGAAGGAGAGCATTTGCATATGTTTCCCTATAATCTGTAAATTCTGATGTCCTGTCGTGGCTTTAATTATAGTGTGAAATACAACGTACAGAAGAAACAACAACATTGAACACATCACTTTTTTTTTTCCTAATTAGAGGAACCATACTAATGTCTGTTTACATATAGAAAAACTGCATAACACACTTTTCAAACTTTTGCAGCAACTGCTGCTTAAGCTTATATATAAACAAAATAATGAAGTGAACAAGTAGCCCTCTCTTGTGACATTAAAAGTTCTGAAAACAAAAGATGACGTCTCAGTATAGCACAACCAAGCAATAACCAAAATGTCATGCAAGAGACAGAAAGCAAAACCATCACAGAAATAGGAGCATTTGTACTTTTCTCCATACTCGTAGAGCCTGGCAAGCAGGTCAGAGACAAAAGAGCATAAATACTGATTATGGAATACCTAATGGAAGGAAAATAAATAAAAGTACTTTATTTTGTTTCTTCAAATTATCTCAAATAAGGAGATGTATGCTATTTTGTTTCTAACAATTCAGGCCTATTCCACTGCCAAAATGCGTGTTCTAACATATTTAATGTAAGTATGTGTACTTGTATATACAATGGGGATCTTCAGCAAAGCTGTCTTGTCAGCACAAAACTTCACGCTTATTTCACAGAGTTATCTGTACAGCACAGACTAACAGTGCACACATAACCATACAGAGATCAATGTCTAGAAGGTTTAAATACATTAATTAATACATAGTCTTATGGTCCCAGAATATGGCAGAAAACTCTGATGATCCTAAAGTGTTTCCTGACCTTCCCCAGCTGCTCCTTGTTTCCTGCTGGAGCCTGCTACATCCTAATGTAATCCTAACTACACTATTTCAGCCGAGAGCCAGTGGCTGTACTTTCAGGCAAAATGAGGGAGGGCAGCTTATTGTACTAGAGGAGACAATCACAGGAAAAGAGTGTCCAAGCAAGCACTAATCAGAAGCTGGTCAGGCTCTGGTCTCTGCCAAGACTGGAAATTTTCATCAGTTTAGAGATCATTTTTACCCAAAAAGACAAGGATGTCTCAGAACTAATGAGCATTAAATTACAGTGATATAAACAAACACAGCTTAAGGGTCATTCTGTTAAGAAAGGGGGGAAATTACTTGTTATAACTTCATGGAAAACAAGCAACTGTATTTCAATAGATTCACTCTACATAAAGCCCTCCACTTAGATTGAACCTTCCAGATTAAAACTTTAGGCTTTTATCTGCTCACTAATGAAGATATGCAGTACACTTCTTGGAATTACAGCAGACAAACTAATAAAAAAAGCAGTAGATGATGAAATAGCTGGTCTAACTAGTTGAAACAGAGTACAGTGATAACTGTGAGAAATGGGGATGTAGTGTGAGAAGAAAATGCCATAAACTGTAGTATCCAGAGAAAAAAACAGTTAACAGGTAAAACCCCAAAATTTCTCAAAAAACCCCACTGAAATCTGATAAAGGTATCTAAATATTTAGGAAAATGTTATCATTCAAGCACTTTCTTTCATGCAGAGTTCATAAATTCTCTCTTTTTTTCAAAAGCTCCAATGGTGCATCTGACATTTCAAATGTTGCTTCCTATCCTCCCCATTAAACACAAATCATTACAAATTCAGGAAAATTTAAGAAAAAAAAGAAACACAACAAAGTTTTTATCAGTAAAGACAACTGGAGTTCATCAATTTAATCTTAATATTTCATGTGAACAAACTTTTTAAGGCTGACAGTGTGGTAATGATTAACCTTTTGCAACAGCAGCAATGTGCACCAAAGACTTTCCAGTTGGTTTGACCAAAGGAACAAACTACACAGAGACCCATCTGCAGTCAGACACAGCGAAGGGCACGCACATTATCTAACAATCATTTTTTATGTGCGGTTGCAACATTTGTAACTGCATCCATGACTGAAGAGGAAACAAGTTGTTCCACGAGCAGAATGCAGGAAATCTGTTCCTGTTTTTCTCCTTATACCTCCTGCTGAGCTATTCCTCCTCTGCCTCCCCCATCTCCTGCAGCATTCACAGTAAGTCCCCCTACCGTATGACTGCTTTCACATTCTCAGGTCCTTCTCATATCATTAGCTCCCCAATGCCATCTCCAAAATGCCTTCAAAGCATACTCCATCTCCCCTGGTGCTGCCATCCTCCCTACCTTTGTTGGGCTGGCCAGCCAAGCACAGTGCTTGGTACCCCACTGCCTTTCAGCCCTGCCTGGACTGAGCAAAGAGAGATAGGGTTGCTCTGGCTTCTCCTCCAGTGAGGGACACTAGCAATGACTCTCCCAGGCACAGACTTGGAGAAAACTTACTTAGTTTATCTCTGCCAGTCTGTCAAGTTTGACTAAAATTGGCTGAGTTATCAAGGATGGACATATGGCCGGACTATGACAGCTGACTGTGACAGCATGACTAGTGCAAGCTTCATTTCCTTAGGAAACAAGTCTAAAAATACAGTTTAGTAGGATGGCTTGTCACAGCTAAGCAAGAATAAAGTTAGAACAATTATAAACTTTGTATATACAATCTATAACAAAAAACACAAGTCCATTAAAAAAAGTACAATCTGCACGAGTCATCTCTAGAAGAGTAAACACTACCATTACTCACTACTAACAGAAATGTTCACTTATTACTGTTTGTAAGGAGATCGCTATTCTTATGTCTGAACGGAATGAAACCCATATAAAGGATTTAATGGAAAACAAAACATTCAAGCACTTCAGGAGTCACATGTAGAAAAGTTTAATATACTTGCAATCACAGTGATAGTTTTGGCATTTTTTTATTGTGTTTTTTTCTAATAAAAACCTATCTTCTAATAAAATACAACTGTGCTTTTCCTATTCTGACTCATTGGTTACAGTTCACCTGAAGCCATAATCCTTTGTAAAACAGTTGTTGTAAGGAGTAATCTAAAGCAAGAGATTAGCTTTCAAGTGAGAGGAAAAGTGTGGAAGGAAAAGAAGTATTGCAAAGCAGCAGAACGCCTGTTTGGTTACTGCAATTTGTAGGAAGTAACATTATTCACAATCTACAAGTAACTCACAGTAAATTAGTTCATTTTCACTCTTATAAATACATTGCCAAGTGATGTGAGTAGGTATAATTTTTAGGAAATATTACTGAGACAAAGAAAGAGAATCAACTGGTTAACATCATTTCCAGAGAAAGCACCCACTGCAAATCCTCCCCTCTGCAGTGAAAGAAATCCTCTGGCCCCACGGTTGGTCCTAGGGAAACTCAGAAATGTGCCTGTCACATCACTTTGTGCTGCCTTCCTCTCCTAGCTCAGCTGCAGCTTTAAATAATAGCTTGTTTTTTGAGCAGCAGGCTGAAGACCAGTTTCCTATGAATTTGCTTCCTGTCACTTAAGTTTCCATTGTGCAAACACCCCTTCACTACCAGCTTGTCCCTGAGATAGCCTTTCCATTGCACCTATAAGGTCCTCAAGCTTGCACCTCCAATTCCTTCACCCCACAGCACTTCCAGCTTTCCCACCTCATCCTCCTTAGACTTCCGTAGGAAATGTCTTGAGCTCCCCCAAACCCCAAAGTGGTGGATTCCTTCTGGTCAGTCTCTTTTGGCCCGCTGCTGAGACAGTGCCAGTTCCCCTACCCCTACATGTGTCTCCTGCCATGCTGGCCACACTCCTGGACCAAAGCTTGGCTGCCTGTCAGACAGCACAGATGCCTCAACTGCCCAGCCTTCTCCTGCTAAAATTAAAGGGATTTCTGTCTCTCTTCTGCCTTCAGAAATGGCACTGAAACAAAGCTGCAGAGCTACAACCTCTACAAAAATTGGTTCCTAGCATAAACAAGTTTAACTATATTTAAAAGTTTATCTTAAAACATACTTTATCAAACACATAACACATACATAACACTTGCATAGAAAGGGATTTTTTTGCCACTAGTAAAAGTAGGTATTCCATTTGCTAATTATGGTTTAATACTCCACACTACCTTTACTAGAAAAAGCCTATTTACAAAACAGACAACCTCCTAATTTTAGGATGTTTTATTTGACAAGTCTTTCCATGTTCCTGAAAGCTGCTATGCTTGTCTGCAACTGATGAGTGACCATATTTTGTATTTTAACTGCATTTGATCATCTCCAGAGATGAAAAAACATCTCTGCAGCCTTATTTGTACAGTTATTATGTCCTGCTTAAGATTAACTTTAACCAAACGTTAAAGGTATATGCAGTCAAATTCTCTAGCATCCCCTTCCTAAGACTTCTCCCTACATTTGTAAAATCTCATGTGTAGCTTAATGTTAGGCTAAACACAGTTGCATTTCTTTTTTAAAGGAATTTTAAGTTGTTTTGATAACTGACTTTTTCTAAAGTTGATTTGATATTACTGTCTTTTGATTTGATATTAGTGTCTTTTCCATTCTTCCATCTTCTGTATACAAAAAATGTTATTCATTACCAAACGACAGTTTCTGAGAAACTATTGGCAAGCAAAATTAATGTCATCTGAATTCTCCCAATCTACCTTTCCTAAAACTTTCTCTGATTTTAATACATGAATTTAATACATAAATGATGAGCAAAAATATTTTTTGCAGCTTACCTGCACATCAAATCAAAATCATAGGACAAAAAGAACCCAAAAACCCTTTCAGAAAAATGTTCTAATACAAGAAAACTATTGCTTTGAGAAACCATTAAGTGCAACGCTAAATTTCCAAAACAGAATTCCTCAACTCAGAACTCAATGAAAAAGATCATACCACTAACTGTAATAGATACAACTCCTTAAGAATCCTCCAATAACTTCTTATTCACATATCAAGAACAATTAAGGAAGGACACTCTCCTCCAAAAGTGACCTTTAAATTACAGAATATGCTGCAAAACCAACAAAAGTGTCTCAATACAACTGAGTTTTGAAAACTACTTTCTCTTTAAGGGACTAGAGTTCTACTAAGTGGTGTTCTTCAAATATCCTGTATAATGTTGGAGAAGACAGCTTTAAGTCTAAATATGCAGCTGGAAATATAAAAATGAATGCTGCTGAGTAAAGCTGTTACTTCTCTCCACAGCAATTAGAAAGCCAACTATTTGTACATTTCCATCAATTTCTGTATTTACATATCTTAACAGATTTTTTTTAATATAACAAGTTGGAACTAATTTTTCTATCATGCATTCAATGCTTTATGTTTGAAATTGATTTTCTATCAGTTATTATATATTACTACAAAGCTGTAAGTTGGCAAAAAAGGTAACTTAACCAAGATAAGAGTCAAAGAGATATCTTGAATTAATAGTGCATCAAATACCAAGAGATATTCTCTTTCATAATCTATTTACAAATACAACAAGCTTTTTCTCAATTAAAAAACTAAATTATGCTGTATCACCTAGGTAAAACACAGAAAATGATACTAGAGCTGAAAAGGACAGATATACACCCACAACTCTCACACAGGCTGTCAAAGCATGGCTTTAAAACTTAACATGAATATTTGAAAGTTTATTAATGGGAAAAAAAGAATTTAAAACAAGATCTTTCATTGGAAATAGGAATTATCCAGTAACTCAATTTTTTAAAATATTACTGACCATTATCCTCTGAATTAAAAAAAAAAAACAAGAATAACAACAAAAATACAAGCAACAAAAACCCCCCAAAACAACAAAGCTATTACTTGTAAAATTTTTCATACAAATTTTAATGCATTTTAATTTAGGTACCCTCCCTCTGGAATAGAATGCTTTTAATAGTACCACTTGCTTTATAGTTATAAAAAAAAATCCAAAGAACCCCATAAAATTATAGAAGCCACACAAAGAACATGAGTACAGTACATTTTTAATGGAAATATTTTTATTTTAACCAGTTTTTTATAGTAATGGGTTTTGTTCTTTAAAAGTAACCCCATTAGAATTCAAACTGAAACAAAGCACTCCAGAGTGCTGAAAAATTTAACCTTATTATCATATTTTAAAATAACTGCCATAAAAGAGCTGAAAGATTCAAGATAACAAGTTTGAGGCTATAAACTTGAGGAAGTCAAATTAACTAGGAGAACTCCCAATATAAATACCTAGAGCAAAAAAAAATTTATTTTAAATAATTTCTGCTAATTTCAGAGAGTTATATCAAAAGTTAAGAAATAAATTTCAGCTGAAATTGATACGTTTTAGTTCCCCCAAACATTAAATCACATTTTACAGAACACCTCTCCTTGTTTTAAAAATCTTCAAAGATGAGGCAACTAGAAATTTTCATTCAATTTACTAATCAAGTGTTTCTGTAAGATGTAGCAGAAACAAGCAAAGTCTCAAAATTAATTTTTATTCAAAAGTAATATTTAACATTTTAGCCAATTTTTAAGATACTTAACATTTTTCTTGTTTATTCTAACAAAATTGCAATTACATCTGACTTCACATAGATGTAGTTAAAAACAATGATCCTTTCTTGTTTAAGAAATAAGTTATTAATGTCTGAATACTGTGACAATGAATTATATTGCATATTAATGCATGCAGTTAATAAGTGTGCAAAGTGTACAATGTCTGTTTTAAAAGAAACCAAAAATTGTATTAAGAAAGAAGTAATTAACTTTTCAGGAAAATTCTTCAGAAAAAACCCCACCATAATGCAATGTAAATTAAGTAATTCATTCACTCAGTACAGAGATAAACACAACTTCTTGACAGCTGGAATAGTCAAAACAGACATTCATTTAGTTTTGTTATTTATTATCACTTTTATAATTTCAAATTACTTGTCTTTGTTTCTTTATTACTAAGGAATTCAGCAGACTAAAGTTTCTTCTGTTACACAGAAAGAAAAACCAAACATTTCTGCACATTTTTAGACTGCAACCTCCTACTCCTTCTTCTCCCCCTCCACCTACACGTCCAATTTCCAAGAAAATGTTCAAAGGCCAAGATCCATATGGGGTAGTCAGTGTTTTAGAAGCAACATATCCATCACAGCACTCTTTAAAGGACACTGCCATAAATTCCAGAAATCTTCAACTGCATTTCTGATACAGAAATGAAGCTTTACAGCTCAATTAATGACTTTTTGTATCTTCTCTAAGAAGCTCAATATGAAAAAAAAGCCACAGTAGAACAAATCAGAAAATGGAAACTCTTCTCTAAATGTCAAAGTGAAACCCTGACATTTCGACAACCAGGCTGCTTTATCACTGCTTTTCAAACACAGGAAAAAGTAGTGTCAAAGTTTTCCATGCATCAAACACTATTCAGTCTGGGGACTTCTGTAAAAAAATCAACTCAACAACTGTATTAAAAACAACCACTGCATTAATTCTTGTAATTTACACTGTGCTACACACGCCTATATGGTATTAGGAAAGGTACACTCAAATTCCAGTATCAGATACTGAGTTTTCTGTACCCAGAGCATTTTAGAGCAAAAGGTTAAAACTATAAAGATGTAACACAGGAGTGCATGTAGACAGAGACACACATGCGATCTGGAGGCTTCCATAAACTGACACATGTATGTTCTCACCCCAGTGGCAAGACAAAGTAGAAGACTTGCTAGGCAAATTTAAATGGTCTTGGGATTTTAAAACCCTCTATATAAAAGGAAAACAGCTGTCTTAGTCTCAAATAGAAGGTATAAAAAATGAATGAGGTTTCTCTAGGCCCACCATTCCAAATTCTCTCTACATATTTAAATTGAAGCTTGCTGGCTTTAAATATGCAGTCTCTGCTTTCAAATAAAAATATTTTCACTTAATTTGTAGTCTCATAAATGATGCTATCTTGATTTTGTAGGATGTCCTGATGAGAGAATATAATCAGAACTACCTTGAATCTAAGGCAGTCCCATAATTCTAAGAACATATTTATAAAGTGTGGAGAGAAGGCACAGCAGCCCTGTAGGATTTCCCATTGCTTTCTGTTCCCTTGATGCAGAGAGGGAAAGCTACATACTGTTTTGCCTCCCCTTCACAAAGACTAACAGAGGATATTGACAAAGAATCACTAATATGCATGAGATGCTCTGAACTGTCTACCTCAATATATACTCCTGTCCCTCAGAAAGTGTATCATAGCTTATGTTCCCTCTCCCCTTCTAGCACTAGCTAAGAAGATGATTTATACTTAGCTATCTCACATTTATATGAAGTTAAAGAGGTGCACAGGGCAACCCAGGATACAAATTGGACTTCCTAACACAAACCCACTAAATTAAAAAGAAATTAGAAAAAAAATACAGCAAGTGCAAAGTAGACTATGCTGAATGCAAGATGACTACCCTCCAATTTAAAAACTTCCAAATAACCAAGATGGAATAATTCTATTTTAGACACGTGTGACTACAGCTTTAACTTAGTCTTTTCACTTCTTGTATGCTCAAATTTGCTCTTAATTCTGTACCCGAGAAGAAAAGATGTAATAGATGTTACAGACAGGGATTGAAGCTTGGATCACCAAGCCTAAACCTGAACAGAGAAACTACAAAGCAACAATTATACAGTTCCTCAACTCAAAGAAATGCATTAGAGGACAGTGATCCAAACACTGACTAAAGGGCAGTATGTCAGCATCAAAAAGCTCAAGACAGTCCCTCCTGAGAGTGCAACAGTCATCCACTCTTTGAGCTTACTGTGTTTTATTCCAGTTGACCCATATCAATACCAATGATGTAAAACCTTAGTAATTCTACCAATAAGGCCATAATGCCCATGTTATACTATACTAGTGTTTTTGAACATAAGTAAGGGTTACAAGAAAATACAAGGTGTTTACTACATTTTTTCTTTAGAAACCTCAAAAATTCTTAGAAGCCTGTCAAAGATACTGCAGTTTGCTTGTAAGCTCCTTTTAGGAAAGGATAAGCAAATTAAATGCCATCTTTTTTGTACTAACTTCCTCTCTGAATTTCAATGCATGTAGCTCCATTAATCAAGGGCTCTCGGGTTATTTGCAATTACATACACAAAACCAGGCCTCTCCATCTCTGAAGGGGAAGTAACAGGATGAAATGGCTGACTTAACAAAACAGCCCATCTCCTCTGAGGTTTAGTCCTCACAGCCAAAACACAAAACCCCGTAACTCACACACAAACCAAAACAATCTCTTTTGTAGATTTAAACTCAACAACTATAGAATAACAATAAAGTAACAAATTCATCTCTAGTCCTGGAGAACATGTTCCTGAATGAATAATTAAAAAAATATCTTACAGGTTGATTAGTAAACTGGTAGACCCCATATACAAGAAGAATGACATTTTTACTGCCTCAGAATACATCTTCCCTTTATTTTTTATTTCACTTCCCAATTTCTTTAATTCACAAAATCATAAAGACTGCAAACAGGAGTGATGGCAATGATTACATACAATTTAGACAGTCTACAGCCTAAGTCCTAAATCAATTTCTAGTGCAAAATACAGCTACAAATAGTCATCTATTAGAAAGAGCACCCCTAAATGTCCACCTGACCAAGCTTGCCAGACATTAAGAGCAGTGTCCGTCCAAATGCACTTGCTAAGACCACAAAAATGACTTGTCAGTAAACAATCATGTTCTCCACTGAAGCAACTCTCAAAAAACATATGTTTGTATGTTTCCCCTTGAAACAACAGAGGTGGGCATTTGCTCCAGCAGGGCAGCTTTGTGCTTTATGTCTGCATACATTGAAGGCATGTCAATTCCTGCTTTATGGACAGACTCCACAAAGCAAAACACTTTTGAGACTCAGAAGATGGAAAGAAACCTTCCCTTACACATTCTAAGGCAAAGCCCAGTTTCATTCTTAGTGTGAATGCTAATTTACAAACTCTGTTTGCATGGTATGAGAATGTGTCACGGTAGCTACATATTGTTCAGGTCTTCCAAACACCTGAGAAACAGAAAGCAATGGAACCGACGTGAAAACACACAGAGATAAAGAAACAAATTAATACTCCTAAATACCCTGGAATATTAAACCTCAAGATAGCCCAAAGCCACAAAAAAACCCCAAACAAACAAAAAAAAAAAAACCAAAAACACCCAAAAACCGAGATCCATCCGGTAATACTGAAAGAATTACTTAGGGTTTCATATTGAAGGAAATAGTCACATCTGAAGGAAAAGAACTCCCCGATGATTCTAAGATGGGAGAAAGCGCGGCCACTGTCACCTCTATTGAAAAATCTCTTGTCCTTTGAGTCACTGGAATTCCTTGGAAAATGGTGTCCCCAAGAGTACATACACAGGCTATTGATTTTTGCCAGTTACCTTAGCTTAGTCTTCAGAACCCTGACCCAGCTCCACACACCAAACAAGGTACACAATACCTCCAATACCTCAGCCATTGTCACTGGTTCTTCGCCCTGTTACCACTGTTATAGATAAGTCAAAAATTCATAAGGAATCAAAATTGTATAAACAGAATAAGTTATTAATGTGAAATATAGAATGTGAAATATAGCAAGTTGTAATTTGTATTTATGTTCAAATATGTTATGTTCAAAGTACACCTTGGCAAGTTTCCTGACATCTTGCTCAAGGAAGGTACAAATTAACATAAGAAGTGAAGGCAAACCCAGAAGAAATGACCTCAGACCCATCAACCTACTATGAGTTCATCCTACCCAGCTAGGAAATCTTTTCCATCTGAAAGGAGTAAGAGATAGGATCTGTTACTCCCTGGACACTGCTGATGAGTGGACCTATTGCTTAAGACACTTCATTTTAATCATATAAGGATTTCTGGAAAAATCATCATCTGCACAAGTCCTTTACCAGAAACGCTAAGATGGGTTACTGGAAAACATCAACCAAAGCACAAAGAGAATCCTTGGACACATCAACATCTAAATGGACCCCTGATCACTGGACCAGAGGACCATCAGAAGTGAAAAGGACAAAAGATTTCCTAGCCAGAAGCAAGAAAAACAGTATTAAAACTGGACTCAAAAACCTCGAAGGTGTGCGCTTACCTCTCTGAACTGCTGGTGTTCAGAGCTGTGTATGTGTCACCCAGAGTCAAGAACCTAGGCTTGGCCCTGCTTTCCTTTATAGTGGCTTATTAAGATTGTCAATTTGATTAAAAATAAATTCTGTTTGTTTTTATATTAATAATTTGGCTCACACAAATTATTAATTCGATTTAATTGACATTTCATTTATAACACCACCTTCATGTGCTAGGACGTGAAGCCAAAGGGGAGGACAGTATCAGAGCACACAAATACATGTACCCCCACAAATATCTATTTATGGAAAAAGCCCAACCCAGGCAGATAGGTGCAATGCAGTGACCCACACAATGGGGCCCCAGTTCTGCTGCCTCAGCCAACTACAGTTCTCCCAGGAGCCTGAGGGAAAGGAAGACAGAAGGGAACACAATGTAATGAATCCAGTGCAAGACAGTACTTGGAAAAAAACATACTCTACTTTGTCTGGCTCAGAAGAAGAGACATAATTAGCAGAGTGCCTAAAGTATTTTATTCTATGTAAAAATGAAACATCAAAAGAGTTGAGGGTTCAGACACAAACTTTTAATGCTAAGAAAGTAAAAGACTGACTCCACAGCTGGAACAGGGCATAGGAAGAGCTACCGGCAATGGAGTGACTCTTACAGTGAGATGTGAAACTACCTTGGGAGCTAATTTTTGTGCTTGCTCTAAGGCCAGACATTACAGGTTGAAATATAACTGGCTCAGAGAAGGGCAAACCCAAGGGTCCTCCAAGGTGACAATTGAGGGAAATAATACCAAAAACATCAATATACCCCGCCACACCAAATTAAGGTGATCCTTTTATCTTTTCACACATAATTATGAATAAAATAAAGTCTCATTCTTTGATCTGTAAATGCCAATGTACCTCCAAGCACTCTGCATGGGAAAGGGGGCAAAAAGTATACCTATTAGATAAAACTTCTAACACAATACAGAGAACAAATTTATTCATTCAATATAGACTAAAAATAGGAGGATTTCTTTAAGCCTTCAGCCTTGCAACATTTTACTGCAGCCATCACAGTAGAAAAATCTGCTGAAAGGTAGCACACATCATAGTTTCCATTATACATTTGTTTTAAACTCTTGGAGCAGCACATCCTTTAAATGATCTACCTCAATAAATAACCTACCCCAATAGAGCTAAAACTTCAATACATGCAATTGTAAATAGAAAAAAGCAAACTTCTGAACCATTACAAGTTAGCACTGCAAGAAGCTTCAGATTCTGCACTCACTGCTGCTTTTGGCTTTTCACTTTGGAGCAGAAAAAGGGCCTAGTGCATACATCCAACAGAGAAACTCTTATCAAGCAAGAAAAGAAGAATTATTCTGTATCTTGAGTTCTCCAGAATATTCGCCAAAATTCTTTGCTTTCAGCTCTTTAAAAGGAATGAAGTTTGTGTTTAATTTTCACTGGGTTTTTTTGTTGTGGTTTTGTTTGTTTGTTTGTTTTGCATTAGTCTGCTCTGCAACCTCAGATTTTTTCCTTCTCAAGCAGATGTTTCTCCAGAAATTACAACACAGTATTTTTTAGAAAGTCTAATTTTAGTTCCATGAAGCAGAGACTTGGATTCCTTTAATATTACTTTCAGTGGACACATTTGATATGCATATTAAAATTACTTAAATATTTGCAGGTGTACAAAAGGTCCAAACCCATAAACTTGTGAGTTTTGTTTTGCGTTCTAGATAAATATTTTAACATGTTATAGTAATGCTAATTCAAAATTAATATATTTTTTGCCATTATGTATCTCCTTGATAGTGAGAAAGCAGACCCTACCCTGCCATCAGTATGTTCTTAGGTCATTTTCCACATGCAAAATTACTGCTATTGAGTATGTCTCCATATCTTCAAAGATCATCAACAAAGTTAAATTGCTGCTTTAAGTCTAGGTTTTAATGGTGATCATGAGGCAGATATATTTCCAGAAAGCAGCAAAACATTTGAATTACTTATTATATAAATCATCTGCTACCACTCCAATGGTATCAGCATTGCCAGCACCTAACTCCACATGCTCTAGATGGGAATGGAAGTAATCTCTTCCCTTTGTCTGAAATCATTGTGAACACCTCTCATTTCTCCTTTCTCAGCAATCTATGTAACCACAATGATTACTGTGAATATGGAAGAAATGCAATTGTTCCAGCTTTTTTTTTCCCTCTGAAACTAAAGACACCACACCTAAAAGGAGTTCCCATCATTTCTCTCACTACCACAAAACCATGTTCCTCAATTTCATCCCTGGTGAAGAGCCACCACTGTGGCCACACCATCTCACTAACATGCTTATTTTGAGCAATGCAACTACAAAGCAGGATGAAGCACAGCAGAGAAAGTGCTTTTGTTGAACAAATTCAACCATGAAATGAGCTATTCTAGGATTCTAGGAAACTGAGCAAGAATTTGTGCTGTATATAAACACTTCCACTACTTCCTCTCCCTAAATTTGAACTTAAATTCCTGTATGCCAACTTCTTTAAAATGCAAGTACAGATAACTTACCCTCATCCAATCCTCTAAGAAACACAACAGACATGCCACTACTGTCATGCCCACATTTTCTGACAAGCTAGAAAGCTTCAAAGCAACAATAAGCGACACAGAAAAAATACTTTTATTTTTGCTGAATTCCTATGAGGGGATTGATTTTATTCTAATTTCACCTTGATATGTTTGGCTAAACAAAAACTTCATATAATTCCTTCTTAGGAATTTTTACATGTGATAAATAATTTGACAAGTAGCTCTATATTGTAGGAAGTTACTTATTTTTTAAAATTAACTTTATTAAATGTTGGTTTTTGAATGGAAAGACTAGCATTTCTTATAGGTCTGTGACAAGGAAGGCCAAAAACATCGTGAGCTTGAAGCTCTAAAGAGATTAAAATAACTTCTGTTTGTCTTGTTAGGTAGACCTGTTTTTATTAACATGAGCTGTATAAGGCTTAAGAGGCTGTATTATACAACAGTGACACCATATTTATACAGTGATACCAAATTTATTTCCACCATTCTTTCATTCTGTACCAAATTTTACACCCTTATGGTGTCCAGAGAAGACTAGAATTGGAAATAACTAAGAACTAACAGAAATATTTTCAAATTGTTACTTGGTTGTATTATGAATTTAATGTGTTTTCTGTGATCTTGCAGCTCATGAGGCTCAGGCAGGTCACTGATAAACAAACAAATTAATCAAGCAACGACTATGGAAGACTCGATTTAGCGCTCTGACTGGACCAAAAATACTGTGCATACTTCTTATGATTACTTATTAATACTTAAAAAGTAGTGTGGAAGAACTGGAAAATATTCAGCTAAAACTCACAATATTAGAGTCACGTAAGTAACTTTTACCAGTGAAATTTCAATACTTAAAACAAGATTTAGAAGCAATCTGATTAATGTCAAAATACCAGCTTATACAATTAAATCTACCACATGTACCACATCAGAACTACCAAGATCAGATCACTAAGATATTTTAAAAAGAAAAAAATCCTGAAACCTAAAGCAAACAAGCAAAATATAAAATAAAGGCCAATAACACACACACACCAGAACTTAAAGGTAGATAATTTAATTGGAGAATGAGATATCATACTTGTGCTATACAGAACTATGATGGTAATAGTTTAAATCCAAGTTGAAATATTTCTATGTAAAAAGGAAGTACATCAAGTCTCTTAACAGTAAAGAGGAACAGTTTTCCATTGCTAAAGAAAACATTGCATTAAAGAATGACCAATTCCTCTTTTCTGCTTCTTACTAGGCAGTGACCCTGCAAAGGAAAAAAGAGCTAACTTCCTGGTCAATTTCCAAACGAGCACCGAGAAAGTGGCACTAAGCACCTCTAAAATGGGAAAACACAAAGTTATAAATTTGAAAAAATCCCAGCATTTTCGTAAAAATAACTGGGGAGAGGGGGGAGATACAAAACTGTTAATTTCTGGAAGTGCCAGTGTATATGGCATTCAGGGACTGCTGCACAGATCTACAGATTGACCCACATAGACACACACCCCAGGGGCTGACAAACACAGGAAATACTCCTGGACACTCCTAATATTTCTGAAATAATGTGCTAGGAACACTGATGCAAGCAAGGACTGGCTTCTCGATATTACACCTCACTTGGTAATTCTTACTTTCTGCCACACTGAGTCAATTAAAACTAAGACGTTACTGATAAATTTTGCAGACCTCCAGAATCTTAACAAAGGAGACATTTAAAAAGTCTCTCATGCAATGTGAAACATTATCAAAGTTACTGTTACTCGCCATTACCACCAAAACTCATTCATTTCTATTGTTCTTACAGATTTGCAAACACCTCTCCTGTATTCTTGCTGTCCAATCTCTCTTTCCATACACCTTTTATTAAACCTTTTTCTTTTGCAGGGCATCTGTTCAAAAACCCACACCAAGAACAGAGTAGAAATGTCCTCAAGGTTTCTCATACAGCTGTTCACTAAAGGGAACAAGACCAGAAACCTGTAAGAAAAGCCTATATGCAGTGCTGGTTGTGAAGCAAAAACAGTAACATTCAGAACATCATGGATTCCCATGAAAATGGCACCCTGCTGCTGGATCACACACTTCAGCCACGCTGCTGCCTGGGGAGTTGTGCTGCTGCCAGGAAAATGACTTGCAAAGGGATGGAAAAAATGTAGAAGTTTTATTTGGAGTACACAAACAACTGACTTCTCAATTATTTTGGCTTCCTTTAGATAAGGTTTCTGTTTGGCATGACAGAGACAAGCCAGCAGGCATAGATCATCTTTGCTGCAGAAGGGGAAACCCGTGGAGTTACACTCAGAGGCAGCTCTGGGGGTGGTGCTGGCAAACACCCACTCCAACCAAATGGATATGGGAATTCCTTTCCACCCCTCAACACATGGGAAGAATTATATTACAGAAAATTACAGTTTAAAAGATGCATGCTGGAGGTCTCTTGCTTAGTAACACTTATACAAAATGTATAAAAATTACCCTCCTCACAAAAGAAATACTGTAAAAGGAAACTATTTTAAACTTCATTATAATGAATGAAGATGAAATTTTAATCACAGGCATGGAAGCTGGCTTTTGCCTTAAGAATAGTAATAATTAGCAGATTTCATTCAATATGAGCAAACAGAAGAGAGCAATTTGAAATGGCCAAATTACCACTAACTTTTTACTTGCACTATCACTCAGTTAAGACAAAAAAGGGGAATGAGAAGATGAATCATTTGAAATACTCAATAGGTGGCCTATTCACTATATTTCCATAATTAAAACTAGGCCATTGTAGCTGAGTATTCATTAGACTTCACTCAAGAAAGAGATTTAAGAAGACACAAGTAGTATATATCAAACAGAAAAATGACAAAACTAGACATCCATCAATAAAAGAATTACAAGACTCAAAGTTTCTCCAAGAAATTTAAGGAAAGTTAAAAGTTACAGAAAATTCCCTAATGTCCGGACTAAAAGAAGATTCAGTAGAAGAGAGTAAGCCCTTAAAAAGGCAAAGTGGACAGTGTAGGAAAGACTATTGCTTTGTAAAAAAACATAGGATGATTCAAAAGTATCTCTTCAAAAATTTCTGGGGGTCATTTGAGATTTTCGGTGAGCTGTTTTTCAGTCCACAAGGAACTGATTTAATGAACATATGCTAAACAAGTGTTAATCAGCATTTTAATAAGCACCCAACACATTTAGGAGAGCTGTCTCTGAATACATTTTATTTGATATTCTTTTCAAAAAATACTGAAATAAAAAGGAAATTCAAGAGGAGTTAGGACACTGCTAAAAATGGGTTGATATTTTAAAACATCAAGCTGCCTATTCTAGGTACCCACATGTCCGTTAACCTTCCACCAACCCCGAGCCAAAAAATGGTAAAGCTAATAGGACTCTATTAATAAAATATTCAAGGGTGAGATATAATTAATGACAGTCAACAGTTCTGGGAAAATTAGTTTTTAGTATCAAACAGGAATGACTTCATTCTCTGATGAGATTATAAGTTTTCCCAATAAAGGCAACTTTGCAAAGGTAGTACACTTTCGTGGTGTACTTTGGTTTTTGTGTACAAGACACCAACATACCTGGTGGAATAAAGTTTCATTAGAACATAGACTGCCAAAGATGAACAACTATTTAGATGATGCATCTTCAACAGCAAACGAGGGGAACTACTTATTAAATAGTTATAGCTCCTATGGGCCTGCCACATTTTGAACTATGGCTGGCACTTCTCATAATTTTTGAATATAAAAATATAAATCAAGCACCGGTAATTACTTTGGATAAGCACAAGAGTGGCAGATAGCTACAGGTAATCACATAGACAACACATGAGATCATTTGCATGACAAAAAAGCTTTCAGATGAATTTATTTTTTAACACAAGGAAATGTAATCTATTAAGGAAGAGGCAGGGAAAAGTGCATCTCTATGGGAACTACCATTTGCTTGATCGACACAAGTATGAAAGGCGGATCCAGGTACGTCACTGGAAGCAGCTATGAGTCTGCTGTTTCTCTCCTGAGACTTCACAAGATTCATAATTAATTATTAGCAGACTACTAAGTGACACTTTGTTGGTTTTTTTTTTAAGTTCAGTACCTGATATTTTGGTAATAGCTGCAAGATCAAGGTTGGAAACAGATTTGGTTTAAGGACTAATACTCATGACCATCATTCCCAACTGTGCTGGTTTAAGAGGTATTTTAATGAGAATTTTCTTGTGATCCTTGGAGGGGCAGGCATGATGATACATTAGACACACTTGTATAGAGAGAACTTAAGAACTTGCTTCACTGGGTGAAGCAAAACTTTCAAAAGCTGTTTCACTGGATGAAGCATCAGTCTTGCAATTTGCAAGCCTTTGTTTAAAAAGAAGGAGTGCATTTTTGATGGCCTCTCAGAACAATGGATCCTCTAAGGAAGGACACATGCTCTGCTTGTTCTGAATGGGAAATTACTGTACAGCAAGACAAGAAAGGCTTAAAGACTATATTTTAGTTGAGGACTCTGATTCAAGAGAAGTAAAAAAAAATGTTCAGATATGTGGTGCACAGCACACACGTTTCATTATGGTAAGGAGTTCACAGCACCTAAACTATTAAAAAAGAATACTCTTAAGCACCAGCTCTTTTGGGTGGATGTTGAGAACATTCTGAATCAATTTGTGAGTTAGGTATGCCTTAGGCAGTTCCTCACTGTCATAGGATGTACGAGCTTAAAAGAGCATGAGAGGTGCTTTACACTCTGGATGCTCACCAGGTAAGTATGGTCACAGCACACGAAAAGCCAGGCTCCATCATAAGGCACTTTAAGCCTCAGCTGAACAAACACAGAGAAAATCATTAGAAAGGGAACAGGGAATGAGTAAATTACCATAACAGCGCTTCAGAACTTAAAAATCCATGCAGGTGTGTGAAAAGGGCTGAGGCTTGGAAGATGTGACACGAGGGATGGCTCAGCCATGAAAACATCAAGCTTTTTTCTCACACCTTTTCATCCTTCACCTCCAGAGTGAAGGGAAGCACCCTGCATGATGCAGCTTAAAGTTAAGACTGAAAAGATAAACACACAAATATGCCAGGACACACTCCTATTCCTTCACTTAAATAAATTTGTGTTGGACATAAATAAAAATGTGTTTACATTAAGCAAATATTGCCCACATTTTACACAAACACTTGAAATATTACTACAACAGAACTGCAATCCTTCCCTAAGGTACCTTTCAGACAAAATACATGCATTAAATTTGTTTTAAACAACATAAATCTATATAAAAGGAGCTTAAAGTCACAACTGGGACTTTGATTTTAACCATACAAATCATTGAAAAGGCATAATCACATTTCCTGGCACTGTAATCAGTATATTTGAAGAGTATCTGTAGAAAGGACTATGGTACTAAATATTACCATGGCAAATTTTATGATAACCTTGTTTGCCTGCTACCCATCCTGTAGTCCTCAATTTCCATGTACTTTATGACAATTTAGCAGTGGAAGACATGGTAATGAAAGAGTGACTAAGAAATCAAACCTGTTAGAAACAGCATGGGCACAGGATAATCCTACATAAACTATAGATGTGTTATTTTTAAGTGAACCTTTTAGCTTTCTAATAAGCCCAATCCCAAATCCTAAATTTTCTGTTGAAGAGTCATTTTGTACAGTAGTCTGCAATAGAAGAAGTTTTCCCTAAGACTTCATAAAACACAGGCAAAAAACAAAAACAGAAGGAAAACCCCCCAAAATATTTCTAATGTGCCTGTTTCTGTTTTATGCATAACATCCTAAAATACCACTAGTAGGTCTTCCTGACATAAAACAACAACTTAGCACTATGTTTATAAACTTTTCTAGCCATATGCAAAGCCCTTTTTAATCAATCCTTAAAAATCAAAGAGAAAAAAAAATCACTTGACTTTCAAACATTTCCTTAAAATACACATAAAATTTTTCAAAGCTAGATTATTTTATATGCATGATAGACTGTTGCGAAGATTTAATGTGCAAGTATAAAACAGAATACATACTCAAGGACCTGGAAGTTGATGGAACACCTCAGACCACAGAAACTTAACCCCTAGCTCTGTACATAGCCACACTGTAAAATCCCATTCATAAAGCAATTTAGCTTTGGCTATGATACCTATGCTGAACAATCCAGTTTACATCCTTCATCTTTCAAGTGAGAGGAGTTGGCATGAAAGGAGAGGATTCAGCAGTTGATATGTGTATGAAAATAACAGTTCTTCAGCCACTGAAAACACACAACATCTGACAAACTGGAACAAAAGTAACACCTTTTTCTGCTGGATGTGATGCAAGAAAACTTGTTACAGATTTTTATATATGATTCTCCACCCATACTCTCTGTCTCTCCCTCCCTCAATCATCCACTCAACCATGTCTCAAACCACCTCAAACTGAGCATAAAGACAATCCAAACACGCATGTTAAAAAAAAAAAAATCTACATTACATTCCCAATCTGAAACTCATCAAGTCTACTAAATTTACTCCAAAATACAGAAGGACTTACCCAATGTGTCTTTTAGATTTTTAACCAGAGAACCTTTCTTCAAGCTGTTTTTTCGCTCCACATAATTTGATGGCACATATCCCGTTTTGTTGGCCGCGTTTCTTACCCTCCACCATGTCTTAGAATCATCTAATAGCCAAAGACGCTCATTTTTCTTGATGTCAAGTTCTTGGTCCTGCTGTGCAGTGTAATCCCACTTTGCAATAACAATAACTTCTTCTGTCATCTTTCATGGAGTCCTTCTGCAACAAAATATTAAAACATTATCCTCAGTAAATTATGTCATATAATTCCTACTCAGTTTTTTTCTTTGAATTCTTCTAAAATAAGCAAGAAAAAGGCTAGGGGAAAATGAGAATGCCATACAGGGAAAACCCTCTTTTAAAAATAAGGGAAGTCATATCAACCTTTCTTGCTTTTTTGCCACTAAAATATGGCAACACCTTGATAGTAAATGCTGGTGATAATGTATTACACACACTTCCTCAGAATATAAGTAAAATATTATCTGGATATATATTAACAAAAGCTAATTTATAAAATCCATTTAGTTTTTGCATATAGCATTACAGTATCTCATATGTGGCATTCCAAGTTCTGATCCAAGAAAAAAAATAAAATAGCAGTATTTCAAAAATATATTTTCCTTCTGCACTAGTTTCACATCCTCACACTAATATTACATAGTTAAGTCTTCTGCATTTAAACAAAGTTATCTATTTTGTTTTAGTAGAAAGTTAAGAAATAAATCAAAAAGTAATGCAGCCCAGCAGGGAAATCTGCCATCAATAAGAGGGTAACTTGTCTGTAGCAAGTCTTTGTTCACCGTTTTGTGCAGGCAGCACAAAACTGCCTTTAAGAGTCTTCACTCCTCCTTTGTTCCCAGGAAGATCCCAGCTCAGCACAGTCCTGCACCAGGCATTAGTCAGGGGGTGCAAAAGAACACCCACCGGATTTCATCTCTTCCCTACCTGAAATATATCCAGAGTTCCATTAAGTCTGAATGAGCTGTGTTTTTCTCTCTCACCTGTAAGAACAATGATCTTTTTCACAGCTACTTGTCAGCTGCACCAAGACAGCTGCATGCCTCCACGTTTTCCTACTCATCCCAGCAATTACCAGGAACAATGTGAAGGAGCACAATAGTGTGCAAGGATAGGTCCAATGACATTCAAATATAATGCCAACCAAAGCACGTTGATTTTACCTTCTAAATTCTGAGAAGTCACCTTAAGTATTCTAATTGCTGCCATGAGGGTTGGGGGAGAGGGAAGTGGAGGAGGACAGAGAGAGTAGGAGGCAAGAACATATTTGAAAATCAATGTAGCAAATTTTGGTTTTTTTAATAAAATATATAGATTTCATCTAAACGACAGATCAGTAGAAAGAGGTGCAAAAGTACTTCAATCTATTAATGCCCAATGATCTTTGTAACATTTAACTTTGTTGCCTAGATCTTGGAAGTCCACAACCCTATCTTCTCTGATACCGAATAGTTTATACGACAGAAAGGTAATTAAAAAACCCAACCTCATTCAGAAATTGTCTTCAGCATGTAAGTTACATCACCTACATTCCAAAAGGGTTCCTTCTGGAGTCTGTAAATACACACACACACACACACTTCCCCCTTTAGCTACAGTACAAACTGTGAAAACTGCATGCCAGACAATTCAGCTTATCTGCTCTAGGAAAAGCGCTTTCCTCATTTAATCTATAATCATAAAACATAATAGTGGACTCTATTATAAATTAATAGCCTCCTCTTATCTTGAATTTTGTTTCCAGGAGAACATCATATAGGCCTGAGCCATGGTTGTAAACCATTTGACAGCAAAGCTCTGGCAAGCACCAGCAGTATCACCCCTCATGGCCAAGGAAGGACATGATTTTTGAAAATCTGAAGCTGAGCTAACAGGTTTAAGCTTTCATTTTCCACTCAAAAACCAGAAAGAACATACAACAATTAGAACATTATTCAAATGTACATTTGCATGACTGAGGTCCCCAAGATGAATTTAAAAAGGAGCTATGATGCTTTGAATAACTGAAAAGCACAATCCTTGCAATTCAAACAGGCTATGACTTATGCAGTGGAACTGATAGTTTTACAGGAAATAAGTCAGTAACCACTCAACCATTTTTTCCCCCTAAAATAATAATCCCATCTGACAATGACAGAGAAGAGTCTGAGCTTTGGACCTCAGCCTCCAATAAACTGCCCTGCTTTTTCACTGACATAAATGGACAGAGAGCCTACAGGTCGATAAGCTGATATAGCCACAGGGGACTGCAATCAAACATGTTCTGGAGGCTCGTGTTGTCAATATAATCTATCTCTCCAAATTAGGTTGGTTTATTTTATCTCAGCAATTGTAAAATGGTCAATTCTTACTATTCCTGGGGACATGGAGAACATGAAGAAATAGGACATCATCAATGCAGTTGGTTGATGTTGCCACTACATAGGCTCCCTTTCTACAAAAGGTTATTCTCACAATACAGGCAAGTTAAAATTATAAATATTACAGCATATTAATAATAAAAAAAACCACATTAGGAATAATATTTGAGTAGTGACTGGTAGAAAACTATTAAACTCTTCCCATATCTCTGAGGAAAAAAAAGAATTTGAATTCATCCCTATTGTAAAAGTCATCAAGTCTTTACCCACAGTGTTGGGTGAGGACAGAAGCACAGGAAGAGACTTTTTAGCAGAGCCAACCACATCAACTGTAGTACTCTGAAACTCACCTGGACAAAATGTACTTGCTCAAACGTACTTGATTTCTTAAATTCCCATCAGTGTAGACCTATAAAACTGTCACTATGCCTGATAAATGATGTAATTTCACAAGCAGACCATCCCTTGCAATTTTGGCAGAAGTATTCGGGTATAGAGAGGCCAAGTTTCTTGAGTACCATGCTCACACAAAACCCCTTTCAGTAAAGTAGTCCAGGTTTTACTAAATGTTTAGTGGCAGAAGCTTTCCTTCCCATGTGGAGACATGATTTAGAGTCAAAATGCAAAAACATTTGTCCATTTAAAGCTGTACACATGTGTGTAGAGTTTAGTTGTGTTGGGTTTTTATTTTTCTAGTTTTAGGTTTGTTCTTCTCTGGGGGGAAATTTTGTTTTATGTTTTGGGCTTGTTTGCTTGTTCTGTTTTATTTTGTTTGTTTTTAATGTGGGGAAATACATTAAAGTTCTTAAAATTATTTTCTTATGATTACATCATTAGACTGGCTCCATCAAGGACAATATGGCTCTTCCTGTGACATCTGCAGAGCTAAGACTTCCTAGTATGTGAATAAGGACACACTTGTATCCCAGAAGGGGGGCTGTAGAAGTAATCGTTTTGAAATGCTTCTACAACTCAGCCATGTGCTAAATAAAAGTTTATAAGCAGACAACATAACTAGATTTGGGGGAAAATGAAAGGAAAACACAATAACACAGCCTCCCAAAGCATCTGAGAGTACCATAAAAACTTGACATGGACTGAAAGCATGAAATTTCTTTAGTGTACTGCTTACAGACTGCAAAACAAAACGTACCACAGTTCCCAAAGATTTTAATGGCAACAAGAGATTGCTTCACATCAAGAAAATGAAAATCCATTACTGCTAAGAGTGTACAACTTCCTGGAAAGTTCCTTCTCAAAAAGCTCAGAAGTTCTAGCACTGAAATATTGAGTTGTCTTCTCCTACCTGACAGAACAACATTGCACACTTTAAAAAGCACCAGTGAAAAGTTTTGAAATACTTCTGCAAGGAACTGTAAGCGCATGAAATGCAAATCTTTCCTCCATACAATATTGTTTCACGTGACCCTGTTTTTTACCTTACCATATCAAGGGGTATTTGCTTTACTTTTATGGCAATCCAACTTCCAACCTTAAAATCCAAAACCACTACATTAAATGAGAGCAAACGGAACTCCACAACCCAGACCTTCAAAAGGTAATTCTTGTATCACCTATGTGACCAATACACAACTCCAACTCCTTTTAGCCATTCTTTCACTGCTATCAGTCCTAAAAAACTAATTTATTTTACCAATATTGTATTTGCTGAAATGTTAAAACTAATATAGTTTAGACTGAGCTCACCTATTTTTAACCACTTTGTTTCGTCCCTCTAGTATAGGTTTTGTTAGGAAAGGAGGCCTGTCTTCAGTGGAAGCTGCCCTACTGAAGAAGCACACATGAACATTTTTCTACCCAAAATTGCCCTCAGGAGTGAGGGTAAAAACTGAAAAATTGCCCAGCCAAGAAGGCAATGAACAAAAACTCAGCCAAAGTCAAGTCAGTTAAGGCTGTACTGAAAGTCTGCTCAGACAGGTGAGGAACATTAACTAACCATATGGCAGAATAAAGGCAGACATTGGTGGAATATCTAGTACTGTATCTTCTGTACAACCTTACGAGAAAAAAGTCCAGGAAAAAAAAGGTTATATTCAATAAACTATCAACAACTCAACATCTTAGCAATGACAGGAAAAAAAACTAAACAGACAAAGGAGCACCTACGCCATTTTGAAGCCATGCTTAAAACTGAACCATGCAAGTAATATTTGAGATTATGGAAACATAGAGGAATTTAAGAGAATTGTTCCAACAAGCTTGTAAATCTACTAGTGATTCTTTATGTGAAAGATTTACTCGGTGTCATTTTAAATATTAAAATACATAGAACTGTTACACAGATCTCATTCTCTTTTTTACCAGGCTGGGATTTCAATCCTCACTCCCTCCCCATATAGGACTAATGCATTGCCCCCACAATGACAAATGGGAAATGACCCTTGTCAGCATTCTCCCTGCTCCTATAGACTGACACAAGTTAACACTATGACTAGTTTAACGCCCTGTTCCAGTGGGTAGAAAAGCAGCATTTTTTTCTTGCCCTCAAGAGGAAGGCTCACAGTTATGTCAGGGTTGGTTAGGACAGTGCAAACAGAAGCTAGGTTTGAGCTTTAAAGATGTAGTGAGAAAGGAAATAGTTGCTCTCCTTGTTCACAATTTGTTTTGCAAAAAGGAACATGACTGAAAAATGACTGACAGTAATGCCTAGAATTTAATCCCTCACCAAGGGAACAAGCAAAAATTCTAATAATAGGCAGTGCCAATTGATATAATAGACTGTTCTGGAATTGGATGTCTTCCTAAGACACACTGAAAGAAAGGGACAGAATTCATACAGAGGCTTTTACATGACACTGATATACACAAAACACCTAACTGCTATACAATATTAAATAAGATATAAGTACTATATGATATTTAGTTAATTACATGGGAAGAATGGAAAACTAACTAATGACATATCATGGTTTTCTCTAAGATTTGAAGGCTGAACAACCTCTCCTCCTGTCCCCAAACTCTGAAAAATCAAAATGGGTTTTGAATCGTGCAGCATTTGCACATTACTGACAGGCCAGCTATCCGGTGCCCACCTGGTTAATCTTTCATAAGCTATGGCAAATAGGCAATATTTGGTCCTCTATGGCAATACAGTTGCAGAAAATAAATTTTTAAAAGTCTGTGTTCATCAAGACTTGTTTCATAGTACCTGAATGTGCTTACTATATTCTGCAATTAATAACTTCTATTAGATCACTTAATCTGAAGTATGCTCTAGGTCTGAAGCTTTCTTGTTTATGATGATGCAATCTCTGGTTAGCTTGCCTACTGTTTCAGGAAATTTGAAGTTTTGTTTTCACTTACAGTTTTTTTCTTTGTTGCATGTGTGGGTGTGTGGTTAGTTTTCTTATATCAGCCTAGATGAATAGTTTTGATATATAGAAAGGTTTCAAAAAACACATCTTTACATTTGAAATAGTTTCATTCAGTTCTTGAGGATCAGTAAACACCAACACAAAGACAGTACTCAGAAGGCATATAAAAGAAACAGTAACGTGAATTCAAATAAACACTTGTGAAAAATAATACACCTTTTGCACATACTTTTAGCTATTTCCAGTGGAACACGTTTGAAGAAACAGGAGAATATCATCTCCTTCATTCAAAGGCCAAAGTTAACCTAAACCAAGGAAGATATATTTCTAATGATTCTCAAAATCTCAAAATGCAGAGGTTTAAAAAGAATAAACAAACTGACCCAAATTACAGCTAATAACAGTCCTTTGTTATAACCAGTAAAACCCTTTCCATGCTTTGTTACTTGGGCTATTTGCTGGTGCTTGGACAAATAGAGATGGATCACATAAAGGCCACTTTGTCTAACTGCTTTTGCAGTTTAACACTTTAGTACTTCATATAATGTGTGTCAATCCACCCCAAGAGACACATTTCTTCAGAAAGAGGTCACTGCATCAAAAACTACTGTAAGACTACTCTCTCTCTTAAAGGAAGTTAAATAGCTGTAGTGAACAAGCATTCATCACCCAGCTATGTAGTTCTGAGGTGTCAAACCGATTCCTGAGCAAAAAAGCCCCCCACACCCAGGCAGTCTAAAATAGTTGACTGTTTCAGCACAAGCTTGACAATTAATTTGGGGTATCACTATTAGGTCTTATTAGGATGCATTGATTATAGAACTGAAAGCGATAGCTGAGTAAGTGCAAGTAATTATTATCTAATTTACTTTGATGTGCAAACTGAAGACACAGCCACAATCAATTGATGCTGCTGTCTGCACTTTAGGGGGTCAGTTTTCCAAAGGAGAAAGCAAAGATGAGTGGAAGTGTAAAAAAATGAATATGAACAAAGATGTAAATAAATTAAACCACTGTAAAGGAGGAATGTTTAGAATTACATTTCCAACATACTCTCACAACTCAGCCTTTACTAAGAAGAATCGGTCAAAAAAATAGCCCGTTAAAAAAGCAAGGTAAAAAGCTCTAGAGGTTTCCTGTGTCCCCTTCTCCCTGGTCCTTCTCTTGAAAACAGAAAAACTGATAGCAACAAGCTGAAGTCCAGAAAGGCAAACTTAAAGTATTGAAATAAGTAAAATTCAGCTCATCAAGAACTATTAAAAAGGTATTAAAACTGCACTGGAATAATTTAAATATGAGTAAAAGAATAAGTAGAGAATTAGATAGAATATTAAGTTGACTGTACTTGATGCAGGAAAAAAGTTTAATACTTATTTCTACACTGTGGGATTATTTTACAGAGGCAACAATTTTCTTCTAGGTCATTGACTAGAATATAAAAGTAATAAGAAAAATTAAAACACTTTTAATGTTCAAATGCATCCCAAAACATCAGAAACATCCACAAAGCTATCACAGTTTTAACTATCCACTAAATTTTTTTTTCCACTTCTTTTGAGAACCTGGTTTAGGTCTACTCATCTATACAAGCTGAACAGATTTGCCAGTCAGCTAAGGGATAGCCCCAGTCACAATGCAGGAGTGACTCAAAGGCATGCTCAGCAGGTGCTGTGAGGCCGAGGTGGCACTCGTGTTGCTCGATGTCCTGTCTTCTGGCAGCCACAGGGCATTTGTTCTCAAGCACAAAAAGCACTTGGTTTCCTTTCGAGTCACTTAGGGGAAAAAAAAAATAAAAAACAACCAGAAAAGCATAATTATAGATGAAAGAGTGAGAGGCATCCAGGCCAGTGCAACAGTTAAATGGCACCAGAAGCGCTACAGCCTGTGCACCCAGGAAGGACAGCCCTGCCACAGTCCCCTTCTACAGGCACTGAAAGGATGGGGCTTTTAGGAGCTCTTAGAAACAACTCACACCCCAAACAAACAGAAATATGTTTGTCTGGTTTTTTTAACCCTTTAAGGTTGTCATCCCATATGTATGGAAATATTTGAGCTAGGTTTTTCTTACAAGCCCATTGCCTTGTCTGATGGTGACCATACTAAGCTTTGTTAAAGACCTGTTGAAGTGTTTTCTCTGTAATTTCTATCATTATCTTCTAAGCATAGGTAAGTTATATGGCTTGCAGTTAGTACTGTACAACTATAACATGAGCTGCTATAATACCAGGTGGTATATCTCAAAAAGAAAGGGAAGAATCACTCTTAATTAACCAGTAATTTATGGCTGTACTAACTAACTTGACCTTGCTGCCTATAGACCCTGTCCCCTTCGTGTGGCCTGCCACTGTTCATGGGCACACTGGTGAGGGCAGGGGTTTGTTTCTGCAGTCAAATGCCTTTGACAGCTGCTAGGCAAGGCTGGCCTCTCTCCGCCCCACAACATATCTGACATCCCAATCTCTAATACAGCTGCAGCTACATGCCATCACCTTGTATCTCACATTGCAGAACAACAGCAAACAGGAAACCTCAAGACTAGTTTAGTGGTAACGAATTTCTGCATAGCTCCAATAGAGCACAGAACTGCAGCATGTGTTTTTGTCTTGTATGTGGCTTAAAACTCTTTTCAAAGACACACAAAGAAATAAAGGAGAATACATGTTAGAAACACCCAGAAATACATCCTTCCTGCTAAGGAATCTGTTCAGCATTTTACCATTCAACAAAATGAAATCTTTGTGTGTTTATATATGAATGTATAAAAAGATGTTTGTAAAAAATTTCCCATCCAAAGTTTTCATGAGGTCTATCACACAAATGAGTCTGCTCAGTTGAAATAAGCAAGCAAGAACTGCTTCAAATGATCTTTTAAAATGCAAACACAACATTTAAAGAAAAAAGAAATAGTTTTAATGAAAAAGGCTACATCTTCTCAGCAAGACCCACTTATGTTTTGCTTGCAGTCCAGATTCTTAGTGATGTCAATATCTGGTGGCTGTAGGTTTTTGCAGCTCTCCAAGACCCACTTCAGCAGGAAGTTGTAGCACAAGTGTCTGTTGTGCAAGACCATTGGGGATGCCCTCAAAAGTAAAGGCTGCCAAGCACAATGAGGGCAATTTTCCAGCTCACATTTTTTCCTCCTTTCTTGAAAGCCAGTCACCTCACGTCACAAGTGCCCATTATTCAGACTAATACAGCTTCATCATTTGAGGCATATCATGTCAGAAGTTGCAAGAAGAAACACAACACAAAAACTTTGGAAAACATCACATAGGAAAAAGATTGCTAATGGTTATGTGAGAAAGTGGCTTCACCAAATGCAAGCCCTACCTGAGCAACTTAGTGGCCTTCTATGATGGAGTGACTATAACTGTGGATAAGGAAAAGGCTACAGATATTGTCTGTCTGGACTCCAGTAAGACCTTTGACACAGTCCACCACAACATCATTCTCTCTGCATTAGACAGATATGGATTTGATGCATTTTTACCTCAGTGGAAGAGGAATTGGCTGGATGGTCACATCCAGAGAGTATCTGGACATTGATCAATGGCTCAATGTCTGGATGGAGATCACTGACAAGTGGAGTCCATAGTGGGACGAGCACTGTCAATGTCTTCATCACTGATACAGATGGGGGAATCAAGAGCATCGTCAGCAAGTCTACGTATAACACCAAACTACAGATGACGAAACTGAAGGATGGGATGCCATCCAGAGGGACATGGACAAGCTCAAGAACTGGGCCCATGGGCACCTCAGTAGGTTCAACAAGGCCAAGTACAAAGTACTGTGCCTGGGCCAGGGCAACCCCTGGTATCAGTACAGGCTGGGGGATGCAGAGATTTAGAGAAACCCTGTGGAGAAGGACTGTGGAGCATTGGTAGATGAAAGTCAGGATGTGACCCAGCAATGTTCACTTGCAGCCCAGAAAGCCAACTGCATCCTGGGCTGCATCAAGAGCAGTGTGGCCAGCAGGTCAGAGAAGGTGATTCTGCCCCTTTACTTTGCTCTGGTGAGACCCCTCCCAGAATACTGCATCCAGCTCTGGGGCCCTCAGCACAGAAAACATATGGATGGGCCTGTTGAAGCAGGTCCAAAGGAGGACCACCAAGATGTTCAGTGGGCTGGAGCACCTCTTCTATGCAGACAGGCTCAGAGAGTTGGGGTTGTTCAGCCTGGAGAAGAGATGACCTTACAGAACCTTCCAATACATAAAGGGGGCCTATAAGAAAGATGGGGATAGGCTTTTTAGCAGGGCCTATTGAGATAGGACAAGTGGTAATGGTTTTAAACAAAAAGACAGTAGATTTAGACTAGATATAAGAAAGAAGTTGGTGTTTTTTTGTTTTTTTGTTTTTTTTTTTTTTTAATGAGGACAGGGTGCCCAGGGATGTGGAAGATGCTCCGTCCCCAGAAATATTCAAGGTCAGATTAGACAGGACTCTGAACCACCTGATCTACTTGAGGATGTCCCTCCTCACTCCAGGAGGGGTTGGACTAGATGACCTTTAGAGGTTCCTTCCAACCCTAAATATTTTATGACTCTATGAAAAGTAGCAGATACTTTAGCCTGCTAACTCTGGTGGTACAAGGAGAAAGCCCTCCAGGCTGTTATACGGTAGGCTGCTGCTACATCAGAGGAACACAAATCTGAGTTCTGGCCTTCTACTAACTATGCAATACCACTCTAATTTTATGTGCTATTAACTCTTGTTTTGTGTTGTAAACTTTCACACAAGCTAACCCTCCCAATTCTGTATATTTTAGCATTTTCATTAGTAATACTGCTATACCACAAAATTTCCTCATCTGGTGCAGTTCAAGATACAAATGCTTAATCAATGTGGCAGACTTTAAAACACATAATACTATCTTTTTTATTCACATGATAAGTGCTCTGCTGTTTCAGGAAGCTAAGTTTTTAAAACTCTTTCAATGTTTTACTTGAAAAGGATATTTCTATAGCCTCTTTTGGAACAGTATCCCTGTTATAAAGCAGGCAGTGTTTGTTTTCAGCTTCTGACAGATGATTTAAATGTAAAGTTCTATTTCAAAGGACAAAAAGCTGGTATTCTACAGGAACAAGCTGGTATTATAGCAGCTCATGTTACAGTTACACAGTACTAACTACAAGCCTTATAACTTACCTATGCTTAGAAGATAGTGATAGAAATTACAGAGAAAACACTTCAACAGGTCTTTAACAAAGCTTAGTACGGTCACCACCAGACAAGGCAATGGGCTTGTAAGAAAAAACCTAGCTCAAATACTTCCATACATATGGGATGACAACCTTAAGGGGTTAAAAAACCAGACAAACATATTTCAGTTTGTTTGGGGTGTATGTTGTTTCTGAGAAATGTGTACCCATATGTCATTCAGAAAACAGAACAAAGATGAAGAGACAGTACTGGCAACCTTATAGAGACCAAGAAAAAAAAAAAACAAAAAAAACACACCCCAACAAATAAACCAAGAAACAACACTAAGAGAGGATTTTTCTAGTTAGATGATTTTTACTGTTTCATCTCATCCAGACAGTATTTTTGGAAGAAGGTATTTCCGGGTATCTTGAAGACTACACATCTTTTCACGCCTTTTCATCACATACTTACCAGAAAACACAAGGAATGTGGACTGTCATCTTCGCTGATTTTAATTTGTTGAAAGATGAGAAAAAATAATGATGTCTAAATACAAAGCAACTCCAATGGCAGACAGTTGGCTAATATCTCTCTTCTTAGCAAGCCCTTCCTCCAGCCTTTATACTCCCGTGCTCATGTCTTCTGCCCTCAACCTCCCTTTCCTGCACCTGCTGCTGCAATCTCCAGCGGCAGGCAGGGCTCAGGCAAGTACAGGCAGCAGCTGCAAGGTTTTTTTCTGCCTCCATCAGCAGCCTAATGCAGATACAGCCATTGTGAATAACCCAGCCTCTGGTGACTTTTTCCATTAGTGCAAAAAGTCTTCTTGCTTTATTTTGAAGGAAATCAAGAGCAACAGTACATTCTAGAAAACAGTGGGAAACCCCAGAATGTGCAGAGGAGACATCTTCAGACCTTTTGGCTGCAAACAACATGAGACAAACAGGAAAGTGGCAACTTTTTTGGCCCATGTTTCTTGGCTGTAGAGTAAACACAACAGAATCTCAAACTGCCTCACATTTAGATATAGCAAGAGAGCCAGAAGAGAGCATTTTTCACCTTTTCCTGAATTCTTTTAAAAGTAGTTCCAGGAAAATGATGCAGCTAATAAACTCTGCTTCCCTAAAGAAAATTTTTGGAAAAGAGACCTCTTCTCACCTCTAAAACAGCAGCAATGATTAATGACCACATCTCTGCACTGGTTTATGGGTGTTTCTAAAAAGTCAGAGACACAGATAAGCTTAATGCTTGTTGCTGCTGCTCTGGATAGCTCTCTCTCCATTCCTCCCAGCAGGTAGCATTTAAGTTTACCTCCCTATTCAGAAATACATGAAACTAAAAACAAACAAGATAAAAGAGAAGGGAAAGTCTAGGAAGAACAAAACATACCATAGGTGTCTATACAAGACAAAATTACAAATCATTCCACACCTAACAACCTCTCCACAGCACTTTTCAAAAACAGGGTAGGAGGGAGCCAAGCACACAAGGTCAAAAAACACCCAGATGCTCTACTAAGAGGTCATTTAGGTAATATTAGCTTTATGACAGACTGGTGAAACAGGCTCTACAGAAGAACAAATTGAGTGTACCCCTGTTCATGGACTTTCATCCTTACTATCAATAAACCTTCCTTCTCACCTCAAATTTAAAACAGTCAGCCACTCAGGACACGGTGAACACCATGAGATTTTATAAAGGAGACATCCTTGAATTTCTTTCAAGATTCCAAATAATAAAGTGTTTGAAAGATTTGCTTCCACTGCTGCTTCTTTTCCCATAGCTCAAACATTCAATGGTCTGCAGGAGCTGTACTTCACTGGAAGTATTAGTACATTTATGTATTGTATAAACAAAGAACAGTCCTTAGACATAAGAAGTTTAACCTTGATCTCACACAGAAGGACAAAGCTCAGAATCACTGTGGATTGCTACGTTTTACTGCTAATCCCTTGAAACACCGCTACCTACTTTTCAAGGGATTTCACTTTAAACTGTCTATAAAATGCTGAAAATAAAACTGACTGCTGACCTTCTGTTCCCCAATGGAAAAATCATACATTCACTTTTAACTAGAAAGAGGAAGAGATGTTTGTTCAGTTCAAAAACCCATTTATTTCGAAAGTTTTTAAGGGAAAAATAAAAAAAAGAATACATTGTCCATTTCCAGACAACATTCACTCTACAGTCTTAAGCAATTTATCATTCACTTTTCAAAGAAAAACCCCAGTCAATCTACCTCATAACAGTAGGAAAATGAGAAAACAATTTTAATTGTTAAAATAAATTTAAGCTTTTAGTTCACAGAGTACTAAGTAATTTAAATTCCTGTTTGGACTATGCTCCTGTGAACTTTCCAGTTTACTGTCATTTTAAATACTGAATAAATTCTTAAGATTTCTGGATTTACTTACCAAGTCACCCAACCAAAATTTTTATCCAATATGAAAAGGTGCATGTAGCAGTTGGGAAGAAAAACAAAAGATACTTCTAAATTTAAATCTCAAGGCAAAGTTCCAAAGCTTTTTACCTGAACTGGAGTTAATGAACACCTATTTCTCATACTCTGGGAGAGTCTCTCAGGCAAAAAGCTACTTTCTTGAAACAGAGTCTTTTTACCTGTACTATTCTTCTAGAATAGTACAAGTGAAAATAATCACCAGATGTAAGATACCATTCTTGATTCTGTACTTGTGCATGTAACCAAAGATGCAGCTTGAAAGATGCACTGTTAGATTTCATTAAGAAACAGCCAACAGTATTAAATTTATTCCTGCGTAAATCTGTACACCTTCCTGAAACAGAATGGAACATGAGATAGTTACTCAGAAAGCTATGCTTTTAATTTCCTGATACGACATGTATCCAGAGAAAGCACAATTTAAATAAAGAAACACTCTTGGACCTTGTATGCGATGTGAGTGAATGCTGCAGCTTCACAAGTCTCGTCAGTCACACTGACTGCTGTGCTAACCAAGAAAGTATAAGGCTCGGCAAGAAATGGCAATCCCAGTCCCCCCTTAAAATTATTTCTTCTTCAATCTAACAACACTTCAGAGTCAAGAGAGGAATCCTCTCCTACTGCTCCCAAAACACAAGTACAGAGGAAACACTATCCCTCACACTTTCTCAAACAAAACAGGTTTCAAAATGACTTTCCTGTAACTCTTAAAGAATGCTTTAATTTTAAAATCAAGACTGCATTTTTTGGTCTGGATTGTTGGCAGTGTTCATTTATTTCAATCAAATTGCTTCTTACATATCTTCCTCCAGTTTAAATGATGACCTCTTCCAAAAATTGTACTTGTGAGTACTCTGCTACACAATTACAGCAGCTAGCTATTGGTAACTCCTCAGTAAATGGAGAGGGACACAAAGCCAAGAGAGAAACACCATTCACAGAAGGGGGAAGAGGATGAAAGGGGATTTTCTAAAACCCTTCTGCTAGGAGTGTTCCAGAGAACACATGCTTCTGTAAGCATGTTAGGAAGATACTCCTTATTCTGAACTCTTATGTTCAGCTGGCAGTTCAGGTGCCAGCTGCTCTAAGACGGCTTACACACACAATCTAAAAAGTTGTTCCACTGCTATTATCCCAACACAATTTTCCACTGCACTAGATCTGCCTCTGAAAAGGATAAGCTTCTGAAAGTAAACTTTTACTGTAGAAATATCCATAGAAACAGTTACCCAAAAACAAAAATAAGAAATTAGAAGAGTCTACATTTCTAAGAGCAAAACATACATTCACGAGAAACCAACATTGCCTCGTGATGCCAGGGTCTCATCCTCCTTTACTCCTACTCTCACCTTCAGTGCTTGAACAAAATGGAGTACTTCCAAACACCTTTAAATCTGCTCCTATTAATTTTATTTTCCTTTAAATTTCTCCAAAGTTTACTTTTTTTGAAAAAAACCTCCCTGCAATAACTTGGTTCAAAATGAAATATTTTGTTTTGGCTGCTACACCACATTCCCTTTCATCTAGAAATGTTATGTACTCTTGCACTGATGAGACATTTCATCCTCACATGCTCACAGACACATTTTCTTTCTTACACCTGCCAGATAACAATAAAACGCATGAAAAAAAAATAAAGGGACATAATAGCAGCCAAATAATTTTCAGATATGAAGAGAGATTGTGAGGATCAGCATCTGTACAAGAACAAAGATTAAATAAAGGAAAAAACAGGTTCAAAACCACAGGTCTGAAATGTGGAACTTTAACCACAGAGTTCGTGTTCCTTCTAGATTAATACAAATTTAAAAATTTATATTGCTATTGATCTTCAATAAAAGTGATTATGCCATTGCTCTCATACACCAGTTCAGCTGGGAGCCATAAAGAATACTAAGGTACTACAAGATGCTGTGAAGTACTAAGCATTACTTGTAGTCAATATCCAAGAGTAACACACCACAACCCTGTTAAAAGTAATGTTACAACAGAAGTAGACAATTTCTTCGTTATCTAACTCAGACCTCACTCAAACAAGACAACACTGTTACCACATCTGGATCAAGCCTCAATGAAAGGCTTTCTGAAGAAAACTGATATACAAATACTGGGAGGTGTAGAGCAGTGTATTAAAGGAGCAGCAAGTTATAATCCCATAATGAAACAGAAATAGGAGCAAGTGTGCAAAAATTCACAAATCACCTCAAGGTAATAGATAATGAAATGGAAAATAAAGAAAATTGAGGGAAAAAAAGAATAGGGACAAGTAGGAAGATATCCTCTCCTTCTCTGGACCCCAAGGAGAGATTATGGAAGAGAGATCCCTTTTCCTTTCCTCTGCCACAGAATTCCTGACTGTTTCAAGTGACTAATACCAAGCATTTTTATTTCATATGTTCTTTAGCTTCTTGCAAAATAAACTCTGAGGAACAGGTCTTGGTCTGAATCGTTACTTGATGCCTTGCTCTTGCTCCTCTCGTGTGTAATAAATACATTTAGGTTCAAAAAAACTCCACCCTGAAACCAAGCCATAGTCTGTAAAGGTAAGCAGCACTATGTCCTTTCATCAAATACTGCCCTCACATTTGTTTCTCTTATTTTCAAGAATTCTGCAAGATTAGCTAGAGTACTGACTCAGGATGTGGAAATGCCAAAATACCCAGCCACCACCTACAGGACAGAATCTTTAGCTGACCAGTGACCTACTTTGTGCTGTCATTTTTCTCCCCTTCTCCTAAATCACAGGCACGAAGCAGGTCACAACAATCAGCAGGCTTTTGATCTCTCTGCCATCACCTTTTTTCCTGAAGAATACAAAGCAGCAGCTGCTCTTCCTACAATGGACATAAGCTCAGCACACAAATGGGACATCCCCTTTTTGGCCACACAATGATGCGTGACCAGTTACATGGAAAAAGACTTACAGCTCACAGCTCAAGGCTTCCTGAAGTTTCAGTAATTTACTGCAGTCAGAAAGTATGTTACAGCAGCCATGCATCCAAAGAGTGCCTGAAGTGCAAGTCAGCAGCTGAGAATGCTAGCTTCCATTAGCCCTTTGACAGTAAATTCAAATTCTACGGAGCACAATTGTCAAAGCCTTGCTTATGAACTAGTTTCAAAACCAGTTTTATAAACATACATACACACACAAGTTTTGTAGCTCTAGTCCAAACATTGACGTAAACTCAAGGATGTCAACACTGTTTTGTTTTGAGATAAATGTTTTACATTACCATGCATCCAGATCTTCATCACCATGAACCAGCACCCTCTCTAGCAATAAAGGAACACACCTTTCCAGAACCCGTGCCAATCCGGGGCTGGCAGAAAATACCATTCAGTAATCTTCAGGGAAAACTAAGCAAGGAAAACTAATACTCCGTTTAATCTTGAAAAACAAATTCAGAGATCAAATAGAAAGAGAAGTCTAACCCTCATTCAACAGCATTTTTGGGGCTGATATGTGATAACCTGAGAACTAATGGTATGAGACAACTGAGCTTATCAGGGAATGCGCTGAGAGCTGTGGATTTTGGTGCAAGATAGAGAATTTAAAATCAGCCTCTTGGGAAAATTTGGATCCCCCAACTACTTGCTGCTTCAGGGAAATAATCTCCCTGACATCACCTCCTGTAGCTCCTTGCATGAGGCAGATTTTGAACTTGCATATAGGAACACATCTGTTAAGATGATGGTATTGCACATTAAAAAAAAAAAAAAAAATCAGGCTACTGGTAAATTTTAAATATTAGTAGGAAGAGGCGGAAAAAGCAGCCACGAAGAAACAGTGTGCTACAAAAATTCAAGGACCCAAACTAGTGAGGAAAAAAACCAGTCTGCATAGCAACAACAGTACCTGGAAGGATTACACACACACAGCTCCTGAATCAAAAAGCAGGAGAAGGATCATTTAAAAGAAAGGTGGGAGGATTAAAGAGGGGATGGAGCAGGTAGAAGATAGGCTACACAGAAGCTCTATTGCAGTGAACAACTAAGAGCAGCTGACACAAACAGTAGCCTCCAAAATAAGGAGGGATGAGAGATGCAGGTGATCCCTGAGCAAAAGAGTGTGAAGAGATAGTACAAGGGAAAGCAGGGTTTAAATCCACAAGATGGCAAGGAACCTGTGATGTCAAAATAAGGCCCTCAAACTTAAAATCAGGGAAAGAAAAATAAACTGTAAAAGGTTTGCATCTGTATGCATGGTATTCTATGCTTTGTGTTGATACTGGCTTAAAAAATAAACAACAGGATAAGCTCATTTTCTCAGTCCTTTCTGCTTTGTACAATAGGGGCTTTGTTACTACAGTGCAAACAGTAATTGTAATCCACAATTAATTAACCAAGTTACTAGAAACAGAATTTCACAAGAAATACACCACACTAACTTTTAAATATTTTTCTCTTCTGAGAAATCAATGAATTTCAGCATCTAGATAACACATCAAACCATTCACTAGATACTAAATGAGATGAACTCTGTGTACAGTGTCTTCTCATTCAGTAAATGGCGGTAAATCAGCAAGTCCAACTCTTTTTTAACATCATAATACATTTGATGCAATACATACCATTTCAAGAGGATGCCATATGGAATATACTAAAAACACTACCAAAACTACACACATTTACAGTTTAAGCTGTAGTCCTACTACACACAAACAGTAAATCATTTAAAGTTCCCTCAAAGCCTTCACACCAGAAGACTTGTCTTCCAGCTATTATCAAATGGACGAAAGCCTTCAACTGATTTTCTTAAATGACCTATGCCAACACCAGCTGCACGTCCCCTCTGCAAAGCACTAGCTGAAGCAGTCAGCCCTGAACTACAAAACAGGCACAGCAGTCCAAGGAGAGGGGATCTCCTGTATGTGTCTGCCAGTAGATGCTCATTTAGGGACAGTTAAATCCTGGAGCAGCTTGGTGAACTCAGCTGCTAATCTGCTTCCTCCTTCAGGAGGGTGTGGGGTGTCTGTCGCTCCCCTGAGCCAGTACAGCCCAATCACACTACACAGTGCTGGCACAAGGACTGCCCCTGGTCCCTGCAGCCCAAAAGCCTCAAGCTGACTTCCCCCAACATTTGGCTCTAAGTACAAGATGCAATGTCACAATCACTTTCAGCATCTAAGGACAGCCTCCCTGTGATGTAATCTAACTGCATAAGCTACTTGGAAGTGTTTTTTCAAGATCATATTCTAAGCCACATCACTTGTCCATGATAAGTACAGTGCTTATTTAAATCATTTGACTGAAACTGGTGTAACACTGGGATATGTTTATTTAGAAACCACAGCAACAGGGGCTCAATACCCTGTTCTGCCATTCCTCTGAACACTGGTCAAGACAAGAAGGTTAGTCATTTTCTTTAATGCTCAGTTCACTAATATACTTGGGCACAAGTTAGCTCACGCATATATAAATACTGCTATACATGTATGTATAACCTAATTATATTCATGAGCATTAATGCTGGATTCTTTTCAGCAGGCCAAGTGGTTTTGGCTCAGAAAAACTGACATGCTGGATGACAAGACAGAAAAAGTCCATATTGGCTATCACACCACAAAACTGCTTCCACCAGGAAAAATGTGGTTATTGTTGCATTTTTACTGAAATTAATTTTCCTGCATTGATGAAAGCTGTACAGTGTTCTCTGATGAGGCATGCACATGGATTGCAGTTAAAGCACAACGCAAAGGCCATTGTGGCCTGTAACAGGTACTGCTGATGCCTACAAACATGCAGTGTACCTGAAAGTATCAAAACCTGAAAAAATTAGACAACTGATTCTTAACTTTCATATTATTAGTAAATTAAAACATGCCTGTATTTCAAGCAAAGACCTACAATTACTACAAAGAGAAACAGAAAAAATGCAGTAAAGAAAGATCTAAAAAACGAAAGTACTAAATAATGTAATTCAGAGATGATCAGTTTATTTGGGGTGTGTACCGGTGGTTATGGAAGTCAAAGAGTGGGCTGAAAGTGTTCTTCCCCACTGTCCTCAATTATAGGTTGCAAAGTATTATGACACTAGCATAACATAATAGGCAGTATTCTATAAATTCATTTATTCTACTGAACATCTGTAAATATATTTAAGTAACACTGAAATTACATTCAAAGTCTTAAAATCACTTTGGGTGCCTGAGATAATTGGCATAATTACAGGAATATTTTTTTTTAAGGGAAAGGAATCCAGACATCCACTCAGCACATACCTTTCATTCTCTTCATAACTGTCAGAATCAAAGTTCTCATAACTAACTCATATGAAACACTGAGAATAGGTATCATTTTCCTTGAGTTAAAAAATCTCAAAAAAATCCAACAACTACAAACATACTGAATCACAGAAAAATACTAAGAAATATTCTAGTACAGCCTCACAAACAGTTCCATCAAGTTGAAACGTCTAGAGAGCTCTTTGCTCTTGAATAGAGGAGGAGGATCAGTCTGTCAGCAGCTGTGTGCAGGTCCCCAGTCTCACAATGTGAGGAGCTCATCTCTATCATGGTTGCTCTGAGAATCTTTACAGACAAGGGTTTCTGTTGTATGCTGTGGTACTGTAGCCTTTGACAAATCTGCCAAGTACCAAGACATTGATGAGATCAGAAGCAAACCGTTACGAGCAAAGTTATCAATCTCCCACCCGTGTACAGAGGTAACCTAAAAATCCAATCACTGCATACAAGTGTATCAAGTTCCAAAAATTACAGAACATTTCCCAGGAGATTTTAATCTAAAATACAAAATGTTCAATGCACATATCAACATTGCAACCACTTTTCAAAATATTTTATTGTGAAAATATGAGATCTTGTTTATGATTCAATTACTGCAAGTGAATGAGGGACAAGTTCAAAAGTACAGAATACTACTGCATAAAATATGTTGTTAGAGGAGAGGAAAATAAACAACTGAAAAATGCCAGCTTGGCCAGCTACAGACCTGGCGGTTCTTGATGACCACAATAAAAGCCTGAAAGGATACATGATTGCCTGCAGTTTAGTGAAGTTAAAGGACTTTGAGTGCAATTTCTGAATATTTACTTTGTTGCCAATTTAATTTCCTTTTCAAAGGGCAAAAGGGTTACTATGTTCTGGTTCAACAAAGCATTACAAATGTAGGCTTTAGTGAACCTACATCTAAGCATTCATTTCCTTTTGGGAACAGAATTAAAATGCACCAGGTTTTGCAGATTCACATATTTACCAAGCTGAATGCAATCCATCAGAAACAAGCATACAAAGGATGGAAAAAGGCATAAAATATTAATACACTTATATTTAATTTTGTTACTGAAACTGAGTGTGGTCTAATCATACACAGCAAATACCCTGAGTACTCATTTTTCAGTAAAAAAGGAAAAAAAAAAGATACAAAAAGAGAGACACTCCTTACACACACACACACCCCCCACCAAGTGACATGTCCAGTAGTCCTTCCTCAGCCCCTTTCAGCGAGCTGTTATCTACTCACTGCCTTTTCCTGAAATACATAAAACCTTCACCTGATGTAAAGAACTCTACTTTAGGCATGCTTGGTTACCCTCCACATTTATTGGATTAAAGAGTAACAAAAAAAATTACCCAACAAGCCAAATATCACAGCAACTAGCTGAAGAAATAAAGACGACTAAGTACGTAACCAAGATCTCAGACATCTATTTCCTTTAACTGAGCAGTGGACTATTTAAAACAATTTTTTCACTGAACATTTAATTTAAAACTATTATAAAAAAGAATAAGAAAGACTCCAAAGATAAAACTCTAATGTGTTTTATATTACACATTTGAAATAAATACATAATTTGGCCCATAGTCAGTAAAATACAGGCTTAATTTTGAGTAGAAATTGTCATAGAAAAAAAATTTTACAATGACTAAGTCAACAGCTTGATTAATCATTTAGGATTGTGTACTCTGTTTTCACATTAACAGCTCTTTCAAGAATATTTTAGTTTTGCTACATATACGTCACAGAAAAAGTATTAAAGAAAACTTACTGCAATTTCTACTCCAGAAAATTAGTACAAAAGGGTTCTCATTATTAGTCTTTAAACACTTAAGTCTTCAAGGTTACACTCTGATCTGTTAGAAAGGCCAGGGCTACAATTTTTTTTCAGTACATTTAAAAACAAATACCAGATAATTTGAAAACATAGAGTAAAAGCCCACTATCTCAGTACTCCTTTAGAATTTCCTTTTCAGTTTAAAGGAAAATCAATCATTTTCAAAAACATATGGAGACATTATAGTAAAGACTGGATTACATTTTTCATTCTAACTGGTTCACCTCCACTTTATTGAATAAATATGTCTAATTTCAACATCTCATAACACTTCATTGAACAAGTATTTAACAGAACTCACAGCAAATATCAAGGCACGCAACAACTTAATATATTGCTTTCCATTTGAAGGTTCCAAATGTCAATAATTGGACTTCATAACTTCCCTCTGAAGAAGGTAAAATTACTTTTATTTTATTAACAGAGAATTTGAGTAAGAAATAATAAATCCACCTGATAAAGTATGAATAAAGCCAAGATTCCAAGTTTTCTGTTCCATGCTGCAGCTACTACAATGCTGAATGTTTTTTCAGTGTTCTGCCATTTTGATTTTATTTTTTGGTACAGTTGTAATGAGGTGTCATTTATTAAACGTTTCTGTTAATAAATTCCTAATAAGCTACAGCACTCAACTACAGCTACTACAAACCGACAACAGAGTACACAAGTTAACAGAAAGAAGTTAGCCAAACTCTACCACAAAAAGAATTCTACAGGAACATCAGCTTCATTAGAATATTTCAGATCTTCAGAGCCAGCCTAGGAAGATGCTCTCTACACATTGAATGCAATTCTCTTCTGCTCTCACAGAAATCACAAAAACCTTCTTTCCACTCAATATTTTCAATACTCAACACTTTCAAAGCTATTACTTAGTTTTCAGAATTTAACCAAAGAATAATACTAAGCCTGCTCCACCACGGTGTATGGATGACTGCTTCTCCTCCATACTTCCCACACCATCATGTTGTGCTTTCAGGCAGCACCTTTCAGGGGAAAACATCCCAAGTCAAAGCAATCGGTAGCAGGAGACAAGAGCCATGAAACAGTGGAAGCAATACCTAGTGCTTAATTCACAGTCTGAGCCTATGATTTTTTCTTGTTTTTTTTTTTCTGAAAGCAAGAGCTAGAACTCATTTGCCCCAGATCACTGACAGAAAAAGACTTACTATTTAATCATTCATCCAGCAGTTAAAAAAAAAAAAATTGAAAATCCCAACTACACTGTTATTACATAAAAGCCAAAGCAATACATCCAGTTCACTTGTTATCTTTACTTACGAAAATAACCACTGAATTTGAACCACTCACCTTTGACACACTGTTAAAAGGATCCAGGCAGTGAAAGGCAGGACTCTCCAACAAAGTTATATATACCACCGCCTGAAACAACAAACATTTATTTTAGTTCTAGCACTAAACTTAGAACACTTCCAACTAGGTAATTTAGCTTTCATGCTGTCAAAACCTCCTGTGAGATGCTGAAGAGCAGGCAAAATGGCTTGAACTTGATCCACCTGTTCAGCATAAACAGACTCCATCTTCATATTAAATTTCTCTCAATGAATACAAGGTGATTTTAACCATGAACAATCCAAACCATGTACAATGTTAAGCCTACATAATACAGAGAAAAATCAGTCAAGAAATGCAATTAGAAATTCAGCCTAGTTTTAGAAAGATTATCTTTTACAAAGCGCCATTATTTACTGTTTCCTTCACTCCTGTATTAGTTAGTTTAACTTGACTGTATTTTCTAAGAAAAAGGAAATGCCTGTGCATGTGGAAGAGAGGTACAGCAACAAAAGCCTCACCAGGAGTTTCGTGGGATAGTGCAGTATTTCCATCCAGAAGGCACTCACACACATACAGATGTTTAATTCAGCCAGAGTACTACCACATGTGGCCTGGGGCCTTCTGGCACAAGAGATGGTGACCCAACAAGAGAGCTCTGACAGAGGTGGTGAAGCTGGTCATATGGTCAGAGAACTACATTCAGGGAAATTCTGGCTGGATGTAAAGAAGGCACAAGGGTGGTTAAGCACAGCCACATACCCTCTGAGAAAGTGATGGGCCTTCCTCCTGGGAGAGTCTCAAATTCTACTGAACATGGCCCCAGGTGCAGCCTCAGTCCTGACAGGATGTGGATGGCTTGTCCAGAGGTCCCTCCTGGCCTCCATTGCTCAGTTAAGTATTTCTAGCCACAAAAGTAACTGCTCAGAAGAGAGGTAAGAGTATTTAAACCCTTCTTTCTGTTTTTTTAATGGCCCTTCTAACTCCATAGGATGTCTGACAAACCCAGGTAGTGTAAATCCGATAAGGACGATGTGTTAAAACTCCTACACAACCCCAGGCCACTCATGCACAAATGTTTCTGTTCAAAGTCTTTTCTGAACAGATTCCAACCACTTGTGACTCTACAAAAGCATCCTAGGAAGATACTAACTTCAAAGGAGCAAGTCACCCAGTGATCCCATGCACGATAATGAAGTGAGGCGAGAATAAAAAGCATTGATAAAAGCGTTATAAATACCTTATACAAATGTTCCAAAGTGAGATTTACTCTCACATTCATTAATAGGTGGAGTAACAGAACTACTAAAGTCACAGTTTGACAAACACTTAAGCCTAAACATATTGCTAGGGGATAAAGAACAAGTGACTCCCTGACCCTCAGCTCCTGACAGCTCACCCCTTGGTCCCCAGCAGCTGCAAGGGGAAACAAACTTTTGCCAAGCCTCCTGAAAAACAGACAAGATTAAAAAAATAAATGAGCAAATCATGAGGAAATACTATTCCAACAGAAGAGCTTCCTGATCAAACTCACCACCTGAATGAAGATTTGCCTGTGGCAGCAGAAAGCAGACGGGACTGGAGGGTGACCAATCCCTTCTTCTCTGCCAGGTGGTGGCAAGAATAGCTTCTGCCCCACCTGGATTTTCAGCTTTCTGCAGACACAGACCACAGGCAACCACACTTTGCTATATCAATTTTTCTAACCAATTATTGACCTTAACTGTGTTCCCAGGGAAAGCTGCTCTATAGAAATAGTAGGACAGATATCAAGTAAATGGGAGAGATACTTTAATAAATGAAGCAACATTAAAAACTTGAGGCAGAGCAGATCTATTTTCCTGCTAGCTGAATGTTTTGTAGTATGTGTTTTTCTCCTGTCAATAATACAAGGACATTTTTAATATTAAGAGGTAAAAAATGAGAAAATAAAAGTCTCCTAATTTTTTTTGGTACAAGATCTTCTGAATAGTACTATCTTTCCTTGTCCTACCTCACAAATCATCTACTGCCCATTACCATCTATCACTGAAGTGCTGTAGCAAGCCTCTGATTTTGTTTGGGGTTTTTTGGTTTGTACCTTAAAGAAAAAAACACAATACTTCTCTCAATTATTGCTTTCACCTTCACAAATGCACACCTGCATATGGAACATGTGTTCGAGAGTGAGCTGAAAAATAGTTCTTTTAATTATCAATACCTAAAAAAGTAGTCCTGTATTTATTAGTTAAATGGAGAAGTACAGTTGGGAAAATAGAGTCCATATTTCACCTAAAGGCATAAGAAAAGAACGAGTCAAGTGTTTATCTCAACATAACAATGCTAACTTCCTTCTGTAGAGCAAGAATGGTTTTACTTTGGCAGCTCAATTAACACACATTGAAAAGTAGTTGGGAATGCCAGTGGCGATAGTGCAAATAGTCAAAGGAAGAAGATGCACAAAAACCATCATTCCCTAACAACATTTAGATTGAAATAAAACTCTCTTAATTTAACAGACACACAAGTACAAGATGCAAACTGGTCTCTGCCCTCCTTGGGTTCAATCCTGTTGCATTGTGACCCCATTTTCTATTTTTCTCATGATAAAAATCTTCACTAGGCTTTGGAAGAGCCGGAGGAAGTTTTCTGCTACAAGTCACATTGACAGTCACTTCCCCAGAGGAGTAGCCAATTTCCATCACACACCTTTCCAGTCCAAAGCTTTGCCCAACACACTGTGATTTGCCAAGTGACACAAACTCAGAATGGAAACCCAGACCTCAAATATTTCACTTCTATCTAAAATGTGTTCCTTGAAACAATCTTTCAGTTACAGAAGTTCAGAATCTTTCTTCTCAAAGGTCAATAAATTGTAAAAGCAGTTAGGATTTGGGACTACCTGCCCCACGTAGAGTTTACACCACACATGGAGTTTTCTCCTGCTATGTCCTACTAGCCAGGACTAGACAAAAATATTTGATAGTGCAGCCATTCTGGGGAACAAATTATTAAACTTTGAAAGTACAAAATCATCTCCATCCACCTTCAAAAGCCTTGCAGCACACAGGACTTAGTGTTCACCCAAAAGACAAACTGGTGCAACACTAGAAAACTTGGGAAATCAAGTCAACAGCTTTTTTTGGAAGGCAGTAAAGCAAATGGAGGCACAGAGGTGGACAGTCTCATCCCATGGTATCCCCAGTGCCCATCACTTCTGTACCATTTAGCATGATGTCCATCTGCCATACCTCACTCAATGCATCTACTACTGGAGTAATGCCAGCCCTGCCGCATGTAAAATGCCACAGCTCCTTACCACTTATGACTCTCCTCATAGCCTTCATTTCCCTTGAGGCCCAGAGCAGAGGGACAGAAGACTATGACAAAGAATAGGAATGGCAGAGTATAGGAATACAAACACACAAGGTAAAAAGACAAATTTATCCACTTTTCAAGAGAAACTTTAGTCACTCATTTGCTTTCTAAACCAAGGTCTTCGAAACACAAGGACTATAAAAGTTCCATTGTGAAAAGCCCCTGTCAACAGCCAGAAATAAAAGTTTGAACTTGATGCTTGCAAATGAGCACCAGAAGGTAAATATCAGTAATATCTAATATAATAAGCACCTTATTATAAAGGTTACTACCTCACAGAATAAATTAGTGGTCTTGTAACGATTACATTACAAGTAACATTGACAGTTATTAACCACCTCGTCTTTCACTAAAAGCTCTAATGCCCCCCGTTTTCTTCATCTCTATGGCTAAAATTCAGATCCCGCCTTACAGCAACAATTTCGATGACAATTCTCTCAGGCTCTCTTTCAAATACCCAGCCACCTCCTATTTAAATTCTGACATGAAATAGCTAAAATAATCTCGTTGATACTTAATATGCTAATACACAAGAATGATCTGACCATAAACCTTACCGCACAGAGTGGGAATTTTAACTCCAATTGACGTATTACTGCTGACCTTCTGGAGAACAAATGAAAAGCATCACATTAATACAAATTCTCCTGTGGAGAAGATTAAGTTGGCAATCTGCCAGTTCATTACACCATCTAGCTTCACTCCGACATTAAATATTGCCTTCCTTTGTAATTGACTGAAATACACTGGAGCAATTGCAGGTAACCACTTTGGGCTATTAAAGTATTCCATTAAGACTTCTCCATTAAGCAGATATTTCAAAAGAAGTTACATTAAAATAGGCAATGTTCAAAATATTTTAACTATGCAGACAATTGGGCAAGCACAATCCAGTTCCATAGAGCAGCAGGCAGATCAGTCTAAGCACTCAAAATCCCAGTGCCTGAATTTGCTTAAAGGGAAAAAAAAAACGATAAGTTTTTTAATACTCTACTACATGCTTAGTATTTTAAACCACCTAGTCACATCCATCCTCTCAAAACTCACTTCTTCTACAGCTAAGAAAATGGTTATGTTAAAATAGTAACACACTTTCAGAGTCTGTATGAAACACAGGGAGAAAAGAATAAGGGAAACTGGATTTATATAATATTTAAGGTTTCAAAAAGGCAGCAAATTACAATGCTGCACTACAATGTATATAACATTTTAAAAACAAATAAGAAAGTTAAAATCCTGTCATGCTATATAGTCTCTACAACTAAGTTTTTCTTCTCTTAAGACTGTGGGTCCCTAACAGTGAGAAAGCAAGTGAAATGAGGCATAAGAATAGGTTCACTGCCTTGCATGCAGAAAAGACTGTGAGATACTTAAAACACTGGAAAAGATTTGCACTCATATGCCAGCTATAAAAACGGGACTAGACCTTGAAGCAAAGACAAATTTCTGTGTTTAAATGGACTTTTTTAAAGCAGCCCAGGTTTGAAGCCATTACCAGAGGCTGCTCAGGTTATCTCAAGAAATTCATATCTCTACTGAACAGCACACAGGCAGGAGGTTGTACATCTTCTCTGTGCTCCTGTCTGGATGCAAGAGCTGTCATGCACCTCTGGCCATGCTGTCTGTATCAAATAGGAAGCACTTAGACATGTATCATTGGTCCTTCAAACAACTCTTTTTTTTTTTTTTTTTTCTAAATAAACATATACTTGGGGAGAATGGGAAAAGAAATGCAGCTAGAAAAAACATGCACAGCTCACACTTTAAGCACACACAATTAAAGGCTCTATGCTGACCTGTATTCTCATTTAACTCCTGCAGTCAAATGCTCTGTAGACTGGTGTATACACAATATGTTTTCAAAAAACAAGATTATTTTTTACATATATTTGTATAACCACCAACTCCTGATCTACTCATGACACATAAGTAGTTGGCTGTTTAAATAATACCAGTATTTAAAATAAGTATTATCTTTCAAAATCTAACTGCCATTGCAAGCTTCCTATGCATTTTATGTATATCCTCTAATCGCCTGCACGACTAGTGTCTTTTTAAACTGGAAAGAAAGGACGAGGGTTACATCTGTTAGTGGCTGCATCTGCTGAGAATTCTACAACATTTATTGTACGAATTACATTATTTTAAGAGAAATCACATGCTTCTTACATTCTCTATCTCTCTACCAAAAGTTTGAGCTCTTAAAAAACCCCACTACTGAAAACAAATTACTACCTAAACTCATTATAATATGCAATTTTTAAAATTCCTGGATTAAGCAGGATTTTCCATCTTGATACTTGCTGATATTGATGTAATTCATATTTGATTATGCAGAGCTGCAAACTTGCATAGCAGCCCCTTCATGAGAAAAAGAAAAAACATAAAGCACAGTGGAAAAATCATGAATGGGTGGCCAGAAAGTTTCCCTGACAGGAAGGGCTATGAACTCTTTGAGAAGATATGCACCACTCCAGTCTCAAAACCAAAACCAAATAACACCTCACCACACATCTGTTGTTCAGACCAATAATGAAGCACCAAAATAAGTGCAAGATGCAACCAGTCACTCTGCAAGCTAAAGGAAGCTCACAACAAAGGCGCTATGCCACCATCATAGCTCCAGTTTCTTTAAGTATTCCTATCCAAGAACTATCAGTGAAAGGTGAAGTACTCAAACTCCATTTTATATCAATTCCCCTATTTTTTTCTTCTTTATTTGCAATAAGGAAACAGAGCTCACAACCTTTCTTATTTTCTTTCTTTAAAGGTTTACAAGCTGGCTCTGTAAGTATATGGATAAACACCCCTAAAGCCTTCATACGAGAAGCAACAAAGGTTCATGCTTAGGACAGCTCTAACCACTTCAAGAACCCCTGCAAATGTACACTGAAAGACCTGCATTACCAATTATAACTGCCAATAGATAAGCAGAAACTGAACTATATGTACCAAAACCGTTCATAAACTTTGTCTCACAGCATCTCCAGGGAAAGGAAAGGATTAGACTTCAGCCTAAGGTAATACTTCACTAAGTGAGCTTATCCGACCATGGTTTCAGCAGGAGATAATTATTGTGGTTTCCTTAATAGGATGCTTTATTCTTCAAATTACAGATACAGTTTTTAGAAACATCTTAGCATCTATAGTTAGTAAGAATTTCATAAACTAGTACTTTGCACATACAGTTTAATAATTGGTTCCATTTGAGCTTCAGCCTTTTTCTGATCAATAATTTAATGCTCTGTTTGTAAAAACTGTATGACAACAGTCTTTTCCATTAGATATACAATCCTCTCAGAGTCTTTGAGGATGACCTCAGTGGTTAGCACTTTACCAGCCCCAAGCAACTCCTTCACAAATGTATTTTTCCTATTGCATCTTTATGTAAAACATCATCATGGCAGACATATACGACCCACTGAATTATACCAGTTCTTCCAAACCTTTCTACTAGAGTCAGAGCTTTTAATTCAATACTTGTGGATTTTAGGATTGTGAAAGATGACTGCAAATAGCATATTATAGTAATCTGTACATGTTGATTACTGAAAATTAACACCTCCACTGGAAAAAGACATTCACAGATACCTTTTGGAGAACTGAAAACTACATACTCTGATGAAATAGCTACCACAGAAGGATGTAACATTAACCTGGTACCAGAGAAACACCAGGCAGAGACAACTGGTTACTTCTCATGGCTCAAAAGACTAACATTTAAAATAAGCAAATAAATCTCACAGTTACAGAGTTTTAGAAGATTGGCAGGGTGAGATGTAACAGGAAATGGACTGTACCAGGGGCTACAGAGAGTCAAGTAAGGCAGACTTAGCCTTCTGGCAATTCAAAGTTAAAGGCTGACTGAAATCCTTACTAGAGTTTCTCCTCTGGTAAATTATTCATTCTTTCTTAGTCTGAAGAAAATTTTTCCTATGTGGACATTCAACACAGCACTGTCTGAATTTAAAACAATATTGCCACTACTGTCTTGGTGCTAAAATTTATGGCCATGGTAATTTTAAGAGGGATGGGTCAAGGTCAGCGTTTGTCTTTGAAGCCACCAGGCAGATACAGAGAACTAGAAAAAAGGCACAGAGCAGTTTGTGACTGATATCTTCAAGGAAACCACTGTCAGAAACTTCTTTATAACTCAAACTGTGAGGTGGCAAGGAGATAATTTACACTGACAGAACAAGGCCTGGTTTGGGCACTCCCCGGCAAAAGCTGCCATCACCAACAGCTGCTGCCATCACTCCCCACACCTGAGCCTGTTTGCTGAGGTTGTCTGGGTTTTGCACTTCCTCCAGATGCTCAGCCACCAGATGTAAGGATGCTCTAGGCATTACTGTCCAAGTAGAGTATCTGACACTGAAGATTTTGCAAGTTGTGCCCTATACTGTTTAGGCAAACTGCATCTGAAATACTGCCAGCATGAACAAGCCACTTGACTTGGACAGGACAGCAGAAAGAAGTCCAGGCATCCTGGCCCTCAGGTGAAATCAGTAATGACTTCAGCTGAGGGAGCAAGTTGAAGAAACCTCTCTAAACCCTAACCATCAGAAAGAGCAGAGATCTACAGTTTACTGAAACTCAGTATTTCATTTGCAATGCCATAAGCACAGGGATGAAGAACTCATATAAAACAGACACTAAGCTAGAATGCAAGAGTACAATTGAGGCAGGGGGAGACCGCTCAACACAAAATCCTTTAGTGAAACCAGAATAGGCTCAAATAATATCTGGTGTTAGTACTCAGTAATGCACTGATGAAAACTATCCTCCTTGAGAGGAGTAAGATATTTTTATCACAGTCTATTTGTATGTCAAAGGCTGTGAAAAACTGATATTTCAGTTTTAAAGTTTTTCTGAGTCTCTACTGATGATGCAGTTGACAAAAAACAAGGTTCAAGTTGCAACCACCTGCATAAGGTTCAAGTACAAAATTACCAAAACCAGAGGTTCACATCTAAGAGCCAAAGGGAAGCAGAAGACAAAAACATGGAACTTTGAAATGTTTTTGCCACTTACATCCTTGGTAGGTGGTACAGTGACCATCCTCTTTGAACATGGCAGAACAGCAGCCTCCAAATTCACCACCTTCAATGTGCAGGACAAAGATCCTTTGATCCCATGTTTCCTTTTGGAAATAATGGCTGAGTTGCTAAGACTGCTAGTTCCCAAGAACACAGTCTCCCCAAAAAACTGGGTTTTTTCCAAGTTAACCATCACAAAAGCAGTTGAAGCAGATTCTGCCTGAACCACACAGAAACTTTGCTTTAGGTTGGCAACAAGAGAAATGTTAACGCAGCTTTGGTTCCATCACAGCACACAGCAGCTCTAGCCGCAGGCTCTGCTGTTATTGGTGTTTGGAAGATAACTAGGTACTCCAGAATCTCATCATACTCAAAAAAAAAATTGGCAACAGCCTACCTTCTGAGGTTTTTAGCACTGATTTTCTCTCATGTCTTGCACACATTTGATGGTGTCTTATTCTACTCATTTTAATCACAGCAATTCAGTGGCAGACTATGAACGAAAATGCAATAGAAACATTGCAGACCCTGTAACAATAGTCAAAACAAAGATTTCCTATGGCAGCTGTCAAATTAATGACATCTCCAAAGCTATCTAAATACAGTATCTGGGCAGAAATCCAATTATGTCAATTCTGTCTGAATACCCCAAAAGAGAGTCCTACTGGGGTTAGAAGTGGAAATAATTTTAAGTGCAGATTAGCTACATAAGCAGCTCCACTCCTGAAACCAGAACAAGGGAACAAAAACCTGAAGGCATGACATTTATCTGGATGCAAGGGAGAGGGGAAAAAGAACTGTTAGACATCTGGCAAAAGGTCAAAGCCAATTACCTTGTCCAAATTTGCCCCCCAAGATAATAGCTTCCAGGTCCACTTCTTTGAAAAAACACCTACTGACTCAAGTCATTACAAAGATTTCTGCTTACCTCTTCATCCTCAACTACCATTTTGGTTTTCCCAAAATTTCTTTCTCCCAACAATACACTAACTGCAGTAGTATAACATGCCAACTTCCCAGAAGCAGAAAATAAATTTATCTGAAGTCTACATAAAAGAAAATAATATTCTCCCTCATTTTGACAAATGGTATTCATTGACAAACATATTTTAAGAGTATGATTTCTTGCTGCTTTCCTTAAGCCATTTTAACTGCTGATTTCCCTTTTTCCTTGGAAGTGTCTATGTTACTGTTTAATTATGTGGCAAATTCAGCTTGCTGAACTCTGCAACAGGATTCTGTTTATTCATTGTTTTAAAACAGATAAGGATCAAGGAAAAAGGGAAACTGTTTTAATCCAGCAAAGAAAAAATCTAAGGATTTTTTTATTTCTTGGCAAGCATATTAAAATATAAGTTTACCTGTTTCTTTAAATGAAACTATTCAAGAGACTGCTATGAAACTAAAGAAAAAAAACTGCACATGGCAAATAACTGGAGCAATATATGTTGGTTAGTAAACACATTTACCAAGAGTCCCTTATCTCTATTATGAATAGATGAATAAACCTTTAAATATAAGTAAATGATGATCAAAAATAGCAGACTGGTTTAGACAAAGTTTCTAATCCTGATCTGTCCAGAACACTTTCAATGGTAAGGATATAACTCACTTTATATATATTGCAAGTGGTTCTGGTACCAAGACAGTATAAAATTCAGGAGAGAGCAAAGCATTCATTATTAATGTGGCTATATTTAGGACTGCATATCTCAAGCCTGTGCTTCTTACACCAAGACTCACACAATTAGAGTTGGGTATTTTTTGCTTCTGTTTGATTGGTTTCTTCCTGAATACAGTCATTAGTGAAACTCAGAAAATTCTGAAAACAAGAAACTTTCTTCGTCAAAATCTGGTACATTCCAGAGTACAGAGCTAATTCAAAAAGAAATTCAAAGAAACGTGTAATACACAAATACAGGGTTGCACTTCAGAACTCAAGATAGCCTCAATTCAAAAGTAGTGACAATGAAGAGCAGCTACCATTTTCATGGGGCATGTAGTCTCAAAATCCTTTTCAGAGCTATTCAAAGACATCTCTTTGCAAGGCATCAATTTTGGATATTACCAGTTTGGAACAAATTCAAATCAATAACCTGTAAGTTTTCTGCTGTTAAAACGTAACAGAGAATATTAGACACAACAATTTTAACTAAACTTCTAAACTAATAATAACTTTATTGTATTTACTTACAATATACAGTTGAGACTGAAAATACACAGTTAATATATATATGAAAATCTACAGTTAATTGAAAATATCTTCCAACTGAATCACACAATGAGCTTGTCAGAAGCATTTTGACAAAGCTTAGAATTAAATTCTTCAGCTACAATTTTTCCTTTAATTTTTTTAAGTTTAAGGATATATTCAATCAATCTACTTGTTTCCAGTTTAATATGAGATTTAATTTTTGCATTTGCTCTCTATAACAGACTGAGCACAGTACCATGAATCCTCCTTCATGTCACACAGGCACTGCAAATCCAATCAAATCCAATTACTACTCCATTAGGTCTCATTTAAATCCCATACGGTATGACAATAAACTGAATGAAAAGAGAATCAGCACATTTTTCAACCATCTTTACAGCATGACATAGATGGCAATCACAGCTTAATAAAATTTCATTTACAATAAAGAAAATTCAGAGCTACCTTTCTCTGCCAGGCATTTCAGAAAGATTTGGGAAATGACTCTTCTTCCCCCCAACTGTTGAAGTAGCCAGTTGCTACTTCATAGTTCTCAAACAAGAGTTCCTTCAGCTAGCAGCACAGAAGTCTGTCTTGGTCCCAATGCTCAGAAGGTATGCAAATCATAACAACCACCAGAAGAATTCAGCATTTATTCCAGTGGTGTCACAGTTCTCATTTTCTTCTTTGCTAGGGGCTGTTTTATTCTGTTTGTTGTTTTTTAAAGATTTCCTGGGTAAGGAACCTTTTGACGCAAGGTTTCATCAGGTTGGGAAACAGGGAGGGGGAGATCAAAACAAAACCTCATCAATCTGAAGGCAACTGAAAAGATGATGAAATCTTTAAAAATAAGCTCTTATCCTATATGGATTTTAAAAATTATCATTGCTAAATATTTCCAAGTACATTTAGATAACTTCCAGAAGCTCTTAATGCTTCATCACTTTGGTGCAGTTTATTTATGGATATATAATAATCATGTGTCCCTCTCTTTCATACAGTATTTCCCAAGCTCATCCAACTACTCAAAAACAAATGTTTATAGATGTCCAGGTCTGTCCTTTCTTTGGGAACAAAAAACCCAAAGAAAACAAATAAAAAATCCCTCATTTGTAGTAGGCAGTCACAACAGTCAAAGCTCTCTCTCAAGAGCACACAAGAGCCTTGTTGAATAGCTCTTTCTCAACAGCTAACCTGACTAAATCATCTTCCTCATGCAGGCTAGAAATCAAAATGCCATGATGCCATTTAAACACATGAACTGTTGTTAAAATACAGAAGCCAAGAAAACATATGCTGTCCACTTTCAAACACACATGCCAACACTCTGTTTCTAGTACAGAAAGGCTCAAAGCTTCAGGAACAGACTTTAAAATATTTCAGTTATTTTATTAAACAATTCTTATGAGTTATGGTTATGGTTTTATTAAATTTTGTCCTTTATATTCCGACTGACAACCTGAGAAACAGATAAATTCCAGATTGAGAGAGAGAAGATGCTAATGGGGGGAAGGAGGATAGTTAAGTAATTTCAAGGTTTGTGCTCCAATTTCCACAATTAAAATGGGAGGATCTGGGCCAAAACTTTCTCAGTGTGGGGGAAATTAAAAGACAATAACATGAGGTTTGGGGGTTTTTTTCCTTTCTGTGACAAAAGGAAACAAAAGGCGGAGGTATTTTTCCAAGCATATTACTTGATCACATGGGCTTTTCTGGTGTGTTTCCATAGCGTTTTCTGCACACACTTTAAAATGTCTTTATTGACCTGAAGGAACAGAGGCTTTGCTAAGAGAAATATGAAGACACCAGCTTCATGATCTGAGTGTCTTTGCATAAAAATAAAGCTACGAGTATCATCGCTGAGTTTTTTATAACTAATAAAGATCTGAAAACACTAGATTGTACTTGTATATTTAAATAATTTTGAATATTCTTGTTAACTTTAAAGGAGGCAGAACAATTTCCTTTTCTTTCTGCATGATTTTAATGATATTTGTTTTCTTTGTAATTTACCATTCCTTTGAGTATACTATGATAGAAATACGGATCCATGTAACAAGAACAGATCCTTTAGGGAAGTTATACATCTCAAACTGCAAAAGACCACAAATATCCCACATGCTTCAGAACACAAAGTCTATTGCCATGAAGCCTAAGAGCAACAATCTCAAAAATTCGCTGTTAATTACTAAAGTATACACACAATTTTTCTTTTAAAAATAATACTTAAAGCAATCTTTCATTTAGATCAGCAATATCACAGATGCCACAAGTGCTTTCTTCTTGACAAATATAAAGCAGCAGTTCTCAGTAAGAATTATGTATTTTCAAAACTAGAATCTACAGACTATGAACATATCAAGTCCTCAGATTATAACTGCTGTATTTTTAGAAGCACTAGGTACCTTAAGAAAGTAGTACAACAAGCTTCATGTTCTTAGCACATTTGATATATGGTGGCAAACAAAAAAAAATTAAAAAAATTAAAAAATAACAAAAAAAAAAAAAAAGAAAGAAAGAAAGAAAGAAACCAGCCCAGGAACAGACATCCTGTGTGAACAGGATTCAAAATTTTGGTGATGCTCCAAGACTCAGCAATAAACCTACCATGAGAAAACAGTATCAACGCTAAAAAGCGTGATGCACCATCTAGTACTGCTTCTAACCCCATAAATGGGGTACACCATTCATTCATTCCTTTGCCAAAAAAAATTATTCTCACCTTACATTTTACCAGCTTGTAGTAACTTTACATGTGCAAACTTCCTTCAGACAGAATTCTTATGTTTCCTGCTGATGACAGGCATTAAAAAGTTCAAGAAGAGTCAATCAATATTCAATATTTAAAAAAAAATACCCAAAACAAAGCAACTCAGGCCATTTTATTTTTACTAAAGACATATTACTGTCTTACTTCATGAGATACAAAGGAAAGAGAGGACAGAAAAAAGAACAACCCTCTGGAGGACATGGCAACCAAAATCTCTAGCATGTGTTTCTATGTCTATTACTTATCAGTAATAAAATTTTGAAGTAGATAGTGCCACACTTATAAACTGTAAGGACAAATGTTACACGCTTTGCTTAGCTTGTGTCTCAGAAGCCAGTTTTAGCTTTGTCACCTAAAAAAGCTAGTTGGCTTCACCACAGAAACAAGATTCCCCTTTCCTTATTTTGCAGAATATAACCTGATGGGATCTTCAAACTTTGGGTCTGAGAACCAAGCTTAAAATTGTCACAGGGCAGAAATGCCTCCTGTTTGAATACAGTCTGAAGGAAGAATCACCTCAAAGGACAGTGGTATTGTTTCTTTGCCCAGCCTTTCAATGTATCCATAGGCAAAACCCCTTCTCTTTCCTATCAGTGCTCTCCCTGGAGCAGAGAGGCAGGAAGACAGCTTGGACCTGCTACTTGAAGGCAACTTAAACAGGTGAGCAGAAGAGTAATCCTGACTTAAGCACCAGCTTAAAGTTATTGGCACATGTTTATCAGTCAAATTTATAATAGCAAATTAAAGAATAAGCCATTAGACTAATCCACGCACATCCACAATCTTTGAATGGCATCTTGCATACCTATACAAAAGCTTTACTGCAAAATGGAATGAGATTGTGGGGTCCTCAAAAATCAGAAACTCAAGACTTCTGTGACTCTCAGCAAGGCAGGATTTCCCTCCCCCAACTCAAATGACCGACTCAGGCTAATTGCCACCAAATGTTATGAAACAACTTTTCACTAAAAAAACCCAACACAAAACAAAACAAGCCAACCACACACATCTATGATTTCAAAGAAAACTTGCAGAACTAGAAGTATGTGTAAATTGATGGCGTAAGGGCAAGAGCTTCTCCAAACAGGACCAAGATGTGAATGAGAGTACAAATCTAGCAGGGATATAGCTTGATTGCTAGACAATGCTATCACATCCTCCTTAGTGCCATCACTTGCAATACCAACTAAGCAATAAAGCTTGGATGGGCATGCAATCACAATTTTATTTCAGAATTGTTCTTTTCTGGTGTTTTCAAAACAAGAGCATGGATAGCAGATGTAGTCTTTTAGTAAGTAGCTAGTAAAGATAATTCATATAAGAAGGTCAAGCAGTGCAAAAGCAGAGGAAGAAACAAGACAAAAACAGCCAAAATGTCAGAGGAACACAGAAAGTGATGCAGAAATGTTTTAAGCAATTCGCAATTCCCTTCACAGACAGGGAAGGACAAATACATACAGAAGAGCTATGCAGAGCTTAGTTCTACTTAAACTGATGACAAGCAACTACCAATTACTACAGCATTCAGAACAATTTGATAGAAAATAAGGGTTGGCTGGTAATAGCCTTGGAACAAACATCATTTTTGATACATCAAAATTTCAGGGATAATACATTTAAGAAAATTCATACACAGCAACAGAAACACGGATCACCTGCAATGACTATTACACCAAAAGCACTCAGGGTTTAGCTAGGGTTTTGTATTGACAGCTTAAACTATAATCCTAAAAGATAAAATAAAATGCTAACGAATTCAAGTCAGTCTTTCAGAAAGGGAAGAATTGGGGAGATGTTTGTTGCTAATTCTGATCCACTTCAGAGACACATGATGAAAAGGTTCAGCATACAGAAATTCTTCAAATGGCTGACTACCCGCTCCATTTCGTGATTTTCTTTCCAAGAGTTTCTTATCTAGGTTTCTTTACAGATATGAATATACACACAATTTCTACAAAAGCTGGAAGAAGAGTTTTGGAACAAACGTATGAAGAAAGAGGACTAACTAACAAATTCACAGTGTACTAACACCCTTCTTAAACCATTTCAAAATCAGTTTCTATATGGATGGTAATTTAAGAAGTGTATTGCCATTCTGACACAAAACCTTATGTTTCAAAATTGTTTGTGCTTAAAGTAGGTAAAGCTAAAAACTCTAAAATGTCCTTTATTTTGTTCTTACCAAAACACACAGAAATTGCATTTCAGAAATGCCAAATTCTTGATTTCAAATAAATATTACATTGAATACATACTTGGTGCTACATATGGTGCCACAGAATTTCAAAAGCAAAGAACAATGACTTATAACTATTGTGGGAATCTCTGTATTCCAGAAATCTTTAAGTGGAAGACAGATATAAACTAAGATTTTGTATTTAAAAAAAGGTTTGCTTAAATTATTTTTAAAATCCATTTTCTCAGAAAGAGGAAGATAGTTTGAAAACATATCACACACCAAGAAAAAAAAAATCACCAAAAAACATTCAGAAAGAAAGAAGGGATGTAGTTTTCTCCTCTTTGAAAATTCCATGAATTTTCCAATTGCTGCCCACTATCACCTACAAGAGGACATGCTCTCAGCATCAGGAACCCCCCACTCTATGTCTGTTCAGGCTCCTGACCGTGACTTCTAACCAGGGAGAGCTGTCCCAAGGGCCAGAGAAGGATCATACGCACACAGATCCCAAGTGCAGCTCCTGGCCCTGCTGCCACTGGCAAGAACCACAGCTTCCTGCTTCTCGACCCATCAGGACATCCAACCTTGTCAAACTGATTTATTAAACACCACAGACCTAACAAATCAGTACTTTCTAGGAAAAAGGAAAACGTTTTTCCACCATGTGTGTGAGACCACCAGAAATGTTGGTAAGCACAAAAACACGTAAAACTGCTGCTTTACATCGCTTCAGGATCACTCCTTTGCTGTCACCTTTTTGATACAACTGGAACACACAACATACTCTTTCATTCAAGGTCAGAAACAGTAATTAATTAGCAGACAGAAAATTGAATCATGGAGATGACCTAACATGGAGGAAACTCAGAATCTTATAAAAAGCCTTGGGGTTTCACACAAATCAAAGAGCAGAAGACTGTGCATTGGAAGTTGTCATGAACAATTACTGTATCAAGGTACATTTTTTAAAAGAAAAATTTGGAGGAAAGGATTTAGTAGGGTAACATTATTTCCCCTGTGAACACTCTCTTATTGTTAGAGGAAGACAGAATTAATTTTAACAAATTCTACCAGCTAAGCAACTACTGTGGCAAAATATTAATCACTCAAATTAGCTATCTCACAAGTAAGTTTCTCCCCCCTTTCTACATTAAAAAAAAAAAAACCTTAAAAATTAATTGCCTTTGATTCTGAAGAAAATTCATAGAATGGTATAACCTGATCACACAACTGATCTTAAGGAACCAGCTTAATAGCTTGCCCTCTGCAAGCAGAAGATGCTTTTTCTAACCAAAACCTGATACAATTTCCCCAAACATCTCTTCTGCATTTAAAAAGTCCACATAAAGTCTCCCGGATTAAAAATAACCTTGGTAGAAATACCTTTAGTAATGCTTCCTGAGCTTTTACTAACCAACAAAAGCATAAGAAATCTACTCAAATATAGCACCTTTTAAGGAAGCACAGCATATACAAGAATAACAGTTCAACAATACTTAACAATTAAGTTCAGGCATTAACGTGTGAAAGAGAGGTTTAGGCACAAAAAGGGTTGGAAATGAAGAACTGAAAATGGTAACAGTTGCCAGTAGCAAAAGGATGCTCAGTATTTCTTACCATCTCCCAGAACAGCACAGCAGCAGTTAAAGCAAGAGTCCTGCTCAAATTAGTACATATTTTGAAACATAAATTACATCTACACCTTGCTGCATTAGCATGGTGGCTCAGAAATAAGCACACAATCCCTCCAGCAGAATTTACTTCAAAGCCTTCCCATTCTTCTGCCTACAGAACTCGGCAATAGATAAAATTGAGAATGTGGTTTTCATTCATTTCTTCCAGGCACTCTAAAATTCACACATGCACCTCAGAGTGGCTTGAAATCTGGTATGCCATATGGCAGTACACTTGTCATTTCCAGAAATATGTTGAATATGGCTTCCAGAGATATAAAGACCCAAGGAAAAAAAAAAAAGGAAAACAAACCCAAAACTCCTGAAGCCAACAAATTCTGCTCAAACGCCACCAGCTTTATATTACATACAACTGGAGAGCCTGGGCTTTGATCAGGCTTCAAAGAACCTCTTCATTTGCCCCAGAAAATAAAGCTGATGCCTTAGATAGTGGAGGCTTATTTCCCTACTGTTTTGCAACTCCGTAAAGTTATTTACCCTTGCCTTAAGTGAGACTGACGTAGAAATGATACATCAACATCAGATTTATACAAACATATTGCACTTGGAGCACGAAGTAAATGATTTACAAGTTGCAGAACAGGGGAGAATCAGGATCAAGGGTTTTATGGCTATTCCACTGTCAACCAATTGAAGAAGAAATAATTACTTCTCATTCCTGCATAAAATGTTTAATGGTGCACATGATGAAGTTACATTCAAAAAAACCCAAAAAACCAAAAACCCCCAAAACAAAACCCAAAAGAATTATCAAGCAGATTAAAAAAAAAAAAAAACAAAAAAAACCACCCTGACAAAAGAAATAAGGCTCTCCTGCTGACTGAAATAATCACAGTCTCCAAGCTCAGCAAATTAGAGTGAGATTTCAAAAAAAACCTGGAGGAGCTGAACTAAACATCTTGCTGTTGCCAAAATGAGCAAGTCCTGTGCTGTAGGTAGAAATCAACTAATTCATACTTCTACAATCATTTCTACTTTCCAAGGGTGTCTAATTTCCACTATTTACAATCTGTGATTAAATGATCTTTCTTTTCTGAGAAAGAAAACTCAAACTAGCTGAAATCAAATAACATTACATGACTAAAATGACTTTTCTCCTTGCTTTTTTCTTTCACGGATAGAATCACAGATACAGAGAAATGGGGAAATCATTCACCTTTTTGCATGCACACACAGTTCCCCTCTTAAAACCTCCTATCACATCTTGAAACTAAGTTATCTTAACACACAACTTTTTACCAAAGGATGAAAATTAACAGGGAGTAGTAACTGTTGACAAGACCACCTTTGGGGGTGATACTATGTTTTTAAACACACACAGAAATCAAGGAAATAATCTTACTACAGAGGGAAGGGTTTTAAAACCTGTAACAAACTTCCAATGTGAGTATTCCATAGAAATCTTGGAGACAAGCGTATGTGTGCTATTTATCCAGTATGCAGAGGTGACTTGGAAAAAGATGGCAAGGAAATACAGGTGATTTTATTATCAGAGTCCAATCCAGACCTACCGCAACATATCTATGAATAAACAAGAAAATCAAGAGCATTTCCACAATATCTGGGAGACAATATTTGCAAGCACCTACAACTCATGGCAGCATCAACTGACATACATTACATAGCAGACACTCTGACACTACACTAATCCATCAAGCTTATCCAAGACCAGGATCCATTCAGCTGCTCCAGCTGACGACGGCTTCAGCCATGCAGAGACAAGACTACCACATACCTGCCACTCACATCTCCTAACGATGAGTGTGTCTGCTCATTGCTGCTAGAGGCAGTGGGCTTTGAGAAAGCCAGGGCTTTTTCCCCAGGCGTAACAAGCACAGAGCTGCCATACGCTGGTGTTGCCATTTAGGGAAGCTATTCCTAAAAAAGCAAGAAAAACGCGTGGGCTGAACTGAAAAGACAATGTAGAAACTAAAGCAAGCAGAAGAGCCCTCTGTAAGACAAGAGGTGAAGAAAATCCCCATGTCTGCTAAGATTTAGGCTGAAGAGCAGATCTCTCCCAACACACTCCACAGTCAATAACTGGATTTTCCAGGTACACTGAGCTCGTGGGTAGGATGAAAAGCAGATTCCACATGCTACAGCAAAATTTTACTGTGCTCAGCAGACAAAAAAATTAAATTTCTTGAGCATTTCAATATTCATTACAAGGCAGAATAAAATCAAACAAAACCCCTAGAAAATCTGCACTTTACAGAACTTTCCACATACTCTGCAGATTGCATTGAAACCATCTACTGATGCTGCCAGAACAATTCAAAAACCACCAAAATCTGTGTTTGACAGGTCCAGACCTACTGTAAAGAAAGAAAAACCTGAATGACTTCAGCATGATATACAGAAGTTTTCCTGGATAATACACATTACATTTCCTCTTTAATCATTCTTTCAATAAAAGCAGTGTGAATTTCAACTTCTATGGTACTTTTAATTGTAGGTGCAGAAAACAAAAAAGCTGTCAGCTATTGAAGCCTCATGCGCACCACCATCCTCCCACAGTTACTACGCTGGCAGAAGAACTAGAGAGACCTAGAGAAACAGTTCTCACACTGGCACACCTAAAATGCCAAAGAGCCAGAACTGATTCTCAACTGTGCATACACTTCTTTTAATCATCATTTTCTTCTTCCCATATGTGCCTTTCTTTACAAAGTCCCAAATCCAAACCTCAGAAGAGTTAACCAAATGCATTCATAAGTAGCTTGAGTATCATAACTCCACTGATTAAATATTTGGAAGAACTCACACCTGGTGGCTTTGAAGTGCAGCAGAGGACCAATTTCAGGGCTCTGCAAGTGGCAATCTACTTCTTGAGGATCTATCAGTAAAGCAGTAACAATCCTCTAGGTAAAGCAAAGCCAAAAGATTCAAGATGGGAAATGAAGCTATAAACAGTAAGAATGCAAAAGTTTACTTCCTGTATGCAAGGTTAGCAAACTATTACAACATCAAGGTACGTGCCAGTCTTTTCCTTTCTTATTTACAGATTTAGCCTTTAAGATGTCCTGTGCACCTTTTCAAGCTCTTGCTACCTATTTTAATACTATACTTAAAGATCTTCCTGCATTCCAAGACAATTCTTATTATTTTGCTTTGATGCTTTTTTCCTTGGATGTTTTCCAGATGAAGTCCTAAACTGACGTTCAGCAGAAAAACGGTCAGAGCACTACATTTCAATAACAGAAGCATTGAAATTGTGGCCTTCAGTGTATTAAAAGTCATTGCTGGAAGCTACATATGAAAATATATTACCCACCTATAGAAAACCCTCTATTGTTATAATTTGGTCATTTCACACACCAGTGATCAATCTCAGCTGAGCACATTTTGTAAGTCCACACTTAATGATAAAAAATTAGACATACCAGAGAAAAATCTAAGTCTTTCCTTTGTGAACAAGTTTATTTATCTAGTGGATTTTATATAAAAAAATCACTTTTCTACTGCTTCTTGGTATGAAGCTAAACAAGCTGAAGATATACAAATTGTTGGTTACAAGGGTCAATGACTCAGCAACCTGCATTATATCCACTTTGCAGCAAAAGCTGATATCCAAAAAACAATTACTTTAAAAAAATAGTCTTGAAAGTATGCCCAAATGAAACTTTTTAGAATGTACATATACATTTAAGGCTACTAACTGTGAATCATTTATCCTTTGTCTAACTCTTCCTGAACTCAAGATTTCAATTTTCCAACTCTCTTTCCTTTACCTGCCCTTAAAAATTTGTAAGTTTCAGACTAGTGTTGCATATGAAGTCCTCAGAATCAGCAAGTCAGTAAGTATATTACAGCACATCTACAAGCTGAAAACTCCAGGTTACATTTCATTTCAGTACAGAACAACACAGACTTTTCAGAACAGCAAAGTTCTGAAAAAATATTACAAAAAAGAGAATATCCAGCTACTGAAAAACAGAAAAAATATTGTTTCCACCACGCCCCCAACACCCTATAGCACTGGGATCCAGTGCTGAACCTCATCACACAATTCTCTCTAGGGCAGCTCTCCTACACACTATGTAGCATGGACAAGCAGAATGAGGAGGATGTACAGTGAAGGAAAATACAGTGTTATTTTTATACAATTCATCTTAGCCCAAAGCCAGTGCATACTGGTAAATCCTAACCCAATTTGGACCACATTAAGTTCGGATTTAATTAATCATTCCCAAATACTAAGTTGCAAGCATATATATATGAAGGTAGAAAACAAGAACATTATATTCAGCAGAATAACCTGTAAAGCACCCCACAGTTACTCCTACCCTGAGCAGACATACACAGACCACCTCATTTCTGTGACTGAGTGCAACTATGGGGTTAGAACAGTGATCCAACAAAACACTAACAAAAATATCTTCATCCAAATCCTATCCACAGTTGTTAATTTAATGGAAAGACTCTTCCTGCATGAAGAATACATGAGTAATAGCCTCCACGGGAACTTTAACAGCAGATCGTTAAGACAAAGGGCTTCGTAACACAGCAGCTGGACGCCATTCAGCTACCTGACAGCCCCCGTGCTGCATGGAAAGAGTGCATTAAGCAGAGGATGGGGATTTCTGAGGCACTGCCCTGTGCTCCCCGGTACTGCAAAGGGAGCAGAAGAGAGATGGCGTAAGGAGGCAGATTTGGATGCTTTGAAAGAGGTATTAGAGCAAAGGGCTGAATGATGCAAGACAACATATGATGATCAGTTGCATGCAGCAGCTGCAGGAACACAGATTTCTCCACGAAATAGTTACACACGGTCATTTTAGCCTTCCATAAATTTACAGTACTTCAAATCAATGCCACTGAAAATTCTAGAAAAACAATGCAAAACATTTATTACACTTCTCAACATAAAAATGTATTTTCTTATTCAAGGAAAGATATGTATTGACTGATCCATGTGGGAGCCCACTCCAATACCCTAACACAATTCCAGAATATACTCACAGAAGAAGAAAGTTAAAAACAATTATACAGAAATCTTGTAAGCAAGGGTTCAAGTGTATCCTCATTTCAGAACTCTCATCAACTCTGCTTCTGCACATCACATAACTGCAATGCTCCAGTCAAATCTTACTCATTCCCAAATGTGTATAATCAGGCTAGACAGAATACATTTTTTCTAGTTTTAGCTAATATTTTATTTTCTTTGCTGAAATATTTCTGCCATAAAAATGGATTACAGACAACCCCAAAACATGTCCACTCACAATCAAGGCTATTCCCAATCCTAATTATCTATAAAATACTGCAAAATGGAAAAGAAGGAGAGAAAAGATTAAGCAAATGCACAGGTGATCACCATCAGTTTAGACAGCACAACAATCAAGATATGCACCAACTAAATCAAATTTCTCTTGAATAAGTATTTACAGATTCATAAAATAGAACTGTACTTCCCTAAGAAAATCTAAAGGTGCGTGTACACAACTGCCAAAACTATGAATTATATTTATACCAGGTGCAAGTATTAATATGGAGGTTTGGAGTTTTGATTCTTGTTGGGTTTTGTGGGGGTCTTCTTCATACCTAGTAGGCACCACAGTTTTAGAACAACAGTATCAGCAACTTAAAAATCCACTGAAACCCAGCTGCTTAACATCAGGCATGAAACCAGGCACACCCCTCACATTCAAAAAGCCTGTGGCAGGAAAATGGTGCAGAAACAAGAGCCAAGGGCTTCTATCAGTCAGGTGGGCCACAGGCAAGCAGAGCTGACCAGGGAGCGGCACCAGAAAAATGACCTCCTCTCCTAGCACAACTCCACCTTGACTCACCTGCATTCATGACTCACTGACATCAGATTCAGGATTGCTACTTTTGAAGAACAAAGCATTTAAAATTTTACTACCTGCTTTGCAAGCACAGTAAAATCTACTAAATACCAAGCTGTTTCAAATACTATGTACACTCAGTATTGGTATGTATGCCAGTGCTGAAGAAGAGTAAGTCAATGGCCATTAATCCAGATTGCAGCTATGTATGCTATCTTCTTTTAACCACAAGTATATCACTTATATTAACAAAGGAATCCAAATGACCACCTATTTAACCACTAAAATTATCTATCCAGAAAGAAGGGGAAAAAACATATCGAAGAACAGAACAGACAAATCAAAAGGGCAAGTTGAAAAGACTTTTATAACAGAACATTGAAATCAGGTCTAGCTGCACCACTAAACAATCTAATATAGCTAAAACAGAAGGGGCAAAGCATTTTAAAAGTCATGAATTTCCATGATCTGCATTAATCTTTTTAAACCTTGATTCCTCCAAAACAGGAATTAAAAACCTCAGTGCATTTAAGAGCCTTTCTTGCATCACATTTTAGCTTTCCCATTTTTTTTCCTGTTTTCATATATTTTGGTTTTCTGTTTCACATTCTAGGTTTCTATGTTTTTAAATTAAACACCAAACTAACTAATTCTTTGTTTCCCCCCTGAGGGACTAACTTCCTTTTCCATCAACTTTAGCAGCCATTATATCAAGCACTGCCTGATCCACATCTGTTCTACAACACCTCAGTATTACTGTTCATTAAACAATCCTGAACTACTAGGAGCCACACTGACTTTATGGGACTGCTGGAAAAGTAATGTCATACACAATGTATAGGGATAAAGTCTGTCTCTAAGAATAACCTGCGTGACACTACAGCAGAAGTTCAACACATAATTCAGTACACATGTCATGACAAGTAAAGAATGTGTAACTAAAAAAGAATTGATGTGCAATGTAATCTTGGTTCTTGTCTTGGAAAAGATGTACTTATGGCTCAGCTTCATATTTAGTAAATAAGAGACATTCATTCCAATAGGACCACTAGTGGTACTAAGCACATGCATTTTCACTGGGCCACAGCAACAGAAGGAAAACTTGAGATACTAAACAAAGAATTAAACTTTGGCAAAGCTTTGACATTGCACCTTCCAGAGCGGTGAAAGAAATATCTGAATAAAATAAACATCCAGAATCTCCTGTCAGCAAAACCAGAAAAGATCCTAAAGGAATACAACCAAGAGTATTACAAGACAAGACTAACAGAGGAAGACACACATTGTCACAGTAACAACATTACCCAGACTTTAACAGTCTTCTGCCACAGGAAGTCTATAACATTTGAGTTCATTATGATCCCCATGCATCCCTTAAGAGCCTCAAAGCTCATAAAAATGATGTGTCATATTTTGATACTTGTGCTAAACACAAGCTTTGCGATTACCATTGTTGAAACTCAATACAATCCACACAGTCCTTACAGAGATATCTGATTAAATTTCTAATATTCATGAACTTGAATTCTAATACTGAATGCTCAAAATGATTTAAGTCTTTTGATGTAACGGAACACAAGTCATTTAGTGTCAAATGGAAGGCAGACCCTTTATTATAGTATTAATTATTAGGGATATTAGCATTAATTTATTTCTCTATTTGAATTAAACAGAATTCAAAACAGTGTGAATTTATGAATAGTCCACAATATCACTATTTCTATATTATCCCTGCAGCACTAGCACAAACACTGCCTACAGACCTGAAAATGTAAAGGAAGGAGATCGAACATCAATTTTTCTTTTCATTTTTTTTTCTGAAAGACAGAAAAGGTGATGCTCAGGATGTTTAAACTCTAAATAGCTTCACTCTTTTTTTGATGTAAAAATACACATCTTTATACCTATAAATGCCACCTACATATTTTTGCATTCAACATGCAATGATTAAAGGAAAGCACACTTAAACAAGACATACCATAACTAACTTCTTTTATGACAGGAACAAAAACATTCTTAATTAAAACCACAAAGCCAAAAAAATAGCAGGGACTTTTACAAAATTTCGGTACTGAGAAAAATGCTATGTCATAACTTACATTTCCAAAGTTGCTCCATACACAGAATTTCAAGTTCTAGTAGGAAGGACTAATTAAAGATACAAACATGGGACTTTCTTCCCAGCACCTAAACAGGACCAGTTTTCAAGTCACTTATATTACAGGTATAGCCAGACGGTATTGCTACCAAAAGTAATTCATAACTATAAACAAATAAATACACCACCATGCATAAAAAACTGCTGTTCGCAGATCATTTGAGTCAGTTACCAGAGCACTAGATACTGACAGACTGTAATCCAGTTTAACATTCCAATACAAAACACACAAAAACCAGTATTTATAGGATTTTACCCAACTTACCAGACCTTCTTCAGTCTGGTTAAACCAGAAAGACCTGGCCAACTGAGACTGCAACCATACAAATAAACAACAGCCAAGACTATAAATAAACCAAATAAGCCATCTGTGCCACTGACTGCCCCTGTTTGCAGTCCATCTACACAGGTGTCAGCTCCTAGCCCTGCACTCTACAGCTGAACTACCATGGAGTGTTTGTACCATCACTGACTGACAGCACTAACACAAAATTAAAAAAATCAGCGAACAGAGTGCTCACTTCCAACCTAAAAAATACTCAAAACATATCCTTCTGGTTTTGCTGAAATTTTTCCTAAAAATATTGAAGGCATCTAAAACACATGCACCTTTAAAGGGACTGGATGAAGTCCAATTACCTTTTTTACTCTTCTACTATTTAGCAAACAAACTTTCAATCTAAAATTATAATTAAATTTTCAACCAACATTAAATTTATTTAAAAAGAAAACTCAATGGATACTTGTAAAAACAAACTAAAAAAACCCTCTGAACTAAAACCCAAGAAAAAGCCTACAATAAATTTTACTAAGCCAAGTGGCAGTGGGTATTTGCAGAAGCCAAAGACTCCTGTGGTGGAATCCAGAATTCTTGACATGCCATCACTCAAGACCTGTCAAATTTGATAACACTGTGTGTGTGTCTAGAAGGACACCATCCATTCAGGGAAATGAACGCGTCATTTGTTGTCATGACAGCTATCAAAATTCAGCCCAGGAGCACATCATAGAGCCACGTATCTCTCCTTCTGCATTAAAAGGTTGAAAAATACCTTCCTTGTCGTCATCTGAAACATCATTAGGATGTCAACTAAGAAGTCAGCTCCCCTGAAAACAGCAGTGGCCCAGGACGGCACTGGAAGCCAAGTCCAACACACAACGGATGTGGGAGAAAACAAGTGCAATGGTTACACTGCTATTGTAAGAACAGGAAGGAAAAACTTTGCGGTCATGGTATGCTGAGGGTGTTCTTACTGCATTAAAACCAAGAGGTCAGTATCACCAATGCTTGGGGACTCTTCTTTGGTATCAGTGACAGGATTTGCTAAACAAGAGGCTTAATTTATTGCTGGTTCATTGAAATATTTATTACTCCAGAATGCTCTAAAAAAATTTAGAGTAATAGACCAGTTTAACTCTCCACATACAGATAAAGTTTTAACAGGATGTAGTGTTCCTCTCCTCTCCCAAACCTGTGAAAGGACTGAAGGAATGAAGTGTTTTATTTTAATATATAGTTAACTGATACTTAATTGGTATACAAAAAGCATTATTTCAGGCAACTTAAATTTGACAAGGATGAGTTAGAAAATTCCACATTTCATTTATAGTCTATTTGCTTAATGAATCCCATAGTTCCTTTCTAAACCTTCCCATGCTTCCAAGGATCTAATTCTGAAGGAAAGGTTCTAAAACAGTGTTCAACGACTTTCTGAAAATAATATAAATAAGTACAATATAGTTAAATCTGAAGAGAAATTGACAATTTTTTCTCCAAGAACTTACTTCTATTTTCTTAAAAATAAAACACATACTTCTTAAACGATGCACTGCTAGCAGAACCAACAATCCCACTCCAGCATGAGCAAAAAGCACCTGCTTTTGTTAACCCTCTTCCTGTTTTCCTGCAGGGTCTGATGGCTCCTCTGTGTTTGCAGAGAGCTGATCCAGTGTAACCCGTAGGGAAAGACAAGCAAGAGACAGCACTCAGCTAAAAGCAGCTTCTCACACTGTTAAGAGGACGTGACCCTGCATCAGAAAGAGCATCCACATCCTCTAGCTTCTCCATAAACTTCAGTACCTGCTTTCACACTCGTGTCACTTCTCTTTATTAAGGCCCTCATAAATACTCTGATCGTTACTAGAATGTAGAAGCTTCAAACAGCTCAGAAGACTAAAATCTGCCTTTCTATCAAATAGGTAATAAACCGAAGGCCTGCTCATTTATTTTTGAGCATCTTGGCTAAGCAGCCCATCTTGGCAAAGCAGCCCAGCCCTGGCACAGCAAATACCATCCACATCAACTCCAAGTACTACACAATAGATACCTCTGAAGCAACAGAGAAAACCAGTGCCCCACCAACCCAAACAGCACAACAGCTGAAACACAACAGGCTACCCAACTATATTTCTTTTTTTGCTTAAACACCTTATGTGTAACAAAGTTTGTATTTCATTTCATTAATTAAAAAAAAAAAAAGGCTTTAAAAAGGAGCTTGCCTCAGCCAATTGCTACCTGATTCTGTAAACATACTACATTTACCCTTTCTGTCTGATAAAATTTCAGCTATATTCTATCTGTGGTATATCTCACTACCTGTTTTAACATCTGTTTCTATGGTTGTGCATACTCTGCAGACAGTAACTGATATAAGTTGAGGAAAACTGGGTAAGGTAAAAACACACCCATACAGCATTTTATTTTGCACTTGCATTTTGTCATTATTCTAAGAGAGAAGTAACACTTTTGAGAATGCAGGGATCTGCCAAGTGTGCCATGTTCATCACACTGTCTGCTCCACTGAACAATCAACAGCAGTGACATGTCACCATATTAATACTGGCTAATGAGATCAGGACCAAAACTAGCATAGCAAACCTACAGTACAAAGAAGTCTCTAAACCAAAGTTTGTTTCTACAACTGTGAACAAATACAGGCTATACCAGCACGCCTGAGCTTCCACTCAAACAGATGTTTTTCTTAGCATGAGTATTTCTAAAACTTTACTGACACCAGGGTTTTGTGTATAGCTGCAGTAATTTAAAATGCAATGGGATGCTAGTCTCTAATCCAGATACATTCCCCCGTATATGAATTCTTAAAATTTGCAATCCTCTATTAAAGTTTAAAAATGTACACTGTCAGACCCCCTCATTGCACACAAAGTTATTTTTTATGCTGGGTTTAATATATGAACTCCCTTAATGGTGAGAAACAAATAAATTTGTTGTGTCACATATATGTAATTGAATATAAAAATATATATTTCACATTTCAATGCACTTTTAATTTACTCATGTCATTAGCATTTATGAAACAATTAAGAGTCGTTATAATGGAGAAAAAAAGATTACTTCATGAAAAAAAACAACTAACATTTGGAAAACTTACTTTACCCACCACTGAACAGAGCAACAGTTTAATTGGGCAGAACATTGATGACTACATTATTATGAGAAAACTAATGGGCCTAATTAATTTGCAAGAAAAATTCAAATTGTAACTACCTAAAATAGAAATAACTTTTGGATTCCTGGGCCAACATGCATAAATCTGCAAAGCAAAACAAACAGAAAAGTCGTTTTTTCAAAAGGTGTACCAGGGTCTCATGCAGTAACTTTTTCAAAAGACTGGACAACAGTTTGCAGGTGAAGTGATTAATACAGTCCTCATTTCTCCACCTCAGGATGAAGAAACAATGCTGTTTCTCGCATTACAAACACCATCCCAGCTGTCTCTGAACATCGTTCACTTCAGGAACTAGTAAGAATTCTTGACTTTCACTCCCTGGAAACGACTGTTCTACAACATTTCTGTAATACCTCGTAAATACAAGCACAAAGAGTACTGCCTTTAAGTTTATTATTTCGTGAGAAGAAGAAAGCAGCTCTCCTGCAGAGTGCCTCAACCCTCTGCCTCCCCGACATGCCAGATGACCTACTTTGGGGGAGCAGGGTGCCCAGCGACGAGCACCCAGCACCTCACCCCTGTCTGACTAAACTAACTGAAACACGGCAGCATCTGGTTTCACAGTTTTCAGCTAGCTAAAAACTCCCTCAAACACCTCTAATAAATCCACATCAGTAATCCTCCTTCCTCAAAACACAATGGGAAGGGGGGATTAGAAATAGCCACAGCTTAGAAACCATCAGTCCCTCAATGCAAACAGAAAATATTTTTCTAGAATATGCGCTTTGCATTCAAAGATGCCTTGGTTTTGATTTCAAACCTGCGGCAAGTAAATTGATACAACACCTGTCTCCATGAGTTTGGAAGCAGCTTTTATGCTCAAGGAGCATGAAAAATGCAGATACTCTGGGTAGTTTTGCTGCTGCTCAAGACCACGACCAGCAAACAGAGCTATTTGGGTATCACTTTTAAAGTCACTATTGTTATAGTTTCTACTGAAGAAAGTCATGAGAACTGCAAAGGGTTAACATACCAACAACAACACAAGGCACAAAAAAAGAAAGGCTGGAAAAGCAGCAGACATGGCTGACCTTGTCCCTCTTCTTTAGCTAACAGAAGATGCAAGGTGACACCAAAGAGAGCAAACACCTTTCTATAAGCTTCCAGACAGCAAGCCAGGAAGGGGAGATGAGTTCCCCTTCTGTGCAAGAACAAGGCAAAGGCTGAAGTTCTGAATTTATCATGTGTTCAGTAGCCAGGATGCAATAAAAAGGATCATCCAGACTATCGAGGGCTAACTCTGCTGTTAGTTTTGGGAAAACACAGCAAAAGTGATTTTGCATATAATTTTTTTTTCACAAAAGCAATCAGAAACATAATCCAGTAGAAGTAAGAGGCAAATGCAACAGCTAATGTTGCAATGACAGAACAACAGCAACAGAGCTAACATTATAATGAATCTGTATCTGTTTCATGGCCTATATAAAAATATTTGCTAATTACAGCCTTGATCTTCATGGTACAGGTGCCTTCTATTGCTACATTTATTCACTGTTCCCAAAAGTGACATCTTCTGTCAAAGTCACAAGAAGAAAGTCAGTTACAAAGACAAAGCGATCTGCTTAACTTCTTAAACAGACTCGAGCGAGACAGAGGATTTTGATTTCCAGAGTTGTGAAATCAGTATTTCAGAGAAGCAACAACATTGCATCAGAAATTATAATCCTAAAGATGAAAACACAGCACCATTAACATCATCTATGTCGTGCGGACTGCTTCAGATTCCTAAAAAGCAGTGGCAAAACAAGTACTTTCAAACAGAAATTCTTCATAATCTCCCACCCAGTGAGTCCTTTCAAATTCCTCCATGTTAAGTTACCAGTCCAAATTCCCGATGATACAAACCACGCGTGGTTAGGCCATGAAAACTGGTTTTTATAAAGGCCATTACCACATTTCATGAAAGAGAAGTTTAATTCTCCCACGTTGAGCTGCTAGAACAGTAGCAGCATATTCCTCAGAAACAAAAATGCTTCATGGGAAGGGGAAGAAACTCTGTTCAAGCTGAAGAACACTTTAAATTCTTGCCAACTTTCAGTCACCATTTAACTTTTAAAAAAACAAAAGGTATCACTTTGTTTTACAAAAACATGACAGCTCCCAGTGAAATACTACATGGAATTGACGGAATAACCCTGATGCACGCAGAAGGCCACATTCACTGTTAAAAATCAGTGGAAGATATTAACATAGGAACTAGAACCGAGAGCACTCATGATCAGCCAGCTGCAGGTCAGACCTGAATTACAAACCTGAATCCCGATCTGACAACCTGATCTGAGATAGACCAAAGTGCCTACCTACCACCAGCAAAGGATAGCTGTTAGCCTGGGCACATTTTTAGTTAAAAACAGGGCGAGAAGACTTACAAACTTAGTCATTTTCTTCCCAAAACACGCAGGGATGCGCTTCACTGAACACTCAGTACATGAGGTGTAATTTTACCTTTGTGCCCTTTACCTACATTGGCATCAACCGGGGCCATAGCGCATCGCGCTCCTCGAGAAAACCTCCGGCCTCAGCCCTACTAAAGTCGAAAGTCGGTGACGGAAAGAAAAAAGAGCTGAGCGGGCCGGGGGCCATGTCGCCGCTGCAGCGCGGTGTGCCCGCCCGCCCGCCGGTCCCGGTGCGGGGCGGCGGCGCTCCCGCCCGGGAAACTTTCGGGTTGCGCCGCGCTCCGGCCGGGAGGCGCTGCCCGCGTTCCCCCGGCGCTGCCCCGCGGCCGCCGGATACGCCGCCTCCATTCACCGGAGCCCCGCGAGGGGTGTGGGGGGGTGGTGTCCCAGCCCGGCGCTGCCCCCCCGGCCGAGCGGCACAAAGCAGCAGCTGTCACACGCACACACAGACACACACACGAGCAGCAACTCGGGAGGATGAGGAAGGGCCGCTCCCGAGCCCCCCCCCGCCGCAACTGGACGTGGCACACAAATACCTCCTCCCGCTCCGGGCCCCCCGTGCCGCCCCCGGCAGGTACCGGCCCCCCCTGCGCGGGGCGGCCGCGGAGCATCGGCCGCCCAGGTGACACCCGCCCTTCCCCCGCTCCCGGCGCCCCTTCCCCGCATCGTCCCCCGCGGTCGCCACAAGTTTGCAGCGGGCCCCAGCCCCCGCCCCGGCCCCATCCCCGTCCCGCCCGCGGCCGCACTCACCTCCGGCCGGCCGGCGGGGAGCGGAGCGGGGCGGGCGGCGGCGGCGGGGAGGCTCCCAGCCCAGGCGGGCTCCGCTTCTTTGTCTCCTCGGCGGCGGCGCCCGCTCGCTCCCCCTCCGCTTCCCTCTGCCCTTCCCCGGGCGGATGCGGGCCGCGTCCTCCGAGAGGGACCGGCTGGCTCCCCCTCTTCCCCTTCCTTCTCCTCCTGCGCTCTTCGCCGGACGTGTCCAAGGCCCCGGCCCTCGGTAGCAGCAACGACGGCGGCAGCTCCGCTCCCTGCCTTCCCTCTGCCTGCTGCGCCCGGCGGCGGCGGCCCCTCCTCCGCGAACCGCCCCCCCCGGCACAGGCACAGCCCCCGCCCCCGCCCTGCCCTTCCTGCCGCTGCCGCTGCCGGGATCGCGCGGGAGGAGCTCCCCGGGCTCCCCCTTGCCCGCCGGGAGGGCAGCTGCTCCCCCGCCCCAGCGCAGGAAGGACGGGCAGGGACAGCCTGGGTGGCTACCTCCCCTCTGCGGGAGGACCTCTCCGGGACCGCGGGGCGGGGCGAATGGGGCCCTGCCCGGCAGGAGCGCTCTGATTCCTCCTGCCCCTCCCTGGTCCCCTCCCAGCCCCGTGAGACCCGGCGCTCCCGGAGAAGCTGCCCCGCTGCGAGCGGAAGCGCCCGGGAAAAGTACTGGCGAACGCTGATAGAGCCGGGGATGGGGGGACGCGCGCACTTCGGGGCTGGGCCGGGGGAAGCGCCCCGGAGCGGGGAGGGGCGCGCCGCGGTTCCCCCCGGGGCTGCCACGGGCCGGGAGCTCCACGGGCGCGGGGCCGCTGCCGCCGGGGAATTTCCAGCCGCGTTATCGGGGTGCTTCCGCCGCCGCCCATTGGCCGCGGGGCAGCCGCAGCCCCAGCTGTTCCCGGCCTTTCTCTTCCCTGCCGGCCCGGGGCGAAGTTTCAGCCTCAGCGCCCCGCGTATCAGCCGGGTCGGGCGGTGATTGGTATTACGGGGACTCGGTATGTACCTGCGTAGGTGTTGTCCCCTTGGCAGGGGGTGGTGGGCACGGCAGCCACCCCAAGCCACAGAATCTGTGAATATTCTGTGTTGGAAGGGACCTACAAGGATCGTTGAGTCCAACTCTTTGCCCAGCACGGGACACTCCAAGAATTCCAGCATGTGCTGAGAGCATTGTCCAAATGCTTCTTGAACTCTGTCAGGCTGGTGCTGTGACCACTTATCTGGAGACCCTGTTGCAGTGCCTAACCACCCTCTGGGTGAGGAACCTTTTTCTAATACCCGACCTAAACCTCCCCTGACACAACTTCAGGCCAGTCCCTGGGGTAAGCTAGTTCCAAAACAGAGCCCCGTGACTGGGTGTATGTCCAGTCCGTGCCAGCTGCTGTGCCCCTCCGTGCACAGGAGAGACCTCCACAAGTGGTTACAGGCAGAGGACAGAAGCCCCCCATGGTGGCCCTGGTGTCTAGTGGGAATAGCCAACCTGCCAGCCCCCATACCTTCCCCTTGGCACACTCCCCCCAGTAGTGTCCCTGGGCTATGAGGAAAGACCATCCTTCGGGGTGGGAAGGGGGAAGCCACTCTAAAACACTGTAAACCCTTTACAACATGGCAGCTTCGAGGGAGAGGAGGCTGGAGTGTTAGCCATACTGGTTCTCCTCAGGAGACATTTCCTGGCTTGGGAGGCAAGGCCAGGCAACACCACTCTTTCTGAATCCAAATTAAAGTCAGCAGCCCTGCTATCTTGTTTTCTATGGCCAAGCTTAATCTGGCAGTGAGATCTCAGGACAAAAATTTTAAATGCTTGAAATATGATGATTTTAAAATGTTTCCTCAGCAATCTTTCCATGCTCCTGCTTAAAAGAGTTTAGAAATGCTCAAATAATTCCCTCTTCCCCTTGTTAACTTTTACAAATTCTCACAGCGTTTAACTGAGGGATTGGGAAGCCCCAAGTGCCTTTCACGTGCCTGTGAGATAAACCTGAAAGGAAAATGTGGCCACTTCACATTCTTCCACGAAAGACTTTGCATGTATTTCTCAGGGAGGAACAGAAAGACCCTTTCCTGGCTTTTCATGCATGCATTTGACTTCAATTCAGAGAGTTGTTAATCTTCCTTTTGCAACAATAATCTGACCATGCTTTTTTAGAGCTGGAAAATATTTGGGGTCCTAGCTGTCTCTGCCTCACAGTGGTCAGGCCTCACTCCAGCCTGCAGAGACTTAGGCTGAGTTTAAATGGGATTGGTCATCCGAGGACTTTCAGATAAAAGTCTCTGTTGTTTCTGGAACAAAATGCACTGTGGAAGTGGTAAAAGAGAGGTGAATTATCCCTTCGCTCCTTTGCATTTATAGTACACAGTTAGGTTTAGGTCTCAGTTTTGTCCCTTCTTACCACACCCTTGCTAATGCCATCCTACTGTAAATCCTGCACTTTGTTCTTTCCCCTATAGCACTGTTGAGTTGAGGATGTCCAAAGCAAGGTGGCATGAATCCTTCAAAGTTTCCAGGCTAAGTTAGACCTCCATAAGTGTTTGGAACCATAAGCTGCTGAATGAGCAGTAGCTCTCAAAGCTTTCCAGGTATCTGAAAAAAAAATGATAAAGCACACCTAACTTTAGCAGATTAATGCTAATAGGATTTACAGAATAAGAATGTTTTAGGGAGGGATTTGGATGAATACATTGTCTTGAGGCAAAGGACTAATTTAAGGACTCTGAAGCATACTGTTGTTAAATATACTTAATTACATTAAGAAGGGATCCATTAAAGCTGGTTTTTTTTCCAAACTGTGGCTTATGATGAACAGAAGACACCGTAGAAAGTGTTTGCAAGGGTTTGTATGTTGAAGGATGTTTTAACTGCCTATTTGCTGAATGGATCCTTAGGTTTCCCCGCAAAAACAACCACGATGTTGCCCTGAGTAGTATTTCAAAACATTGAGCCTACTGAAATATTAATGTACGCCTTTTGAAATGTCATAATTAGCTGTTATCTCTGGAATAACTGTTATTAAGAAAAGCTGGCTGCTTGTGATTTGAGTGAGAATTACATTCTAAATATGAGAAGATGATAAATTTGGGGTAATATGCACAGAAGTGAAAGCAGTACATGATGTGGCAGGCACACTGTTTTGTATAAAGAAAGTAAATATGTAAAGCATGCACTTTTGCATATGCATAAGAGTGGTGCTGCCCTTAGAAAATATATACACCGGAGAGAAGAGCATGAATATTTTTCCCAGCCTAAGGCCATAGCTATATACTAAAAAAAAAGAAAAATATGGTTAAGCAATAGAAATATGTATCTGTGTCTTTGGCAAAGAAACAGCATGCCTCATACTGCTGCATCAAACAGGGCTACATGCAAACTCCAAGCCCAGAGGTTGTGTGATAGATCTATTTTATGATTACATAATGGCAGTCAATTCACCTTGATGTTCAAGTCCTGCAGAAGAGGCTAAAAAAACAATAGTGTGTCTTTTGGCTTATACTTCTTTATTTTTTTTGGCCTTTCTTTTTTCATTACTACCCGTTTTCTGTCCCCTTTGTGACACTGCTTGTGCTTTACCACCTTCCTGGCAGAGCAGAGGCTTCCCCAGGAAGGGCATGTGACCATAAGGATCCCAGCCATATGGATCCAAACCCCACGAATGTATTTACAGCCGTTGTGGAAGGAGACAACAACCACCCCCCTGATGTGGCTGCTTCTGCCTTCTGCGCAAATACCTGATCTCTTCTCCAGATGCATCAGGTTTTCTCACCAGCTGCTCTGTCTAGAGTATGAGCTATTACCCACTCCCATAGGGAGACAGTTTAGCAGGGATGTGAGAAAGTGGGACTGGTAAGTTGAAAATCTGGAAAACAACACTGTCCATTTCAGAGGTAGACAGCAAAGGTGTTTGGTCACTCTGTGTTAGTCCATTGAGGAGAAAATATACCTAAATCTGACTTAATATACATTGGACTCCATGATCTGAGAGATCTTTTCAAAACCTAATTTATTCTATGATTCTGTGATTAACCTCTTTGAAAAACCACTGCACCTAATTTTCAAAACTGCCTTTTAAAGGTGTCAGTAGTCTAATAAACTCCATTTATACATGTGGGTTGTTAATACTGTGTTGCTGACAAATAGAAAGGTAAAAAAACCTGGGCAGTGGGAGAAAAAAAAGGTGATTTTTTAATTCTCCCTAACCTGGGAAAAATGCTCATTTTAATAACACAACAGAATAACAAAAGATAACGGAAAACTTCTATCAGTGTCTTTTCCCTCAAGAAAAAATCTTCTTGAAGGGTTTACATCACTACACTTTTAGTTTCTGCTTAAGACAAACGTTCAATTCCCATGTAGATGAAGGGGAATTACATGACCACTACCAGGGGAGAATAGATCCCAAAGACTCACTTAGATACTGCTGAGTCACTTAAGTATATTTGCACTATGATTCTAATTCAGCCTGATGGTAAGGCAGCTGCTTTTCTCACTTACTGCATGGCTGCTGCATCTTCAGTGACATTTATGAAAAATGTTGAGGGGAAGAACGTGTCCTTAGAGCTCACAATACATCCAAATTCTTCTATTCAATGGACCAAAGCTCCCCAAAGGTACTGTAAAACTGCAAGCTAAATCTATCAGCGGATCACATTTTACTATGACAAATTCTGTCATTATCTTTTGTAGACAGTTGCTGAGATTCAAAGTATTTATGTAAGGAAAACAAACCGGTGTTTTGGGCTTTGGAAATGTCAGGGCCCTTGATTCTTCTGTTTATTTAAAAGTGGAAGTGTGCTGAGGGACATCTTTTGAACTCTATTCAAAGGTTAAAACTGATCTTTCATACAGTTTTGAAATTCAAAATACTGCTGTTAAATGTTTTGACTCTGCTGTGTAATCTCCATTTTGCACTTAAATATCAAATTCTGTGCAGAGTTGGCTGTTCTGCACAGTGCAGAGATGCGTGCATTGCATCTTACAGCCATGAGGTGCAGCCATTTCAAGGGAGGAGCACAACCCCCTGATGTGTGCCAGAGCCATTCAAAAGTTGAGAGTAAGTGGTGCAGGATATAGCATTCCACTGCTGTGGTAGGTTATGTCAGCAAAGTGCAATTGCCCATACTAGACTTTGTTCAGGACTGCAAGCTGATACTCCCCTCTCATGGGGAAAAAATTTGTAGGGAGAGGCAACAGAAAAGAAGCAGTGGAGGTTATCTTACTTGGAGATCCAGTAGGCTGCATGACCAATTTATGAGTTGTGTAAGCCCAGGAGCCAGTGCTTTCTTTGCTTGGGAGGAACATTTTCCACATTTATGTAGTTGTTTACTGATGCAGGAAGGCTTATCCCATGGGCCCTCAAACTGCTTGGGCCAAGCTCCAAAGCAGCTTCCTTGAGGACTCGCAGCCACAACCTTGCAGCATTTGGATGCCTGAACAGGACTTCTTCTCTGGCCTGTCCCGGCTTGGTACAGCAGCCATGATCTGAAAAAGTGGCAAAGTGTTGTGCTGCAGATCCATAGATACATTACTGGACCATGTTTACCCAAGAGCCTGGGCAAATGGAGCAGAGGGATGGTGGCACTGAGTTGGGCCAAGAAGTTCAAAAAGCAGGTCATGTGAGTGAAGGCAACGCAACAATCCTGTGACATCATGCTGACTTGGGTTTAAGTTTCTACTTGGCTGTCTACTATGTGTCTACAGCCTTAATTATCAACTTCGTATCAAAGAGCTGACTTGAGGTCTGACTGGTGTCAATGTCACAAACTGACAATACTGTAGTTAACTGCAGAGAAGAAAACAAATGCTCCTCATTAGCCTTCCCAATTATTTTCTAATAATTGGCGACTATTCATAGGCCCTGCTTTGAAAACTGGTTTGCTAATTATTGCAGTTGTTATACAAAATGTTTCATATCTCTCAGAGCTCTGATCCCAAGAAGCATAAGATTATGCGAAAAGTGCAACCTTCAAAACAATGTTTTCATCCTTCATGACTGCCAGGGAAAATCTGGAAGCCTGCTCTCTGTGAACTTAGAAACCTGTAGATAAAAGAAAAATCGATGTGCATTTAAATCAGGATTTTACATTAGTTTCATGATTGGTGTCATGATTGAATTTTTGAATGTTTGAGGTTGAGGATCCTGAATTAGGTCAGACAGTGTAAGTCATTTTCTGCTTTTATATGCTGGCATGAATTTTACCTTCATGCAACATTTCCTGTTTGAATGGGTAATGCAGACTCTTACTGATCACTGCAAAAGGTTTTAGTCTACAGTCTAGACAGATGCACAATCCATGCAGATCAAACATCATCTACAATGGCCATAGTCTAATCTGAGTTTTTTCTGGTTCAGAAAATACAGAAGTGTAGTCTGTATTTTACTTTTCAATCCAGAATTAAAAGACAAGACCGTAAGAGTAGTGTGATGAGCAGATGATTTTCCGTGTATCTACATGATCTACAATAACAGGAGGCAAAAAACAATGGGCACACAACAACAAACCAAGACTCCACCTGCCTCTGATGAAAAATTTAAATTAGAGGTATTTTGTATGGTCATTTTTTAAAGTTCCTTCTTAATGTTACAGATCTTATGATCTCTACACTTAACAAATGAAGTCATCCTTGTTTTCTAATGGGAAATAGGTTAAAAAGTGTCTAAATAGATGGGACTTTAAAATCAGCATTTGGGTATACAAGGTGATGGACTGCTGTTTCCAGTAGAACTGGTACATAATTATTGTAAAATTTGGTGTACTCTGGTATTTTGCTGTCTCTCAGCAAATAACCTCAGTCATTGCTGTGGAATTAATTGAATAGTACATCAGTACAATCAATTGCTGCTCAATCTAATTAAAATTAGAATTAGCTGAGAGAAAAATAGTGTGAAGAACTAATATGGTTGAAAGTGAAATTTTCCTGACTCCATCAGTTATAATTGAAATTCCTGAATGATTATACATAACAGAAAAACTGAATACCAGACAGCATATAAAAATCAGTGGTCAAACACAAACATTAAAAAATCTGGAAACACTGAATTCTGAAATCAGAGATGGAGAAAATTTTAACTATACAAAATCATAACTATGGGTTGTTAACTGAAGTAAAGTAAAATTTATTTTAAATATTGATTGTATCACAATTAAGGAACAAATTTTCAGTAGTGACAAAGGAGCTATGAAAAACAGGTTTCAAAATACAGTTAGGGGTTTCTTGGTGTTGGCTGAGGCTTTTTAAAGCAATCCCTTTTTAAGCTGCTGTTGCATAGACAGCAACATGGCAATAGCTAATGGCTGAGCATATGTAAACTCAGATCTGCTTCACTACCATTCTTTTACCTCATCTCTATTACATACAATTGTCTAGAGACAGGAAAAATAATTCAGAAGTCAGTGTTCCTAGTTTGTTTTCCAACTGTCACTGTCAGCCAAGTGCTGTATAGCTTTGGCTTAGTGAGTAAAGCTTTGATAGTTTAGTATTCCTGGGGTTTATATGATTAGAGTAATAGTTCACTGGGAAGACAGTGAGATAATTTGTAGATGTAAAGCACAGAGGGCATCCTATACAAGTGGTACATTTTAGCCTTATGGTTTGCAGCAGCAAAGTCAGTCCTGATTTAGCTGAAAAATTCAGTACCCAGCTGAAATATATCAGGTGATATTTTTTCTTCAACAAATTTTGGGAGGATCAGTTGTGTTTGTAGTTTTGACATTCATTAGCAAACACCTCTGTCACAGTAACCTAAGTCACTACATGTTTATCTGTAGTCTGTGAACATACATGGATGTATGTATCAGCACACTCTGGATGAACATTTGAGTCAGTGCCATCTGCCAAATGTAGGACCAATTTCTACTCTCAGCAAGAAATAGTCTATTCCAGACCAATGGTCCGCATGGTTCCCCAAATTCCTAATTTAAAATATTGCAGCTCTTTCAATGCCAAAGCTCTCCTGCGTGGAGATTGCTTGCTATAGCTGTGAGCACCCACCAAACAGGAGGCACAGGGCTGGTCAGCTGGCACGTGAAAATGTATCTGTCCAATCAATGAGTTATTTGACCCAATGCTAACAATCAGGTCTGCTCTAGGTTTGAAATTACCTACAGTTTGACTTTTTGTAGAACTCCACACTGCAGTAACCCACTCTCATGGGATTTAAGATTGGATGGATGAGGTCCCTAGCTGACAGGGCAAATGGTGTAGGCAAATTTAATTACAGCTCATTTACTTTGTGTTGATACTGGTAGGTCATGATGGTCCTTTTGCATGTCACTCAGGACAAGACCATTTCCTTTGCCCTCACCCCAAACAAAAGTTTCATTTACCTTAGGAGTTTCCCAGCAGACCACAGGGAACCCTGCAGAGGGTCAGAGCTTGAGGTAGGTTGCCTTTGCACCCCCCTTAAGGGCCCCCGCCAGCAGAGCTGTAGTTGGCATGCCTCCCTCCCCTTGCCAGCTGCTTCAGAGCTCCTGTGAAAGCATAGCGAGAGAGAAAAACTCCTCACCGTGGGAGGGTGGGTGGGAAAAATGATAACGGGGAGTGGTTGCATTCTCCCCATTCCTGTCCCAAACCTCCTAGTCGTTGAGCCCTCTCTACCGAAATACCCCTGGGAGGGGAATTCCTGGGAAGTATCCAAGCCAGAGGGAATGAAATGTGCCTTTATGTTGACATGTTGTTGTTCACATTGGTCTTAAGATGTTGTGAACCCTGCTTTGTACTGGTCCCCACACTGCTCTTTGTCCATTCAACACATTGCCTCACAATGCTGTGTATTTTAATTGTATGTTCCCCTAACAGGTGCCTAACACTGCACTGCCTTGTGCTTTGGTGTCAGTAACTTTGAAATTGTTTACGGAAAAGCTGGTGGCTCCCACTGATTTCATCTGCTCTTGCAATTTCACTGTGAGTCATCCAATATGGTGTGTACTTTGTTTTACTTACAGACCAAACTGCCTGAATTGCATCTTTATTTAAGTTGTCTCAGCTTCCTTCAGGCAAAAAAGTGCAAGCAAATAAAAAGTTTCTTGCTCTCAGAGCTGTGGAGGCACACTTGAAAATGTTTTTTACTTCTAAACTCTTTTTTACTAGGAGGTAAATAAAAGCACGCCCACCATTGCATTTTTAATAGTGCTTATTTGAGGTCACAAGTTATGTGTTCCAGAAGCTGGGGGTTCTAAGTGTTCCATATCTCTGAAACTTTCACACATCTCCATGTGGGTGCCCAAAAATCACATTACTCACCCTTGGGAAAGTAGCAATGTTTTAACACCTCACAGATGTTATAAAGCACTTTGAGAACCACAAAAGGAAAGCATTGAAATAATAGTAATCCTGTGGGTTTTTAAGTGCTTCTAAACAGCCTAGATCTACTTTCCACTGCATTCAGAGTGTTTTTCTCAATGAGACCTGCACTACACTGCTTTGTCTGTGAATCCTTATAATGGGGATGGCATGGTCACTACAGCAGTGCAGCATCTACCCATTTATATTTCAGTCTCAGGTGGGAGTTGATCTTTCAAGGGCAGTTGGGAAGAAGCAGCAGTCCACAGCGAGCCTGGAAGGACTGCAGAGGGACTCTGCTGAGATGGATACAACTGCCCAGTCTCTTTCTAGCCCAGAGCTTCACTTGCTGCCTCTAGAAGTCAATCTCACACTCTTCTTCCAAAGCTGAGCCTGTTTAGAGCACCAATTGCTGTGAAAATCCTTAAGCTACACTTTCAGGGAGAGTGTTTTTACTACGATTTCTTGAAGCCAGGAGGTCACAGAGTGCGCACAGCCCTCTCCGAGCAGGGATGCTGTTAACAAGCAACATCGGTGTTGATTTTAAGAATAACACATTCAGGTGCAATGGCCAGGCTAAGGGAACATAAAGTTGTTTTTCCCGCAATTTGGCTAAAGGTGTCATAATTATGTCCATTACTTTATCAGAGTTGTTACCTTTTCAGTTGTAAACAAGAAAGCCTCGCCAATTTTCCACTCAATGGAAAAATCCTGTATGCTTTGATAGCAATACACCAGAGACAGCATAAAGTGGAAATGTTGTCATGGAGTGCCAGCTCAAAAACAGAGGAAAATGGCTGAAGAATTAACTCTTAAAAGACATTTTTCTTTCCTCCTTTTCCTTTTCCTATTTTCCTTTTTTCCCTTTTAATTTCTTCTCTCTTTTTCTTTCTCTTTATATGCATATTAAAAAAGGGTTTCAATATCAAATAGGCCTGTATGACTTTTTTGATATGATGTAAATTTAAGACATACAGCAAATCCACTTTTCAGTTGTCATTTCCCAGGTACTTCCTGCTTATGTCTTCAATCAATGCAACATTCTACATAAGCAGAATAAAGCAGCTTGAAGAATATATCTACCAGTTAGTTTCTCAGTTAGGTGAATGCTGTACTGCTTTTATGTATCTCTAGATCAAATTGTGATCTACTTATGGGCCCTCATCTGGCAGTTCCTTGCCTTCTAAAGGGCAAGATGGGCAGAAGTGTCTTGCTAAACTTGATCTCTATTGCCTACATACATCAGCTGAGCTAGTGCCAAGGATGAAGCAACCTGTCCCATTTGGAGCTGCGTTTTGGTCGCAGTTCTTTGCTGCAGCAGTGCAGAAGTGTGTGAGTTTGACCAGTGTCACCTAAGAACTCCTTCAATCAGATTAATTATTTGCTGACCAGCAACAATTGATTATCTGAGACAGAGGTTAATATTACCCTAGACATTTGTGGTGTCTCTAAGGCTAATTCCTAGATTAAATCATAAATGTTTATGCTCTGAGAGAAGACATTTATTCAAAGCTAGGAGAGCATATATCTAATACAAACATATCTCCAGGAGCCACCATTTGAGCTGTATGTGACTATTTGTACACGTGCCTATGCTTATATTACTTAATCTTTTTCTAATTGATTTTTACTGGTCTTCACCAGCAGAAGTGGTCACTATGAGTGAGCAGGGCCCAAACCCAGAGATCAGCAGTGTGTTCCTTGTAGAGCGCATATGGAACCTGTGGATGCAGGCACCAAAGTGTTCAGCTAAGACAAAGAAGAAATACAACATGGGCCTTTCCTCCTTTCTCAGTCCTGCATCCTGCTTATACCAGCTCTGGCCCTAACTGGACCCTCCCTTTGACTCACTAGTGCAGCATAAAGCTATGTAGATTTGCTGTTGTTTGTGTTCTTCCAGGTTGTTGAACTGAGGTGACTCAAGTACAAAGCTAACCCGTGAGTGCTAGTGTCACTGTGAGATACAGAGAGAAACTCTGTGGTGGTAGGGGTGTGAGAGATGGGTGGAACCTCCATGTTTGGGGTCACAAAGTGGTTATTTGATTCCCTGGGATTTGTGATACCAAATCATTGGGGCAAAGGGGTCAGAATATGAACATTCTCAGCCAGCACCTTCTGCAGGGAGCAACCTGGCACCAAGAGACATGGTGCATGAGCATCTCTTAGAGATCCCACTCCTGCTCCTCTGGTCAGGATGAAGGGATTGTCAAATTGCTTTGCTGACTAGGAGATATAGGTCCCTGGATTTTACTGACTCACCCTTTTCCATGTAAGTACCTGACATATTATGCAGTGGCACTACACACTCTTTCTCCTGCCCCATAAATTTGCCTTTACCTTCAAAAACAAAGATGGAGCATATTCATAGTCAAAGCTGCTCCATAACCACTGCTGCCTCCTGTGGTGGATCCGTCTAATGGTTGTGTACCAAGCCTACTGTGACAGGCCCTTAAGGCAAAGTGATGTTTTTTTGGGTTGCAATCACATCCAGACATGACAAGAGTATCAGGGACGGTCCCAGACATGTGCAGGTGCAGAACTGGCAGCGTTTAGAGACTTGTGAAATCAAACAGGAAGGTATGGATTTGCAATGTTGAGTACAGGAATCTTAATAATACATAAGCCTGTTTTTAGTCACTTAAACCTTTCATTGGGTCAAGCCCTAAGCAGCTCATTAAGTTGCAGTCATACAATTAGGAAGCTGAAGCAATGTTGTGTAGAGTCTCTGCCCCCACATTGTCTCTTCTGAACAACTACAGGAGTGCAGTGAGCCATCCTTAGCCACCTAAAATCTACTCCTGCAAGCTATTTCAGGGCTACTCAAAAAGTATATGTTCATGATTTTTAAGTGGTTGAAGAATCAGCCTTCCAATTCTCCCTACTTTTATTGAACATTCATTTGAATGTTAGAGCAGGTGCTGTTAGAGAAGGTGTCTAATTTCTTCAGATTAAGTTGATAGATCTATTTAGACGAGAAAAAAAATCTACTAGAAGTGTCTAAGTTTACAGTTTTTCATGTATTAGGAACAAATCCTTTATGTACATTAGGTGGAAGTGGATTTGATGAAGGAATAAAAGTCTCCAAGTCTTAGGAAATAGCAATTTTTTATTAAAAATTACAAATAACAAACAGCTGCAGAGAGGAAGACAGAATCTATATTGGGAAATTAGTGGAAGACTGCAGTCAGGAAAAAGAGAGGCTGGGTGTAGGATTAGTAAATTAATTCCTCTAACTCCTCTCCCACAAATAAATCAGTGGAATGTGGATGACCCTCATTCTGGTTGGGAGAGACAGCAGGCAGTAATCCTATCCCCTCCACCCGGTTTCTTTTGCTCCCAGTTACACCCCTGGCCCCAGAGAGCAGAAGCCTTGACTCACCCTGCCCTGCGGCTGCTGCCAGCCCAGGCAGAGCCAGACATAGGAGCATCACCTCCACTTTCAGCTCCCAGATTGAACTGCACCTCCTAAATTTACATATTTGCTGTTATTCCTACATGCTCTTCCCAACCTTCATTTTTTGAGGAAGTGAATATATTCTGATCCAAATGATTTGGGGTCTTTAATAGCACTTCCATTCATTTTCTGCTTGCTAAATGAACAGTGTAATCAGTATGTCCAATACAGGAAAGTGTTTAAGGGGGATGTTCACTCTAGGATGACATAAAAGAAATAGTATGTATGCAAGAAGCAATTTACATGGGCATATTTTTAGGTTATTTTGTCTCCTATTACAAATGATGAAGTGATGCTATTTAGACTAATTGAATATGATCACTAATTTTTTCACTTTCATTTAGTCTGAGGCAATAAAATATACCTTCTATAAAATAAAACCATGAACTGCAGACACACCTCATACATCCCACACGGGAAAGGAAAGAAGGCATTTCTACATTGAGTACATGTACTGGACTCCTGCGTCTCTTATTCATATGCAAGAAAATTTTGCCTCAAGTTTAAATGCTCGCTAATTCATATTTTAGGCTCATGAACCAGGTCTATAATGTTAAATCTATCAATTAGAATAAACATGATCATGTTGAAAACCTAGGTAAGAACATCACCTGGACTAGAGCTGGTATTGGACCACTGCAATGCTATAGACGTGAGAATACGAGCATGGATCATGTTGTCTGGATAACTTTAAATTACAGCCTTGCTCAAAGCAATAGTCTTTTCTTCATGATTTCCTGTAAAATATCATCTATATCCATAGCAGCATGGGAGCAATAACAATACAATCACTAGTGCAGCACAAATTAATTTCTGAACAACTGTCTCATATGAAAGTCCTGTTGGAGAGGAAAAAAATAGATCAGTAGGAAAAGTCCACTGCATTTGCACAAGGGCAGGATGCTTGGGCTGCGCATGCAGCTGGAGAGTTGTAATCCAAATCCTATCTGCACGTGACTGGAGCGTGCTCAGGGCTGCCTTGCCGGTCTCTTAAGTGCAGTCTTTCCCAGAGAAGGAGCAAGCAATAGGCTGCTGGACTCGCTGCAGCCAGAGTGCGAACAGGTTTCTTCAGGCGCCGAGCCCAGCTGTCCGTGGGCGAGCAGGTGTCCTGGCAGCAGGACTGCAGGAGACAGGCTGCCAGAGTACACGGCCCGGAGGTGGAGGCCAAGCCTCTGGGGAGCTGCAAGGCCCAGGCATATTGGCTGTCCCTCGGAAGAAACATTTCATCAAAGCTGATTCTGGTGAAATGTAGGTGTCCCTTTGTTCAGCAGAACAGCAGCACAGCCAGGCAGTGCAGCTGAAATGGTGTGGGGTTCTCAAGGAACAGCAGTGCACCCCAGCCGAGCTGAAGGGGCAGCGAGTGGCTTCAGCATGTCCTCAGTACCATGGGTGAGGCCAGGGTTGACTGCAAGGACAGCCCTGGTTGACCTTGACTGCAGTCTGTCCTCTGGCTCAGTCTGAGTGGTGTGATTAATGCAAGTCACAGTGTGGTCAACCCTGCCTTGCCTACAGCTACATTGCGCAGTGCTTGTGAGGGACATGGTACTGAGCCCCTGTGAAATCTACCTATCCCCAGCACACCAAGCTTTCTGTGCAGAGAGCCCTGGCCTTGCTCCCATCTCCAAATTCCCCTCTACAACAGAGCAGAGCATTTGGGGAAAACCCTTCTCTGTGTGTGTCTGTGTGTAGGAATGGGTGATGAGGGCTCCTGCACATCCGCCTGCCGCAGCACCTCTCCCACACACAGCCCGGTGCTCGCAGTACAGATGGAGTTTGAAAACACACAGGTAAAAAGACCAAAATAAACCATCTTCTCTAGTACTGATACATCTCTTCAGTTTAGTCTAATCCACTCAGGCAAAGCACAATATTTTGAGAAAGAGAGAAAATGGAAGTACTCATGTCCTTATAGCTAGTAAAATAAAATAAGTGCAGCAGACAGCCAGTTATAATGGACAAACAGTCCTTTGGGGAAGACTTCCCAAGCCAACCATTAAATTCAATACATTTTTCCCTGCTCACTCAGGGCTCCTAAACAAAGGGTTGAGCTTGGGGAATGACAGAGGAACTGAGGAAATGAGATAAAAAACTACTGAAATTGAGTTTTGTCACAGAGTAATTCTTCCATAAGCTGCATAAAGTTTTCTTACCTAAACCAATACTCTGGGGTGCACAAGTTTTTATATTTCCAGTGTGACTCTGATGGTAACCTCTGTCTCTATCGTGACTTCCCAAGAATCTCAGAAAATAGATGGTACATTTACATATTATGTATCATCTTGAGCTAGACAATACTTGGGAACCATGAAATCCTTCCAAATGTTGGCAAATACCAGAGTCTTAAAAAAAACAAACAAAACCCCAATGCTCCAGACTCCAGCCTTTCCTCCTCCTTCCTTCAGCTCTGGCTGCAAATATTTCAAATATATAAGAAAAAACTCTCTGGACTTTTTGATGACTTGATTATAAACATCTCTACCTCTTTCCTTGTCACTGCCTAATTAGTTCTGCCTGGACAGGCCACATATAAGCAGTAAAGAAAATAATGAGGTAATGAAAAAAGTGTTTAGGGCACCTAGGCTGTAAAGTATCAACTTAAATATCACCTATTGTGGTATTATGTAGCACTTTCAATATCTACAGCTCTATTCATTGCTGAAATATCCCATGAGGCAGGTATACTTTATATACAGCTACATTTAGGACAAAGAAATTACAGTGTGCAGCTGTTAGGAGACTTGCCTTTGATCAAAAAGGAATTCATTATCAGAGACGAAATTCAACACAAAACTGATTCCACTGTTCCCACCCACTGTCTCAACAAGAAAAAACAAATGCTTTTACATTCATAAAATAAGAATCAAAATTATTTTGCTTCAAGTGCTTTTGATGCCTCAAAAAATTGAAAAAAAATAAACTCATCCCTCAATTTCTCACTCTGCCCATAATCTAAACAAATGAAAATATTCATCCTTTAATTGTTAACCTTACATATTTATTTTGCAGCAGCATAGAGATTAATAGCATCAGCTCTTGAGATGGGTTGAGATGGGTAAATTCTTACCTTCGTGCTCTGTCAGAGCTGGCCTTTGGAGAGTTGGTTTTCAACCTCACTTTCCTCTGTTAAATGAACAACTCAAACTAGATGGATTGCCTTGAAAGAAATTAATTTATTTTTTCTCTGTGAGACTCATATTTACTTTCCATTCTTGAAAGAAAAAACCTTCTAAATAAAAGCAGAAATCAAAATAACAGAGCACAAGTTGTGATTTATTCAGTCCAGCATCAGAGAATCAGTTCTCCAGTCAGAAGTGAAGATGGAGAATTTAGAAACAAATTTGTCCTTTTCATTCAAAGACAAGACCATGAATCAGTACTTGTTTACATACAATCTATCTTGCTGTACTTTGTGTAGAGGAAGTGCTTTCACCCACACATTGCTCCACCTGACCTGTTCTTGTGCAGGTTTCACATAGAAATGACCTTGACAACAGCAATAAGTGGAACTAAACGTAGTTTTGTAGTATTTAAATTGTTTCATTAAGAGTGTCAATTAAAAAAAAAAGATACTTTAAAGTTAATCTGCTGGAAAGAAAGAGGATAAAATCCATCAACCATATAGATTTGTTTGGGGTTTTTTTCACTCTTTAGAGCAGCCTTCAGCCCTGCATCTGTGGAGTTAATTACCTTTAACAGAATTTTGCTATCCTCTCACTTTTGTTGTTAAAAATAAAGTCTTCCATCATAAATTAAGACCACCATAAACTGAATCACAGGCCTCAGCTCATGATTATTGCTACCACCAATAATGAAAAAATTCTCTGCTGTACTGGAACAAATCCCAGAACCTTTTAAGCTGACTGCATGAATAATCTGTGAAATCCCCTATTTTAAATTTTTACTAACATTGCCTCCATGTTTTGAGAGCCTTGAGAATTTGTCTGGGAAGTTTCAATTTATTGCCGCCTAAACATGTTTGCAAGACCAGGAATAAGAAGAGTCCTTGTGTAAACAACAGGGAAGAGATGGCTCCAGGTTGTCTACCTGATGCATTCACAAACCTTGCAGCACCTGCTGGTGCATACAGGGGCTAAAGCCCCTTCCACACTGCTTTCCCTCCTCTCCTTCCCTCAGTCATCACCTCTGCTGGGTAATGGCTATTAAATGTCTTTAGACAAGAAGACAATAGTCTCAATAAAGTACTGTCAGTGAAGCTACAGGAAATACAGTGGAACTAAAGGTCTGGGTACAATTTTGGTCCATTGACCCAAAAATTCAAACCAAGTCAAACTGATTAATTTATCATATGAAGAGATTTATATTGCTGATGCTGCCAGTGAGCATACTTCTGTAGTCCTGCTGAGTGGCTTCTGTGTCACTCCTGAGCAGCTGCCCCATGAAAGTGCCATCACCTTTATAGCTTGAAGTGAATTTTAGTATTAGAAGAGATCTATTTAACATCCAACGATAAAAAAACCAGTTGTACTCAGAGAGGGAGAGACGTGATTTTTGACATTATTTTGAAAGAAGTGATTTTCTTTGTGTCATGTATTGAAGAGTGTGCCAGAAAAGGTGCCATCTCCCTAAATTCCTCCTACGTCTTATAATAAGGGACAAAACCAGTCAGAAAGTAGTTTTGGGGAAATCCATGAATAATGGTAATACTTAAGTAATTCAGTTCTCTGGAATAGTTTCTGAGGTCTTTCTCATATCTTAGTGAAAACAGTGACAACCACTTTTGCCTTTAGATGAGAACTGTGGCATTTAAACCAAGATGTGACTCTGACAATTTCCAACTTCCCCTATTTTGGAGGGCAGCTTTTGGCATGGACTGAGATTATAAGAGTTGTAATAAATACACATATTTAGAACATCTTATATAATTTGTAGACTATTTAACATCTATAGCAAAACAAGGTGTTTGAAAAAAAAAGAATTAAAACCAACGAAGAAAACACAGCTCTTCCTCAAGATTTCCATCTTTGCAGGATCTGGGGAAAACACAAAAAGTTTTCAGCAACTACTCTGAGATGCAGAGCAGAAGCATGTTTTAAAACAGACATTTTCCCAGAGAGACACAGTTCTTTGGACCACAATATTCTGATATCAGTGCCTGGGGACAGGGATCAGCAAGCCTCCAGAGGTCTACTGGATGGCATCTGTAAAACAGATAGAGTGTAATGCACCCATATTTGAGGCAGGGAGCTGAGCAACAGATTCCTGTATGGTTAAAGCTCCTTTTGCAGGTCAAGAGACAAATGCAGCACCATCAGGGCAGAGGAGGGTACAGCTTCATTTTTTCACCCCACAGCTCATCCCTGAACATAAGTATCAAAAAATAAAGACTGTGTCCTCAAAAGTAGTCTAACACAAGAACTGCATTTTTAAAGTCTGTATTTCCAAGAGAATCTTATTAGAATTTTATTCCCCCATGTAGAAGAGTAACAATATTACAAAAATAAAGACAGAAAGATGAATTGGAATAAAACATTTGGGTGGAAACACTGAGCTGTTGCCATGACTAACGGGAACTAATTTATTTACTTATACATCCTTTGTAATCTCATTTTCTCCCTTGTGACAGCCAATGACTCACTGTTTGTTTACTGATGAAGAAAGCATACTTTCTGAAATCTGTACCAGGGATCTTCTCTGGACAGTCTGTGTTTTTCCCACACCCAGAAGTGGGTTGAACCTTCTCTGCAGTGCCCATTCAGTAGACCCATGAGCACCAACCCTCAGCATCTCAGGGCAGGAGGAGAGGCACACACATGCGTGCTGCCCATGGGGACTGCTGTGGGCAAATAAGGTAGCCTGGGCTTTCTTTACTTTTCCTGCAGGTTTTCCCAGTCTTGGTGGTTCAGGAACATTTTGGGCAGAGAAATGTAATGTCGTCAATGCTGCGGGAAAAGTGGTAAATGTGATAGTTTGTAGGCAGTTCTGGTGTGCTCTGTCTCTCTGTCTTCTGTATTTCTGGGCTTGACATGTACCAGCTCAGGCAATACTACCAGGAAATACACATGGGGAGTTGTTTGCCTTATCATATTTTTCCTTTCCCCTCGCATCCTCATCCTGATGAGCAGAAACTGAAATGGAAATATATTCTTCAAGTGCTTCTTCAAGTCGGCAGGCAAAATAAAAAGATCTCCCTTGAAGAAAAGAAGAGAAAATCATAATTTTTGACAGATCAGCCAGCTGCGAGAATCCCTGTAGCAATGTGGCAGCCTCTTAGGAATGAGAACAGCTCACTTGTAGGTGTGTCATGTAAAAGGCTGCTGCTTTATTGTTGTTGACTTACTTTTCCCCCTTCCATTGCCTGTCCTTCAAAGAGACTTGCTGGACCTCTCAGAGTGGTTGTTAGCTGTTGGTGTACACCAAACAGCACGTGGAATAATATGGCCCTGAATAGCAGGGTTTCCCCAAACCACAGCCCTCTCTACCATTTAAGGGGACAATCAGCCACCATCATTTGATGCGGTGGGTTTGTGTCATTCTAGGGTTCTAGTTATTAAAAAGTAACAAAACTGCTGACAGATAAACATATGAAATCATCAACTCTCCCATTAATTAAAGGGGAGTGTTTCAATAAGAGCAGTAATTAACTTAAGTGGAAAGGGGATACGAGCCTTGTGGTAGGACTGAGTACAGCAGGGAAGCCTTTAGTGCCAGGAGGTAATGTTAGTCACCTGGGAAATCCTGGGAGCACCCTCGAACAGCAAGGCTAAATTGCTGGAAAACAAACAATGTCCTTTGGTCTAAGCCAGCGCCTGTTTCCAAATCCATTCCCAAATTCTGCTTGTGACTTAGCCATAGGCTTGCCCATGACAGACCACTTAATGGGCCAGTAGCTCAGATTCTGTGATCACAACATGAAACATAAAAATAAAGTCCTGGATTCTGAAAAGAAAATGGTAATTTCAGGAGGGTAAGTCTCACCACTCTTCTTTCTGGAGCTGTACCCTCAAGGAGGTGGTGAAACCATTGAGCGGGGACAAATTCCAGCCATGCTGGCATATGGATGATACCATGGAGCAGATGCTGCTGCCTGCTCCCAGGAGGTTTGAGATATAAAGGCAAGGCTCCAGACTGCCCATCTGCAGGAAGCCCCACATTACTAGGCTCCAGGCACTGAGTGTGGGCTGAAGTAATGCTGTGGAGAGACAACAAACCCACCCCCCTCCAAACTCCTGGAACCTGACAGTGAGCCTTCCTCACTGTGGCTAAGTGGCAATGCTGGGCATCCCCTCTCACAGTCACTCAGGTGGTTTACCTCTTTGGGTGCTTGTGTCACTGTTAACATCTGCTATACTGCAGCAATGAAATGGATTATTGGAAATATTTTTAGTTAACCTGGACTCTGGCAGTAGCCTTATTGCTGTTTTTGTGCCATGCAATTGAATTGCAAAAGCATGGAGCTCTGCCCAGCACTGCTCTGAAGGAAGGACACCCGTAACACCTGAAAACCGGATAATTGAAAGATTTCATGCATATTTATCTTTGAAGCTTTGCTTAGATGTAAATTTGGATGGACATATCATTTATCTATCTCTAACCTAAAATACTCGAGGGTGATTGTTCAGCTTGTAAAATATTTAGATGCACACACCCACTCATGGCCCAATTTTTCAAACTAGGTTTGTATAGCTGTATGCCTAATTTGTTTGTGCAACTTCTGTGATTGAATGTTCAACTAGAAAATGGACAGGAAAGTGCTTACATCTATACATATCAGGCTCATTCCTTCCTCATTTTTAGGTGTAAACAAGATAAGAGTTAAATACCATCTCTTGTCAAACCCCAAGCAGACAGCAGTCTGTGTTGCTTTCTAAAAGAAGGTGGGCCCAGCAACAAACTCCAGTGATCTCACCACTAAATGCATTAAGCATAAAATAAGTAGTTCTATAAATACACATACTAAAGATGTAAGTGGGAACTATTCATAGTGGATGGTCACATTCTTAACCCTAGTCTGTGTCACTTGCCAGATAACTACTGGAACTCCCATGTTTCATTACAAGCACTGCATTATAGTCCAAAACCATTTGAAGATAAACTGATGCTTACTGTCAAGGGAAACTTCTGAACTTTAATTACTTCCTAAAGAAGAAAAAATACAAATAATAAAAAAAAAAATTGGCACATTCCTTGATCACTGGTCAAATTAAACCTCATATGGATTTTGCCCACTGTTGTACATAACTCTTATGTACTAGCTCAGGGAAGTTCTAAACTTGCATTATAGGGACAGATAAAAATAATGTCATAGACATTATATAGTCTATATAAAATAATATGGTATTTATGCAACAGTCATCATTGTGATTCATGTTAACCTATAGCATGAATACTACATCACTGTAATACTGCTATTAACTATGAGAGATCCTGTGCCTTACAATGCACTCTTGTTCCCTTTAGTGCTTAAGAAGCACAGTTTTCCAAATTGCTTGCTGTAATTTCATAGACGTCATCCTTATGGAATTTCTGCTCTAATGTTCACCTTAATCTCTGCAAATTGAATCTCTTCCAGCTGCATGAGATATATATATACATACATGTTGTAGGAATCCCCTCCCTCCCCTTGGCATTTTATTTGCCCTCTTCAGCAGTGGGAGTTGTGGAGATGTGATGTCGTATTTCATCAGGGCATAAAACTGTCATCAGGAAGTATTCTCAACACCCCCTCTGAAAAATCACTCCCCATTTTTCCAGCTCATCACCCAGTCTGTGTTGTTGTGGGCACACTTGCTGCAACTCTCACTCAGAGGGATCTGGGATTCATTTCACCCCAAGGAGGCAGCAAATGGAGGAAGCCATGAGCAAGGGCTGCTGTGCCGTGGTGTTATGATGCATTTACATACTGAAGGGGGTCTGTTTTTAAATAAAGCTACCTGTACCTAATAAGGCCCTGATGCACCACAGAGGGTGAAGGCAAGTGACTGACTCATTTCCTGGGTCTGGCCCATCATTATGACTCAGAGTGTCCCACTTCACCCCGGGTGTCCCATCCTCACTGGGGACCTGCGCAGCACCCCATTCATGTGCCTCTCCCCGTGGGACTCCATATGTTAGGACAAACTGGACCTAGGGCAGAGATCCAGCTCTGTAGGAGATCCCGCTCTGCAGGGAGGGGAGCCGAAGCCTCTGGTCACTTTGCCGCATGGTTGCCATCACACCACAAATGAAAATCAGGCATGTTGCAGTTCTTTTTTGATTTTGCTGTATATAATGAGCCCTCCTAGCATCTTCAGGAGAAATCACTTCCAAATGCCAGAGTGAAGAAAAAGAGCTGCTTTCCTCTTGCATGTACCACCAGGAAGCTGGCTTTGTTGCTCTAGACGCTGAGAACAATCACTCTCTCAGGAGCAGCAAGCACTTGAGAAAGGGAATCCCTTTTATTTTAGAGGTCTGCTTTGGACCAAGAAGGATTGCACCTCCATGCATCTCTCTCTTCATTAGCTGGGGAGGGGAAGCTTGCTCCATCATAAACCTCTCCTAAGGACAGGTCTGAAGTGAGACCAGGGTAGTGAAGATAACCACGTATCACACAGCCCAGTGATAGTGTCTGCTGTGTCTTTTGCTCGGGGGCCTAAGGTGCCCATACCTTAGATTAGCTGGCATAATCTTTAGGTATGATGTTTAGATGCCAATAGCTAGACTGAATTATTTTTCACTAGGGAAATGTAGTAGGAGGTCTAACATCTAGCTGAAGTGTGGCAATGGGAACTTGGACCCTTCAGCTGGATCTACCTCCTGCTCTCAGCTCCCAATTTGTCTGTGAACTAGAGGTGCCTGGTTCATTTTGAGATGCCCAAGGCCTGCCCTCTCCTGCCTGGCTTCCAGTCCTATGCTCTGGAGAGATGTGAGTTTCCTGTAGTTCCTGTCATACAGCTGTTAGTCCCCAGTGCATATCTGCTGACCCCTGGGGCCATCAGGCCATGCCTATGTGTAAGCAACTGAACAAAGCCCTAAATTGCAACCAATTATAATGGGACATTTGATGCCTCCATCCTTTGTAGGTACCTCCCTGCTCATGTGTGTCTTAAATCAGCAAGCTGAAACTTTCCTTATATTATTTCTCCATCTTAAGGTATTTTTCCATTTTTCTGAGATGTGAGAAATTATATGCAATTCAATATTAATCCCTTCAATATTATGGATTTATTTAGTCAGGGCAGCTAATTTACCAAATGTTGTGTCACATGCTTTTTTATCAACAGCTAAAGTTTTGTCGATGCTTCCTAATTGCCAGCACTCCATTTTAGTTTACATAAAACAAAGTTTAAATATAGTTGTGCATCATTCCCTTTTCGCAGCAATTTATTTCAGTTGCCTCTTTAAAATGGGGTCTGCTTCCTCTTTAGCACAGCACTCATCTTATCTGATGCCCCTTTGGCTGCCCTTCACTTCTTCTGTTTTCTTACTAGTTTTATCTCTTCCTAAGAACTTGAGCAGAGCCTGACAAGCAGGATTTCCAAAGGCACACTGCCTGCTTCTTCCTCTATTCTGTTTTCTATTTCAGGGATGAGGCATAGTGGGGAAGGTAGACAGACATGCTGCAATTGTGGTTTCTTTTCGAGTTTCCCAACTTTCTTAGAAACTCACATTGGTTGGCTTGTTTGTTGATGTATTCCATGGCATCATAGTGACTAGTTTCCTTCACACCTTCCAAGCGTCCTTCTGTGCCTCTTACCTCCTGGACTAAACATCTAATCCAAAACTTCTGGTTGTTAGTGAGAATCTTCTCTACAATGCCTCTTTGGGTTTGTTTACTTGAACTTGAATCATTGCAAATACCAGCATCAAACTCTTCCTATTCTTCTCGCATACCTAATTCCTCCCCTTGATGAACAGAAATAAGTCCAGGCTAATATCTTTCTTGACAGAATTCCAGCTGCAGTAAACCCTCAGAAAAAAAACAGAAAATTGCAGATCAATCTTCCTGTCTACAACTGTGTGATACTGTTAAAAAAAAAAATATGTGAGTTCAAGAAAACATGGAAAGAAGTTAGGATATTTTTGATTCAGTTCTTTCAGCATGTGAGGCAGGCATCCTTCTGTACTTTTCACTACATCAGAGACAGAGGAAAGGAAAGGCAGAGGGGGAGAGAGAAAAAGGGAGTGAGAGGGGGAGGGAGGAAGGGAGAGAGGGAGGGAGGGAGGAAGGGAGGAAGGGAGGAAGGAAGGAAGGAAGGAAGGAAGGAAGGAAGGAAGGAAGGAAGGAAGGAAGGAAGGAAGGAAGGAAGGAAGGAAGGAAGGAAGGAAGGAAGGAAGGAAGGAAGGAAGGAAGGAAGGAAGGAAGGAAGGAAGGAAGGAAGGAAGGAAGGAAGGAAGGAAGGAAGGAAGGAAGGAAGGAAGGAAGGAAGTTAAAATGAATGACAACCCTGAGGCACTCTGTTACCTGAAACATGATGCAGCTGTGTCTGCAGCTTAGTAATGCCTTGATATTTGCAGTAGCTGTAACTGTCATACCACAGATATCAGGGTGGGATATTCCCTGGTCCCTGTATTCCCAAGATGTGGGGCTGTTAGTCCTGGGATTGCTCAGATTCTCTTGCTAGGCTCTCATCCCTGGTACCCAGTCTTCATTTTCCCTAAATAATAAAATATTATTTAACTGCCCATATTCTGCTCCCCTTTTTCTGCTCCCCTTTTTTTTTTTCAATCTGATTGCGCCAAACTACATTAGTGCTCTCTATCCCAACTCTGTCTTCTGTGGCAGAGCCTGGATCTGCACAGCCAGCAGCCACACTGCCCACTTAGGAGAACAGCCATAGGGGCTCCCTCCTGTGCTGGCACCCTTTGGCACCACTGGGGGCTGCAAGGAGAGGCTGGGGTGCTGTAGTGGGCAAGGTGCCCTACAGATGGGTCACCTCCTCCATCAGCCAGCAGCCATCAGGAAAGGACTAGCACAGCCAAGAGCTGTGCTTCAGGTGCCTTAAGACAAGTGCCTCCCATGCTGGGAAAGAGGAAAATTAGGAAGCAAGGAGCCATCAAAACTATAAAAGGTTTCAATTTGGAAGTGCTGGACAGAAGTGGTATGAAGACAAAAAGATAGGAAATCAAGATCTTCCCACAGTAGATCAGTATTGCTGACGTAATGGACATCTTTGCAAAAGGCAAAGGCACACATTTCCTACATCAGCCATTGTAGTAGCAAGTGGTCCCTACTGTTCACAGTTAAAAATTGACCTTTTCGTCTTTCATTACTACTGTGGAGATCAATAATCTCATGCGTGAGGAGAGACACCAGTAACTGTGGAATGCCCAGGGGACAAAAAAATAAGGTTGTGGTACTCCACTGTCTGCTGAAACACCTCTTTGTGAGTGTCCCAAAACGTTCTGCTTAAATTTCTTCTCCGATGCAGAGATGGAAGACAAGGCTAGAATTCATCTTCATTCATTCTACATAATTAATCAGCAATGATAAGAGCTTGATGAAGCAACATTTGCAGTAATGTAGACTTTAAAAATAGATTCTATAATTTCCTCCATGTTTTCAGTTTCAGTCTACATTCATGCAGGATGTTATGCAAATCCATAATCATGTCCTTCCCTCCCACACACTTGCACTCATAGGAAGGCTGGCTGATACATCCAGAAACAAAGCACATGTATGCATACAGAAGCGCACTAGTGTTGAGATGTAGGCATTAATTTTAAATATGCTAACAAATATTTACATGATTTTTGTCATTCTTTTCAAGTGTATGATTCTATATGTGCTTACACACCATTCTGCCATAACACACCATTTGAGCATAGTGGTATCTTTACATTAAGCTGCAGTCATGGGATGAGCACTGCTGGTGAGAGACACAGAGTATATATTCAAATGCATGTTTATTACACACGATTATTCAGAAGATTTCTGTCCCCCCTCTAAGTAGACCTCACAAAACTACTGCTGCAAAGCCAATTTTATACTCTATTTAATATCCAATACATTTAGACAGAAAGGGGAAAACAAACAGAGAGGAAAAGAAGGAACAAAATACAAAAATAAAACAGGATGAATATTAAAGAGGAGAAAAGAAGATGTGAAATACACATTCAGTCATTTTGTCTGTGATAAAGATGTGTACAATAAGCTTCACCAAAAGAGTCTGGATAATTATAGATATACAGTGCCACATCTGAAACCTGTCTCACATATATATATATAAATGTACACAACAGAGGTATATATATCTATGCATACACACACATATATGCATATATCTGTATTTTCATATGTGCTTGTATCAATGTACTTATATGAGTGTATATATATGGGGTATATAAATACTACCAAAACTTTTGCAAGGAGAGGAGACCAAGTGAAGCAGACTCTGGGCTGTCTGACAGAACTGGGGAGCCAGCTTATGTAATTTCTGCTTCTAGTTTGCTCAAAATACAAAGGACAAATTTCTGCTTTACATGCTGCTTTTGCAAGCAGTGCCTTACGGGCAGATTTACAGCACCACCAACATCAACAACGGCAGAGTGGGGATAAACTCACGGATATGACTGACACAACTCTGTAGATAGGAAAGCCTCACGATGGCCCCAAAAAAAAAAAAAATTCCACTAAACCACCCCAGAAAATTTCTTGCAATTTCTTTCCTCATCATGCACTAATATACACCACTGTCATGTCTTGAAAGAAATTCAGGGCTTTCTATGGCAAAAAGAAGGATAAATTGCTTTATCTCTGCCAGAAGTGGAGCATGCCTTCTGTCATATCCCCAAAGCTGCTCCGGGGAGAGGATTTCCTCACATGGATTCAGGCAATTATTTTACATTGAATGTGAAGCAGGAACATTTCTGTTTCTGTGACTGAGCCTCCCTGGGGATCCTCTGCTGCCAACAACCAGGATGTGCAGCTCTTGCGAGATGGGTGTTGGGGCTGAAGTGGCTTTGGCAGCCAGTGTCTCGCTGGGTTGCTTCCTCTCTCAAGTTCACTTCAGGGACTTCTCCCCATAGATGGAAAGATGGCAAGCCACTCTTCACCCACATCCCAACTGCAGGATAGCAGAAAATGGGGCACCAGTGGCTTTAACTGAGACCTTGAGCCCAGCCTGGCTGTCTCCCTCCTCCAACAGAGGAAGAATTCAGTGTCTAGGCTCCCGGGCATCCCCGACCAGAGAATGCAATCACATTCCGCAGGGCTCCTGACTGGGAACTCCAGTGCTACTGAGCTTTCCTTTTCTAGTAAAAAAAACCCCAAAAAACAAATAACAGACCCCCCCCCCAAAAAAAAAAACAAAAAAAAAAACAAAAAAACCAGACCAGCCCCCAAAAAACCTCCAGAGGTTTTCTGAAAAGCAGTCCTCAGCAGAGGTACAGCAAAACTTTTCATGCTGGGCAGTCTGCTGCGCTCCTAGGGGTGGGAATAATCCCTCCAGCAGCATCCAAGGTGAGGAGTGGGAGGGAACCAAGCTCTCCCTTCTGCTGCAGCCGCCTGGCAGCTGCTGCTCCCTTCCAGGTATTGCTGAAGGAGTCCCACTGCTGGATCATAGCCACAGTGTGCTGGGCAAGAGGTAAAAATGCATCAAAAGATGCTACCCTGGCTGAAAGACGATTTACTGCAATTGTTACAAATTAAAGGGCTGATTGCAGTGAAGCATTCTGCATTTTGCTTTGTTCATTGGCATAATTTTCTATTAATGCAGTGGGAAAATGAGCAGTGATTCCTTCCACAGAGTGGCCATTGCATTTCTCAGCTCCATACAGAGTCCTTGTAAACTCAATGTTTGTAATTAGTGGCTGAGCATGTCCTTCGGTACTTGTGATGACATTGTTCAGTGAAAGACAACTGAACTTTTGTTACCAATCTAGTTTTAATTTAGGACATAGAAAATCTCTTTTCCAAAGTTTTTGATTGTATTCATGGACATCAGAGCTTCAGATTTTTTTGAGCACATCTACTGTGGATGCTATTTTCTGCAACTTTTATTAGTATGTAGACTGAACCAGTGCAGAACACGAGGAAAATAAATCTGGACATGTAAACCTTACAGCCTGAATCCACCCATCTGTAAGAGAAATAAATGCTTGGGTGATTCAGTTCTACTTAAATTAAAACTCAGACTGATTGCAAGTGTGGAAAATATGATTTATCAATATTAAACATCTCTAAATAGGCATGATCTTCATCTGAGTTTTTGCATTAATTTGTAGCTTTGAAAAATTGGGAACATTTTAAGTTTTGCTATGTTTGCATACAGTGGCTGAATCTCAACAGGGATTTTTGCCTGAAGTACAGTATCTGACTGTCTGCTGGCTTACTTCTATGTGTAATAATTAGTGTAGTGGTGCATTGAGAGCATTTGGGGCATAGCTCAGGCAGGAAGAGAGAGTTATTCTACTTTCACGCAGTAGAAACAAAACAAATTTGGCAAGCTCTGTAAAGTGATGACAGGGTTGACAATATTACTAGTATTTGTGCATCAAGAAGTCCTGCTCAGAACTTGGCTTTTTCTGAGCACACTCTGCATACACCTGCACAACCTAATCTCATGAAGAAAATGAGGTTTTGGTACTCAGTGAAGAGGCAGAGAAACTTTTAGGGAGTTTTACTTGTTAAATGTGTGAAAGATACTTGCTCCTGTCTCAAGCCAGGAAGCTTTGCTGAGCAGGGGCTGTGAGCAGCCTTGCTAGCAGCAACCATTAGTAAAGGTCACAGCAAGCAATTTCTAATGCTGAAGGAGATGGAAACAGCTTTCCAAGGAGCAGGATTCTTGAGTGACAGGGATGTGTCTGTGACAACCATGCCAGGCCTTTCTGACGTAGAGCTGTCCTGAGATCTCTGGAACACCTGAGACTCTGAGAAAAAAATTGCAGTGTACAGTGAAAGCTTAAAACTTGTATCAGGAGTGGGAACGGCAGGGAATGGCTCAATGAGAGTGCCTGTGTGACAAAGCTATGGATAAATAAGTGTTCCCCTTGCACTCAGTGTGTGGTCATTTTTGGCCATTCATCAATGAGAAGAGAGATTTTGACTCAGTGAGCTGTCTCTCTGTGCCCAATTCCATCTCAGTGCACCGCCCATCTATGTGTGCTGCTGCCTGTTCAAGGTATGGTACCTGGGGAGGAGCAAGAGCTACCAGGGCTTGAGATGAACAGCACAAGTCACGAAATGTGTGACAATAAAAAATCAACAGGAAGAGAAAAGATTGAGGCTTCTGAAAAAGTTATACCACTTAAAACCTGTGTGAAATTCCTGAGGGTAGAAAAAAAGGAATAAAAAAGAGATTTTACAGTCCTCAGCAGGGGAGCAGAGAGGCTTGTGCTGCTCCTTCACACAATGCTGCTCCACTGACACATTGCAGATGTGAGCTCACCTTCAGTTAAGGTCAGCTTTCCAATGCTTGAAGTTGCTAATCCTGCTGAATAGTCAGGCCCCAAATGAACCATCTCCCAAAGGGAGATGTCAAGCAGTACTTGCCCACTTAATTGACTAAGACCTGTTCCTAGTTTTTTTGGCTGGCAATTGATGGATGTAGTAGTTGTCTTTCCCCTACAAGATAGATCAATTGACAAGAAAAGTATTTAATGACAAAGCTTCTAAATGCTTATCTAAGTTCTCTCTGCATTTTAACAGTGGAGACAAGTTGTTCAATCAAGCATGGCACCGAGTGCTGCAGCATTGAGCTGAAATGTATCAGCCGCTCTGAAGAAAATGCTTCGGGTCATGTTGTGGACAGAACATCCAGAGACACATTTAATGTGACAGGCTTTAGTATCCAGTGTCTGTGAGTTTGGGCTGGAAGCAAGCTTGCAGATCTGCTCTAAAAGGCCAACTGAGCTCCCAAGCATATTTGTTGGTTTAACACCCAAGGGTGATGTTGTGGTTCAAGAAGTGGCATGAAGGTGCAGATGGGCAGTCGGAGCCTTGCAATAGCCCTGTATTTGTCCTCCATTCATTTTTGCCTCCAGGCACTTGGCATTATTTCACATCTACACAAGGATTTCACTGGTCATGGCTCTGTTCAGCAATCCTTTCACACAATATTTCCACATTTTCCATTCCTTTACTAGTTGGAAGCACAGTAGCTTGCCAAATAGATTTTTTATTTCTAAATGACTCCTTTTATATATTTAAGAATTTGACAAGGAGGAGATATTACATTAGTCTGGAAAGTTTTCAACCATAATCTTCTAAATTAGTAAACCCATTCATAATGAAACTTGACTGATTTTATACTTTCCATACCTTTTGGGAATGTACCTAACTTACCAGCACTCAAAGAAGCAGTGTAAACTTTTCAATTTTTACTTAAACTTTGTGTGTAGTATTTTGGTTCAAGGAGAGCCTATCTGGCCCCTTGCAGTAATAGCTCACTGAGAGAAGAGGTTGCTCCAGGCTCCAGTTTGGGTGTTCAGAAACAGTGGTGAGAAGGTGAGAATCTATTTTCTCTGGATTAGGTCCTGCTTCTCTCATTCAAGCCATGTTCTCATTTCAAAACTGAAGTTTTCAGTCTAAGGAGGCTGCCACCCTCATCCAGTTCAGGCAGCATGAGAACCCTTTTGTGCACCATGTTGTGTGTCTGAGTGTTGTGTTATGTGAAGTGAGTTAGGAGTTCAGCAGCAACAGAACTGAACCACAGTACCCTGCTACACTGCCCTTGTTTCAGAGAAATGGCAGAGTAAAAGCAGCCCAGGAGCAAAATCATACCTTACCCATGGGCTTTTCCTAGCTTCTCCTTGCATCTTCTGTACAAAGAAGGATGTGGTTTTTAGTCCTCCACATTAATGGACAGTCTGAACTAAAGACCTCAAAATATAGCCTGCTCCAAAACTGTAGGTGGTTAGAAAGCACAATCTATTGCACTGGCCTGAAGCATGGCACTCTCCTGCCTCTGTTCATCTTTCCTTCTCTATCCTCCCTCTCACTGGGGTTTGTTAACAGAACCTTTTAACATGTTAGTCAGCATATGATACTGCACTCCTCATACCTATTTAATTGAAAATTAGCACAATTTCCCTGCAAGTTTATCTGACCTAGGAAACCAAATAGTGACTTTCAGATCCCCCCATCCGTGTTGCTCATGCAGTACAGGGCAATAACCAGTCCAGAAAGGGCTATTCAGTCACCACTGACAGCTCATGCTCCAAGCTGAGCCTGCTGCTGTGCTTCAGCCACTGTCAAGACTAGAAGCACAGTGAGTATCACTTAATCAGCTTTCTTGCACCAAAGTTTTGTCAACCTCAGATTCCCTGCAGTTCACCAGCTGTCTCATTATTTACTGTGTTTTACAGTAAAAATTTAAGGCTGCCAAAAGACTCACCAGACAACTTCCCGTTTTTGTACATGTAAAAAACACCTGCAGTTATATTCCCTTAAAGGCCTGAAAATTCATTTCAAAATTGATTTTGGTTTTGGGGAGGCTTCAGGGAAAAAAATATAAACTCATTGCTGATTTTGAGGTAAAAGAGGGTGAAATAATAAATAAACTGAGCAAACCACTTACCTAACACTGACTGAGTGATTTGATCAGCCTTCTTTGGAAGAGAAAAGAGAAAGGAGATGGTTTGAACACATCTAAGAATAAGTACCCCAGCTGTGTGCAGGCAGATGTGCTCCTCTTCCACCTGCCTTTGAGAATATGCAAAGCACATGCACTCATCCACACCTGTTTATGTAGACACATCCTGACTTTTGAAGCTTCAAATTTGGTATCAAAATAATCCCTTCTGTGCAGAGCAGGTGTTTGCAAAGTTTCATACAGTTCATTTGTGAAAGAGTCATTCTGAAAGTTTGGCAGTGTGCACCAGCCCCACAGAACAGGCTGCAGAGTTGTGACCACTGGTTGACTCTGAGTGCATACAGAAACTTCCTGTGTGTGGCTCACCAGCCTCGTTGCTCATCCTACAGCCACCATTGAGCAAGTCATCTTCTCAGATTCAGGGGAAGTCAAAATGATAGTAATGCTGAGAGTAACGCATTAATTAACTGCAGTCTGCTGGGGCTGCCTGTGAACTTCTGAAGTGTGAGATTTCGTTAGAATGACTGCTTGTGTGCAAAGATATAGATGCTCAGGTGATTCACTGAGGAAGTGCAAACAACCTTGTTCAACTCATGGTCATGTTCCCTTCCTGCCCCTGTTGACTGTCATTTTGTGAAAGAACATCTGATGACTTGAGGCCTCAGTGATTTCAGGTTTCTATCAAGAGTGCTGTGTATAAAGTCAGACCCAAATAGTCACATTTACTAGCCCAAGAGGTCTTTATAATGAGACATCTACACTATGACGAGGCAAACGAACATCTACATTCCTGAGAAACTGCATTGTTTCGGGCTGCATTTGTTTAACCACACAGTCCCAAATCTTTTACTGGCAATAGTGAATGCCTTCCCTGTGAAGTATCCTTTCCATTCACAAGCGCTTAGACACGTTGGCAGAAGTGTCACTGGATACAGACATGCACACCACGACTGGCTAGCAAAGGGTGGAATCCAAAAGTAATTGGAGGCAAGAACGGTGGTCTCTTTACTGCTCCTCCTTTCCACTGGTTTTTAATATTCGATCAATAGGGGTCCTTGCTTTGACATCCTTCAGTATCTATACTACTGCAAATATCAATAACCAACCTGTACACAACACTGCTCAGAGAGGTTTGCTAATATGGCATTTAGAAGTAAGCTTTTCTTCCTTAACATGATTGTAAGCTTTTATTTCATGTGAACATATTTTTTCTGCTCTTGTATATTATCTAACCCTATTTAGAATATTTTCCCCCAACCCCCTAGAGAATGCCTTGCTTTTCTAGTTGAGCTGATCCTCCACATCTCTTTGCATTTAGAGCAGATGAGTAACATGAATCCTAAAGGCTTTGTCTGCAGTCACTTGCAAGTTGCTGAAACACTTGGTGCCTTTAATTACCCCAAAGTGAATGTTGCAACATGACCGCACCACCTGCATGGTTTGGGATCCAGAGCTGTGTTGACTGCGTGCATGGTAGTCAAAAGGTTTTCTCCACAGCGTCATCTACTATGCATACATACATATGCATTTCTGCAAGACAGGGATTGCTCTATCCAATGCATTCCGTGCCATGCTGGAGCTCTCCTGGCTACAAGCTGATATGTCTCCGTGGTGCAACGCAGCTTTGATCCCAGAATCACTGTAATTACGTTACACTATTGCTCCCTCTGAACTGCTTAGCTAAGCTGAGAACCCATCTACGAGGTGGTTTGGGTTGGGTGGCACCTTGCTCCCACATCACTGCTGTGCATCAGGTGGTAGTGCAGGTTTGCTCCCAGACAGCCCTAGACCTGTCAGCCTCACTCAGCTGGTCCCACTTGCAAGCCTCCCAGCTGTGGCTGCTCACCTCTTTCATTTGCACCACAGTACGGCACTGCTTGGCTTGTCAACCAGAACTGGATGCCTTCGCTCTGCTATCGGCTGCTCATCTGTGCCTGGGCTGCAGCTCACAGAACAGAGCGAGACCGCAGGGATGGACGGAGCTGGAAATATCCCTCCTGTGCTGGATGGTGCATTTCCTCCACCACCCAGTGTACTAGCTGCTTTTTGCTGTTACCTGGCCCAGTGATGGACATTTAAATTGGAATTTAGAGATCATGAAGGCTGCAAAAGACATAAGTCTCTGTGGTGGGGAATCGCATGCTGCATAACGGGAGACTATCCTGTTTCTGCTCACATCTGCAATGATAATATTTGTTTACTAGTTTAGGCAGAGATACTGAGCCAAGTAAATTGTCGTCCTATCATACCTGCTTTGAAAAGCTCACTGTCATGATTATTATCATCAGGAAAGCGCCTGAAAATAAACCTGTCGAACACAGGCAGACTATGTGAGGGTGTGCCCAGATGAAGAGGAGGTTGCTTGGCTTCAAAATCCCAGTCTGGCAAACAGTAGAAGGAATTTGGGGACCTGCAGATGTTCAGCCGAAACATTTTCTGCCTTAAAAAGAGAGGAAGACGAAGATGCGCAGAGTGGGAAGAACTACCTTGTGGCTGAGGGTCTCGGGAGCTCTGGCCTCATTTCCTGGCTCTGCTCAAGATTTCCACATAACCTTGGCAAAAGTAAATTCATCTCTCTGTTCCACTGCTCCTCCATCATTACATGGATTTCCCCTCTCCAGCACTACCCTCTCTCTCTTTTTCTCTTCTCTATCTGCCTCACCTGCTGAGACTATAAACTCTGCAAGGTACAGACAGCCTCTGATTTCTGATTTCTCTCTGTCTGCATTTGATTGTCTCTGATTTGATTTGTTTCTGTTTGTACTGTATCCAGCAACCTCAAGCAGAGCTTATGGATGATACCGTAACAAAAACAAAATACACAGCTGAGTTTTTGAAAGCTTCTGTGTTAAAAAAAAAAAAAAAATAAACAAATCTGAAGCGCTTTGCTTCTGATAAGCCAATAATAAATTTTTTAAAAATCTGGTTTATTGTAGTTGTGTAATGGGTTGGCTGTAGAGCAAATACTAACTGGTAGTTTCCTGTGGTGTTACTATATGGATTTTTACATAATGTTTTTAAAGTTGTAGGCTCTGTCTTCTGTATTTAAAAATTTGAATGAAGTCCTGTGCACAGGGACTGAAAACTTGATTTTACTAGCAGACAGCAGAGCTGTCTGCAGGTAAAATTCTTGTGTTAGCAATAATCCTGGGCATGTGGCTGTTATCTCAACGATCTGGGTACCAATTGCCTCATGAGTGACAGCCCTCTTCCTGGAAAGGTCCAAGTTTCCAGAAAGCCACAAGATATCAGTCGGGAGTTTCACGTATTTTCTGCATTATTGATGTAGTTTTTTTACACGATTGATGCAATTTTGAGTAGCTGGCATAAACCTTAGAAAGGAATAAAAGTTTATTCAGAACTTAATGTGAATTGGTAAACAAAGGAGAAAAAAAAAGAGAAAAACCTACTCTCTTCATTTTCATCCAGAGTATTTGTTTCCTATTATCAACAAGCTTCCTAGCAATAAAACTTGATTAGGGAAAGACAAGATATAAATCAGAGTGTATGGGTACATACTGTTGCTGTTGATATTTTATGTGATATTTTTCTGACATATCAGGAACGTTTTCCAGGCAGTAGAAGCTTTATTTAAGGCAAATTTTATAATTATTTCTGCATGCAGGAGAGCTGTTACATTGCTCAGAGATGTATGAAGGGCCCTCACTGTATCCTGTCCCCCTTCCAGCCAGACCCCAGTGGTGTCTGCTGTACCTCTGGGCTTCCCCTAGGTGCCAGGACCCCTGCTGAGTGATGGGATCCCGCAGGATGGATGGGGCAAGTCTGATCCCCCAATCTCATATTTGAAGCTGTTTCCCAGCTGACAGGCAGCAGATACTTAAAGGCTTAACTCCATCAGGATTAGAAAGAGTTTCTTGAGATTTTTATCTCCAAGAGATTTGCCCAGAGTCTTTTTTCTCTTACAGTTTATTTAGCCCTGTTTAGGTCTCTTCCTATTTTCCTCAGATCCACAAGCAGATGAAGAGCTGATTTTAAAGCCTTGCATTTATGTTCACTCTCCATTTTTAGCTGAGGAAATAGTTTCTCCATTGAAAAACTATCAAATCCACAATGCAGCCAGAGGTGGTAGGCTTGAAACACGAGGCCGAAATCCCAGGACTGAGACTTGATAGAAACTCCAGAGTTTCTGCTATTCAGCTTTTCTCCAGCTGATAAGAGAAGAGGCTTGGATCTATGGTTAACAGTGGTTTATTACTTCTGTCAGGTAGGAAGGGGAACTAAGGGCTGCCAAGGCTTTCCAGTTCTGGAGAGATAACAGTACTATTCACACACCTCCTGAGCCAATGGCAAGGGCATCTTCGCCAAAGCCACTTTACAGAACTTGTTAGGAAAAACCTTGCATAAACAACTTAAAGAATGATGTGAGATAAACCAGTCCCTTCTATGTGCTTTTTTCATTTGTCTTTAGATCCAAGGTAAGCATTTGGCCAAACCAAGATTTTACATGGCCCAAACTTAGCATCTCAAAATAAGAACAGGTGAGAATCTGCTGATCACCAATGCTGGAGTCTCTTTGCCAGGTTCATTGTAAAGTACACACACAGGATAGATAAAAGCATGTTACAGTGTTGAGGCAGCTGGCTACCATGCCACTGAGACATGAGAAGCAGCTAGTGCAAAGCCAGCCTAAGGAGTCAGTGAGGCTCATTTGCAAGGGAAATGCAAATATAGAGCTGATTGCTTTCCCTTAAATGGGAAAGTGTGTTAAATCTGATAAGCGTGCTCTGAGTGTCTCCTAAGCGTGGGCTTGTCTCAGCATTTAGTTTCTGTTCTACAGTGGGTGAGGGAATGTATGCTGTTCTGAAACCCTGCACAGGTGAGAGACAGCAATTATTTCCCTCTACTTCTTCCAATATCTGCATAAATTAACATGTAGATAGCCTTTGTATCTCCAAAGCACACCACATATATTAACTAATTAATGCTCACTGTACCCATCTATATTAAAGAAAGAATTATCCTCATTTTGCTAAAATTGAAATTCAAGTGTGATGATTAAGTGCCTAGGAGTGAATCCAGGTAAGCAGTTTAGTTGGTGAAGTCCAAGGGACAGGAAATTAATCATATGTTTAAGATCTTTTGTGGACTGGGACCTGGGTCTTGCACAGTGCTGTGTGCCCTGTAGGATCGGGCATGCCCAAAGCCACAGAGGTACCAGATATGAGAATCTGACATGAAATTGCTCTCCAGAAGTTCAGATCTCAGGCCAGTGCCTGAACCCATTGTACACTTTCTAAACAAAACTAAAAATGAGCTGTCTTCTGATATATATGGTCAGATAAGGCAGAAATCAGAAGACATACTTCGAATAAAAAGATGTTGCCCAAATATAAGTGGTGTATGTTTTCTTCATCACCACGTTTCCAACAGTGTAATACATGTGTCTGGCACTTTCCAAAATCCCACTTCTCTCCATGGTTACTTTCAGTGCCTGTGGCAGAAAACATGAACTGCTACCTGCCTGTTACGTATAGTTCTTGACAAAAATTATTACATCTCCCCATGCTCATAGAAACAGAGTCTGTTCTTTCAGAGTTTTGAAATCAGTTCTCCTATCTTCACAGCTGCAACATTGCGAGCCAACAGATCTGACAGTCCTCTCAGGAAGAAATTAATTGAAAAAAGGATTTAGAAGAACCATACAGACAGTGGGGTTTGATTACTTTCATTTGCATATTACTTCTTACAGGCATAAGAAAGTTTTTTGGGGCAAATTGTGGAGAGTCTTACCTGAACCTTTAGCAAGTTTTATCAGCTTCAAGTTCAGGAGTAGGCCCAGATCAGACATCCAACATAAGATATGTGAAATGTTTCCCAGGGCTGCTTGAGTATGTTTCCATCATAGATTTGTTGAGCTTTACTGATATTGCACAAGATTGCAAGGTATGCTCATAGGCAGTCCTCAAATGCTCATATTATATGTTATTTTAATAAGCAAGGGCCTTATTTGGGGGCAATTATTAATCAAGACCTGAATGTGTTGAGTGGGACATTGGGGCGTTTTTCTTTTCTAAAGAAATGGCTCTTTTGTTGATATGGAAAATAAACAGTGAGCTCCAAAACAGGCTGGTCTATTGTAGAGTTCCCAAAATTAAGCTAAACAGCTGGTGACTCATTGTTGGGATATTAATCAGAGCAAGATAAAAGTGTGTGCAAAAGAAGGGACACGGCTTGTTTAATGGGGTTATTGACTGATTTTGGATTCATTTATGAAAGAGACAGGTGTGGATGGGGGTGAGACCGCAGCCATAGAAAAGAGTAAGGGCTTAGATCAGCCAGCCCCTCCTGGTGTTGATAAGCTAAAGGGAAGAAAATGTCTGCAAAGACAGAGGAGGGATAAAAGCGAACAGCAGGGCAGGGCAGCTTGTGAAAGCCTGGTGCTCGCAGAAGGCAGCCTTTGTGTGAGAGGCAATAAATTGGCATGTGTGTGAGGGGTGCAAGGGTCAGAGATAAGGAAACCTGGGACCGGGCAAGCCTTTTGTAAGAAGACCTTTTTTTTCCCCTGTGCCTACTCTGTGCCAGCTATGCTGCTGTGACTGCTGGCAAAAGAAGCAGGTCTTAGTAGTAAACAACCAAATCCCAGAGAACTGGATATGGTGGATCAAGCTTCACCTGCCTCTCCTTTTTATGCGCAGCAAAACTGCAAATCTCAGTGGTTCTGTGTAAAATGGAGCAAAGGCAGGGCAAGCAGTGGAGTGTGGAAAGAGGAAGCCACTGCTGATCACAGGGGAAGGAAGCAAGACACAGAGGGAAGGTTTGGTCCCTGTGGAGACAGACACTTCAGTGCTGCTCTCCTCAAGCTCAGCCAGGCCACTGACTACCACAGTGAGCACTGTAGAAAACACTGAGGCAGAGAGTGTAACTTTTCTTAGCACCTGATGTAGTCTAGAAGAAAAATAACAGGAAAGCATAAATACCTTTCCTTCACAAATGGCTGCTTAACTTAAATATTTTGGGGAACTGTAGAATTTCTTTGCACAATATAGATGCACTAGATAGGCATGGCATGAAGGCAATCTTTGCTATTTGGCACGTGTTTCCACAGTTCAACTATTGATGTGTTCTCCCCCTCTGAACTATGTAGCACTAATTTTTCACATGAGTAAACTAGCTTGAATATTGGCATAGAATATAGAGAAATACGCTGAGCATATAGATTTCTCTCTATCCCTGTAATACTTCATGCATCTCTGGCCTGGATCTCTGGCTTTTCACACTGGTAGCCCATCTCTAATATTGATTTGGAACACAGATACATAGTACACATATTATGGATTTACTTCCATCTTTGTTGAATCTCTGTTGGTTTGAAATTAGATAACCTGAAAGAATTAATTTCTCCCATAACATTGCTTTCTGTGCACACAGATACAGGAAATAATATAACAAATGTCTTCTAGCACAGCAAGTAACTTCCCTTTCACTGACTGCAACTCCTCCTCCTCAGCATCTGATGTCTGTCTCAGTGAAATGGCTGTGCACTGTCGTAGCAGGGCCCTTTCACAGTGAGACATCCCATCTGTCTTCCTTTCCCACTGCATTGCAAATGTCCCTTTCCTTTAATACCAGTTGCCAAGCCTGCCTTTCGTCTACTGCTGCATGCTTTTAAGGGGGGATGTTGTAAAAAGGTCAGGCTGCTGGGGTTTGGGTTTGCTTCTTTTTTTCTGATGACTTGGAGGGGGCATTTGGTTTTTAAGTAGTAGTAGGACATAGTTTGTGACAGATGGTGTCTGTAAAGCTTGTGAGAATGTGGTATCACTCAGAACACCAGAGTGCACTCACCACAGCACAGAGCCCTAGGTGGTAGTATATGTTGAGGTCTTCAGCACAGGACAGCCAGCACTGCTCCTCGGTAACAATGCCTCCAGCAACATGAAATGGTCATGGTACCACATCAAACCTCAGCTGTATGCTCACAGCCTGAGCTGGTTGGATCAAAGTGGGTTCAATGAACACTTCTACAGATCTGCCTACCTATCATAGCCAGTTCTTGAGAGACAGGAGCCCAAAATACACAGACCTTAAACTCAAACATTTGTGAGATGCCCCTTTTTAGCATAAAGGTTCAGTTCCCCAGCTTTTACAGTCCTGTTGGATTTGGTGTTTGCCAGTGTAAGAGGGCGCCAGGTTGTGCAGCACACACAGGTAGCTCTAGGTGGAACTCCTCTGCTTACCATAGCAGACAACCCAGTATAGCTGCTGGAGGGGAACAAGTCTCTTTCTTTCCACCCTAAGAGGAATATCTAAAACAAGTGAGGGAACCTGTGTCCCTGACATGTCAGTTCAAGACAGGGTGACGAGATCACATGTAGTTGTCTGTATGTACAGCTGGCATTTGATGAGTCTGCATTTGGTGATTAAGGGGCAAGCTCCTGCCATCACAAAGCAAATAAAAGCATATATAAGGACTGGGTAATTTGTCGGCCATGTCATTTGTCTAGTATGATCATATGCAGCACCACCCACCACAATAACTGAACTGAACTGTTATTAAGCCATGGCACTCATCTTGTACTAAGAACATGTTCTGTGTTTTCTTGTTTTTAGCCTACAAAACATTTTCCACATGCCTATTTCATTATCAACCATGCTGTTTGTAATCCACCTCCTTACTTTAATAGGATTTAGTTTTCAAATAGGATTCCCTTTAATTTATAATCAGCGTTATCTCCCTTAGCATTTTGCTGTTCTTTGCTGGTTTCATCAGAATCGATAAGGGTTGTAGAAGGTTTAGACTGTTCCTGAGGAGCCCTCCATTGTGGGGTATCCATGTATGTGGCTGGCTACACACAGGTACCATTGCAGCCAGTGGCAGTCTAGGCCTCTCTAGAATTCTACTACTAAATGCAAGTGTCTAATACTTTTGGAATGATACATATGGATAGAAAATGTGGGGCTGGGAGATACCACACGGGGCTGTGCTCCTTTGGAGCAGCAGTTGGAGCTGCTGGGGGTCTCAGGGCTTCTCAGATGGCAGAAAACCCCTGGCGTATATACCAGGGCATCAATTCCATCGTAGCCAGTGGTCATGCCCTGGGTGTGGTCTCAGTCACATGGGCAGCAGAAAATACCACCTTGAGCAGCAACAGGCTTCTAGGGAGCACCGTGGCTTTTTCATCCAGGCCTTTATCTTCTGTTTGTTTAGGGGTGTTGTTCTACTTTTATTTAGGGGATGCTATCCAAAGCCTTTTCTTGCCAGTGACATCAAAAGCATAACGGTATAATTTCTTTCTGTTAAAAAACCCCACACAAATAGTTGTCAGTGAGGGGCTTTTGGCTTCATATGTATGCGTGTTTCTTATAAATGTTTATAAGGCTTTTTATCCAGGTCACCAGACCTCACCAGGCTGGTCATAACTTTACCCTAATGTCATCAAACCTTCAGTTCCTGCCTATAGTCGCTCTTATGCTCAAGTTTAATACAGACTTTTATGAAATTTTTGAGCACAATGGAGATAAAAATAGGCAAAGCACAGGATGTTCATCAGGGCTTCTTTGTAGAAGAGCTTGAAGCTGCCACCTCTCTTTGGATCCCCATTGTTTCCTAACCTCACCCCTTGAGGGGAAGATGTATCCTTAGCCAATTGAGGAGAGGCAAAATATGCTGCCAGAGGAAGTATCTTACTGTGATTTCTCTGCGGGAAAAATATGTTTCATTCACTGTGAGCCTCAGCTTTCCGGGATTGGAGTAAGGATAGGATTATAAAATCCACCTGTCTTCAACTCTCTTTTGCTAGAGGGATGACATACAGGAAACCTATCTGCTATCTATATATGAATGCCAAATATATCTGGGTCATAATAAGCTCCTGATTATATCTTTATCCATTCCTTGAGAGTTAAAATGTATCTTACTTTACCTAACCTCTAAAGTTTTTGGTTTGGGTAGTTTAAGATAATTTATTTAAGGGAATTTAAGCAAAATTCCCTTAAATAAAACTGAAGTTGCACTCATTTTGCTTAATTAGCAATTTATTTTTTTTTAACATTGGAGAATAAGAGCAAAGCGCAATGAGGCTGGTTTTATAGACTGAAAATTATGAGCATTTTCTGCTGTGTAATAGGACTTTAAGCAACTGCAACTACCCTCCTTAACAGCTCAAACTCTCCTGGCTTTGAACACTGAAAATGCTGTTAAATTATTAAGCTTAGTCTCCACTGGCAAGGACATTCAATGTCTGAAACCTTACCAAAACCTCAAGGCAGTTGACAGCAGATTGTATAATGAACAGAACAAAGAGAAATTGGAATTAAAAAAAAAAAAAAAAAAGATTCTTTAGTTCATCCCTCAAACTGAAAAAAGTTAAAAACACGAACTATGAAACCTGAGCCAAAATTAAAACTTAAAAAATTTCTCTTGTAGAAGAAAATTACATCAATTATCACTTCAGGCTGAAGGAAAACATATCAAATCTATTTCAAGCATTTTAATCCCTCATGAAATGAAGTACAAAGTACAGACGGTATTCAAAATGCAGAGAAGGAAGTAAAGAATGTAGTGCTTGTTTTATACAAAGGCTTAGTGGTTAAATATAAATTGAGCCAGAGGCAGGAGAGAAAGAGGGATGGAGTAGAGGTCAGGGCATTCATTCAGGACTTGCAATATCAGGGAACCAGTTCCTACTCCAATAAGCTTTTAGATATGAGGAGGAGTGGCATTGACAGCAGATCCTTCTATTACACAGCCTGATGCTCAGGCACTCTGGGGAGGTAAGTGTGGACTCAGATACACTTCGGTTATGACAGAAATAAGAATTGGATTTCACATACTCTGGGGATTGCTTTAATCTCTGGATTTTGGGCAAAACACAGGAACATAAGTAGCAATACTTTTCTGTCCTGGTTTCATGCATGCAAACCACACATTTTTCCGTATAACCTGTTCTGCTGGTTCAAGAGCCTACGTATTAACATTTACTAAAATGTTAACTTTACGTATGGAGTTTCCAAACCAGAAAATATTTATGGGTGTCATACATAGAATTAGTGAAACATTCAGACCATGGTAATGAGGAAACTTTGATGATATCTGTACCAGCTTCTAAGAGTCAGCTAAAAGGAAAAAAAAGCAGGTGTAGATGGGGAAAGATTATGTCAGTTGAATCTGGGCCTAATTTTAACACACTGGATTTCTGCAAAATCAAGTAAGAATATATTTCAAACAAGTTGCAGAAAATTATGGTTTACCCAGTTTTTTGGGTGAGTATTAAATAGGGAATTTATATCATATCATGTAATTTCTCTGACCCTACCAAGAGATTTCCCTCTCCCAACCCCCTGCATTCCTGCCATGGGACCTCGGTGTGGCCCGCATGAGTTACCACTGTTCCTCCTGGTTCTTTGCACTCATGACTAGGAACTTGGAGAAGCAACTCAAAACACTGCCACACCCTACTGCCAAGAAGTAGCCTGTGAATCTCAGTCATGTTTCATTTTCTATGCTCACAACTAGTCAAGGTCAAGATGTCCTAAGTGTTTACAGGAGATCACTGATGAATGGTGAGCTGCTCAGACATGCTGAATTGCAGATAGCTGCTTTAACTGACTTAATTAGAACATGCTCAGTATAAATGCTGTGTGAAGATGAATTTTGCTCCTGCTCGCAGCTAAGTGGTCTTTATCTAGAGGCTAAATAGGTTGGGAAGAAAATTGAGATATGGACAAACTTCAAATAAATCATAAAAGAAAGTTGAATAAATGAAGAACTGAGTGCAGGATTGAAATACACATGGTGTTTTGACCATATACATATATACTGTGCACTCCTATAGAAGTGTCAATTTTCCAGGTCAAGCAGAAAGAGTTATGAGAGAGCTTGACCCAGTTATTGCTGAGACCCTCTGAGGCAATTCAATATTGGATTACTGCTAGTAAAGGGCAGGCAGAACAAAATACAATCTTTGCTAATTGCTGTGAGTCTGCAAGAGCAATTTTTTTTACCATAATAAAGAAAGCCAAGTGTTATTCAGGACTCCTGGATTCTACTCAAGCTCTGTCACTAACAGCAGATGCCAGTAATAAATACAGGCACATTTCCAGAATGCAATAAATATGGAGTTATGCTTTGTTTTTCCCATTAGACTTATTTTAGAATAAGATGTATACTGCAAACAAAAGGAAATAATATTTTAGTATTTTTGAAAGATACACCTAAAATTTATAAATCAGTTTTAAATGTCTTAATGTTCTTTTCCTCCTGATCCCTCTAATAACACAATCCTTGATGACACAAGAGCCGCTCCCCACCCCCTAAATGAGCAGAGTGCTGAGAAGAGTGTGGGGAATCTTTTTCTGTATGGTGCTGCCTTTCACTTATTTCTGGAATTCAGAAGGATGGATCCTTTGTTAGAGCAGCAAAGTGCAATTTCATTGCATCCCTAAATTTTTATGGAGATCATAAACTTCTGCCTTTTATATTTTATCACTTCCAGAGAAATTGCCCTATTTCATCTCTTCCTTCCAGAAAGAAAGGGACCATGCCCTGTGGCAAAATATTAGATGGAAAGATCCTGTTTTGAATACTTCTTTTGAATAATTTTATGACAAATTATTCCGGTCTACTCCGCCAAGGACACAGAAATGCTGGAGAGACACTTGATGGCATTCATCTCGCCTAACCTGAGGCATTTGCCAGGTAGATGTCTCCACTTGAGCTAGACCAGGGTTCCCTTCCTAGACTAATGGATAGAAACATGCATTTCTAGTTCATGAGTCATCTGGTCTGGTTTGGATGATTAGCTCAGGAAAAAATGAATCACAAGGCAGAGGGGCTCATTTCTCTCTGCTGATAAGAAAAGATATCTCAGATGGAGACATCTCTTCTGTAGATGCCTATGTTTAGGTGAAAGGAATTGCATCTTCTGAAAGATCAAGAATTAGAGTCCAGCATTAACTCCATAACATCTCAAGGACTACCCACTTTTCTGAGACCACTTAAACAGCTTGAGAGTTGTTGTTGGAGTTCTGGCAAAGATTTTCTGTTAGGGCACGTCTTTGTTTCCTCTGTGTGTATTACTCCCAACAGGACAAAAGTTAGCCTATTAAAAAAATGTTCAGGACCAAAAGGGTTATTTCCATAGTGTTGAGCTTAATCTGTTGGTTTGTGATTTTAAAGGAAATCTCAGATCTTAAATGCTGTAATGAAATCCTACAAGAAGATTGCACCAGTAAAAACCACACACACACAAAAAACTAATTTCTATAGCCTTATTCCCGTAAGTCTAGCTATACATCTCAAATCATTAGTGCAGAAGAAAGCATTATAATTTTTCCTTACTTGGTCTTAAAGACTGTCATTTTGATGTAATTTTATTCCTGGGTTCTACAAATTGCTGCTACTTACTTTAAAAATCAAGTTAACTAGGCCTTGTAGCTTTTGTGAAAAATGCAGGATTAAAATATTGATGTGAGGTACTGTTTCAGCTGCAAAGTGCCTGGGAATTTTGAATGTGATTCTGTAATTCATCTCACCTCACCTCTTAGAATCATTGAATCTTAGAATCATTTAATTTGGAAAAGACCTTTGCAATCATCTAGTCCAGCCGTTAATATGGCACTGCCAAGTCCAGCACTAAACCATTTCCCTATATGGTGCATCTGCATCTCTTCTAAAAAATCTCCAGAGATGGTGATGCAGCCACTTTCCTGGGCAGCCTGTCCCAAAACCTGACTGCCCTTTTGGTGAAGAAATTTTTCCTAATATCTACATCTCCTCTGGTGTAACTCCAGGTAATTTTCTGGTGTTCTATCACTTGTTACTTGAGAGAGAGGACCGACCCCACCTGGCTACGGCCTCCTTTCATGCAGCTGGATAAAGTGATAATGTTGCCCCTGAACTTCCTTTCCTCCAGGTTAAACACCTTTGTCTCTTTTAGCTGCTCCTCACAGGACTTGTGCTCCAGAACCTTCATCAGCTCCATTGTCCTTTTCTGGACTCCCTCTCTGGACTCCAGCACCTCAATGTCTTGTAGTGAGGGGCCCAGAACTGAACACAGGATTTGAGGTGAGGCCTCACCAGACCTGAGTACAGGAGGACAATCCCTGCCCTGGTCCCGCTGGCCACACTATGTCTGATATAAGCAAGGATGCCATCAGCCTTCTTGTTCAGCAGCTGCTGACCAGCACACCCAAGTCTTTTTCTGCCAGTCAGCTTTCCAGCCACTCTTTCAGAGTCTGTAGAGCTGCCTGGAATTGTTGGGACCTAAGTGCAGGACTTGGTACTTGGCCTTGTTAATCCTCATACAACTGGCCCTGACCCATTGATCCAACTTGTCTGGATCCCTCTGCAGAGCCTTCCTGCCCTCCAACAGATCAACACTCCCACCCAGCTTGGTTTCATCTGTGAACTTAGTGAGGGTGCACTCATTCTCCTCACCCAGGTCATCAACACTGTAACTGAGCAGAACTGGCCCCAGTACTGAGCTCTAGGAGATACCACTAGCACCTGACTGCCAGCTGAATTTAATTCCATCGACCACCCACTCTCTGAGCCCAGCCATCCAGCCAGTTTTTTACCCAAAAAACAGGGTATTTGTCCAAGACATGAGTAGCCAGTTACTCCAGAAGAATTCTGTAGGAGGCGGTGTCAAAGGCTTTACCAAACTTCAGTCAGGCAATATCCACAGCCTTTCCCTCATCCACTAAATGGGTCACCTTGTCATAGAAGGAGATCAGGTTGGTCAAGCAGGACCTGCCTTTGACAAACCCATGTTTGTGCTGGCTGGGCCTGATCCCCTGGCTGTCCTGTACGTGCTGCATGACAGCACTCAGGGTGATCTGCTCTGTGACCTTCCCCTGCACTGAGGGCAGGATACCAGGCTTGTAGTTACCCAGATCCTCTTTCCAAGCCCTTCTTGTCAATGGACAACATATTTGCCAACTTCCAAATACCTGGCATTGTCCCAGTTAACCAGGACAGCTGATATATGAGGGAAAGTGTCTCAGTGAGAATTTCCACCAGCTCCCTAAGTATCCATGTGGAGCTCCCATCTGGCTCCATAGGCTTGCGTGTGTCTAAGTAGTGTATCAGGTCTCTGACCATTTCCTCTTGGATTATGGGAGCTTTGTTCTGCTCTCTGTCTTCCAGCTGAGGGGGCTGGGTGCCTGAAGAACATTTGGTTCTGCTATTAAAGACTGAAGCTAAGAAAATATTGGGCATCTCAGCCTTTTCCTTATCCTTTGTCACTATGTTTCTCTCTCCGTTCAGCAGAGGGTAGAGATTCTCCATAGCCTTCCTTGTGGTGCTGATGTATTTATAGACATTTTTTTATTGTCCTTTATGGCAGTAGCCTGATTAAATTCTAGTTGGGTTTTGGCCCTTCTGACTTTTCTCCCTGCGTAACTTCATGACATCTTTGCAGTCCTCCTGAGTTGCCTGCTGCTTCTTCCAAAAGCCATAAACACTCCTCTCCTTTTTTTCCTGAGTTCCAGCCAAACCTCTCTGTTCAATCAGGCCAATTTTCTTCCCTGACAACTTGTCTTTTGGCATATGGGGATGGGCTCTCTGGTGTCTTAAGATTTCTTTCTTGAAGAATGCCCAGACTTCCTGGACTCCTCAGCCCCTCAGAACTGCCTCCCAAAGGACTCCCTCAGCCATCTCCTAAGGAGGCCAAAGTCCGCCACTCTAGAAGTTTGAGGCAGCAGTTCTACTGACCCTCTCCCTTGCTTCACTAAGAAGGTAAAATTAATTTATTTGTTGTCACCTGCAAACTGACTGAGAGTTGCCTCCTTTGCTTTGCCCTAGATGACCTCCAGCTGTCACGTCACCCTGAGTCCTTCTCTGTTCATGACCAGCAGGTCCAACAGGGCACCTTCCCCAGATGGGCCCTTCCATGCTGTGTCAGGAAGTTATGAACTTCCATACTCTCCAGGAGCCTCCTGGACTGTTTCTGCTGTATTTCCAACAGACATCTGGTAAGTTGAAATCCCCTGCTAGAACAAGGGCCAGCAATCATGAGACGGCTCCCAGCTGCTTACAGAATGTTTAATCTGCCTCTTCATCCTGCCTGGTTGGTTTATAACAGACTCCCACCAGGATATCTGCTCTGTTGGCCTTTCTCTTGATTCTTAACCACAAACACTCAATTCTGTCATCGCTATCGTTAAGTTCCAGACAATCCAACCACTCCCTAACTCACAAGGCTACTCCACAACCCCTTCTTCCTTGCCTATCCCTTCTGAAAAGTTTATAGCCATCCACCACTTCAGCTATGTGAGTCATTCACCATGTCTCCATGAGGGCAACCATGTCATGGTTTTCCTGCTGTGCAAAGGCTTCCAGCTCCTCCTGTTTGTTGCCCATGCTGTGTGCATTGGTGTAAATGCACTACATTTGGGTTATTGTTCCCGTTACCTTTTGTGGGGAAGAAGCCCTAAATCTTTCATGAGAATTCTCAGGCGCTTCTGTGGTTTCTAACACATCAATATCCCTTGTGTCTTTGCTGCCACAGTTATCTCCATCCCCTACCTCCACTCTGACAGCAGACCAAAGGACATCTCTAGCTCACAGTCCCTAAAACATCAGTGTGCTGCTCTAGGCTTATCTCTAGAAGGCCTGGTTTTGTCCCTTTATAAGAGCTAAGCCTCTGGGAGATAGCCACTTGTCCAACTGGGATCAGATACTTGTGTTACCCAAGTATTAACTGCATATTAGTCACCCGTTAACAGAGAAGTTAAACCAGAACTGCGTGACCAGTCAGCAGTCAGAGAGATAAAGAGGGTGTGATGCAAACAGCACAATTTGCAAAGCTCTTCTGCTCTTTGAACACATGCATGGAGAGGAACATTGCTCCTCAGTTCCCATACATCACTGGGGAAAGACTCAGAGAACACACAAACCTGGTGGCCCTGGCAAGAGTATGCCTTGGTGCAAGAGTCCTAATTCAGCTTACGATAGTGTAACATAATTTATGGAAGTAGTCACCACTCAGATCACAGCATTTATGTTTGTGGCTCTCACTAATGTCTGCAACAGGTGCAAAACTGAACTGGGATTAGGAAATGAAGAGATGTCTAAGAGCATATTGTGAGGAAGTCAGTTCTAGGGCAAACATTATTGCTAAATATGCAGCTTTGGCGTACATTTAAGGACATCAAAAACTTTTCTCTGATTCTAAAAACACATTATGATTAAAAATAACACATAGCTAAATTAATACTATTGATATGAATGATCATCATAATACAAAAAGGCACAAATACCTCTGTTCTAGATTTATCCGTCTTTGAAAAGATGCATGTGCCCTTATTAAATGTATTTTGTTTTCTCATCAATTTTGCTTTTCATCTTTGCCCATCTTTCCTTTTTAAGAAAAATTCTGGCATTTCAAATCATGTCGTTCACTGCATTGTTACAAATGCTTAAAAATTGCCTGTGATACATCTACTAATGATGGATGACATGCAGATATTAGATAAGAAAACTATTTTAATTCTTTGTATAAAGAAGTCACTATACAAAGTATTTTTAACAGGCATTGACTGATTTTAAACAGATCTTTAGATGAGGCTTCATTGAAAGATTCTGTTGTATTAAAGACCTTACTATGTTGAGAAGAACTTAGCAGAACTCTGAAGCTGACATTGCGAAGATGGTAAAATTCAAGTTTCAGTCCCATACATAGCCATAGCTGTTATTCTCAACACCAACAAGCCTGTCCCTCAAAAATTCTTTACAATGAACCTTCCTTGGCTAACCAACTGAACACATCTTCCAACTGACAAGTGCCTAGCAGAAATGCCATTTCCTGCAATTTAAATGAAGGGTTCCAGACTGCTTTGTATCAGACAGATATGGGATACAGTCTGAGCAGACGGTTGTCTCCATTCCTACATGATGCTTGTGGACAGCACAGCACTTTTCCTGTCTTGGCTCTTGTATACATTCCATGAGCCCCTCTTCCAACACACTCGCATTCAACTAATCTCTGTTGAACCCTTTTAAGTAACCCATTTGCCCTCTCCCCCCCATCCACCTCCCCTAGTACCTTAAATATAAACTCTGAGCTGGTGAACTCTGATAATATGCCTTGGTCAGTCATACAAGTTAAATGAAGTATGAATAGAAGGCAAGTGGAAGGCAATAGGATGGAATTAATGTAGTTTTGGGGGATCTTGATTTCCAGACACCAAACCTGTGTTTCAGTCTCTAGTGCCCTGAAAATAAAAGGTCCTGGATGAACACAAAAGTTATTTTAGTCCTGAAGACGAATACCTCAGGAAGACAGATTACTATTAAATCCTTTATCCATTCATTTGATATAACAATTCAACTGTTTCTCTACTCTGAAAAAGCCATACAATGCATCCCATCTGATCCTGATTTATTGGTATTCATCCTTCCCAATATGTGTGGAGTCCTTTTGGCAGGGGCTGGCATTCTCTCATCTGTTGTGTCCTGATGCACATCTGCTCAGAAGTGTCACATGTAGGTCAGGCACAGCCAGAGACACAGACAAATAGTACAAAGGCAGATGGTTACCAACTGCACCATGGGTGAGATGTTGGCTAAACAAGGTAATCACTTGCTCTGCTCTCAAATATATTCCCCATTTCAATAAATATTTTTCCACCATTTTTTGAAAAATTGTGGTAAACTCTCAAAAAAGAAGATCTCTCTATGGGATGCTGCAACTTATCATTGCCAACAACCTTTGTTATTTGCCTGAGCTTTAGCAGCACTGTATAGTTTAGTTATAAATTGTTCACGTATCGCTCTTCAGAGAGGTCATAAAGGGGGCCATTTTTTGATAAAGAAGGACAGGAAGGAACCCTTCCATTCTGATCTCTAGTGTAAATGTTAAACCCATCACTCACACCTAATCCAAAATTAATAACATATTCTAGCAATACCACTGCTGGAGTTCATCTCTCTGTTACTTCCCATGTTTTATTATCTTGACAGTTTTTACTTCACAGCAACATGATCACTTACCTCAAAATGTGGCTCATGCTTCTATTTTAAATGCAGAACCAGAGTTCTAGCTAAAAACACTAATTTTAAATCAGTCAATAACCTGAATATGAAGGTTGTTTTATATAAATTAGGATGCTGCTTGAGGTTTTGGTATTTTGGGATTGATTTCCAGTGTCTACGTGATATGTTTAACAATACTAATGATGAACTGATAATTATAGCTTGGGCTATTGTGTAATGTCTAAAATGTGATGGGTGTTTATTCTGTAAATCTTGAGAACAATTCTGTAGCAACTAGTGATTATTTAGCTTCATGAAAGACTACTACAATTAAATCATCAATTATATGTGAAGATTAATGCTAGTTTTATGGCCATTGTCCTTTTCTCCAGTCATCTGTATTGAATGAATAAACTGGTAGAAAAGAATTTTCCCTTACCCTTCTAAAAAGAGCTTTAGTTGTGTTGATATGCAATGAAATTTGCTATTGAAATAATATTTCAGATTAATATTTACAGGCATTTCTGTTCTGTAAACATATATTGATTGGATTCATCTGCACTGTGCAGACACATTTCTTGTTGGCTAGTGATAGTAATTGTAACAGCAGTGCTAACTAATACTGCTCTTCTGTGTGAGGTGTGTTGATATCTCTGGTTGAAAAGTGCTATAGATGAAGTCATTAATGTATTGTTACATCATGTAGGTTACTCTGTTCTGTGATGCAGTAACATTCTATAATAACAATGTTGTCAACACTTGCTATATGTTGCTATTACAATAACTCCACTTTCAATTATTTTTTTGAAATTTGGGCTTAGATACAGTAATACTCTGAATATTTTTTACACTTTCTTTTGTTTAAAAGGACAGAACCTGAAGTGTACAGAAAAGTCAGGATTAGATGAGAAGATACCATTAGGTGATACTATTATTAATGTGTTCATTTATTTTCCAATTCTGAGCACAAGTGTGAATGATTGGACTCAAGTCTTAGATTTTCAGATTTCAAAGCCATATGATGACAAGAGGTGCAGCTTAGCTAAAATTCCTATTTACTTCACTGCCATTTTGCCTGTGTAACATCTGCAGGAGTTGTGCCCCACACCATTTCCAGTTCTTTTGATTTAATAAGTATTATCTAAGTATTAATATGTTATTTTTACACCACTAGTAAGTGCCAGGAAATGTGCTATTTAGCTGTCATGATTAGGACTACATCTGACTGTGTTGCTCAAGAAAATCTATCCTTCTACTTAACGTCAGTACACAGCTACCTCTACATAAAAAATTCCTTTACAAAAATGTCTTATTCAGTGTAGTACCTCAAATTGGTAAACACCAGTTGAAAAGATTCCCATCTGCTTTTTGAGTGCCCCCGTTAGCTGTTGAGATTTGTAAATACAGCAAATGGTATTTTTAATATGTTTCAATCACATTGCGAAATCAGTTATTTTGTGAAATGGCTGTTTTATAATATGACAGGGACACATATGAAATTGGACTTTCACAAGAGGAGACAAACTGATAGGACACATACTGAGAAAACTGAAAGGTCTGTGTACAACTCCAGATTTGCTGAAGAGCTAAAATGATTGCAAAACTGTTCATTTCCCCTTTCTTTTGGCAGCTTATTCAGAATGGTGACACAACCGGTATCTAAAGTCAAATGGCTTCTGCTTAACGATCTTTGAGACAGAGGGGAAAAAGCATTGACGTCATTGAAATCTGCAGGATTTTGGCATTTGATTTCAATGGGTGAGAAATCAGTCTGATTTCTAAAGGGCACAGAGGATCACAAGCTACACAGGACTAGAAATGACACTTGGGATGACTGGACATTGCATGTGCAGTTATGGGACAGAGCAAGGAGGACTTCAGTGACATGTGGGAAACCTTGCAATGTATAAGAGCAAGAAGAAGGCAATACATAACTTAGGAAAAAACCAGAGAAATTATCCATTTTCCACATACCTAATGGGAAATATTAATTTTCTTTTCACTGTGATTTTGTGCAAATGGCTGTAGGCTCTGCATGAATCAGATGCACAAAGACAATTGCATGCCAGGTGCGTGTGTATGCCTCTAAGATCCTGACACACCAGCTGGTTTTGGTCCCTTGCTGGAATGTGCCACCAGATTCATTTAGATGTTAAGTACTAGGGTGTCATCCTGACACCCAAGTTGTAGTCAAAAACATTCCTATGTCTCCCCCTTTGGATGCAGATTTCACTCTTTGATCAGTTCCTGGGGACACTGCATGCTCTGAGTGCTGCGATCTGTGCAGCTGATTAGCTAATATTAGCTAATATTCCCAGGCACCGGTTGCAATTCCGCCTATTCACCTGGGACTCAAAAGGATATTCCAGGAAGAACACATCCCATTTACAATTTTTTCCAAGGACATTAAGAGAGGAGCTGTCTTTCTATGCCTGCTCTGTGCTTTGAGGATGTGTTAACCAGGGACAGCAGACTCTGCATCGAACCTGCTGTGGAAAAGTTGGGGTGGAGTGACAATTCACTAAATTGTCTGTGCCTCTCCTTCTAGACACAAGCAAGTAGATTAACAACTGTATTTGTGAGGTGCTTTGAAATCTATAGATTAAATTTAGTGCCTAAAGTCATGGGCAATGCTAAATACTTGTATTGTCTTCTGAAATTAGAAACACCTTTGAAACAATTTCAAACCCTTCTCCCACACAGTCAAATAAAGGAAGTTAATCTTGGCCACAATTAACTTTCTATCCTCATTTCTCAACCTGCTCCATCTGCTACTTCATCTGACCTGTTCCTACACTTCACTGATCAAATGCAGTTGCAAGCTTATCCATCATCTTACAGCATAATGAAGTGTAAACCTTTTCTGAATCAATCTGTCATGTGAACCATAATTTAGAGTTCAAAAGATTGCCTCCAAGACCATTTTAAGCTTTAATCACAACCATGCTGAATGATGGGCTACTTGCCATTAGCAAATATGTCTCCCCTTTGCTGCTCAACATTCTCAATGTGTCCAGAAATTCTATAATTTTAATAAACATCTGGAATTGATAAAAAAAATAATAAAAAACCCCAATCAACAACAACAACAAAACGACTCCACAATAAAACAAAACATTTTTTCTTAAACGACCTTAATAGCTGTCCTTAATGTCTAGGTTCCTATTTGAGGTGAGTACAAGAGAAAACATGATAGCAAAATTATCTTAGTGACCTGAAAGCACGTGCTGGAAGCAAAGATGCAAAACTAAACATGATTATATGTGGTATATTCCCTGTATCCTTCAATTTTGCTTCATATCATCTGTTGTTACATAAAGACTAGTTCAAAACAGACTGCAAAAAAGCAATCATACATTATTTCATGCATAAGGCTGAAGTAATCAAGCAGCAATATAGCACTGATACACTAAAGCCAAAACCTGACATCACTGGTTTTCAATACTGTTGTCAGATAACATTAATAGTAACTGAATCCAGCATCTGGTCTGCAGGAATGAAAAGCAATCTTTCTCCACAATCTTTCTTAGTCCTCATATTCACAATGTGCAATATTAAATTCAGAATGGCCAAGCTGTAAAATGCCTTACAAAGAGCAAGAAGCAGGGAGGACCTTGAGGAACACAGGGAAAGCTAGAGAAGAACCAACAAAATCAGAGTTCCTGCAACTCACAAAGGAGAAGAGCAACAAGGATCGGAGCATTCGACAGCCTCACTTATCACTAACGAGGTTAATTAAGACTAGATATTTATCACTATTTTAATAAGGAATTAGAAATGCAGGATGCACTTTCAAAGAACAGAGTAAACAACATTTAGATAAGTAGAATCATTCAACTTGGTAACACCCAATGAAACACACACCGGCAAACTTTCAGATCTTGCTGAAGCAATTTGTGTTTCTCTATCATTTGTCTTCCAGAGGTTATGGGATGCCTTAGAAAAGTCTAAAGTGGCAATATGGCATACATTTTTAGAAGGTGGGGAACATTCTGAGGAGCTAGAGCTCAAGGAATGTAACTTTGGTGCGTGGAACAAGTTATTGAGCAAACTTATTAAGCAAATATTACTGAGGCACCCAATGGATAATACACTGAATGAAACCTGGCAATCCTGGTGTTATTGAGAAGAACCATGTCAAACCAATCCCCAAAGTAATCTTTGTGTCAGATCTGCCAGCCCTGTATGGCTTCCCTGAGGGCACCACTGTACAGTTCAGCCAACAAATTCACCTGGCCTCTCCTCGCCCACTCGAGGAAGAGCCAAAGAGCTCTCCAACCTCCACCCGTTGTAACAGCAGCTGAGATACCTAGCTCATGGGTGGACGTGTACACTGAGGGTAAAACATGCTGAAAGCTGTTTCTTGCTTTGTCAAACATGGATATGTTTCAAATAAGGTTCGGTAGGGATTTACCATAGATTTGGTAAGTTGTATTTTAAGCAGCTTGTAGAACAGAATTGAAAAGCTATTTTTTCTACCATTCATAAATGACAGCTAACCAGGAAGGGATGCAAGTACTTTGGAGGACAGGGATAACATTTTAAGTTATTTTGACAAGCTTCAGAAGTGATCCAAGGTCTGCAGGATATTCAGTGAAAAGAAATTCAAAAAGCTTCCTTTAGTCATAAGATGTGAATACAGAACTGCACAATGGAGAACTAACAGTAAGTCACCATTAGAGTGGAAAATAATTCAGCAATTGATGTGATTCACAAGCTAAAAATGTGTGTGTGATGGTGTTGCAGAAAAGACAACTCCCATTCTTGGATTCACTGGCAGCAATGTCATGTGCAAGACATCAGAAGTATTTAACGTGCTCTCATCCATAACGATAAGTTTCCTGCTAGTGTGTTACTCTATTCAGGGCCGATAACCACAGTTTAAAGAAAGACGTGACAAGCTGCAGAGAGAGTGGAGGAGAAAAATGAGTACAACAGGAGAGATACAAAATATTATTTCTGTATAAATTCGATACTTTTGATGTGTTTACTGTGGGGAAGACACAAGGGGTAAGGGGGAGGGGATGGCAGGAACCCATACAAACCCTAGAGTTTATCAGATTATAATGAGAGGGAAGGAGATCAAACTTCCTCTGTCTGCTAAGGGCAGTACACAATATAATTGGCTTGATTTGCATCAGTGAGATGTATTTAAATCCTGGAGCCTTTTATGAGAGATTTTTGGGAACAGGTTCAACAAATAAGGATGGTTAATACAGCATCAAAGCAACAGAAGGTGGAACCACAGCTTTTCTGTGAGGACGTGCTAGAAATGGCAAAACTGCCTCAGAAACCATTGCTCATCCCAACATCCCCCTACTACAGGGGAAGCAGAAAGAAACCCTAATTAAGGAAGTGGCTGAGAAGCTTTTGAATGGGCTGGGCAAGGGGAAGCTGAGGAGGAGCCCTGGTCTGGTGGCCTTCCTCTTCAGAAGACAGGCATTTCCCTCAGCCCACTGAAACACCACCATGGAACACATTTGAGACTTGAAGGCTTGTGTTTCTGTGGTTGTTGATTGAACACAATATGTAAATGGCCTGTTCATTTTTTCTCTTGCTGAAAGGTGGAGTGATGGTAGTTTTATTATAGCACAAGTGTTCTTCAGTAAGGTAGTTAATGAGCTGTCAAGACTTCTGTAATAAACGTCTCTGTCAGAGTTGTAAGTAATAACTCACTGCAAAATGAAGCTTACTTTTAGTCATTGCTCAGAAATGTGTTTCACCAATTTTGAGAAATAAAACTTATCTTTTTCAAGAGTCTTATCATTCAGCAAAAACAAACTGTGAGACTTTCCCAGAGCAACAGGTTTGGATTCTTTTAATATGAATATAATTACTTCTTTTTGGTTATAGTGGAAATATGTGTGTTATAGAGTTGTAAAAAAGTGGAAGATATTGGGAATTCTGGCTCATCAGTACCCTTATTTCTGCCTCATGTCACTTCTCTTTCCTCATGTGTGTTCTTCCTGAGAAGACAACTAATCCTGGCTAGCAGTAATTGGGAGTGCACAGATCTCCAGAAGGGGCATGGTGGTGCTTTACAGCAGAGGCCAGTTGCTTTTCCAAATTAAAAAAATGTCAACTTTTATTTGCCACCCCCGATCCTTTCCATCCAGTATTCATTGGTTCCAGCTGTGCTCAAAGGGGCAGGGAGAAGAGATGAAAGTATTTGTTGTAAATAATTTGTCTGAAAGCACATTTCTTTGTGCAAATGATGTGCACACTGTTTACAGTCCATGACTTTAATAACTGTTTAAAGTTTTACATTTTGGATATACTTCAGCTGATTTTCTTCCTAAGCTTTCTGCTGCCTTTCCAATTTTCATGTCTTATGGCTGGTCAGAGAAATCATGTGCTAGTGTTTCTTGTCCACAGACTGGTCCAGGCTTTATGGTCAGGAAAATTGCCTCCCTGGTTTCTGGTTATGCTCAGATGCTTTTCTAGTATTCCTGAAATGTCTCTGCAAATAATAAAATTTCGTTTTCAGGAAAGCTGTGAGTGCCTTTTTTTGAATAGTCACACAGGTTTCTACAGGGATTTTAGATTCTGCTTACCTCTTGCAAAACACAGAAAGTTTCCTGCGTTAGTGTTCATGGATCAGCAAACACAAAACCCAAAAATATTCCAACAAATCTGTGTTACACCCAGCAGTGTGCAAGCAGTGCCTCTCCCCCTGCCTGTGTTCCAGGTCCCATGTTGGCACACCGATGGCTGCACTGCTAACATGGGCATCTTCCCTCTCAGTTGATGGGAATCCCTATGGTTACCGCCTGCATTTTTCTTAAGCAGGAATGTAGCAATATTTCTGCTGACTCTCCCATTTCCTTTTCTCCCGGAGAGTGACTGAAGGACAGAGGCGTTTTTCTTATGACCTCTGGTGGTAAAAGGGAGACTCTACAACCCCCTTATTTGCATCAAAAGTGATCAGGAAAAAATCAGCTAGCCTTGTTTCCTACCAAGAATTAGGATATGGCTTAGCTAGGCATGGCTTTTCATCAAACATTAAGTTTTCCTTAAGTATGTCCTTGCATGATATTGAGTCAAATGAATGAATGTTGTCATGCAAACAGTGTCATCGGCAGAAATGCAATGGGGGACACAGGACCTGTATGCACCTGCCTCTGAAGTGCTTGCTTTCCAGGAGTGTCCTTGCTCCATCATGTTTTATTTTATGACATCTTCTTCTCTAAAGTAATGTACAAAAAATTATACACTTTATTTAGCACTGAATACTTTGCTTGTAAAATTCGATTTCTTTCTCACTTCTTGAGCACTTTGCACCAGATAAATTGTGAACCTGTTTGCACCCACACGAATCTGTAGGCAGGGCAGAATCTGGTCAGAGTTTGGTTAACCAATCTGCAGAACTGCAGTGAGGTGTGTACTTATAAACTGTGCATTAGCTAAGTATATATAAATATTAACTACATACTACTGAGGGGGATGTTGTGGAAAATGGAAATCAAATAACATACAGACATTTGCATAAGAAAGGCCATGCTGGATACAGGCCAAGATACCTGAAACCTGATCTCATCTTCAGACTGCTAGCAACTCAAAGCAGCTACCAAACAATTTTCCTACTCTGTACCAGCCCTAGCTGTTGCCCCCATCACCTGCTTACTCTGTGGAGGTGGGTCCTTGTGTCTCTGTTTGTCCAATGGGTTATGACTCAAGCTTTACTTGAGGGAACAAAAAGGGACAGTTTTACTCCTGATGAAGCCACCACCTCCCTGAGGGGCAGTTAAACAAAGCTTCACAGCAATGAAGTTGCTCACTGACTGAGAAGGGTACAAAGCAGGGCTCCTGCTCCCTTCCAGGCCTTCAATTGCAGGGAGAAACTCAAGGTGGGTATTTTTGCCAGAATAAAACAAGCCTTTCCTAAACCACAAAGCAGAAATGAGCAAAAATGAAATGCCATTTCCCAGACACTCAGCAGTGCAGCAAAATCCTTCCTCTGCAAAGTTTGACGCGGAAGGATAAGAACTAATGACACTCAAGGAAGGGGATGAACTGCAGGAGTGAGAATTTCCCCTGCAGAGACCTGCAAGGAAATTGGGTCACAGCAGTGAGCCTGACAGCAGGGCTTCACCCTGCCAAAGCATGTCAGCCTACTTTTAGCCCTGTGTACGTGTAGATCCCTCTAGTCTGTCCTTAGTTTTAAGCCCATTGACTTCATTGAGACCTTTCCTTTGCTTAAATCTTTGAGTTTCTATGAGCTAGGTCAGTAAAGCAGGCTATTTGAAGCTCTCCCTCTGTATTAATGAGGCTATATGTTTTTGAAGCAGCCTTTTCAGAAGTTACTTTACAAATCTGTATCTTACATTATCTGTGTTCTAAGAAAGGCAACATCACTTTTAGTGAAATGAGTTATCAATGTGTCTGTTCCTGTGGCTGGCACAGAAAGAAACACACTTTCTTCTCTGAAAAGTAAGTGAATATATAAAATTTATTATCAGGCTAAGCAATTAAGTTGCATTTGGGAAGAGTTTCATAATACATAGCAGACAAAGTCCTCCCAACAGATGGATACAAAGTCTCCATCGTGCCTCAAACATTTCATTCAAGACAGTCCAACTCAGAAGTCACTTTAGCTACATGTTGAAATATCCATGCCCCAGCTTCAGCGCCTTTTCACCAGGTGCTGGGGACTCAGAGAAGGGGAGGTGCAGCCTAGACTCATGCCTGACCACTATATCCCACCTCATATCCCACCTGGAAGTGCTTGTCTCTGACCTTCCAGTGACCACAGAGAGAGGTGAAGATGGGGATGACATGTTTGCCAGGCTCTTCTGTTACATGCATAATCCAAGTTATGGAACATGGATCCAAACTGATGATTCTACAGTGGTTGCAGAGGAGACATCCTGGAGAGCTCAGAAATTAGTTCTGTGGAGGATTTGAGAACTTGATCAAGTGCACGTAGGCTGTTTGGGTGACAGCCAGGGATGAGTGCTTGTCTCCACTGCCCTTGTCCTTGCTCACTCAGAGAGGTGTGAAACAGGCAGCTGTGATCTGACAGCTCTTTTCAGAACTTTTTGTGAGAAAGGATGATGAAAAAAGCCATCAGAAGAGCAGAGATGCCAAACCAAAAGCCCATCTTTCCCCTGGACAATACTTTCAAAGCCAAGATATTCCTTGTACAGGAAGTTTACTGTGTTTGTGTTAGACCTCTGAAATCTTCTACAGCATCATTTCCCCATGAGACCTTAGTGCCAGGAGATTCACAAGCTTTTTAAGTTAAAATATCTGTAATGAGATAGAAGGTATGTCCTCCTTCCTCCTGGGCACACACCACAGCACAAGGTGCAGGAGCAGAACTGGTCACTTCAGCTTCACAAGTACATTGCACAGCAGCCTGAGTGTGTTGTGACACCAACAGGAGTCCTATATGATGTCCTCTGTGCAACTATGGCCATATGGTTTTGAAGAAGTTTCAAAAACTCCACCCAAGGATGAACAATAGAGAAGTAAAAGTGCAGGAAGTCCTTTAGTATTGCTGAATTCAGGTTTGAGACCTGAAAAAAGTCTTAGGTGTGAGAAAGAGAGAAGAGAAATAGAAAAATAGCCCATTTTCCATCTTTATGTGCAATATGGGAAACAAGGGAAAATGCTCAAACTCAAAAACCATCAGCAGGTGTTAGGTATTCACCAGACAGCAAGAGGAATGAAGCCAATTTTATCAAGGAGCAGCTGACATCCCTGTGCCAGGCTAAAGGCCATGAGATGAGACAAGACAGGCAGCAAGCTAAATTAGAAAACAAACTGAATAGCCAATATATGTGCACAGCCCTCACAAGTTTAACATGTTCTCAGCAAGGGAAGTACAAAAAAGGGCATGAGGGAGACAAGGGCAAAAAGACAAGGACAAATAAGAGAAGAGGGAGAGAAATGTGCCTCTCCCAGCAGAAACCAGCTTTCCTCTTCTGTGTATGCTTTTGTTATCTTAATGTACAAAGCTTGCGGCCAGTCGATTAGATCGCTCTCTCCCCCTTGCCATTTGTATGTCACTTCTCTGCTTATCTCAGATCTTCCCCAGGGCAGGGAGTATATCTCCGTGTGCACAGCCTAGCTGCACTGCAATGCAGAGGCTAAGAAAAATAGGAAAGCACTCACAGAGAGAAAACAACATAAAGAGATTTTTTGGTGAACAATGGGAAAAAAATGATAGTGCCTGAACTTGTTACATTTAACTGCATAAACATATTGAAAGTCTGCTGCCCTCTGTGCCTTTATTATTCCCATGCACCTATTTCCCTAACCTCACTTACCCTGCACAGCTAAGTATGCTGCCCTTTTACTGGAAATAAGCCCTGTCTCTGTCAGTGTTGAGAAGATCACTGTAATGTTTGCTGTAGGGGAAAGAGAGAGGAAAATCAGTGCCTGATGTGCTAGCAGACAGTAAAACTCAAGGGTCATAGGAAGCCACAAATCTGCCAGAGATTATTAATTCAGTGGAAAAGGTAGAAGCCTAAAGTTTTTTCTATTTTCTTTATACTGTCAAATTTCTTTTTACTTGATGCGAGGGACAACAAGGGATTAGGACTGACGTCTGAAAGGAGAGGTCTGAGGGCACAGGAGACTCTGAGATGCTGAGCTGTTGCAGGGCAACTTGCCAGCAATCAGGACCTTTTTGAGTACGGGTGACACATGCCTGCCTGGTATGTCAAAGCTCTGTCTCATCTGTGACATGACATGTTAGGTGATGTACAATGTGGGCAGCCTTTGCCTGATCGGACAGGAGCCATCTGTGGTGCTGCCTCCTGATCTCCAAATCATGGCTTTACCCCTGTCTTTGGAACAGTAGAGATTAATTTTGTGAGACCTGACTGTGTGAGCAAGTGTGGACAATTACTCTAAATGTAAGAAAAGATTCAAGAAGCAAATATTAAGAAACCCATAATCCATGGGTTTTCATAGCAGCAGCAGCATTTGTTAAGAAGGAAGAGCCCAAACATTTGAGCTAAAATTATTTCTTAGCTGCTTTCCCCTTTCTAAGAATGGATTAGCCTCCATCACACTGTACACACTACTGGTGCCCCCTCATCTTCCAAACCTGTCTTCCCCCCATTTCACAGCTTAAAAAATACTTGTATCCCCCTTTCACTATCAAGACCCTATGTCCTTGATCTTTTGATCTTCTCTTCCTATCACTTGATTCCAATAATGCCCTTGGCATCCTTTCATTCTCCATTTCCCACTCTCATTCTGCTGCCCTCCCTTTTGCAGCTCTCCATGCATGAAATAACCTCCAGAGAAAGGTTTTTACATTCTCATCCTTTCCTGTCAAAAAGCTCACACCTGTCACGGACCTGACAAATAGTGCAGCGATATGATAGCAATAATATGCTAGACTTTCAAGATGACCATGATGGACATATCTATATACCTATATAGATATGTAAATGTATGTGTATATATATACATATATGCATTCATAAATATATGAATGCAGGAGACCTGTCAAGCGTTTGTAACCAAATAGACATGGGGCATTCTTCTTCCTCATTATCTTTTCATTCATTTACCTCAGGTTTTGCATTGCTTCTTCATTTTCTCAGTGAACTCTTTTACAGGGACTCTATAGCCATCACTGGAGAGTACTTAAAATGGAACTAATAACAAGCAAAAAAAAGCAAGCAGAGGAGTTTCAAGATTTACGATTTTTTGCAGTTTGTATTCCCACAGTTTTTAGGCTCATAAGCTTTTTCTATACTCCTTCTCCTTTCCAAAAATCCCAAATGTAGTCATGTCCAGGCATGCTGTGATTGTCCTTTCACATCCTAACCTCTGAGTTCCATCTAGGCACTGTCTAGAGGACTGCTGGTTGACTGACCTAACCTGTTTAGGGAAAACACTGATAAGACACTCAGACATATAGAGGAATGGTGCTCAAACTCATGGCCTGTCCCTGTTTAATTTACCTGTGCAAACATGCTCATGTTACATCTGTTCCTCAGTAAATGCTTTTTCTTATCCTTGTTTTTGCTGGACAAGCTCTCACAGCATTTATCTGTGCAAAGAAAGTGAGAGTTCCCATCCCACTCTGTCCAGCAGAACCTGCAGAAAGTGCTGTATTGAGAAGCGGACCCATGTAGCACGAAATTCTGCAGGACACTGCTTGTACCTTCTCCAAATGGACTGAGAGGGCATTCTCAAACACATGAGGTCAAAGTCCCCCCAAACACCCAACAGCAGCATCCTTTGAAGACAAACTCAGTCTAATACACACCCTTTGTCAACCCATGACTTATATGCATATAGACACATACAGAAACAGAGGCAGTGCTCAGAATGGTGTTCATAATGAAAGCAGCTGAAGTGAGGATGCCCATTCTTCCACCTCTTCTTCCCCCCACACATTCCTAAGTCTGGGTTCTGGTCTGCCAGCCTGACTTGGGCAAAAGAGCTGTCAGAGGGGAAGCACTCAGAACTGTCTTACGATTTTGCTTTGGAGTGTATGCAAACATGGTCACAACAGTACTTTATAATGGTCAATCAGATTGCAAAGAATTTTTGATACACTGAATTATACACTGTGAGCACAAGCTTCAGAACTCTGGGTGTACGTTGGGATAGGAAAATGATTATCTGAGAAGTGACCTCTGACAAAGTGTATCAAGACCTTGGGTCTAAACCACTCTGACTCTTTGCTTGCGGACTGTTGTGCGTGGGTTGGTTCTGCTCCCTCTTGTCTCCTGACTCTCTGACAGATTCTCTGATCTCCAAAGCAGGAGAAACTGCCATGACTGACAAGTTTGACCACTTCCACTCTGCCTATCACAGAGATTCACTGTATAAAACATGCCCAGGAGGTAATTCTGTAATTGAAATTTGTGGTTATCCATGCAAGGCATATCTGGTGTGTAATTTCTTGCACAAAGTTTCATCTGGGATGAAAGGAATTTGGCACTTTGAGCTCAGTAATTTTGAGGTAAATACCTTTCCTGAGTGCCAAAAACAAGTACACATGCATTTAGCTTTGATTTCCCGAAGACTGCCTGTAAACCTTTCCCCTGGGAAGGAAGGACATATACCTGTGATACCAAGTGTGTGACACATCCTTAGCAGGGAGCTGGAGCTCACCACAGTCTTGCATACACACATTTTCCTCTGTTGGAAAAAAAAAAAAAAAAAGAATAGTGGAGTGTGTAGGGTTAATGGATTCCAGGGCAAAAATGAGGACATGTGATTTTGAGACCCTCTACAAGACTTTCTTATCAAGACAAAAGTACAGCAACTTAGGCTTATGAATTATGTTGCAGTGCAACCAAGGAAGCTGAAGTGGTGGGGTTTTTGGAAGATTACCCTGTGCACCTTATGTACCTTGATGAAACAAATCTTCCCCATGCCTTGTGGTTCCTCAGAAGGGAAGCCCAGGAGTCTGAGCTCAAAGGTTCCTCAGAGTGCCCCATGTCCCTGTGGCTGGGGACCAGAACATAGGACGAAGTCATACATTGCATCTGCTCTGCAGTTTGGATGCAGCTCTTCCTATAATTTCCACTTCATTAATTTATAAATTACCATGATTGATTTCTGTGGTTATTTGTTCAGTGATGCATCAATAACTGAATATTATCCAGTTATTTCTCTTCTCTATAATCTAATACATAAGAAAAGTCTTTACTCTTATGAAAGCTTAACAGGCATAGAGCATTGGTTATTAAAGTGGGGAGGAAAGTAATGTCAGATTGGACGTGGAATGTGTTGGGGAAAAAAAGACTGAGTTCTCCATTTATGAAAGCAGAAGTCCTAAAATTGGTATTACTCATTTCATCTGAGTAACTAAGCAGTAATGACCATGGCACAGGCTATTGCAGGCAATTAATGATCAGATCTCAGGGTTGATGGCCTGTGAGGAAGTTAAGGAACATTAACCTCTGCTGGCTATTAGTCATTCAGATATTGCCAACTGCTGACTCTGTTGCAGATTCCTTCAATTTTTAAAATATAGGACTTAAAATTTACAGTTAATCATCCACACTATAATGACTGTAAGTGAGCCAGACATCTCTGCTAAAATAGCAAACAATGAGGTCAGTGTTGGTCAAGACCTCTTGAGGATGTCTTGGCTTCTCTTAGAGTCTGGATGGCAAATGAAAGAAGGTGAGAAGGCACCTCCACATTCTTCCAGTTCTCCTGGATTCAAGGGCACCCCCTGCTCTGGGGGCTACTTTATTCACATCCACCAACATGATGTGTCCTAAGAAGAAACTAGAAGGGGGATATTGAGTTTTATCCTTTACTTGTGCATGAGTTTGAGCCCTCTAGGAAGGGAAGAAAGAAATATTAAAAGAATGGAAGGTACTTGGGAAGCTTGTATATGTATGTGCATATATATACACACACACACAAATATGAAAGAATGGATATGATAACAAAAAAAAAAGCATTTAAATATTTTTTTGGTAAAGAAGACTTGCAAGGGGTATTTATTTTAGCCTTTATTTTAATGAGAAATAATTAACAGAAAACACCTGATCTGCCCTTCATAGAACCTTATGCAGCCTGCTTCATGAAGCAGTTCAATAGTTTTGAACCCAGTACTTTTTCAAACTGCAAGTCCAGATGTTAGACACAACTTTATAGCACAAACAAGCATAAAAGCCCATAGAACCCACAAATCTTCAACAACCAGTCTGAAGTAGATAAAGGGCAAAGACTGAGAATAAGGAACCATAATAATTATTGGTTTTATTTCAAAGGTAGAAATTACTTCTTTTACTTTTTGTTCTTGTTAGTCCTGTGGTAAGAAGGGATGCCAGTGTTGTTTTACAATGAAATTATGTTAGATAGGATCCACCAAGTCACATTTATTGCTGATGCAATTTTGTTTCAGACAAAACCAGCCTAACTCACATTAGATTACTTTATTGCTGATCTCACTGGGACTCTTAGAAAAAACACTCTAAAGAGAATCAGGAGAGTGAAAATTGTAGGGAAATGCATCTAAACAGCATTTACCACTTCCATGGAAGATGGAATTCTTAGATGCTGAAGAATTTATTTATTTTGTTATATATTACTGTGTCCTCAGGCCCATAGTATAATTGCTTTTTCATTGTAAAAAAGAGCAGGACTGATGCCATCAGACCTGGTGTATTGTTGGAACAGTGGTGACAAATTGAAAACACACCTTTTGCTGTAGCCTGTGTTCTAAAGCTGCATCCAGATTTCACTCCAATTTACAGCTGGCCTATTCAGCTGTAAATCCATCGTCTACTGACAGGTTCTTCTGTAGTACTGCCCTGGATTTTTTTTTTCTTTTTCCTTTTCTCTTTGGTTGGGTCTTTCCATAATTGCCAATAAAAATGAAAGGAAAGAGGAAAGAGGAAAGAGAAAAGAGGGAAGAGGGAAGAAAAGGAAAAAGAAAAACACCCTGTTCCTAGAAGTCCAACCCAGAACAATCTATACTCTTCACCCCTGGACAGTACTAAATTGTTTGCAAACAGGAAATGAGCAGCTGGTTATAAACTGGAAGGTTGGTCTGCCAGTCCCATGGCAAAACCCGCCTGAGCTTTGCTCTGGAAACAACCTGAGCTACATTTTCTCTTTGTTGAGAGTCTGATCTTTGATCTGTGTGCCCAGAGAAGCTGTCCAGGTTATAATTTCTTAAAAGTGTCATGTCTAGTACATGAGATTTGGGAAGATTAGGGACTAAAGGATCTGACTGTCAAGCTTCAAAAGAAAACAGCTGGAAGGGGGGGTTCATGGAAACTCAGTCATACCTTCCCAACCCTATGAAGTCAGCTGCCCTCTGTCCCTCTCTGGTTTAATTAAGACTGGCAAAATATGCTTGTCTCAGCTGAAATCTTCTCTCTTGGTCCATCCTGCTGTGATGAATGCAATGAAAACACTCCAGCTATTTTGCATCCTCATTTATATAAAAAAAAAAAAAAAAAGGAGATAACTTTTAATGGGTAATAATTTTGCAGATGGTTGCATTTCCCTGGCAATTAGATTTATCTTCTTAGGGTTTTTTTACTACTTGTATTTTCATAGTCTCTTGTTTGATAGCCTAAGTGTTCAGAGCAGCTTCTGATCATACTACAAACATTGATTACCTTCGGGTCTACAAATCAATTCCTGACAAGAAATAAACTAATCCTTCATCCTTTATTTTCTTATTCTTCTTTTTATGTCAAGGTTAAAACACTCAAAGCGTTCATATCCTTCCCTTATTTATTACTACAAGGAACAAATTAACTTCAGATTAATTTAGAAAGAGTTGCAGTAGATGCCATGCACACAAGAGGGCAGATCTGCTTCTCCTTTCATAATCAGCAGTCTCCTGCTGTACTTCGCTCGCCAGTAACTTCTGCTTTCAGCTGGATATCTGGGGCTGGATGTCACAGGAACAGGATGGCTGTAAGGTCGGCTTTCAGTCTGGATAGACCAGTGATGGTCTAAAGGCCTTTTATACTGCTAGAGCAATGCCTGTAGGGGTAACAAATACACAGTTATAAATCTTCCTTTATATGATTCCCACCGTGGTCCCTGAACCTAACTTTCTGGCTTGCAATTGACTTTCAAGCCTAAAGGAGCAGGGTTCACACCTGGCTTTCTTCCCCTGGCTGTCACACTCTTTCCTCCTTTGTCCTCAGTACAATGCTGGAGCTCAGGTACCAGCTTCCACCCCTCTCTGCTGACTGACTATGAAGATTTCATTTAAAAGCCCTTTGACAGGGAGGAAATATCTCTGACCTGAGGGCAGGCTGGGGACTGTGTGGCTCCAGCATGTTGTGTGACATGGAACAGAACCCCCAGCATGGGTGGCTTGCTGTCCCCTCTGCTCTGCTACCTTGGAATATCACTTGATGCTGGCAAGCCTGATTGTGGTTTAACTCCTCAAATTTAAACTCCCTGAGAGCAAAGAACAGTGTATCTGAACCCAGAGTGTTTTCTATATCCTTCCCAGGCTTGCTCTGGGTACTGAAATGGGGAGCAGCCACCCCAGGAGACCCAGGGTGTAGGTCTCATTCACAGAGAATTTTTCAAATCGCTCAGAAGACAAGGGACTTCTCCAAATTCCCAGAATTAATTCATGGCCAGTGCTGTGCTTCCCAGGAGAGCTGGCTGCTGCCTATTAACTCTCTGGGGACAGGCTCTACCCCTTTCCTTTGGCTCATAAATCACTGCTGGCTTCTCTGGTCACCACACAGCCAGAGGACTCCAGTAAACTTCTGCAACACTCTCCCAAGGGATGTAAGCAACTCAGCCAAGGTGAAGGAATTATGCTCTATCTCCCATAAAGTTTTGATTTAACTTAATGAAACAAAAAAAGCAAAGTTTTATACAATGACATGAAGACACACTGTCTCCACCAAGTGGCCCAAACCCAGAAGGAACTTATAAATTCTGAGGAGCAAAAGCAGGCTTATCTTTTAAAAGAGAAAAGACTCTTTATATCAAACATTTTTCTTTTGTGGAGGGCAGAAAAGAATAGAGTGTTTACCTTTCCAAATGCCTTTTTACATTCCAAATTACCTTCCACCTTTCCAAAAGAAAGGTGGAAGCAGGCAAACAGGCGAGCAAACCCAGGCTTTTTTAAAGAGCAAAGGTCAGGAAAGGCCATCTTTAAACAGGCAAACTAGGAAAAAAAAAAGAGATCTGGCCAGAGTTTATCTGGATGCTTTCCTCTCGTACTTTATGAAGTCTCCTGACACTGTCACATCCCTTGTTTTATGTATGGGGCAGAATACTGCTGTCACCAGTGTCACTTGGTAACCGTCCAGCTAAAGGGCACCTGTTGGAGAACATCTCAGAGCTGAAAGTCAGCTCTGGAAGAAATAGGGATATAGTTAAAGCCACTCATGTCAGACATAATTAGAGACTTACTGGGGCATTGCTGGAAAACACTCTGGAAACTTCCAAGATGTTGGGCTGCCAATGATCAAATGTATTTGCTTTTCAGTTTTACCAAATTAAGAACTTGCACTTGTGGAAAGGCTGCTGTACAATATCTCACATCAATCACAATTAGAGAAGTGTTAATCATGTTCAGGAGTTGTTAATCATACATTAAATTAAATGAGTGGCACATGATCTTGTACAGTGTTCTCACCAAATGACAAGCCCATCCCACACCCTCTTGCATGCTGTCTTTGGTATGCTTGTTTGGTCTACAAGTATATAATAATTTATGCTTGTAATTAGATTACTGTAGTGCATAAAAAAGTACCGTTCTTATCATCTATTCTATATCATCATTCTTATCATCTTATTCCTTTTACGAGACTTCGGCACAATCAAGACATTAATGGGAGTACTTTACCAATACTTTCTGCAGTGCTGTTGCAAAATTGTTCTAAGGACCCTCAATCATTCAATGGGAAGGAAAAAAGGGGAGCTGTAAGAATGTGACCCCTAAAGAAACCAGGAACAAGAGACAATTAATCATTTATGTTAAACTGGGGTTTGCATTACCTTGCTGGGTCGGTACAAGGGAGATTCATCAACACGTAAAGAAGTTGCACATCCAGAGGTTTTTTTTGACTTGGCTAAAAAATGTCTCTTCTGCAATCCAGAGAGCTTTGGTCGAAGTGTAACTTGCTAGGAGAGAAGGTGGGAACACGTGTGTGTGAGAGTGTATACACCTGTGCATTTATGGAGAGGTGAGCGTAGGAAACGCAGAGACTACTAATACAAACCAGAATATATACAGTGTAGACAAACACGAGAAAATACCAGTACACTGGTTGGCTGCTGGAAGAGTACCTAGGGCTATTTACCTGTCCTTATCAGCTCTCCTCAGATTCTGCTTTTGTGTGTAGCTGGTGCTGTGCAAGCTGCCTCTCTGATCAGTGGCACAGCCTATCTTCTGCCTGAGTAACAGACTGTTAGAGGAATCTTAATTCTACCAGGAGCAAAATACTTGCTGTAATATCAGCCAATTGCTACAGGGAGATGGCAAACTATTTAAGATGATAATTTATTGAGAATTTCTATTAGTGGTAGCAAAAAGGTAAGATGGCCTATTCTGACACAAATTTTGTAGAGGTCTTGAAGCCCCGTGCAAATTCCCCAAGTATGGGAACATGCTGATTCTGTGCCAGCAGCAGACTTACTCTGGCTACTGAGCCTGATGTTAGTCATTGGCAAATTCAAAATAATAAAAGGCCTTGAAAATTAAAGAAGAAACAAAGGCAGAGTATTAAATTAATAACATGACCTTATGGAAAATTGGCTATTCATAAGGAAAATCTAATTTCCTTTTTTGATGAAATTACAAGTTTGTGGCATAAGGGAACTTGACAGAATAAGAAGTATACTTGGATTCCCCTTAAAAAAAATCCTACCTGACACATGGGCTAGTGCTATCAATATAATACACTAAATGCCCTAAACTGTCTGTATGACAGACTCCAAAAATAGTTTGTCCATGGATACTCATAAATGGTCATTTCTAGTCATGTCCCACAGGCATTTGTATTAGAATTTGACTCTGTTCATCACTTAAAATTGAGAAGCATACGTAAGATTATTTCTAAAAGTAGGTGTAGGTTATGAAGCAAGACACAATGGTGAGGAAAGGACTGATACTGAGTGACCTTCATCACTCAAGGAAGCTGGGCTCCAACACTTACTTCCAGCCTAGGGCATCCATGAGCTGTTCTGGATGTACCCTCCCTCAGGTGAGGTGTCACAGCCAAAACACGCTTTGATGCCGGTGCCAAGTGGGGATCAGACCTGGAAGAACCTCAGCTGGAAAAGAGGCAGGCCGTCCTCACAGACTGGGGACCTGCATGCTCAGAAACATCAGCTCCTAACAGCAATTTGAGAGGTGACAGCATACAAGGACCAGCACAGTCACCCAGGGCATCTGAGATCCTGAGCATATAATCAGAGGAGCCATGAGATAAATTTAGCTCTGTTGTCAACACAGATAGATACCAGCACATAATTCTGGCATGCTCATTTTTAAAGGGACTTGAAAGGCTACTGAGACTGCAGCAAAGAGCCACCAAAATTAATTAAAGGCTGGAAAAACTGCCATGTACCCTGATACAGGAAGAATCTGTTAATTCTTCAAAAACAGACTGAAGGGGGATTGAGTTCCTGTGTGCAATTTCCTGTGAGGGGAGGGAGGGAATAGTTTAATACCTGGAAGTTAAATCCAAGTGCATTCAAACCAGAAACAGGAACAGATGTTTTTGGCTGTGAGGTTGTTAATTGCTGAATAACTTACAAAAGTAAATGCTGCATTTGCTGTCATTAGTTGTCTCTGAGTAAGGGAAAATATTTTGGTGGGAACGGTTTTCCTTTCCTTTCCTTTCCTTTCCTTTCCTTTCCTTTCCTTTCCTTTCCTTTCCTTTCCTTTCCTTTCCTTTCCTTTCCTTTCCTTTCCTTTCCTTTCGTTTCCTTTCCTTTCCTTTCCTTTCCTCAGAAAGATCCTGCAGTGTGGCCTTTGTGAGGCAGGCTAAGAAGTTACCTCCTCACATCAGGACGGAATGGAAGGTCTGGTCCTACAAAGACTGAGCAGGTCATGGCCATGTAGTCTATGTCACTGCAGGGTCTCCTGCTGAGCCTCTGGGACTGATACCTAATTTTAGAAAAGGACTGTATTTCTTCCTGTGCTGTGCCTGTTAGAACAGCTAAAATAAGGTTGCTTATACGAATGAGTTAGACCTGGGCACTGATGTAAGAGACAGGTGTCGACTGGAAGAGCACCAGGAATGTGTTGAGATATCCTGGACAGCAGTTTCCAGGGTGTAACAAATGCACATCCCTATCCAGCCTCACACTCTTACCTGTTTACTTTAGTGCTGCTGGAAGCTAAACACCCTCCTGCTTTTCTTTAGTTGCCACATAACAGGCCCATCTATTGTCACAAACCAACCTTGCACTAGACCAGGATCTCTCCCTGCCTGGTTTTCTCTCTCCACTCTTAAATGTTAAGTTTCAAGTGACTTCATAGAAACTTTAAGGAAAAGGCTAATTTCTCTGAATATTTTTACCTCTAAGTTGCAAATGTCACTCAAGCCAAAGTGGTTATTCTGTGTTTGCACAGTGGATTTCATGCACACCAGGGTGCATTTCAGACCTGCTGTGTTTAACTGCTAATAGGATTTGCAGCTATGTTTGTGAATTCCAGCTACCCCATTTATTTCACTGAACTTCAAGTTTATACACTGTGAAGGACTAGAATAAAATATTAGCACCATACAGCTAAACAGAGAAAGTTTGTACATTGTTCTGGACTACATTTTTCTCCATTTTCCATTGGAAAAAGGACAAAGGCACAATGAGGCTAAAAACCAAAAATCTGTAGCAATATATGGGCTTTTCAAAACATTTTCTTTACTTCCAAAATACCCTGGTTCACATATAATTTATGTGGAGTGTACAATAGATTTAGAGAAGATCTTAAAATGACCCATTAATCCAAATTCAATTGGAAACTGGAATAGCTGCAACTGATCTGTTGTCACAACAGCAGTACACAGAACAGACTGAGAAGATAGTGCTGCTAAAGTGTACATGTTTTCCCAGAGGATCTTCAGTCAGCTACAAACACTTTTGTAGTTTCCAAAGAGATACAACAAAGATAAAAATTACACTTGAAGTATTTTCTGTACCTACTTTATGCGAACCAAGTCATGGCTTATTTTTGTAACATTTAAAGATCGTTTCACCCTGTATTTCTCCTCTTTTTTTTTTAATTCCCTTCAGTATATTTATATTTTTAGTACATCCCTTCATTCCCACATATCAGGGTATCGCCTACACATTAGGATTTGCAGTACAGGGTTTGTTAAAACAGGAAAAGTTTGAACCCTAATTAGATCAGCTCTAAAGCAGAAAACAGAGATAGAGGTCTTATTAACATGAAGTCTGTAGGCCTTCACCAAAGTTAATAAAGAAATATTTCTTTCTGTACCATTGTAAGATTTTTTAATCCCCATAATATTTGTTCATACCAGACATTGGCTCCAGAGGTATCTTCAGCCTGGGGACCACTAGAGCTGCTCTTTCTGCAGCTGTCAGGCTTGGTATAAAAACTGGAGAAGGAAAGTTGGGAAACTCTTCCTCAAGGTGGCCACAACATCTGTGGAGGCATGTCTTTGTGTGTGTCCTTTCCTGGCCTCATATGTCTCCCTCTTCTGAACTTGTCTGACCTTACCACTGAGGCAGGGGTTTCTCTTCTGCCCGAGAAAGCCCACCATGAAAAGTGTAAGGGAGTACACGAACCATCACTGTGATGGGCATGCAAAGTTTGCAGCAATTAGCAGGGCTTTTAATTGTCATTTTCAATGTGAGCAGATCCACTTCCCACCACATGATTTATTTGGATACAAAAGGCTAGTCTTGTCTGGTCAGGTCACATGGATGCTTCTGCATTTGTTTGCTGTGTTTTTTTCTTGTTATTCATGATTTATTTAGAACCAACCCTGTTTAAAGTCATAACAAAGACAGTATGTTCAGTCATTCAAATTATGGGCCATTCTCCAGGGCAATAACCCAAAACTACAAAAATTCATACAATGCTTTCAAAAAAGAGAAGGAAAAACAGCAGCCTTGTTATCTGGCAAGCAAGATCTATGATTTTGTTGAGACTTGCTTAAAAGAAACATTATCAGATTTTGTTTTGTCTTCTCACTAAGGAATCTGTGCACAAGCATAAATTATTCAAGCATTTGGGATTTAGGATAAGATAGAGTAAAAATGTCCATCACTGTACCCTCCATTTTCCCTTGTTCCTACAAACAATCCTCCTGTGCTGGGCTGCCTAATGATCCATGAAATGTTGTCCTACTGATTTCATGAAGTGATTTTCTATCCCATGAAAAGATGGTTCATGTCAGAGTTATGAACTGCAGAAGGGCAGGCAAGGAAAACTGCTCAGAAAGATCTCTCACTTGAGACGAGAGACATCTGGATGCTCACAACTGTTGAAAGGCTCAGCAACAAACTTCAAAACAGAGGCCACAGGGCAATGGTTGCACTAAAATAAAAAGAAGTTTTTCCTGGAGGTGTTCTTGCTGACTTGGAATTGGCCTCTTTGCAGCCCCAGGCCCAAGGGGATGATGTTCACTGTTGACTGTGCAACAGGAGCTTGGGAATGGCCTTCTGATAGTTGAAATAAGCTGTAGGATGAGGGGGAAGTAGGGGAGATGTGCTTTTCAGGATGTTATAAATATATAATCCCAATCAGGTTTCTTCAAACAGACTCCTGGTTTTTTTGGTTTTTTTTTTTTAATTTTTTTTCGCTTCTCATCATTTCTAATCAGAAACACACGAAATTGCAGCTCACAGGGGTATTTCCTGCTAAATTGTCATTCTTGCTGCCACTCCTACAGCACAACATTTCTAAACTTTAATAACTGCAGTGTCTTACTTTTTAAAAAAAATTTAATGTTTAGACATACTATAACTTTCTATTCTAAGAGGAGCGTGAGTTATTTTTGGATACTGAGAGGATACTGTGGGGAAGGATTGCTGTTCTTGTGCTCATGCCTAAATATTTATTTTTAGATACTTTAGGAGGCAGATTACCAAGATGGTTTGACTTCTGGATATATGTCATCATAATTTTGTCCTCTCAAAAAAAATCCATTTTATAAATAATGGCAAAGATGGACAGACCCTGATTATAACATTCCTCTCTAAAGCAGCTATAGTTTTACACCAGTAATTTAGAAGCCTTATTTCCTGGGTACATTTCCCAGGTGCATAAACTGATGTAATGGTGTGTGTGAATCAAAGAGGTTTTATTTCACAATGGCTAATGAGCAGCCATGATGTGGTAGAAATTTTTATGACCTCCACTTAGTTTATAATCTTCAATCAGCTACCATTCCCAAAATGAAATTACTAACTAAAATTCAGTCCTCTAGACCACTTGAAAACCTCAGATATATTGCTGACTTATTTTTTTAGTTCTGGATTTTATGTTGACCTTTGAGTGTATTCCCTCTAATTTGTTAGTGAAGGTGTTAGAACGGGTATCAGAAACAAATGACAATACTTTTTATTCCTCATCAAAAGAGTTAGACATTCTCATATAATTAGATGAGGTGGTGCAGATGACTGACTGTTATATAAACTTTGAGGAAGAAGCAAGAAGGAAAAGATAAATCAGTAGAACTAGAACAACAAAAAAGAACTTAGTTACCATGCTTTGTAACGTGAAATAAAACCCAGTAAAAGCAGGAGAAGATTAATCATATGATCCAGTAGCTCAGTGAAACCCCCTTTATACAGACTTTTTTCCCCAATTTACCATTTAAGTTACTTCTGTAGATGAAGGAGAAAACTTCCATCTCCTCCCTTATGAATTTAAAGAGAAAAGGCCATCAGCCATTTCCTCCTTCTGTCCTATGGCACAGCAAACCTCTGCAGAATGATCAAAGTTTAACCATATATTGGAGTCCATGTGACCTTTAAACTTACTTATTTTAAAAGGCTATCAAAACCAGAGGTGACTTTTATGTTATTATCTAAAAGGGCAATGAGTAAGGGTCAAGCCCTTCTTTTTCTAAAGTCAAACAGGCTGGGAAAGGCACTGGTGAAAGAGAACTGAATTTCAGGGTAGATGTGCCTTTCTCCCTGGCCATGGAAGAGACTTGGGGCCTGCTGTTGACTGAAGAGTTTTTGACTCCACTGCCCATGCTGCTGCCTGACCCATCTGCATCTGCACTGGGAACTGCTGAGCCTTCCTTACTCAAGGACCAGAAACAACCATATTGGGTTAAAGTATCACTCTTTTTCATCTCTCCCTCTCTCTCTCAACAATTGAATGAGAGACAGAATTCCTCTCCCTTTCTGGACTTGCCTTAACCTTTGCCAGAGACAGGGAAATCTCCCATTTCATTTTCTCTTCTGCCTGAATACTTTCCTCCTTTTCCTCCTCATCTCTCTCCTGCACACTGTCAGAGGTGACATCCATTCCTCTGGCATGACTGGGACTCTCTGGGGTACCCAGCAGGGAGACACCCATGGTCAATTTAGCACATCAGCCACAGCACAGGTATGAAGGTATCAGAGGTATGATCTGATCTCCCCACCATCCTCTTTTCCTCTGGACATCAGCATACTGTCTTTGCCTGCAGCATCTGAGTGACAAGACCAACCAGGCTGTGGATATTAAACAGAGAATTACTGAGCTGATGAGGGCTAAGAAAACCCAAGGATGAAATGAAAAAGCAGGCAAGAAAAAAATAGAGCTGAGAAGCCAGCAGAGAACTGGAAGTCAAACCTCATATCTTTACCTAGGTTTGTGAAAATGTTCTACTTTTAAATCCATGAAAGTGACTCACGACTCCCCCAGAACTGAATTTGAAGAAGATGAGGCAAAAGCTGGCAGACAGCCTTCCCATGCTGTTCGTGGTCTTGCTCAGCACTATTTTCTACACCCACGAGGGAGTTTCTTTAACACATGAGAGATGATTATGGGGAAAGTTTTGAAATACCAACATGAAGGCAAAAATAGGGACATAGCTTTCAAGTGCTTTTCCCATTTGACTTGATAGAGAGGAGCCTGATAGGAAAGGTTTTTAGGCTGCTGGACACCACAAAACTCTGGAAGAGGGAGAACATCTTGTTGGGTGCATTGTTACAGATGTCCTTCTGTCCAGCCACACTGTGTATGTATCACCCAGTCATCATTGAAGACCATGATAATTTCCATATACATTTTTAGAAGGGTGTGCTCTCAAATAGAACTCTTTTTTTTTCATTCAGGAGTCATGAAAATAAGCAGCTAACTAGAGAAACTAAAGCACTAACTAGAGAAAAAAGATGTAGGGTTGAAGTTATCTCCTCATTAAGCATCAGAGAATTGATCCAAAATGTCCCAAACAAAGCAGAAGTTTTGAGCTGAGCTTAGGTATTGTTGATAATGCTGAATCTAACACAAATTCATAAACAACTATTATTTACTTTTTATTTGCATAGAACAGTAGGACCCTGCCCTTGTTTTTAATTGCTAAAAAGTCTCTGCTTCTAGTTGTATCTGGTGTACATGTTGCACCTAAACTAGCATTTTTTCAAATTTATCATCTTATAGGTAGTAGTCTCAACACATCCCATTTTAGTTTGTCTGTATTTTAAATTCTTATTATGGTCTGAAATGTACTAAGAATTTTGTAAAACAAATTTAAGGATTTGTTATTTGTCATCTAGAAATCTTCTACCTCAGCTCCAAGAAAGAAATGTCTTGGTTTCTCTGAAGTTTTGGTCTCTGTCAGGGTTCTCAGGCACTATGGCGATACAGAAACATAATGAATACGTCAAGTGCCAAATGACACAGGTGCAAAAATAATTTGTACCAGCTGAGAGAAAACCAATGCTTCCCCCTCACTTTGCAAGGAAAATTTGGTTGTGTGAAAAAAAAAAAAGAATAGAAACATCTAAGTTATTGGTTTTATTTTTAAAAATGTCACCACCAAGAACCAAGGTATTTTAGAAATGTCTCTCCAGTGACTGTTGAGATCTGTTTATTAGCTCTCTCACACCCACATCCTTTCCATACAGAGCAGGCTGGCTGGGCAAGTGATGCCTGTGACCTGGCAACTCTGCTGCTACAGAGTCACGTTCCCTGGGGAAGCAGGGGAACATGGTAGGAATCAAGCCGGCACAGGGGAACCACTCAACCACAGCTTTCGTAAGATCCTAGGGTCAAGGTTTCAATTAATTAAATTTATTTCCTCAATAAATTAAATATTCATCTTGGAAAGCAAACACTTACTTGAGAAAATAAACTCTTCATTTGTTTTCATCGAAAACAGTTTTGAAGGAAGATTGTGAACTAATTGTTGTGGTTTAGGAATGGTACTCCCCAGTTTAGTGTTCCCACTGAAACTCTCCAAACCACACTGCTACTTGCTTGGTACCCTTCTCCTTGTCCCTTTCCCTCTTCCCCTGTGATGGCCTGGGGAGGAAAATTGGAGGCACAAGAAGTGAAGATCATGGGTTAAGATAAGAACAATTTACTGGAAACAGCAATGGGATAAGAAAATGAACAGTGAGAGTAGCAATACTGATGACAGAGGGTACAAGACAACAGACACTATTGCTCACCACAGAAACCCCCGACAGCAGCCAACACCAGCTGCCCCCTCCTCCACGCCACCCGCACTGCCCCTGTGGCTCAGAGGCAGCGTTACCCCACAGCTCCCTCTGCCCCACTGGCTTGACCAGAAGGAAGCCCTTCTCCCTGGAAGTCCCTTCACCCCACACCTGGCAATGATGAGGTGGCATAGAATAACCTCTAGCTCCTGGCCATGGCCCCTCGCTGCTACTGCAAAAATAATGGAACCAGGACACTAATTAAAACAAGTAGAGCATTTCAGTCCTGTAGTTTATGGTGCTTTCCAGTGTCTGATCAGAGGAAACCAGGGTCTACAGAGCCACAAGATCTAAAATTGAGACATTTACTGCCTGCTTCTCCCAGGCCTTAGTTGTGGTAGAGAATTATTGTATGATGCTTTAATCAGAAATACTGATGTCTTTAAGAGAAAAAAAACACAACATGTTGCACATGATGACTATCATTTTTTTTCAATGATTTGATCTTTTACATCAAGCCTCGCATTCTGAAAATAAAGGGCTGAGTAAGAATCCCAGATTTCATTTTTTTAAAAAGACACCTTCAAGGATTGTGATAGGTGAAACAGGCCTGTAAGGGTAACATCTAATCATTCCCTTCCCACACATATGCAACCTCTCCTTAGCACCACCAGCTTGAGTATCAGGAGGCTGTTAACACAAGCCAGAGGCACTGCTTTTAATCTTGTGTTTGTTGAAATCTGCCTCATTGTTTGTCTCTTTCTTAACACTTGGCACTGGCAATGATTAACTCTGCCAACATTTTCCTTGCCAGAGAAGAAGTTCTTTTCTTCTGTTTTTTTTCCAGTGAAGCCTGGAGATACCTCCCACTCTGAGGCTGCCTTTTGTCCTTCATCTGTGGGGACAGCACCTAAGGAGGAAGACAGAAATCTCAAGTCCCTTTTAAGAGAGGTGTTTACAGAAGGGAAGGAAGGAAATGTGGCAGTTTATAAATTTCTTGTGGGTCTAGAGCAGTGGGAAAAGGGTCTGTTCTCTTCCTTTTTCACTGCTGAAATGTTACTCAGAAGCTGCTGATAGCATCTCTCCTCTCTTCTTCAGACACAGCACCATACCTCCATGGATTACACTAAGAAATGCTGCTTGGCAGAAAGATGTGGTCAGGGTTACTTGGTTGACCTGCAGTCTGCTCTAGGTTGTTCCAGAAAATGAGAGCTACCAGGATGAGGCTGGTTGTGTTTTCTCAACAGTCTGTACCTGTGGGCTAAGACTTACACGGATGCAGGGACCTGGGTTAAGCTTAGCTCTGCATGGGGAACATCTCCACCTGCTTCTTCTAAATTTTTGCTCTTCTTGTGAGTTGGGGAGGCCAGGAGAGGCATTTTTGCTGGTCATTTGAAGCTGTATGTTCACCAGCTCCTTTTCATCTCCTGAGCACCACAGACGTGCCAGATCAGATTTGATAATCTAGCCAATTATTTTTTGATTATTGCACCAAGGATAGAAGAGCACCCTCTTCACTTGTCAGCAGCTAATAGGTCACAAGCTGGCTGGTTTACCAAACATGAAAACAATTTGCCAACAGCAGGGACTTACACCCTAAAAGGAGAGAACACACATTTGGATGGCAGCCACCTCACCACCTCCAACAAAGGAGAGATACTGGGTATCCGCAGCTGCTTTTAAGTTGTCCCAAGTGCTAACTTGTTTCTGATTTTTAGGCGGTCTGTCTGTTAAGACTTTCTTGTCTGTTGCTAACAACTGCTCAGTGAGCTAATACTTTTTAAGAGCTGCTATCATTCACGCACACTGGCCTGTCTGTAAAACAAACATGAGGCTTTTGGTAGCTCACTCTTTATCCCACTGATGCAGTGGGATCCCATTACCAAAGACAAACGGTGAAAAATTAAAGCCAAGTCATTCTCTTGCCAATTGTCAGGCTTCAGCAGTCTTGAATATGCTGAAAAGGCCTAGATTTATCCAATTTCAAATGACTGTAGTGCCAGATGCCTCTTATGTGAATACAGAGACAAAAATGCATATTTATTCTTAATGGTACATTCTATTAGTCTATTCTAATTGCATATTCTTCCTTTCCTTGTATGCAGCAGCTACAAAACTTGGAAAGAAATGCCAGCAGTAGATGAAGAGGATGTGAAAGCTATAAAGAGGTGTGGAGGAGGGGAGAGAAGGCTTAGGATGGACCAAAGATCATTGCAACCCCTTCCTTGCTCACTGTCAATCCTCCCCACTCCCCAGCCTCACATTTCTGCAGCCCTTCCCTTGGATTCTCCTGCCCCTTTTCAAGACTCTTCCACTACTAGGATGATGCTTAAGGTGAGAAGGTAACCTGTAAGACACTGAAATGTGCCCTCAGTTGTGGTTCTCAGTGGAAGCACTCCTTGGACCTCACATTCTACAGAGCACTTTGGCAGAGGAACAGGGGGGGAGCTTGGTTGCCTGAAGTTCTTGGAGTTATAACAGGCACAGTTTTTACCCTTATTGAGACAAGGGGGCCGAGTGTAGTTATTGGTAGTATTACGTTTGTGTGAAGATTCACCAGCCCTGATGTAAGAACCTGAAGGTTAGGGAGTTCATTCCACTGCCCACACCTTGGCTCACCACTCTGTGTGGTGCCCTGGGGTCCTTCAGGCAGCCACAGCAGCACAGGCCACCTCCAGCTCCTGTGTCTTCCCTCCTGCCCTGTGCAGGAGTCTCAGAGACCCCAGGTTATATCCAGTAGCTTGAAACAGCTCCATGTGAGCAACTGCCTGGAGCCATGAAGAGCTAAGAATAATATAATTTCTTTTACCAGGAATGAATACATTGCCCCAGAAGACAATTAAGCACCTAAGAGAGATTAGATGAATTACTCTCTGGAGTTCATGTTCTACTTCTTTGGTCATGCTCACAGAATTTGGACTTACAACTTTCTTATATCTTGTATAAAGTGAGACAAACCCCAGTTTAGCTGCAGCAGTTGCAGTCATGTTTTAGAACTTTCTTTTAGGATCAAGTCACAGAGCAAATATATTTACAAACCTCCATTTGTCCTCTTTTTCCATTCACACATTACCTTTCTAATTCTGTGCTTATCTCTCACGTTCCCTTTTCAACGACTGCCAAAAGGACAGCTGCTGCTGCGCTGTGACTCCTTCCCAGCATCCCACATTTAGCCCCCAGGTGCGTTTTCCGGGAGGTGAAGAGAGAGCAGGCGTTGGTGTGCAGGCAAGCATATGCTTTAGAACAACGCTGAGATGCTAAGGAGCAGTAGCTGCAACGTTGATCACATCAAGGCAGCGTTACCAGGAGACACCTCACAGCACAGCAAAGGCGCGCCCTTGGAGGCTTTTTGCCCTCTGGAAGGAAGTGGGTGTAAGGTTTTACATCTCTCTCGCTCAGACATGAAGGATGAGCAGCTCAACAAGGTCACATTTGTAAAAGGCATGCATATATCCATCTGCTCAGGAGGATGGCAAAGTGCCTGGCACAAAGCAAGGAGATACTCTAAAAAGGAATTCTTTCAGAGGGGAGAGTAGGCGAGCCTAGGAAAACAGTGGTGGTAAGGTACCATGCATTGAGACAGGCACAGGTACATTAGATCAAAGCCTCATGTACCTACCAAGCAAAACAATAAATGCTACTTCTGATTTTCAAAATCCTTCCAGCTGCATTGCTTTTCAGGGCACCATTGGCAGAGTGGAAGAAAAGATGCATGAGCCTTAGCAGTGATGAACTCCCAAAGCTGAGAGTTCATTCCTTCACTTCTAAGGCAGAACCTGCACTGCAAAATGGTTCATGGCTACCACTGAGCATTTGCTAGACTTGAGCAAGCACTGCTTCATGTGGCAAGCCTTAGACAGGAGATCCACAAAGATATATTGCTAGTTTAGGTTGCTGCTTAAATTTTTTTCATGGTGGATGAAGGTAGAAAAAAACTCTGAGGTGAGAGGCTGAGAAAAAACTCTGAACATAATTTTTGCTAAACCCCTTTGAGATAAAAGATATAACTTCATTTGCTTCACATCCAGTGCTCAAGGATCTTCAGGGCACAGATGTTTCAAAACCTAGTATCTTAAAAAAATCTGGTATCTTGACTCTGCCAAGATACTACAAATTAAGATGTCCATTATGTTCGATGTTATAAATATTTTCTTTCAATTTACTAAACGTATTAAACTGACTGTACTTGCTGAAATACAGCATGGGGATTGCAAAGAAATAGAGAAGAGTGCAGTGTCTACAAACTAAAATTATTCTTTAACATTTTTCTTTTCAGACTTCTATGAACATTTAGTAATTAGTAGGGAAAGGACATGAGAGTAGAGAACAAGGAAGGCACAGATAAATTTTTCCTTTGAGATGTCACTAGGATGAGTTTGGTGATGACATACTTCATAATTAAAGTGTATCTTATTGTATCCTCTTTCAGGTTTACTCAGGTTTAGGACAACAGCATTATATTCTGTTGACTCCTGGAAAACGTAGCTCTTATTTGAATACAAACCACCATTTTTAACCAGCAACTATTTCCTTTCCATAGAAAGCTTTGGACAAATTTTGCAATTTTGGAATTTTCCAAGAATTCATGTATCAAAAACACAGACTAAACTCAACTGACACGACCTGAGACTGCTGTCTAAATGGCAGACAGCAGGAGATATTCCTGCTTTTTGGGCCAAGGTCTGTCTCCTCCCTATCTGACTTTGATATTGATGTCTCAGTAAAGAAGAACAACATAGCACAAAAATAGATGCTTGACTTTTAGACTTTAGAATAATGGCCTGTGGTATCAGAAGGCAGCCAGAGCCCACTGACATAGCAGCAGAAAGCCAGGCCCTTGGCTAAGTTCTGACAAGGAATACACCTCCATGGCTGGATGCAAGCAGATGGATCATGTAGTGATGGTTCAGCTGCAAAAATGCCCCAACCACCCTGTAACTCCCGGGATGGATGCACAGAAGCACATTAACTGAGGGCTGAGTGAGATCCACACAGCTAAGCAAGTCCATGCAGTGCTGGCACTGCCACCCACAAGTCCTAGCTAAGTCTGTGCTTCCATGGGCACACCTGTGTTTGGGGGATGGATGGATCAGAGGATGTGAGGGTCAGAGTAACAGGCAGCTAGGCTGGAAAGTGCTCATGTGGGCATTCAAGTGTCCAGCCTGTTTCCAACAGGTTCCCACAGCCTAGGGACTGTTAGGAGCCATCACATGTGCTGCAGAAGGCATGAGAAGCAGCTGCTGTGGGGGAAGCCCCATATCAGCCAAAATATGCATTTGGCTTCAGATCCAAGAAGATAGACCAGCATCAACTCAAATAATGCACTGTATCATCCTACCAAGGGTTTTCCTGGAAATCCTCTTCAGACTCCCAGACAGATTTAGTTGCTGTCATTGGTGTAGACTGAGAGTAGGCAGGATGCTAAAAATTGAACATGACAGAAAGTTTCAGCCATTTCAAAGCAGAATGACATTTCTAAAATTAGGAGCAAATACTGTGTGAAACCTATAGCCAAAGAACAAGAGCTACTTAACTTGCTTTCAGCAGGTACTAGGGTATGAATACAAAGTGAGGGCAAACCCTTAATACCTGGAAACGGCTCCTAAAGCCTGTGTTTATCTTTTACTTAGCTTAATTAATAGCTAATGAGAGACACATGATGGTGGATAACCACTACCTGCCTTATCTATGTCAAAGCTCCACACAGCTCCTCCTGGTGTGTTTGGATCACTTGAAGAGGGGTATCAACAGCAATTCATCACCTCTGAAGTGAGGCTGATAGGCAACAGAGTGCTCTCAGAAACAGCTCCTAAGGAGCGACAGCAAAGGTTGGCTCTGCAGGGGCAGTTTGAGCTCTGTAGCAGTAGTTAGGAGGCATTTCAGGGGCCAAAGTCCCCTGCTCTCCTGCTGAGGGAGCTGCTCCAAGACACTGGGGAATAATACAGCAGAGCCTGTCTCCAGGATGAATGAAATGAAAAGGGACCCTTTACTCTCTTGCTGTTCTGGATGGGATTGCAGGCACTTAGGGAGAAGGTTCACTGTTCTGGACTCATCTTTTGTTTCATGCTTAGCAACCAGAGGTCTTGACATTTTGACCCTTTGTCAGTCTTCTAAGGACTCAACCACAAGAGTAAGTGATAGCCAGCTGTTTAAAGACCTTGATGGCAAGCAGAAGAGTCGGGGTCCAAAGTGCTATAGTTCTCTAAATTGAACTTGTCAGGATGTGAAAGGGGGTAGCAATCCACTGATGCCAGAAGTCCTGAATGACACAAAGCTGTTTCACAGCTTAATGCAGACCTCTCAATTTTTGATGTATGAAAGCATGAGGTATCGAAGGAAGAAAAAAGGATCATTGGAATTCATTAATTGGCTAACATGGGAATTTTTAAATGATAACTATTGTTCATTTATAGAGGTAGAGGTATCTCTGAATAATAAGATCATAACTCCCTGTAGGAACCCTGTGGTTTGTATTTGTTTAAAAAATGTCTCCTGTTATATGCCTCTGTTAACATGATGAGGGAAGGAAGAAAAACTCCTGCATTTTTTTCTTTGGTATTCTCTATTGTTACAGCCTCCACGGTGAACATTTTTACATGTGAATCATTGTCTCTTTTTGTATAATTTTGTTAGTAATACTGTTGCTATTACAGTTTATTTTCTTATCTCATTTCTGTTTCCAGTAAATTATTCTTACCTCAAGCCGTGTGTGATCTTCACATTTTGTTTCTCTGATTCTCAATTCCATCCTGCCACAGCAGGAAGAGAGAGGGAAAATGGGATCAAGAGAGAGCAGTGATTTGAGAGAGTCTTGGTGGGGGCACTGAATTGGGGAGTACCATTCCTAAACCATGGCACTGAACAAGCACTCTCCCAAACTGTGCTCAAAATAGTACTGCTCCCCATGCACAGACTGGTCCCAATACTTTGTTTCCCTTAATCATGAGACTGAACTCTACTTGTTACTTGAGTCTCTCAGGAGGATTTCATGCTCTCTTGTCAAGAGAAGAAATGTAAAATAAGGATCATATTATACTCTAAATGCAGCAGAAGGCTTCTGTTGAGCTGTCCTGTTTACTTGAGTCATTTCACCTTCCCACATCAGATAATGCTGATCTCTAGAGTGAGTTGTGGTCTCTGTGTGGGGTTAGATTAGAAGATTTTTTGTGGAAAAGCCCACATATACACACCATGTTCTCTGGCCACCTCTGTTAACTGCTGTACTAATTTTTCTCCTGATCTCTTGGAAGCATTGGAAACACAGAGACTTAGCCTGAAACCTTCTGACTGTGATAGCTTCCAATGGTGCAGGAAGATTTCTGTGATAACACAGATTTTCTTCCTGTGGTGACTCCAGCTAGAAGATCCTCTGCCAACCTTCCCACTTTCACCAATAATTTCCAATACCATGTTCCCACTTTACTTGTGCTGCTGCATTTTTGGGGGGGAAGCACACTGAACCAAGCAAGGGAACAAGCTGGGTAATACTATTATTTTTTAAAGAGTATTTTTAGGTGGCTCAGTTGTCTCGGTACAGACCCAGGCAGAGCTGTACCCACTCAACTGAGCCAGATCTGTCCTGTGTTGTGGTAGCAGAGGTGGGCGTCTGGGGACTCAGGCAGGAGGAGAGATGGAGTGGGTTTTGCTGACAGTGGAGTAGCTGTGGGGAGAATTATCCATAAAAACACACACCACACTGAAAAGGTGAGCTAGATTTGCCACCTACAAATGCTGCTTTGTGAACTGAAATGGATCTGTCAGTGAGCAGAGGAATGCCTTTAGAAGAATGGAAAAAAGCAAATTAATTACTTCAGGAAAAATTCCTCAAAGTTTTCCCTTTTTTTTTGAAATGAAGATACATCAGTATAAGTTGTGGCACTTGGTGATATGGTTTAGGGGTGATTACAGTGATGTCTGGACTAGCTGATCTTGGAGGACCCTTCCAGCCTTGATGATTCTGTGATTCTGTGATTCTGTCTAAGCTTGCACAAGTAAGAAATACAGGCTGTCAGGCAGCACTCTCTGGTAGTACATCTTCATGCAAAGGGAAGGTGTGAGGCTTACCTGTGCTTGCTTAACCAGACATCTTTTTACACATTGGCAGGGGAGACTGTGATGTGGAGTACAGCTTCAGCTAGAGCACATCCCTGGAGAAATCAGCATTGGCAGCTCATCTAACCTTCTACCTACACTGCTTATCTCCACGTGAGACTGAGCTGACAAATTGCACAATCACACCTTTGCTGCATTCTTTTAGTGACAATTTAACCCATCCCTTTTTCTTTATCTGATAGTCCTGGAAAGTGATTGATCCCTCAGGCATGTGGTGGTCACTGGGAGTGCTCAGGGCTGCATTCTGGCTACAGAAGGCTGGGCAACTGAGGCAGCTAGAGTAGGGCAGATTACTGTAGATAGGTTACAGCTACCACCTTAAGAGGCAGTATCTGTGGGACCAAAATAAGACAGATTAGCCTGATGGGTTAGACATGGGGCACAGGTAACCTCCTGCTAGTTCTTTCATTTGTGTGCATGGGTGAAGTTGCTCTGTCATGATTTACAAGTGTCATATGTGACCTGCTATACATCTCAGGTCTTCTATGTTCTTGCTCCCCATCAGGTGCCTGTAGCTATTAACTTCAGTTCTAAATTGCTGAAGAGCTGTAATGGGCATTTCTGTGACACATATGAGTGTCTGAAAGCCTGGGCCTCAAAGTTGTTTATTTATAGGCTGCTACACATGCTTGACTCCTATTTCTGTAACAGGCACTCCTCCATCATGGTTGTGGCCATTGCAACACATGCTTAACTCACACAGTTCAGGTTTTCTGCTCTCCTGTGCCATGCCTCAATAAAAGACTTAGGTGGTGGAACAAGAATCATCTTCCCCAGCAGAGGAGAACTGCAAAAAGAGGGTTACTTATCATGCAGGAGAAGGAATTGTGAGGGTAGAGACTCAGCCACCAGCAGACCGGGCAGGGACGGCCCCAGCCATAATGCTTGCTCCCTGCTGGCACACTGCCATGCCTTAGTAGGGTTACAGAGCAGAGGGATGCAGGTGGCTCCTGCTGCAAGAGCCAGACTTACCACCTTGCTGTGTGCTTATGAAATGGTCTCACAGCTCTGAGGAGCTAGTTATTGCAGGGCTGATGGCTGGTGAAAAACGCAGACTTTTTTCCAGGGTGTGAAGTCTTGTACAGTATTAACCGATTGTTCAGATAAGGTGAAATCATATTTTAAAATGATTGAAGCACATAGATAGAAGTGGTTTAATTTCTTTTGAATGAAAATGTACTGAAGGGCAACAAGATTCCACAGTAAAAAGCTAAAACCTCCAGAAGAGGCCTGAGGGTTGTTAAATCATGCCCACAGGTGAGGGGTTGCTAGGCTGAAGAGCTTCTCCTGGGAGTATAACTTCGCTATGGAGAACCACCTGCCTCTGGTGTGAAAGGAAAAGAGCTGTGACCAAATGTGAACAGCTCAGTGGCTTCCACTCAGCTTCATCTTTCAGACCACCCCAAACTTTCACTTTAGAGTCCTCAGGCTGAGTGTCAATAGCTCGAGGACAATTAATATCTGCATTTTGCTGGGCAGTGGCTTCCAAATTATGAAACTGATTTCCCTGGAACCAGTTCCTAAAGTCTTAACACATGCTTAGGACCCCAGGCCAGAATAAGTTTTAAATGTGTGTGAATATCCATTGGCTGAAATATGCCATGAGCATGTACAGTTCTCAGTGCTGAGAACAGGTTTTGGTCTCTTCCTGGAACTGCTGGGTCATGGACTCAAAAATTTAGGTAGGGAGCTGATCTCAGCGGGACAGTGGGATAGGCAAGGATCCAGGTACTAAAAATATAGTGATCCCCTTGCCCTGCAAATAGAAAATGTTTCCTCCCACACACTTGGCACCTCTTTGGTGCCGGGTGAGCCTTATGTGGGTGTTGTGGGGAAAGAGGCCACCATCGTCTGCAGGGACAGCAGTGATGAGATTGCAGAAGGAGGGCAGCCCTGCAGACAGCTGTGGGCTGCCAGTCTGGTAAGCTTGTGGCATTGTTTTCCTATTAAATCCCTATAAACTCAGTTTTAAAGGATGAGCCCAGGCAAGTGTGTTTTATAGAGGGACTCCTCAAGGCAGCTCAGATAAACTCTATTCTTTACAACTTCTGCTTTCAGTATCTTTTTTCAAGATTCTCTTACTTAGCAAATAAATCACATTTTTAAACATAAGTAAGATATGTTTCAAGCAGAAAATTCTTGGAAATTCTGGTTTTAATTACTATTTTTCCTCTATACTTCAAATTAAATGTGGACTATTAATGGCAACACTGAAGTTCTTGCGTTATGCAGTTTAAGCTGAGTGTTATAAACCATTTAAACATAAAGGATCACATTTACCTTTACACATAGGCACTAAAGTGATAGGAAATAATATTTAAATCCTGTTTCAAACTTACACATTTTCATTAAAATCAATTATTATAGTATGTGTCTGAGCCAAACTAATCTTGCAAAAATGGTTTAGTGTACTCACTACAGAGTATTTACATGATAACAGATAAACTGAATGCATCATTTTGCTAGCTATTAAAAGTACTTAATAATTCCAGTTGGAGCACTCAGCTGTAAGAGCTCCTTTCTGTTTCAGTGAACTTTTTGCTGTGGAGAGGAAAGAAACGATTTCCCCACATGGCTGAGCATCAGGTTTCTTTGAGCATGAAAGCAGGCTTGTAAAGGGTAGGTGTTTATGCTTGCTTGTTTCCATCGGGACTGTTTCCTGACATGCAAATGACCTGCCATCCGCAAGCAGGCTTTAAGCAGAACTCCTTTAAAACCTTTGCTGCAAACCCATGTCAGCTCAGCACAGCACACGCATGGAGTAGCTTTATTTTAGGAGGCAGAACCATAGTTTCTATAGTGCTGTGTTGTTACAGCTGTGTGAAAAGCACCGAGTGGCAAAAGGGGAAACCTGTAAAATTTATCTGTGGATCACAGGCTCTCTTGCCCTTTTCCCTCTCTGAATCGAGCTCCACCAAGGATGATTTCCACCTGAAGGTTGGCTTGGAGCAACTCTTTGCTGAAGAAGTCTTTATAGTAATACCTGGGGTGTTTTGTCTTGTTTTGCTTTAGCAGTATTCACTGTCTAAAATGGTGAGGTTGTTTAATAAGTGAGGCTGTCCCCACACTTTCAGGTAAGCTGAATGGTGCTTTGGGCTCTGTGGGCTGTACATGGTGCATGAGGTGATTCACTCAGCCAAAAAACAAACAAATTTTTGAAAACAATTTATTTCAGCCTAGCAGGGAAGGTTGTTTGTGGGTAAGAACGAGCAGCTAAGACCAGGACAAAGCAGTTTTCACCTAAGCCATCTGATAATAGTTAGCTGAAAGATGCCTGGCAGGTGATATATTAAAACTGCCCAGAGTGTAATCTGGATGAAGAGAGAGGGAAGAGAGAAAAAACAAAAGGAAGAGCAGGAGGAAGAGGGTTTGTACCCATCTGGAGGCTGAGACACTCATTGTTGGGCAGCTACATGTCCCTGCTTCATGGAGTCTCTGAGGTATAACAAGATGTACCTGGGGAGCACAGGGAGCCACTCCCAAGTGCCTACACTCCAGTCACACCTGTGGAACAAATAGCACTTCTGTCATGTCACCATTCAGCTGTGCAAAAATGACTGCGGGGATGTTTGGAGGGGCAGCTAATGTTGCAGTACATTTCTGAAAGGAAATCTATCCATGAGAGCACTGCATAGTGGAACACCAGGCTTCCATAAATAATTAAGAAGGCAAATCTTTGCCTGTTACCTTTGCCACTGTGACTGGAATGCACCTCACTGCCTTCAGTGGTTACAATTCATGCATCACTAAAACCCCAAGGTATGCATTTTACATGCCCGATGAACACCCCTCCACCCACCAGCATTGCTCATAAATATCCTTTTTTTCCAAAGATGCCAGGACTCACTGTCAAAACCTGGAGACTCCCCAGCTATTTGCTTGAAATAACAATCTATTGTTCAAAAGAGGAGCTCTTCACAAAAGACACATCTGGTATTTCCAATGAGTGTCTGGTGAGTTAGAGTATTTGGAAAGTGTCTGTTGTGAGCAGGCTGGAAGAAGTGGTTCAGAATAATATTTTGTAGGCAGGAACAAGTTTCAGCTGGGACCTTAATCCACTGAAAAGGGAGATGCTGATAGAAGCCAACCTAAACCAGGGGGTGTATTTATTACCACTGTTAGCAGTTTTTATAATAACAGCAATAATCATAACAATAATAATAGAAATAATTAATCAATGTGGGATGGCCTGCCTGCAGCAGAGAAGTGAAGATGTAAGGTGATTGAGGATGAGCCCCAGTCCACTCTCATTATCTTGTGGTGTGTGTACAGGAAGCTTTCAAAATAACTGATACCAAGAAGAGGACTTTTGACAAACAGCTTCCATGGAAAAAAAAATTTCTTCTTTCTTATCTTTGCATGTCTCCACCTGTGGTGCCACTACTGGCTGTTGTCTCTGAGTACCTACAGGACAGCTGGCCAGATGTTCTGCACCCCTTTGGCCTTTATCACACCACAGGAGTTGAGAGGAAAACCTTAGAAGACTTTTATTCCAAACCAGCCTGACACACTACAGAAATGCACATAGTAGGGTGTTTATGTTGTCTAACCTAACCTGTCCAGGACACATGCCCCTACTGGAGCCACCTCTGGCCCACCTTCTGGGGGCCTCCACTGACTGCAAAAGGACTCATGAGCTTTTATTCATGGATTGAGCTAAAGGTCTGAGTCAGGCATGACCAAAATAGGCTGACAGAATTCAGGAAGGCTGCTGAATAAGAACAAGATAACATTTTCTCAGGACATCTGTCAGAAATTTTATGTCTGCAGCTGATCTTGCCCAGGGGCAGAGGATCCAGCTTTGTTTTTCTATGACTCTGTGGTGTTCAGTGAGTCCCATGGTCAGGAGGAAGAAAGCTGGAAGAAGCCACAGAGAATCTGAATTTCTCAGGGAGTTGTAACAGTTTAGAAAAAAATACATAATGAAAAAAACAACTTTGGGGGAATGTGAAGAGTATCAGAAATTTAAATTTTGAAACTTGCCTGAGGCAGCACTTCTGGAAAAATCAGGCTGATATAGCAAGTAGTGGCTTGATGTGGGGTTATCCTTACATCTCTGTGATGTCCGTTTTCACTAGAAGATGGTGCTAAGTGAGGAGGGGAGTGTGTATTTTTTGCTACAAAATTCAATGTCTTTATGACAGACCCTCATGAGGCTGGCAAACCTTGTCCTGATCTGTGCCTAGTACAAACTGCACTAAACAGAGCTTATAAAGTCGCAGGTAAGTTTTTTGCCTTCATCTTAGCTATTTGCAAGCAGAGCTCGTCTAACACGCAGCAATTTGAATGAATTAGAGGGTTTAAAATTATTCCCATCACTTTATCCTCTACTACTCTGCCTGTCTGTCCATGGAACTATTTTTATGGCCAGACCCTTACCTCTCCTCTTTAAAAACCTTCGTGCAAGGGATCACAGCAGCAGGCACTCAGGTCTGCAGAAGTTTATCTGCTTGTGGCATCAGTCAACATTTCATATCTTAGATTGCCACTGAAATTGTGCTATCTAAGGTTGTTTGCTGATTGGAGAATGTAATTTAAAGGTTGACTGTTTAAAACACAGATGGCCTGGGCCACATGGGCAGTTTGGTGATTATTCAGAGATCGTGCAGAATTCTTCAGCCTGACCAGAAACAGGGGGTTATTATTCAGAGACCTGTGATGTTAGCAGGTCAAGTGCCTCATGTAGTGACAGAGTCACCGAAACAGGGTTTTGTGTGAAGATATGCAGTCAAGGACCAGGAGAAGGACCACTCCTGTCATGTGCAGCTCCACCTCTACTGGCAATTTCACTGCTAGAAGGGAGCCAGACCTGTCCTCCTTTCTGAGAAGAGGTTCATCTACTGTATCAGAGAGACTTGCTCATGCACTGGAGAAACAAGGAAAGGGAAAGAACTACTTGCTGAGCTCTGATGTGTGGAACCTCTAGAATGTGTATATTTTCACCTGGAGTATAAGGCAGGACACTCACACTTTGTAACACCTTGCATTTGGGGCTTGATTCAGAGACCTTGGAAAATGTTCACTGACTTCAGGGGAGTTTGGATCATCCCCAAAAGCTACCCAACAACATGGAATGGTAAAAAGATAAACTGACTCTTTCTCCTGGAGAGATCCAGGAAAAGAGTTCAGGCAGAGATAATTAGGATACCGCGGCATTTAGGAAGTTTTGGGGGGTTTGCTGTTCTTGTTATTTGGTTGGGTTTCAGTTCCCCATAGCAACTTATAGTCTAATGCCTGGAGTATGTTTAATGTTACATTTCTCTTCCCGTTTTGGTTTGATTTTGATAAGGAGGGCAGCCCACTGGGCCTTTGGCTGCAGGGCCCATCAGGCAGCTGCCATGGAGCAGCAGGAGCTCCTGCAGAGAAATGCAGTCCATGACTCAGCTGTCAGCCAGGGCTCCTGAAGGGCCAGGGGCAGGACGAGGTCGGAGAGCCGTGCTCAGATGTCCCCTCCCCAGAGCCATGCTGGGCTGATGCTGCCATGAGGGGCAGAAGGTGACCAGCAGGATGAGGTAACAGGGTGACCCCTGAGCCTACAGATTCACAGGGGAGTTTACAAACCCATGGCAACCTGTGTGACTGTCCTGGGAGCTGGTGAGCAAACGGCAGGAAAGGCCGAGGTTTGATTTGTGCTTACGAGAGCTGTGACTTGTTTTAGTCTGGGCCTGGTCCAAAGTCGATCTTTATAACCTGGGTCGTGTTTGGGCTGAACTGAGCTTTTCTCTTCCATTTTTGAGAAAGCCCAAAGAGTAGCCTCCCACTGTGAAAGCCCTATGAGCCAAGCTGCTGATGTGAAACAAGTCTCACATTTGTTTCCTTTTTACATCTTTTGATTTAGAAGCACACAGATGCATTTAACACACATCCTAAAAACAACATCTTCAGAACAGTTGGAAAATCAAGATTTTTTTACTCTTTAATGATTGCCTTTAGCAGCCTGCTTTATGATCTTGCCTTAGAACTGACATCACACAACTGATCAACCTTAGAAACAAACAGAGTTTTCACACCTTGCTACTTTTAAGATGAAATGCCTTTTAATGACTTTCTTACTAATTAGCTGCCATGACTTCCCAGTCTCTTGGTAGAGGCTCTTTTTAATGTATGTCAATATAATCAACTAGGATTATGGTCTTTTATTCAAAGTATGCTGATAAGGGATAAGCAAACCTAGTGGTGCTGCTTTCTCCCCACTAGCAGCCACCTCCAGCTGTGCCACTCCAAATATCAGATCTGCAATGTTCCCCACCTTCCTGGGCAGGAGTTGCTAGGACTGGCTGAGGGTGGGGAGACCTCTTGGTAGGGCTGAAGTGACAAACAGAAGGTTTTTACCACGGCCCTGTCACAGAATTCTCTGCTGGAAAGCTCGGAGAAAACCACACAGCATAACTCCTACCTGGGATACAGTGGACTGATAAACCTTTCTCAGAGGTGGAGAGCATTGGGCAGCTGCCACAATAGCTCTCCTTTTTCTCACAGGACAGTTCTTCAGCTGGTGTGAGGTGAAAGTAAACATTATGCTAGTAAAGAAAAAAGCCATCTGAGTATAAATAAAAGAGGCCAAATCTTCCCTAACTGTGGTTAGTCTCTAAGCATCTCCATGATCTAGATATTGCCAAGAGTCAGCCCAGGTCCTGTGCTCTCCCTCTTACAAATGGCTTTGCTCAGGCTGTATCAAGCACTGGCTGGATTAATGTCAATAATGGTTATTGAGGGAATACACAGAACCTCAGTAAGGAGTAACAAATCATCTGGGGCACACCTTGGGTACCCATTTTAAAATAAACATTTACAGCCTCAGTCCTTCAGCAGACCACAACAGGAGCAGCCTAATGCCATATCCTCAGGATTTGTTGGCTTAGATTGCACTTAACAGCAGCCTTTCTATTCTTACACTGCAAGCTGTCTGATTATTCCTAGCTAACACAATTATCTGCACTCATATTTTCCACACAGTCTCAATACAACAGTCAGACATTTCAAACTGATAGTTTAATTAAATTTTGGCAATTAGGGTTATTTCAGTTCCAGGAATATGTGAGACAGAGACACTGAAGATAAACACAGCACTTGTGCTTCCGGGGGAGGGGATAGTTTCTGTTTTGTGGGAATATGAAGCTTTCAGAGGACTGAATTTCATCGGCATTTGAATCCTCTAGAAATCATGCTTCTTTTATATACTTCAAGTTGGACATTCCAGGATGGAATCTATCAAAATTACTTGTGGAAATCTAGTCTTACACATGCAAGCAGAACTGGAGATCTAGCTATTCCTCTGTGCTTAAGAGGTACTTTTACTTTGTTTAGTTATTGTCTGTGGAGCCAGGAGTGCCAAGAGAGTAGTATGGCTCCCTATGGGAAGTTCTGCTTGGCTTTTACTTTTATTAGCCCCCCAAAGAGCAATGTTAGGTTTTATGTGTTAAATTATGTGTCTAAATTGGAAGACAGAAGTAAACAGTAAGAGCACCAAGGATCAAGGATAGATGGAGGCAGCCTAGTGACTTGAGCAGTGAAAATAGGGCCCGAGTGAATCAACTCCCCATCACCATCAAAAGAAAAGAAACATCCCATGATGGGACAGCCCAACAGGTCAGAGAGCCATACAGAGGATAGGGAGATAATGCCTAAAAGGATGCAGGACTTAATGCAGTATGCACAGGAGGGATAATCTGAGACTTGGATGAAATGCAGTAGATTTTCAGGGGAATGTGGGAATATATGGGTCTCAGTAAGGGATGTTGATGGGAAAGACCAGAAGTGGAAAAATGATGGAATTGAGATGAACTGTGGGGATAACAAACATGAGGAAATAGAAGGGGAAAGGAAATAAAAGGGCCCAGTTGAGTGTACACTTGCTTAACGGAGTCCTGTACTTCTACACCACCATTCATCCTGTATTTTCACTAGATGCTATTTCTACCTGTCTTCTCTGAGGGTGCATTCTCTGTCCTGAACCATTTAGTGTGAGTGCTGCCAAGTTTCAGACCAGACTGGTAGGTTTAGGAAGTACCAGCACCCAGAGGGGAATCACAAACCTCTCAGACTCACAGATCCAAGCTAGAGGAGACTGGGAGCTAGGTGCCAAGTAGAGGACAGGGTGTTTATTACCAGCTCATGAAGTATGTCCTGAAGTTATTATGTACATTGTGTTTCTATCCCAGAAGCAGCCTTCAGACCTGATTCCCCAGAGAGGGGCAACAAGGTGGGGCTGTGTGTGCTGCTCATGTTTGTGTGAGTGTGGGTGATGCTGATAACAGCACTGATTCCCCTTTGTGCTGATCCCTGTAGCCAGCAATGTGCATACTGTGTGCATGTGGGTATCTGCCTACCAGGAATATATGTTTGGCCTCGCTACAGGCTGGACCCATGAACACAGAGCTGCAGCAGCCTCATCTGTATCCCAAAGGTCACAAAGTTCAGCCAACCCTAGCACCCTGATCTTGATGGAGATCCTTGCTGAGGCACTTTTCCAGCTTTCCAGAGATGAAGACTGTGTCCCAAGAAGACTTCCTTTACAAGCCTCATTATCAACTTTCACAATGTCTCATGCTACTTGTGGAGAAGCATCTGGCTACCTCTGGCTTTGTATGTTTTCTAGGAGAACAGTCCACCCCCCTTTAGTGAATTGTGGCTTGTATGGGAATGGAATGATGGTGTCTTGCCAGTTATCCTTAAATCACTCCTACCACTAGACAGGCTTGAAGATAAAGTAAGGAATGAATTTATTCAGGAATCCAAAGACCAGCATTACAATCTCCATATTTGGAAGCAACTGTGCCTAAAGAAAAGAAAACTTACAGCTGCAGACAGATTATCCTGTTATCTGTTTTATCCTGTTAAAATGCTCTCAGCATGCGTACATACCTTTCAGCTGGAAACTTGTCTTTAAGCAAGACCTGGTCCACAGCATGTATTTCATAGAAGGAATGTTTATTCAGGGGGATGCATGTCCTTGCACACCTCTTTTCTCCCCTGAGGTTTATCAGGTCCTCATGACACCTCTCCCACTCATGGCATTGCCTGAGCTGGGAAGTGTTGGTGCCTGCTGGGTAGGTGTGTTTTTCTGCCCAGACCAAGTATCTTGCTACTCACCTTTAATGCATGTTGACTGTGAAGGAGAGCTTCTCCCCAAAGGCAGAGCAAGATTCAGGCCGCCTTGCATTAATTTTTTTATACGCTGAAAAGACCAGCTAGTATATATGAATAAATTAACAATCATAGTAGATATAAACGGTGGTAATACATGTAGTTAATTAGATCTTGACTGCATTGAGACAAGAATTAATGGCAATCAAATTATTTCAGGGTGAAAATGACATGAAAATGCTTGGCATGACCTATGACCCTACAATACACCAAGATGGCATCCTCTTCCTTCAAAGGTTTTGATGTCCTGGATGAGAGACTTCTGGGAAACATTAAAGCCAAAAGTAATTTATCATAATCCATATTATAGTAACACAATTTTATTTTTCATCTGTTCTCCCAAATCCAGGATTCACTTCAGCTGATGTATTAAGCAGTCCCTGTGTTTAGTTTTCAGATGGGACAGTGGTGAAAATCCTCACTTGCAAAGTTTCAAAAGTGGTCACTGATGGCAGTTTTTACTTCTTCTGTAAGGACTATAGATACTTCTGCAATGGTCACATGAACAGGAGGAATAATCTTGGGTTGTTTGACATTAATGTGATTACATCTCTGTGAAAAATGGTTTTGACTTAGAAAACAACTTGCATTTTTTAACAAGCACTGCTGGCTGGACAGTGTTACACAGAAAAGGTTGTCCTCAATAAGATTCTGGCATTCAAATCTACAGAGCTACCAAGAAAAAGCTGAGCAATTTGGGCTGCTGACATGTTTGAAAAGGAACAGAACTGCTTGAGTCACAGGGAGAGATGATGCAAGTCATTTTTCATCATAGCAGCAAAGGTCTCACATGTGAAAGACTTCTCAGTTCAGTTCTTAAAAACAACTGTGCCAGAAAGGGTACTTTGAGAGCTGTGTTTCTGGGATGCCCTGACCTTTCCCTACCACACTTCTACCTCTTCCTCTTCATCATCCTCATCCTCTTCCTCCTTCTCCTTCTCCTCCTCCTCCTTTTCCTTCTCTTCCTTTTCCTTCTCCTCCTCCTCTTCCTCCTCAATATCATCATCAATATCTACCAATAGTCAGTATCTTTTTTACTAAAAATTTGATTTACAGAAGGCAAAGTTGTCTCCAGAGCCCTTCCTGACACAGCAAAAGATCAGGAACAGAGCAGGATCAGAGTCAGAGAATCCACAAGTCTGGGATCCAGTCTTGCTTTAGGATTTGTTGTGATGATATGCAGAACTGAATGCTTTAAATGCATTTCAGCATGCAAGGCAGGGATAAAAATTTCACTTTCTTTCTACTTTTTCATCTCCCTTAGTTTTAGACTCTATGATGTCAGGAGGTCTTTCTTTTCATATTTCTTTAGATTTAGCAACTACTGAATCTGTTCAGGCCCAAGTTCAATTTCAAACTACAGGTGATGCCCATGGCTCATCCAGAGACTCAGAAAAAACACCTTCTTCTCAATATGTCTTGCAAAAGAGCAAATTTTTGCTAAAAGACAGAAAGAAGCATTGCTGTCTGCTGAGCAGGAGCCAAGTTTAGCACAATCACAGATCAAAGAGAGCTGTGAACCTCTCCATCTCGGCAGGGTGCTGTCCAGAATATTTAATATTTGTGCCCAAAAATTCAATGGCAGATTTGTTTACAGAAGTGTCTTCCAAGAGGTGCTTGGGTTGCACTCAGCAGCTGCCCTTATTGCTGTTACAGGGCATACCTGGCATGTCTGGGTGATTTATCGATTTCAACTGCTCTCTGCAACCCTCCTGCTTGAGAGACAGGGGCTGCTCCTGCCTGGCAAGGAGCCATAAAACAACAGCTGCAACAGATGGCCACAGCTCCTGCCCTGGTTTGGCACACCCTGCCAAAACGGGGCCAGACGTGCATGCTTGTGCAGGGCTGGATAGGGGAGGAATGCCACAAGGACATTTGTCAATGGCAAACGAAGAGTAATAATGTGCTGTAGGGAAATGAGGTTAAATGGGGAGATGAGGAGGCTGAGGGGAAGGGGCAAAACGGCAGATGTTTTGAGGAAACATCTGTTAATCCTTGAGGGGAAAGAAGTGGTCACAAGGATGATAAGGAGGCAGCAATTCAAAGATTCCCTTGCAGATTTCATGGCTTGAGTGGAGAGGGGAGGCTGGAAGACCACAATGCTGACACTGCAGGTATCTGGGGCAGAAGGGAAGCAGGGGAGATGTGGTGTGCCTGCCATAACAGCTAAGAGGAAAAGACGATGGGACATGAAAAGAAATGCAAAGAAAATTGTGGTAATACTAAGATGGTTTAGTATTACATTGGATGATGATTTTGTGAGGTATGCATACAGGTAGCATTAGAAAAAGGTCAGCAAATTCATTGCCAGGATATGTGCAAAACCAGAACGCAGATTTTGCATGATAAAGACTCTAATTTCACTGTCCTTCAGTCATATTGAAAGTAAGTGCATCTTTTTAAAGCATAAAAAAGACACTGTAGGGGTTTTTTTCCCAACAATTTGAAAATTAGAGAGCTCTTTGTGCATTTTGATCAGTGTGTAAAAATTTAGCTAGTCTTGGCTGTGAAGGTCCATATAGCAAAGACACGTCACATATTTGCTCAGCATGCTTTGATTTTGATTTCTGTGCTCCCAAAACTTAATAGCTGAATATGTCTGTCAAGCCTTTCAAATTAATGCATGCCCACAGAGCTGATAACATCTAATTGTTTTTGAAAAATCTGAAAACCGTGATGACGCCAGAAGTAGCTATTGTTTAACTGAGATGCCATAAAGTGCTGTCCTCCCGGTAAATATCATGTTCTCTGTTAAACTTAACCATAAAATTAATGGCAGTTTTAATATACATAACTTTTTTCGTCGACCAGTGAGATTCTTATGAGCTCTCACAAAAGACATCACTGAAACAGATGAAGTATTAATTCAATCATCTTCAGACTTTTTATGTTATGGATGAGAAAATAAATGACCCAATGAAAAGAGAAAAGGAGCATTTGAAGTTTATTGTAGTCACGTACAGGATCTGGGGAAGGGGCAGTGGCAGGTGGCAGGTTGGACATTAATCTCAGGACTTGCATCCAGACTAATCTGGGCTCTACAGTGAAATTCTTCTCACTGTGCTAAATAGCCTAACAGGTACACAGTAGCCCTAGGCTGCACTTCTTCCAGCAAAGCTCTGGCAAAGATTGAGTTACCAGCTGGTTGTGTCTCCAGAGAAAGGAAAGACATACCCTGTAACACCAACAGCTGCTCTTCATGAACACAACTTTTTAATATCACTAGGCTTGCTTCAATTTGCACATGATGGCCTTCAGCAGGCTAAGCTGAGCCACCAGGATTACCTCAGGGCAATATCAAGAAAGGGGGTTACTGTCCTACTTCACAGTGAGCAGACACGGTACAAGGCTTAAATATTTTTGTGCAAGATTTTAGATTTATCACCATTTCCAGCTGCATTATCCTAATTTCTATTTGCACAGTTTTAGGAAGTGCGTTTGAAGGTAGCAGAATGTCATACTAATTTTACATCTGAAGTCCTAGTTTATATAGCCTAAGAACAACCTATTGACTGCAATAGGTTAGTAATGAGTGCAAACAGGATGATTTTGAGGCGCTGAAGCTCCTCTTCTGGGAACCATATACCTCTCACTCAGCACGAAACCTGAGTCAAAAGATGTGGGGAAAGAGCTCTCACAGCCAGTCATGGGACTTTTTGCAGGGAAATGTGCTCCTGACAGAAAGATTCTTTTACCGGCTGTGGAGGTGTGGAAAACTCACTGAGGGCTGGAGGTTTTTATCATCTTAGTGTATTTTTAAGACCTTGTTCTTGAACAGTTATCTCTAGCAAAATTTCCCCTACAAGTGAGAAACCTGAGCCCTTGGGAGCTTAATTTGTTTCCTTTTCAAAGCACTTGGCAATTGCACCACCTCTGTCCTTCAGTGGGACTTGCATGTACTTGCCAGGTTGGATAACAGACGTGAGTGTCATGTCCAAGGTCACACCATGAATTAATGTCAGAGCTGGGATTATTATAATTTATTATGAGGGGGCTGGTGATTACACCTATGCTTAAGGAAATTTACAGTTTCTATTACTAAAATCTGCCTTTGTCTTTGGGCATGCTAAAATAAAACTAAAATTTTAGCTTAGGCTAAAATTCCTGATCCATACAAGCAACCTCATACTTGGAGGCAGGCAAAGCAGGCTGGGGTCTTGATTTCTTCATTTTGCTAGCAGCAACTCCTGACTCCTGCTGCTGGCATCACAGCCCTGTACTTCTCTGAGGTAAGGGTTACCTCAGGAGAAAATTCATCTCTTCTAAAAGGAGTCCTGAAAGAATTTTTTGCACATATACTCACTGGTGGAGTTAGGTAGAGTGGGGTAAAGGCATTGGTTCAAACAGGCAGGTAAGTGGGAAAACAGGGAGCCAAAATTCAGTGTTACTGGAATTGCTTCTCTCATCTGCTTTGAACTCAGGCCATCACTTGGATCTCTCTGTCCCCAAAAACCACAAAAGGTTTTATTATTGTTAGGTGAAGCCTGCTTAGCTTTGTAAGGACTTATTTTGGTGGATTATGAGAGTAGATTTAGTTTTGGACTGAAGAAGTCTTAGCATGATCCAAAAACAGCAGCTAAAGCATACTGAACAAGGATTTCAGCCAAAATGGGAAAGGGCAGAGATGGAGCCATGAAACAGCTGCTAAGAGCAGTGACCTTTTTTGAGCTGTGATATTTGCTGGGCAGATAAACAGAGGGAGGAATGAAGAAGAAATGATTTCTGCTTTTCCAACTTTATTTCACCTCTGAAAATATATCCAGAGCTCCCTCTGGCTTAAGAGTCACCACCCAGTTCTCTCTTTACTCAGGGCATTTGTCAGTGCTGTGCCATCAGGATACAAAATGAACCCTGAGACATGGGCCCACTAAGTAGGCATAGAAAGGCAGCCTGGAGGCTGGATTCATCTCCCTCAGTGTGAATGGGACACGGGAAGGAGAGAGGGAGAAAGGGAAAATTTCCGAGTTTTCCATGCAAAGTTTGGTTTTAGAGGTTTTGGAAAGAGCTGGGCTTCTGAATTTTCAAACTAAGGCACATCTGCATCATTTACCCAACTGTGGCATTGTTTGTGCTAGGGGAAGATCTCCTGCCTGTGCTCTGAGCTCTGACAGCCACCGGGCCCAAGGGGTAAAATCTGCAGAGGCTGGGCATGGGAGAGAGCAAACACCTCAAGTTTGGGATCAGAAACAGCAAGAAATTCACGGAAAAAAAAAGAAAAAGAAATGCATCTAAGTCATTAAATATAATTTGCTTCTGTCTCAGAAAGTTCCCAACCCAAAACCTCTGGGAATTCAAGAAACTCTTTTGGGATATAGATATTCCCAAGCACGAACTACTGGCTGGAGGCAAGAAAATAGGCTAGGTTAACTTACATCTCACCCAACACAGGCATTTTTGTGGCACACAACTCAAAGCCAGGGCATCTCATGCTGAGCGAGGCATATTTAACATAAATTCTGTGAAGTTTATGTGAAAGACCAAATTTATGTGAAAGAAAGTCTGGTGTGAGCCATCTTCTCTCACCAGGCAGTGAGCAGCAGGAGAAAGCACACAGATGATTGGCTTGCACCAAATGCCAGCTTTTGATGGCAAAAACTGGGAGAAGTGATTTGCTGATGAGAGCATCCATGGAAAACATTCAGGTCACAGGGCTCCAAGTGTTTCAACCTGCTCCCAAACCTGAGCATATCTTTGCAGCAATGACATCTTCTTGGAGCTTCTGCTCAAAACACAGGGCAGAAGGGGAAATCAGGCAGAGATGAGGCCCTTTGAAATCACCATGCTTTGCTGCTTCATATGAAAGCACCCACATCTCATCTGTGCTCCATAGGCTGGGCACAATGGTGCCCATGAGGAGAGCTGCCCACCAGGAGGGATGTGGGGTTGTCACCCTCCAGGTACTGCCCATCCCCAGAGATGTGGAAGTCACTGGCATCCCTGAGCCTGCTGCTGCTAGAGCCCAGATGCTGCCTCCCACAAGCATTTTCACAGGTGTGGGAAGGTCTGAAGATGTCAGACGATGGCCACAGCTGTGGGGAGGTTTCCGTGGGGGTTGGCATTTGAGCATGCTCTTCCTCTGGATGTGGGGGAGCTGGGTATGCAGTTTTATGTGCAGGTGTCTAATTTGGAAGGCATTGGTGTGACCTGTGTCTGTGAAGGGCTAGAAGAAGCAGAGAAGTGGATGTCTTGCTAACACAGATGAATCCCCTGCTCATAACAGCAAATGCTAATACCATCTTCCTCCCTATGAGGACCCGAGTGTGAAGTGTTTGCAAAATATTAACTACCAGCACAATCTCCACAGGTGCCTCTTCCCCTCTGGCTCTGCTGCTAAGTCTCTGGCAGTCAATATCATATGTACAGAAGCCACCTCTAAATCCCCCAAATTAAAGACTCAACAACATCATAACACTGTTTTAATCACTATGCTACCTGCCATGAACACAAATGTCAGGACAGGAAGGGCAGATTCCTATGAATTCCTATGAATATCTGTTAGTAGAGGTCTTCTTTTAGTAAAGACAGTATCAGTGCAAGCTGGTTAGACTTTGGTTAGTTAAACCTATCCTGAACATTTACGTTCTTCTTGAATGCCCAGACTCTGGCATCTTCTGTGACTTTGCAAAGAATGGCAGGGTAAATCCTAATTGTGAGAGATTAGTGGTAAAACCTCTAACCTCACAGCAATGAATGGCTAGTGGCACCTTGGTATGGTTTCCACAGGAACTGTGCTTTACAGCTTGCAGCATTTCCTTTCCATTTCTAAAGCACATTTCGACTCGATGATCTTAAAGTTCTTTTCCAGCCTAAATGATTCTGTGATTGTAAAGCAGCTCTTCTTGTACTCACACATCCCATTGCTCTGGAGTAGGGAACCTGCTGAAATTCTTGCTTTGCTGCTTGCCTGTGCCTTAGTCATAGAAGCAGCAAGGGTACAGCCCCATGGAAATGGCAAGAGGGCCTGTGCCAAGCAATGCCATCACTGCTTTGGGATGGAGAGCCTCGCCCCCCATCCCTCTTCATAAAGGCTGAATTCCAATGCCACTGTATAGCTGAGACACCTGGAGATGTCTCTGCTTCTGATAACATCTACAGGAATTCCTCTACTATTAGCCTGTCACCCTTCTGTACCTTGGAAGTGTTGGTGCCCTGAGTGTGGGGGCATTCCCCTCCCCATCTCAAGGACGTGCCTCAGCTGTTACCTGCTGCCAGGAGCACAGGATCAAGGCCTGACACGTTGCTGGTGCTTTAGCTTTCTGGCAGCATTCTCTTGCAAGGAGTCCTTTCCCTGGTGAGGCTCCTCAAGAGTAAAGCAACCCCCAAAATGGCACTAGCGGGACAGTGTGGGGTAACCAGCTTTAGAGGACATTTGTTCTTAGCAGAGGGAAAAGCAGTATTATTTGCATTAGCAGATCTGTAATCCACCTTCTCAAGTTTTTAGATTGAGTGTTCTGGAAGTAAACGTTTATTCCAAGCTGGTCCCTGGATGCTGGATGTGTACACCAGATCCAAATATGTTCTGCAGTCAGGCTGACACCTGGGGATTAAACATAACATTAGTGCTCAGAACATCCTGGACTGCCAGGGGACAACCATCATTTATCCAGGTTGTTTCTACAACACCAGCCGGACCTTTGAATCATGCAAACAAAAAAATTGGCTAACATGAAAAGGTTGAGTCTTTCCAGAGCTGTCCAAACACATGTCTTAACTACCCTATTTTTGCTGCTTAAACAGCTTTTCATAACTGTTTATTGCTCTAGGAAATGTGAAAGGACTGTTTACATGGTAGCTAAAGGAACATGAGGCAAAAGGCACTAGATCTAGGAGGAACAGTACTTTCCCCAGGAATCTGTGGGATATTTCTCTTATCTCCCTAACCAAAGTCTCTAGGCCATGCTCCTCATCCACAGTGCTTGGAAGCTAGGCATTTCTGCACGGATAAAAGGAGATGTGTGAAAGTAATTTTCTCCCAGAGGCTTGACTCGGGCTGTCAAATCATGCTGCTTGGCAGAGGCTGAGGACATGCTGTTGTGAGCTTTTAAATGTTAGGATGACTGCCTCAGATGCCAACTTCTCATTGGTTAGGAGTTAAAACCATAAAACCTGACTGGGCTCCATGTCAAACCATAAATCAGTTTGTCATGCCAAAAAGCCTGACACACAGTTTGTGTTAGTATCCATTTTCTGCAGCTTGACCTACACTTGCTGTCCAAACTGCTCAGAGACAATCTGGGAGGTGATGCTGTCGACTAAGGACTGTTGCTCAAACAGACCTCTGAAGAAAAGAGGGAGAAGAGGGAGATGAAGGGAATAAGGTGTTCTTCAGACCATGGAAGTAATAAATAAATCCAGCAAAGAAATTGAATCCCTTGTCAAGTACTTCTGTTTCAGCCAGGAGGAGGAAAAACCGGCAACCTCCGTTCAACAGCACAGTACTTCCTCAGATGAGTATGCTGGTGTGGAGAGATGTTCACCTGCATGCAGAGACTGACTGATGCTGTTTCTTCACCTCCCCATCTTAAAGAGGTTTTCCTTTTCCTCCCCTTGAAATAGCTCAACTTCGTATCAAGGACCATGTCTCTGCTACAACTTTCTCTGCTGAAGTACATTGAAATGCAGAGATGGATCCAATATTGGCAAGGAGGTAGGCAGGTTGTAAACCCCGTCTCTACACTGACCCTTGCTTGGACAGCTTTTCCTTCACAGCCAGCAAGACTCCATGGGACCTGCTGGAAGAGCTTTCTTCCATCTCAAACTTCTTGCTTTTTTTATGTACAAGTGTCCTCTTCAGCCAGCATCACGCTGACCTTGCAGCAGGAAGGGAGAAGACTGAGCTACAGTCCTGCTGGCAGCACAGGCTTACTTTGTGATCTCAGGCTAATGTCTAAAGTTGCTGTCTTTTGTAGTAAGGTGGCATTACAGCTTCCTGCACAAGGAGGTGCAGGGCAAAAGCAAGGCAGGACACATGACACAAACTACCCTGCAACAGGACTGCTCACTTGGGGTGGACACACAGACGGATGAAGGGGTGTTGGAGTTTGTTACATCCACAGAGCAGTCAGCACTTCTTAAGGTGTTTCTGTCAATCCCAAAGGCCTGACAAATAATCTGATCAATAAATCAAAGTTCTTCATATCTCAGCCAAAATTTTGAGCCTTGAAATATCACCATCTCCTTGGGGTCTCTTGTAGCACCTCCTGAAGGCACTCCCAAATGCAACAAAGTGATGGGCTGGCACTACTCAAGAGCACAGCAGCCCATTCCATCAGGGCCCTCATGCCGCTCTCGCCATGATACCTTAAAAGGCTGGCTAGCACAGAGATGCTGCAGTCCTTATCTCCTGCCCATGGCTGCTGCTTTGGAGATATTGTATTTATAGCTCACCCAAAGCACGGATGCCCAACTGTCTAATTATGAAACAAACAGTTTGGGCAATCCAATAAAGAGGCAAGTCTGTCCTGTCGTCTGTCGTTCACAGACTCCTGAGCAGAGGCAGCACTGTCCTGCAGCAAGGTAAGATAGTGACTTGTTTTGATTTTCACTGTCTTTTGAGCCCTTTTTTCCTTTCCAGCTACCATTGGACATCACTTCTTAGTGTTCTGCATAGACATCTTGAAGGGAGTGCTGCTTTCTCAGGGGAAGAGTGGACTTAAGAGGTGTTTGTTCCTTTCTTGCTGCCAAGGCACACACAGAGAGTCTCTCTTTGTATTCCCAGTCTGCTGTTGGGAACCAGGAGCTAACTAACAGCTGCTCTTTAGTTTCTTCACTAATTATACACAGTCATGTCTTCATGTTCTCAAGGAATACAACCATATCTAACTATAGACACTTCCCTGGTATGAATAGCAAACTGAATTACCTCAGGCAGAAAGCTTTTAATGAGTTTTTTGGAGGTTTTTTCCCCCTCTATCAGCATTTTCTTCTTTATGGTGAATGTTTGGAAAATGAATAGATAGTGAGAAAAAAAAGAGGACAGACAGAAGGAACATTTTACTCTTTTCTCCTCTTTCAGACCATTTCCTAGTGGCCATGAAAGAAAAAAAGGAAAATTACGGGCGATGCTTGCTGATTTCATGTTTTAAACAATTACTTGCTATGGATTACAGCAGCTGAGGGAAAAGGGAAAAGAAAGCAAAGCACTGAATCATAACTGGATGTCAAAGCAGGAATCCATCAAAACTAGCCCGTAAAATAGCTTTAGCAATAACTGCCAAATGCCAATAATCAGGATATTGTTACATTAAATTACTTTTAATCTCATCTCATGAGAGCATTAATTTTCAAAGGAAGACAATAAAAGAACACCTCTTAGGGGAAATAAGATTATTTGTGCATGTGTGTACATTTGTTTAGATGCATATCCACATGCATTTTTAATATAAATATTCTTATAACCAGAGCTTTTTAAATCCAAGCAGCACAAAAAGGTAAGAAATATTAATTTACTTTTAGCCTAAATGCAGAAGCTATCACAGATTGCACTAGAGTTTGTTTTCTATTCCATTATTCAAGAAATTAAATGAAAGAAAGTTTTTTTCAAAATGCTGAATCCTTCACAGGCTTTGACAGGATCTCAGGTCCCTGGTACCCCAAGGAGCAGGACTCCTTAGATCTGACCCAAAGCCAGTGCTGGTAGGAAAGGACTGCCCACTTCAAAGTGTTTGGGACTGAGGTCAGATCCTACATGAGGGTTTCAAAGGCAGAAGGGTCAATGATTACTTGGTCTAAAGCTGCTGGAGATGCACTGACTTTAGATGAGAGGTAGGTGTTTACCTCAGTGCAATTGGTGCAGCAGTTTGGTCTGGTCCCAGGGCCATCTCTTGGGCTCTGCCATGGCAATGTGCCTGGCAGTGCTCCTGTGGGAAATGCAGCCCTGGTGCTGTGCTCAAGCCATTACACACTCATGGCCTCTGAAATCAAATGAATACATCCAAAACATCTCCTAGGGATAGGATTTGCTCTTAGATCATGCCCAGGGGGGAGAGACCTACATGGCATCTCATCAACCAGCATGGTTGACTGAATCTCAGTGCCTGGGAGCATCCTGGTGTCCAACGTGGTTTTAATGCCATTAAGATTTTTACCTTTTCTTTTATACCCCTTTTATGCCTTTTTACAACTTCTGTATTCTTAGTGCTTTTTGCCCTACATTCTTGGACTTGTTTGTCGAGCTGGGAGACTCAACATTTTAGAAGCTTCATAGTTAGGGATCAGTGTGCCCCAGACCCCAAGGTCCTCTCCAGAGCTCATTTTATAAACTAAGATAGAACCATCCAGGGGAAGGTTCCTTGGGGAGGGGGCTCACTCAAGCCTCTCATTGGGGAATTTTTGATAGATATGCTAATTAGTAAGATCTATAATGTTATACCAGATCTTTTGTGGGTGGGCATCGTAGGGTGCATTTTGGTACATTCGACCTGGACATGGTGCACCTAAGGATCCTTAAAATAAATACCAAGGTAAAATCCCTTTTCCCCCTTCTAATCGTGTTTGACTCTTGATTTTAAGACCAGGAAAAGGCATCAGCTTGAGTAAAGGCATGGCCTCTGAGGTTGCCCCCATGTATCCAACCTCACTAGTGATGGGCACTCACTGCCATGGTTGATGTCCTCAGGTAATACGTCATGTCTGGCTTAGCTTTCCAGGGTTACGCTGCTGGGGGCTGTGACAGTGTAGATGGCACTGAGACAACACGCTTAGGGACAAGTTTGCTCCACCTTTCGTGTCAAGAGCAGAGCACAGCTTAAGTGGAAGAATACAGTAATGTAAAATACCAAACTGTCTGCACGTGCATCTATTTTATATTGGTGCTTACTGTCCCCACATGGATGCTCTGGAAGGCTTAATATCTCCAGACGCTGCAGCCAGCATGTCCACACATCTCCCTGTTCTCCAGCAGTCACCATCTTGCCACTACACCGTGGCCTGGTCAGATCTGCTCACAGCTCCAATCTTCTGGTCCCCAGCACTGGTGAGATGAGTTTCCTAAGTTCCTTGGAGCTCAAAGGCAGCGTGTCCCACCAGAGAGTGCGATGTTTTAGAGCAGGACCAGTGGGACCAGTGGGACATGGCAGCTGCCTTCACTCAGCTGGGTATTACAAGATCTTTCTATTAAGCTAAACTGATGTGCTTGCACAGAAAGTTGTGCAATAAAGAAAATGTGTACAAAACTAGAATTTTTTAATAGAGTAGTCCTGCTTCTTGCATACTAGAAATTTTCTCATGTCCTCAAATTCTTTGTCTATCCTCCAAGCCTCAGGCTAAAACAATAAATAAAAGAAAATCATCCTGGTTGGGCACTTAGTGTTAAAGTATTGCAGCCACTGGTGTATTGACAGTGTTCCCTTTTAAAAACAAGGAGCAGAAGCAGTATTCCAATCATGTACAGCAAAGCATTAGCTTTTTTAAAAAACTGTTTTGGTCAAAAGTCTTTAGCTGGAATAAAATGCAGGAATATACATATTAATGCTGTGATTTTTCACTGGATTTGAATTTAAAAGTGAAATAAACAAAATGACCCAAAGGCTTTTTCCAAAGTGAAGCCATTCTAAAGGCAGTCTTTCCAACAATAATACTTTGTTCTTACCTAGCATTTAAAAATATGATTAATGTATGAATAACTTTACTTTTTCCCTTCCAAACAGCGAGCCATCAGAACAAGGCAGACCTTTGACTGCAGCTGGCAAGAGGCTGTGAGGGGGCAGGCTCATTCAAACACTTCCTTAATACAGAAAATGCAAAAAGCTATTTTACAAGGAAGAAAGCCAGAGAAGGAAGTGAATGTGAATACTGACCTGGGGGTGAAATCCTGGCCCCGCAGATATCAATGGGATTTCTCTCAGAAGCATCCATGGATTATTTTAACAAAACTCAGATCTCTTTCTTTCCCTTCTAATTTTAATAGTGCCAAACTCATGTAGACTTGTACCAAAAAAAGTGCATTTTCATATTTTTTCTTAACATTTTTCATTTTTTTGTAGCTGTGTGTCATCTAACCAAACCCCAGACACTCTGACACTGTTGCTTCTCTGTGAGATGAATTATTACTGACTGCAATATTTTATCTTTAGCTTTATATCACAGTGAGTACAGTTTCATGCTGATAAATCTCACACTGTTTCAACAATGTTCATGATCTAACACTGATCAGCTTTGAGAAGCATAGGTCATATTACACAGAGTCCTAGTTTTCTGAAAGCAGCTGGAGCAATATTGCCTGGTTTTACTCAATTCCCTCTGATGAACACGGAAGGAGGACTACCATAGACATTTCAAAGGGATCCATCAACTCCATAAAACTCAAAATGTTTCTGCTGCAGATTGATTACTGTTAAGACATTCTACCAAGAATTAGTGAAACTGAAAGAGCTAGAATAAAAAATATTTTCCCTCAATTTCACTTCATATTTTCAGTAATATTTTTTATGAATCCACTTATACAGGTTCTCTTTTATAATATTCTTTTTTTTTCCTGCAGGGTCTGTGGAACTCCCATATCACAACAAATTAGATTAAAACTCTCCTTTAAAAAGGAAAATAAGTACTTTGTCATGAGAATAAAATGGGAACATACATGGAGACAGAAGTTGTCTCACACACTCCATAAGCAAAGTTAGTGGGCTTTCAGATCAGCATATTCCCTGTCAAGCTAAGCAGATTTTCACCAAATCCTCCCTAGAAATTTGCATGTTTTCTGTAGGAGGGAAGCATTCACAGCTTTGACTAGTGCTCCTTTTTGGTAGTCAGTGGCTAGGGAAGCAAAGCCCAACATGCCTAGAGATTACCATATGAAAACACAAAAATACCTGCAAGCCATAGATGCCACCACACAGAAGCCCATTATTCTGTTATTTATCCCATATGTTAAATGCTGGGTATCCTAATTTCCTATGCATGGTTTCCATTGCAACACATCTTGCAACCTCCAGCATTGGGTGTAGAAGGCAGTGGGACACTCAGGGGCTTAGAATACTAATTATGATACAAAAAGAGAGATACAGCATGGCACTTTTGGTACAGAACAGTAAAAGAGAGGAAGTTCTCAGCACAAACTCTGTTGTAGTTTCCAACTGCACCACGTAAGCTCCACTCGGGAATTTGCTTGAGCACAGGTTAAACACATTGTGTGTTATGTGCTCACATGGCCTGTATTTTACATTGTCGAGTACTTCTTCTCTCAGCATCGTTTTACGGGAGAAAAATAGCACTTTTTCCTGATTCAGAAAAGAGAAGCAAGGGCCAGAATTGAGGGCAGCCATGCTTCCTTTCTGCCTTTTCACCCTGTCTTTACTAAGGCAAATGTAGGTTAGATTTGCAGATTACTAAAGGAAAGAGCAAACAACTCTGGGTCCAGGGCATGCTCACAGAGAAAGCCAACAGGAGAAGCAGCTTGGGCATGGCTGTGGAAGTGCTGTAGGCACTCAGGCAGAGCATCTGCCTTTCTCACAGGTCTTCCTCTACCCTCTCCTTAAAGTGAAGTTCCCACTGCCTGCCAGTGCTGTGTTTGCTGCCAGCCAAGCCAGCCCCTTCCCCACATTTTTTTTTTTCCTGGATATCCAAGCGTTAGAAACTCTTCCTTGAAAATGAGGAGTCTGGATTCCTGGAAATCCTTCTGGATGTAAGGAAGAGTCAGCACCATTGTGGACAGGCTCCTCATGGACAGACAGATGGGCAGTGCTCAGTTATGTAAAGCATTTGCATCGTAGTAATCCAGTCGGGACTCACTGGACTTTATGGTTAGACATTAGGGATAAACAAAAGGACTGGCGCAGCTTCATAATGGGAGTTCTGACTCCTCTTTATTGATTCATAAAAATTACTTATCTCCCAGCAAGAGACAATTTATCTTCAAGACAAGCCATTGTTATAAGTCTTTCTTTCATTTTACTCACAATATTTGAATTTCATTTACATTAAGATAGCAACTCCACTAGACAGCCATGTGAATATAAACTTGGCAGGGACAAACACAATCCATATGCTTATCAGGCTGACAATGGATGGTATATTTTTTCAGCTCTATGTGAAGTTTTAGACATGAAATTCATGTCAGCAACCAAATGATTACTTTAATCCTATTATTTAAAGGGCCTGAGCATTTATAGGGTTCAAAGTAAGCACAGGCCTAAGAGGATGAACAGCAAGGACTCTACTTCAAAGTGCACAATCTAAGCTCATATACTCAATCATAATATATGTGTGAGCCTACATCTCAGACCCTCTCAGTTTATCTGTAGTATATATAAACAGTAGTTGTGAAGAAAAATAATTGTTGCCATACAGACGGATCTTTGTGCAAAACAGGATGTCCCCAGTCATGGTCAGATTGGAGAGGGTGACTGTTTCTACTTACATCAAAATATTATGGGTCCGAGGTAATCTGGGAAGTGATTTGCAGCTGTAGGCTTCTTTTGAATATTAGGCAAGTTGAAGGGTTTGGGGTATGATAGGGCCAACAGATAACCAATCCTCTAGGAAGAGATGGCTGTAACAGAAAGGCTAAATTTTCTCCTTTTTTTTGCTCCTGTGTTCATTATGAGGAACTTGGAGAGCTTCCTGCAGCAGAATGTTTCCTTATGGGTATCGTCAGAGGATCTATTTCAAGCTGAAGTGTCTGTAGAAGAGGTGTGGAGCAAATAAAATGAATAGGAAGATAATGTTAGAAAAAGATGGTGTTCATCCAACAGATCTAAAGGGGATGAAGGATGAATTAACTGAAATAATAATAGTCTGTGGCCTCTTATTTGAAACAGACTTAGAACTGAGCACCTGAATGTATCCAATACATCATCAAACTTTTTAAATGCTTCCAAAAGAAAAAAGGAGAAAGAGCCTGGTAAGAATGACAAAGTTAGTAGAAATCACTAGAAAGGGTAGAGAAGATTAGTAAATATGATTCATTGGGAGAAATTGAATATAGCTTGGTAAGGTGAAATCATGTTCTACAAATCCATCTGGTTCCTGTAAGACAACAAACAGCATGGAGACACAGGAGATCTTTGGTTGGCAGCATCTGCCTGTTTGTCCTTTTCCATGTCTTCAGTCAGGGCCCTCACCACACACTCTTAAAAACACTTAAGCAGTAATAGGATAAAAGGGAAGATATTTTAATGTATTCCATAAAATCAATTAAAAGATAGACATGTTTTATATTAAAGAGATTAATAGGAGATTTTTAGTGGAAATTCTTCTAAGACTGAGAAACAGGGTAAGAGAAAAGGATCTTAGGCAACAGGATGAGTGGGCACTAGAACAACTTAAAGTGAATGTAGATGAGCATAAAACAGTGAACGTGGTGGGGGGAAATGTCATTTTAGCTGTAAAGTAATGGTTCTGAGATGTCTACCTGGGTGTGAAATTTAGAGGATATAAAGATTTACAAAAAAACCCTCAAAACAATAGAACACTGGTCAAAAGCAGCCAAAAAGCAAACTGAATGTTAAAGTTTTGGCCACATCACCTGAAAAACGAAATTGTTGTATTGAAAAAGTTTGAGGAGGAATGATATAACATGAGGAGTAGCTTTCATACAGACTGAATAGGTAGACTGGGACTCTCTGGCCTAGGAGAGATGGCTGAGGGGAGATATGATAAAGATTGACAAAGACGTGAACAGCCTGTAGCACATGAATAAAGATCAGCTGCTCATTTTATCTCCAATGGTAAGACCTAGGAGGCTTCAGATGTAACTAGTAGGTAATATGTTCAAAATTAACACAAGGAAGATGGTTCTTCAGCAGCACAGAGTAGAGCTATCTGTTACTAGAAACCGCGAATTTTCTTTCAGGCAATCAGGAGGGAACTGTAAATTCATGAAAGTGATACTCAGTATGGATACTGCCTCCAGGTTGAGAAACCCCCAAGCCAAAAGTTGCTGGAGGCTGGCAGAGTATTATGAAGAGATATCATTACATTCGCTTCTCACTTTCTTCCCAAGACACTTCCCAAGAGCAGCATAACAAATTGGAGGAAGACTTTCTTCAGTGATTCTCATATTGCTCTGGTGTGATCTGAATAGCTACAAATGACAAGTTCTGCCTGACACTATTCATCCTTTATAGGCATGAATGTAAGATTGAAAACTTTAGTCTGAACTAACCTTCCTCCCTTCCCCCTTTCCTCCCTTCCTTCCTTCCTCCCTTCCTTCCTTCATCTGTGGAGGTTGTGGAGTCCTAATTTTAATCCTTAAGAGCAAATTAGACAAAGATTTGCCAGGAATGAGTTAGACATTGTCACTTCTGCCTTGGAAATTAGGTAAGTTCTTAAGGTGTCTGCCAACTACTCAGTTTTTCGAACCTCTCTTTGCTCAGAAGTTCCCTAGGCCTCTGGGTGTTGGATAAAGTGAAATGGTAGTCTCAATATGTTGCTGTTGGTTATTTCCAGAAGGTCATAAGAGATATGAAGGATGCAGGCAGAAAAAGAGCTAAGAGGAGCAAAAGCAAATTATACATACAGAAGTAAGGTTTTGGAGAAAAAGCCATGAGCAGCGGGGCAGTGGGAGGGGGGAGGACTATGGAAAGGGGATTTTGCCTAAAAATGCTTAAGTGTGCTGCTGGGAACACCACAGGGAATGTGAGCTATTTTTAACAGAATAGCAAGTCTCTGGTGCTGTCAGAAACAGAGTGATTAGTTTCTTGGAACAATCACAGTGTGTTTGTTTCATGCATCTGGACCACGGAATGATAAATCCTAAATTAAGGGGTAATATTTGCCAGCTCAGAAGACCAGCAATTACTGCAACGTCTGTAGTAATTTGACATCCCAGATTCCATCTGCAGGAGTAGGAAACCCAGAAGTCTCTTCCTGTCTGTCACATTCAGGGCCCACATGGAAAGGAGAGAAGCAACATAGACCTATGCACAGGTCTCTGCTCTACCATCATTTAGAGTCAGCTGAAGTCACCTCTTTTTAGGGGTTGTCTCTCCATCCCAAAGCACTTCCGAAGACATGCCACCAAGATCTCTCCCCTTGGTTACAGATGAAGAAATTATGGAGCTGAGTTTGGTAAACACTTAGAATCTGAAGGAATGTGAAGATGGCAAGGACCAAAAATTTTCACTCTAGTTTCCTTAAAATTAAAGGCACTATCTGCTCCTCAGTGAGGGGAAAGAAGGAGAAAGGATGTTAGGGAAAGTAGGGGGAAAGACTGTATTCCATAAGAATTGTTTGTTAGGAGAAAGGATGTTAGGGAAAGTAGGGGGAAAGACTGTATTCCATAAGAATTGTTTGTTAGGAGAAAGGATGTTAGGGAAAGTAGGGGGAAAGACTGTATTCCATAAGAATTGTTTGTTGTCTTTCACTCTCTGTGTTTTAACTCTTCATCATTTCTTCTTCACGCAGTTCTCAGCCTGGTGAGGGCTGTTCAGGGTGGCTGCCCCACATGGTACAGACAGCTTCTGCTTAGGGAGTTGTTTGATGGGCTTCTTTTGTCCTGCAATGGCCTGTATGGCTATTTTTTTAATCCATGAGATCTTCTGACAATGTTGCTTGTCCAGTGAAGGACCTGCCAGCCCTGTAACATGGTGCCTCAGCTTTCCAAGCTGTTGAAAACTCAGCTGTCAACAAGAGGGATTTTCCTTAGCAGATACCATTCCTTTAAATGCTGGGTTGATCCTTGAAGTGTCTCCTGGTATTCTGTCTGCTTCTTTGTCAAGCACCACTACTCACCTCCTTTGTGATCAAATTGTGTTCCTCTGCACAACAGTGATAAAAGCTGTTTATCTACTCAGCTGGGAGAGAGGAAAGCAGCTGAAAAAGTGACACAGCTGTCTTTCTACCTGGATCATCCATTGCAAACCCTCTCTTACATCTCAATTGTCCACAGAGAGAAGGTCATGGGAACAATTACACAGAAAGTAACAGACTCCATGCTGATCAGTGTCTCACAGCCATATTAACTTTGGGACATCTCTTTCAGGAGATTCAGATGTCTCTGAATGAAACTGGGGCTAACTGGATTGAAAGTCCTGACTAACTTTAAAAAATTAATGAAATCTTTGTCCAAACTGACCATAATGGTCTAAAATGCTTTCGGCTCCATCCCAGACCATGCTATCACAGAGACACACTTGGATTCAAGTCTCAGTCATCTATCTTACCACATGGAATCATATTATCCTCCTAAAGATAACTTTTTCTTTAAAAAACAGAAGTTCTGTGATGCTACTGAACCATGGCACCTTTCTTTAAATTACTATAGAAAATTGTTTAACACTGTACGTGAAAACTCTTCAAACATATTAATAAAGTAAACACGGAAGTTGGGGGTTTTTTTTGCAGATTAGATTGAAGTTTCTAAACCACTTACATTTCCACATTGATTTAGGCTAAACATCAATAATAGAAGTCTTACATCATCCCAAAGCAGACAGACTTTATCTGCCTTGGCTGGGGTGGTTTTAATGGATTGTCCAACAATGTCTGTAATTCCCTCATCAGAATCTGTGAAACCCTGGTATTTCTTAACTGATATGTCTTTCTAATTGATGTTCAAGTCACCTAGAGGATGAAAGGAAGGTCAGAATATTGCAAAAAGCCTTGTGACTGGGAGACTGAATTAGGAAAGAAAAGGTGTGCTGAAAAAATCTTTTTGTCCTTTGCATATTCATCATAATCTTGGGAAAAATGCATATGTGTGACCATCTTATGAGAATGAAATTTAAGGAAGATTTAATATTGCCTAGCTGTTATTTTAGATTTCATGAACTAAAATGCAACATCTGCACTAGTCTATAGTACTTCCTAAGCAGTAGTGCCAAAAATAGCAGCTCTCCTAAATGCACTCTCTCATACTTAACTGAAGCTTGTGTTATACAGATTCAAGCATCAAAAAGGAGAATAGCTGAATTCTGATAAAGTAACTTAACAGTTTCCAGGATAAATTGGTGGAGTAAGGAATCAGCCAGTAGCTTAGCCATTTTCAAACCTAAAGGGATATATTTTCCTCTTCTCTGCTCTCTCAGAGACATTATATTTCTCTGTGTCTCAGACTGGGGGAAATAGAAATATTCCTTCCAGCTGTCTCTTTCCACCACTTTTCTTAGTTCATTCTTTTCAGCCAGAAAAGGAGATAAGTGCTGAAATTATAGTTATTCCAGCATCAGCCCAGTAGCTGAAGTGAGACTTATGAAGTATTAGTAAAATCACTGAGAAGTCCTGCTATGAAAAGGATACTATTTCCACCTTTTTTCCCATATGGAAGTACAACATTCTACACATAGAATTAACCTGTTAAACACACAGACCACTGAAGAACAAGCAATAAATGCTACGTAAATGTTATTTACATGAGGAAAATATAAACCATAGGATAAGTTTCTAAATCACTGTATGGTACTTGCATTTCCATTCTTAGTTTAGGCCCCCTGTTGAAAGCACTGCTCCTGTTTTCATTGCATTGACTCCTCTGAAGCCTTGAAGATGCCTGGTCTCTGCTGGATTCATCAGAGAAACAATGAAGTAAAAATAAAATACTATATATATATCCATAATGTAGAAAAATAAGAAGTGGGTTACATAATAAATTTGTTAGTGAAAGGGCCCCTGCCCTTTCCTCCCCCTCTCTCTGAAAATTAATGAAATTTGGGGCTCTCCCAGACACCCACACCTATTGGATTTGATTCTGATGGGAAAGGGGCTGGGGGGCTGCTGCCAATCACTGATGAATATTTATTTGCCAGCTAAAATGTGGTACTGAAGGAGGGTAAGAGGTCTGATGTTCCCTGTACCTTCCCTAGTAGTGTTTGATGGAGTGCATACACCTCATCATGGGATGAGGGAAGCTGTCTGGTAACCTTCCTCATCCCTTCCACAGCTCCACACAGTCTTGATGTGGCTGCTGAGTGTCAAGTCCCATAGTGAGCCCGCAAATAAATGGGTTTTAATTTGGCAGAGTCTCTTCTGCCTTCACGAAATCAGAGGTGTTATATTAAATTAGGCAAAAATTACCTTAAGTCAACCCAGAGCTGCAACAGAGAAACTAAATCATTTCAGATGGAACCAGTATATATTTAAACTTTTAATTGTGGAACACACTTGTCTTGTATGACCATCATCAAAAAAATCAAAAAATCTCTGTCAGAATTGCTGCATTGACACATGGGGAAATAAAATTACAATAGAAAAAAAAACAAAACAATTAACACATTCAGAATACTTTGTTTAGAAAAGTTTGGAAAGAAACTGAATCAAATAGCCCAATTCTAATCACCTTCAAGGCCTTTTTTTCTGTTTTACATGCACTACTAAATCAGAGCTGAGGTAAGAACAGTAACTAAGATGGAAATAAATTATCATTGTTGCCACTGTGTAATGGTTTAATCTAAAAGAAAGAAGCTATTACTCCTATTATGTTTATGCTCTAACTACTCCTTTGTAAATTTGCTAACAACTTACACATGCATTTGGCTGTCTTGAGCTTTATATTTACAGACAGTGAAGCTAAAGAACAGAAAGATGAAAAGTCTCGTCCAAGGGCATCCAGCAAGTCACTAATGGGGCTGGAAATCCCACCAGTAGCTCTACCAAGATACAAGTGCAGCTCCAAGGTAGCTCACGGGTTCAGAGAAAATTGTTCACTCTCTGGTTTAATTCATTTTACAGTGCCATTGCAAATACGAGGGAAGAGTCAGGGGTTCCCCCATGTGTCTGGGGAGTGTAGCAGCTTTGATTTAAGTAAGATTTAATTGTCATGGCGTCCTTAATCCTGTATGCCCATTGTCAGTCCTCCAGGGCATGATGCCTGTGTTTTGAAAACTCAGCTGCAAAGACTGGTTCAACTGACAAACAGATCATTGCTGGTCTTCAAAATAACTCATATCTGTAAAGGAGACTTGGCTTCTGATAGAAGAACTAGGAATGGCTCTTCTCCACCATTTTAGTCTGTGCTTTCCTAGATTTGGAGTAGCACTGGGACCAACTAACACATTTCACCCCCATTCCAAATCTGACTACATTTGGGTGCATAAGAAGACAGCAACTGCAGGGGTCAGGGTTCTGGCATAAGTTTGTTTTGCAGGAGAAACCCTTATCTAACCCATGTGCACATTTACACTGCTGCTCAGGCAGAACCCAGTGCCCAAAACTGGACTATCTGGCATCTTCTGGATGCAAAACAACAGCAAGACTGTCTCAGGCTAATGAGCATTACATTTTTATCCTGGTTTTCCTTAAGGTTGAAAACATTCATACTAAAGCTCCTCCCTTTGGCAAGCACCAGTCATTACTGAAGAATTACCCCCAAAATACCTTCCCAGCCTACCCCTCAAGCTTCAGAGAGCAGACATCTCCCATGTGCTTCTGATCCAAATTCTTCCCTCCGGGAGGTTTCCCAGGACCCTCACTGTTTTGATTAGCAGAATGTGTTTCTGCTAGAATGGTTGATAGATGAAATTGGATTTTGTAGCAGAAAAAGTAGTTCCTGGTTACAGTGGGATTAATAGTTCCCCCTCTTCTTACCATGTGCACACTGGCAGGGCTCTCCACTGGGTACTGAGCATGTGCTGAGACAATCTGTTCCTTTGGCTTTCTCTTACACAAAGATGGATGGTTTTGGTTTCATTGGTTTCACCTGCTTTTTGTTCATTTTCCTCCTGATTATGGGGGAGCTTGGCAAGAAAGAAGGGTAGAGAGAAACTGGGCTGGGGTCTGAATGCTCATGAAGGAATTCCCATACATTTTGTAAAAATGTGCCACTCTTCACAACGGAGAAGAGAGATGGGTTGTTTCACTCTTCTTTGGCAAGACACTAAGCAGGAAAAATGAACAAAGCAAATAAACCCTCATACCAATTTTAACCAAGGATTTTATTCTCTCAGTCAGGTGAAGAGCCTTACAAATGTTTGGGTTTGAGTTGCTGTAAAACCTCTACGGTAAAGAGTGAGCTCTTGCATTTAGCAAAGCCATGTTATTAATAAGCATCAGGGGTTTAGAGAAACAAAGGCTGGAGGAGGGGAGAGGGAGCCTTATTTTAGGAAGGGGGCCAAGAACGACAAGATGTTTAGGAGGGGGAAGTATTGACACCCTTGGAATAGAGAAAAGTGTCGAATGCCAGCTGCAGAGCGCTTCAAAGAATGAGTCTCCGATGCTTTTATCTCCTTATATGGTAAAATGATAGCGAGGGGTTTCACTAGGCTGGGGAAGGCAGCAGCCTCTTTCCACACAGCACTGACTGCAGAGCTGGAATCGGCAGAGCCGCTCTTTGCAGGCAGCAGAAAGCCCCAGCTGGCTGTACAGCTCTCCGCTGCAAGCAGGCCAGTGTGCTCTTTGCACGTTTGTCAATGGATGTGACCCCCTGTCCCCGGTCCAGGAGGTGGCATTAACTGCCCGCTGCTGCTCTGTAAGTAAATATCCCTTTTTCCCCCTTCCCTCCCACTACCCACAGAGCATATCTTTGGAGATATCGCTTTAAACAAAGGGTGCAGAGAGGAGGAGAGGGTTGTTTAATGCCCCAGTGGGTTGTTGGGGAAGGGTGCAAGGAGAGAGATTGCCGGTCCCCCTGTCTCCTGAGTGCTCGGGGAGGGGTGTGAAAAGGACAAAAAGACAAATTTCTTATCACAGCAATTACTGCTGCATGTCCGTCAGTAGAGTGACACATCAGCGAGCTGATGAGGAGCTGGGTCTTTTCATGTGTAACTATTTTTAATGACTGTATTGTGCTGCGTGTGTAATCCACTGGGGAAGTGATAAAAAAGTAGAAGATGGGGTCTTAGATTCCTTACACTTCCGTGCACTCCTGCTGCCGAGCTCAACAAAGGAGCATTTTTGTACTGTAGCAAGAGCAGATGCACATGAAACAAAGGTTGCCTTTCCTCTTTGCAGGCAGTGTGGACAGATTGTGTATGGGAAAAACGGGGAGGCAACAGCATCGTATTTCTCCTTTTTATGTGGAGAGAATAAATTAGAATACAAATCCCAATTAATAACTCTGCATTCCTTCTTTTTGTGCTTCTCTCTGTGTGCATATGTGTGCAGCCACAATAACCCAGCCCTAACTGTATGCTAACGTGGAATTCTCTGTGTACATAATAAAGGAAATACTAACTTTCATTGTCTGCATTGATGGCTGTTCCAAACTTTCTGCTTCCCCCGAGGGATATGGCATTTATTTAGTTGACCAGATACCTGCATATTTCATCTTTGCTGTGTACAGAGACACACACAGTCACGAGACAGCAAACCTTATAAAATATATATACGTAGCAGCAAGTCAGTCAGTCTGTGATTGCTACTCCCCTGACTCCAATCTAGAGGTATATTCACTAAGATTGCTAATTGACACTGCGATTGCCAGGGTCAATAGCTGTAACCTTTATTGATGGCTATGTGTATTTATACGTTGTCTTGAATAGGAATTGTTCTAAAAGGGACAAATATAAGGCTGTGTTTTCAGGTAGACAAATGCATCCAAATGTGAAAGAATGCTACTGTTAAGGTTGTCTCTGGGTTTCTGCTGTGAACCTTATTTTCATCAGTTCATGAATTTATGGGACTCCCAGCTTTCTGGCCAAAATCTTCTGTGTCTTTTATCAGCCAGATGGTAAACTTTGAAAATGATTCCTTCAGGCATTTGGATATGGAAGGCAAAATAAAAAGGTCTGTATTTGTTTATTTTACAAAAATTTACGTCTGCTTTGTACACCTGTAGATATACCTAGGAAAGGATGGATTCTAAAGGTTGCTTTTTTAAATAGAACCTGACTAATTCTTGGTCACATATGGAGAAATTTTTTTTTAGAAGGATCTTTGAAAATTCAGTTCCTGACATACTACAGCATTACTATCAAAACCTGACCAGAGCACCAATAAAACTATCTTTTACTCTAGCCTTAGGGCAATATAATCTCTGGCTTGTGAACCAACATGTGGTTAAGGTGATTGGGGCAGCTGAAAAGACAAAATGGTGTTGTTGAGAAATCAAATTGTAAAAGTTACCTGGGGCTCCCATCTGACATCTCCATCTAACTAGCACACTTGAGGCTAGGGGGTGGACCAGTTCTTGTGGTCTTTTGGAAAAGCCTAAGATGGCTAAAGTGCTGGGATAAAATATAGTTATTTTTGGTTCTCGCCATTCTGCCAAATGTGCTCCCACGGGAATCAGCAGTGCTACATATGCAAGCACCAAATAGTCACTTCCAGGTGCTTTGGATTTACAGGAAAATATTACTAGCTTTTGTGAAATCACTGTTATCTCACAGCAGCGGCTATATCGTGTCAGATATTGTTTGGCCATGTGAAGTTCCTACCCTGAAGAGCAGGTAATGGTGATTCCCAACTGAAGTACTCAGGTACAAATAATGATCTGTTTCCCATTTCTTAGAGAAGTCTAGGGATAGCACTTTCCCTGAAATCTGTCCTGTCCATGCAGACATCAGCTCTCCCAGATGGCACGCTATTAGAAAAGAGATCAGACAACTCCTTTGATCACATGCAACACAGTCTGCCAGGATTCCATCATGCTTTGAATATCAGAAGCAAAAAAAAAACAAAAAAACAAACCCAAAACATTGGTGACAAAGTACAAGTCCTACAATTGTAAGGGTTAGTGACAGTTTCTGCTGCACTGCCCTGCAAATTCAAGCTTTCATCCCAAAAGAAAGGGATGAGGAGGGCTGCAAAGACCTATATGCTCAAGGGACCCTGGGCTCAGTTCTCCAGGGCATCGGAGGGACCCCTGGCTCATTGAGCCCTGAGCCTCAGAGCCAAGCAACGTGTTACCTGCTGATGTCCTCACCTCCCTGCCTTGCCTCATCTCACAGGGCCAGGACATGCAGAGTTAAGGGCAGGTCAGATAAGTGCTGACACCATCAGCCACAAGCAATGCCTGTCACTGCTGCAGCATGCTCACAGTCTTTCAAGGTCCCCATGGACTGAGGACATTCAGGTCTAAGTCTCATTCATGTTTCTCTGATGGATAATTCTGTCCTGAGCATCTCTGGACAAACTCTTAATGGTGTGGTGTTGTAGGCAATCATCTTCCCTCACTTGGGTACTGCTTCAGAGACTGGGGGAATCTCATAATTTGCATTTTTAGGCTGATTAATTCTAATGGTGTAATTTTAATGTTCCATTTACATATGCAGTTATTTGTGATGCAGATTCACCCCAAGTGAGAGTGTGAAATGGCAGCATAATGACAGGTTTCATGAAAATAAATCCTGGATACATTGACAGCCACTGAAGCATTAACATCTCAACAATATTAATTAGCTATATATAGACAGAATTTGATTATAAACCACTACAGCCTTCTTCTAAGGATGAACGACAAAATACTCATGCCAGGTGAAAAAGTTAATTTTGTTCCTTTCACATACCCCTCTATTTTACACTAGATTATATCAACTAGGATGCTAAATGGTTACTGTCCATGTAATAATATGCTGTAAGAGGAATGCAGGTGAGCATAACACTGACATAAGCGTATTCAGTGCTCCCTTTTACAGGAAATTTTTGAATTTAAAGTTTCAAATATATCAACCACTGCAGAGAAAGGTCTAAGGTATCACTCTGATGCTGTGAGTTAGTTGTAGACACTCAGCAAGCACAAGTGTAAGGGCTCAAAACCCACCACTGTTTCTTCACTTCATCTCGCACAATAAAAGCCACAAATTGCATAAAGCCATGAAACACCTGTAAGCTTTCACATAGATGTATTTGGTCTTTGCTCTGAAGCACCCTTGAGATTTAGAGGGTGCAGCTCTCCATGGTGGATTCAACATCTTCCTTCTTCAGTTAGAAAGAACCTTGCCCACAAAAAGATTGCCTACGCCCAAGTCACCAGGCTCTCTATGTCTTTCTGTGCTTTCTTCTGTAGCTCTCACTCACCAGAGATACTTTGGCTCAACCTTAGTAGATGTTCTCTTTACTCTCTGCATCCACTCTCCAGCCACAGCATCCCCCCAAAACTGTGCCAAAATGGTTCCACCCAGGTGCAATCAATCTGGTTTTCTAAGATGTGCCCAGCTGAATGGGTGCCCCCAAGGTTTACATAGCCTCGTTTGTCATGTTTTGGAAGGGCACGGGCATGGCAGCAGGGAAGTTTGGGTAGCTCACAGCCCTGAGGCATTCCCAAACCATGCATGCCAATTATCTTAGACACAAGGGGGCTTTGTGGTCTTACCTCAGCAAACAGAACCAGAGCTGTTCTGCTAGAGGCCAGAAAAAATAACAAAGCATTCTTCTTCCACAGAGTCGTCCCAGCTTTTCTTCTTTCTATAAAGAAGGAAACACAGGCTATTTAGGACACTGTTCTGGTTTTGTGCCCTGGGTAGTAGTACTCAGGATTTCAAACATACAGAAAAATTTGGAAACATGACTGAATCATAGCACATGGCATTTCTGGGTATGTTTATATTAAAGTCTAATTTCTCTGAGATTAGCAGTGTTCCTGTCAATAAGAGAAAGCAATGCTTTTCTGGAAAAACAAACCTTTGTTGTAGTTTAGTGTTTGCATACATTTAGCTTATACACTACTTTTGCAGGATAGTGCCAGAAATAATAATAAGGTTTATTAAACTTATAATATTTTCCTCCTCTATCATTTTCTTTTATCTGCTTAAATGTTCTTATTAGAAATACGAATTTTTATGCTTGAGTATCAAGTACTCAACCTTCCCTTTGAGTAAGTATTTGCTTATTCTGCAAGAGAAAGAAGGGGACAGCAATTTCAAAAGGCTTTAAAACAGAAAATAAGAGCAAGCCTTTCCACTTGAACTGTGCCCTTCCTTGCGGGGGCAGATTTAAGTCATGCTGTGTGTTATTTCAGTAGGCTGCTTTTGTAATTGAAATATGTGCAGGAATATTGGTAAGACCATACATCCTCCAGTCATTTCATTATCAACCTGAGATCACCATAGAGTAAACTCTGTGGGGTACAATTTTGAAGTGTCAGTGTTTAGTTCTTCTGTGGCATTTGTAGGTATTACCCCTGGTTCTTGCTCTACCACTGCTGGCATGGCTCTAGACAGGAGCAGATTTTTTTTGACTGCCAAACACAATAAACCACACAGAAACCACAAGTGGACTGCTCCTTCTCCACTACTATAACTGGGATTACTTTAGCCAGATCCATGAGGAGCCTTGCCACACAAGAAACATTTTCTGTTAGGGTTTTTTTTATTAATTGTGTTCTGTGAAGGAATACAGTCTTAACCAGCACAATATCCACTTTCCAATCCAGACAGGAACCAGATATGCTTTGGTTACCTGCATATGTTGATGCAGTCTGTCTGGTCAGAAAAATGCTCAAAAGAGATCAAAAAAGACTCTAAAAAAGAGATTAGAATGTTATACTATATGCAAAATAAGTCAGCCATTTCCAAAGAAGGTGAGTCCTTGGAAAAATCCAAACATAATTTTGAAGGATACTGTAAGGTAACTTTATTAAATTTTTTTTTCTTGGAATCACTTTCAAAATTTATCATCTAAAGGCATGACTGGGATATTTTACTTGGAGTCAAGTTTTTACTGTTTTTTTGTTGCCATTATTACTATTATTTTCAAGCATTAAAGCAAATTTTCCTGGCTTTTGCTGAAGAGCTTCTAAGACATCTGTGAATATCTACTCTGAGCTTAAAAAACAGCAATGAACACCTCTGTAACTGAGTACTTATATCCTAACCTTGATGTGGACACTGGTAAGCACCCTGAGCTTGTTAACAGGGCTGTTCTGGGAGAGAAATGATATATCATAAGGGTCTTGCTTTCTTGAAGACAGAGTGCCAAATGCTTTTGATGTGCTTACTTCAGGATTGCTCTTCCATCACAGCAGTAAGAGAAAAAGGCTTCTGCTTTCTTCTCAGTTTAAAAATTTGAAAGAGAAGGAGTGCAGCCACATCTGCCTAAGCATCCCTGTCTCATTTACAAGCTGAGCATTAACCACAGATCAGTTGTCCCTCAGAGCCTGGCCAGCCTTTGCACTGGTCAGCCTTAGTGTAAGGCAGCAATTGTCCTTCTGTGGCCTCTGGAGGGAGACCTGCCTTTTGTGCTTCAGCTGGCTTGGCTCCCCATGGCCAAGAGCTGCTGCTGAAGGGTCACAGCTCCAAGCAACTCAAAGCATCAGGGTCCTATGGCCATCAGGACCTCCAAGCACTCAGGTTTCCTTTGCTCCATCATGACAGTGTTTGTGGGCACTCATTCCATGGTGAAGAGGATAAGATGCACCTGGACAGCCAAACAAAGAAGGCTACCAGCCTTTAATGCAGTTTCATAAATCTAAACACACAGGTGTCGGTGTCGGTGATGTGCATCTACACCAGCTAACTTTCTCATGCTGGTGTTCAGGTGAATTCTGACCATATATAACTTTCCCCCACCTCCCACCTCTCATCAGTACTATAAGAAAATGGTCATCTCTTATTTTTCTAAAGTAAATTAAACAGAAATAAAATTAGGTTTCCCCCTTTTTCCCTTGCATGGCCTTAAGGTCTGATTTGGAAAGAGGATTAGGTCTTCCAAGAGTGTTTTCCTGTTGTTGTACAAGATGATAGATAATGAATGCACTAAGAGCAGCTAAGTTACAGGGAAAAAATCACCTCTTGCCAGAAAGACCAGCATAGTTTGAACCATCATTTCATGGTTGTAAATAAATCTTTGCATTTCAGCCTTTGGAGCATTAATATAAATTGTTTCCAAATGCTCTAGACCTGCATGGCTCATGTCACTGGAGATGCCAGAGACAAATCTTCCTTCCTCAGGGGAAGAGAAGTAAACAGAAAATTCTCCATGTGCTCCATGGAAAAATAGTCAGGTGGGAGAAATGTGTGTACTTTTTGAAGGAAGAGCTTATGTTTCCTGTGCAGGTGGCTAGCACAGCACACTGGTCCAGGGGCACAGGTAGAGAGAGCCCCAGCACTACTCACCCAATTAAGTCAATAGCAAGTCCCCCTTTGGCATCAATTAAGCACAGGGGCTTAATTCTGTGTCTCCAAATACTGTTACAACAAGAGATCAGAACTTCACTGAATAAACTAAACAATTCCTACATGTCTTAGATAGTTTCCCTTGGCCTCTTTCTCTATCTTGCTCATGTATGTCTGCACCTCTCAGTGCTCAACACCCCTAAGAAGAGTTGAAATAAGAGATGCACACAATATCATTTATTAAGCTTGCAGACACAGCTGAAAAAGCAGGCAAGGTCTGATTTTTCAGCAAGGTCTGCTTTTTCAGCAGTCAGAAGTGTCATGGGATGGGGGAACACTGGATAATTTCTTAATGACATGATAAGACCTAATATTTATGAGTTAATATGATATGATAACTTTATGATAAAGTCATAGTAAATTTAGGAATTTCCATCCAAATGACACTGAGCCAACAGGAGAAGAAGAGGAAAGAAGCATAGAATTTAAATCAATCTGCTAACTTTTTGGTCATTTTCCTGCCAATTCTTACTTCCTGGGAGACACAGTGTGGGTAGTACTAACATTTGGCATAAGCTGTAGCTTCTCTTTTGGGCATGCAACAGAAAGCTCTTTTGCTTTTGGAGATGTACTTGTTATGTCTGATGCTGTAGGAGGGAGACTGAATGGCAGAAAAAATCAATTTCTCCTTCATGATTACTATGTTGAGAGCACTCTGAAAAAGCATAAATATAGAATGACTACAGTGATAAAATCTAAGGACCTTTTACCACAAAGAGGTGTAGTAACGATGAGCCTCTGTCCCACAACACTTTACAGCCAACAATATCAAACACAAGAGAGAAACAGATCAATGGCAAGGAGGTTGAATTGTAATTTGTGTCCATCCACAACTGTGCACGACTCCTATTTTTTTTTGGTGTTTTCCCATAAAGCCCAAAACAATGCATAAAGCCTGCACAAAGCTAAGCATGAGGGGATTTTATATAACAGGAATTAATGGACTGGCAATGTAAAGGACCATGTGTATAAAGTGAGAGGCAAAAATATTGCTCAGCATGATTTCACATTTCTTGATTGGAAGACAGCAGTGAAATTGTTTGAAATTTCTGCTAGTATTTAGTAGATAGGACCCATTATTACTTTATATTTAATCCTCCCTGGAGCAGAAAAAACCCTGTACAATATGCTTAAAATACCACACAATAGATCATGAGATCCAGTCCGAGGCCTGGGTTTAAATAGCCTGGAATTTGGTATGCTTCACCCTGAATTCCAGCTTACTGAATGAAACCACATGAACCTGAATTCCTATCTATAAGAGATATTTGATCCAAAATTGATCCCAGGTACAATGAAAGATTCATATAACTAAACCCAATATGCAGATCTTGGAAAAATTCCTTTCCTTTCTTTCAGTTTCCCAAATCTCTAGAGCTGTTCCTTGAATCTCATCCAGACCTGCCCCTGCAGTCTCTTCATAGAGTTCATCCCTAAATCCATTTGAGATGTGGAAACTGCCTCTCACTGCTCAGGGTGAGGGGTACAATCCCCTGTGACTATCTTAGAGCACATTTAACCAGATCCCTTTCAGGATAGGAGGGCAGTGCCCAGATATTTTCTGAAATAGTGGCAGCAACTGTAAAATAATTGCTGAATTATTTTGAATTGTTGAATTATTACATTATTATATAAATTGTTAAATAAATATATTACATAATGCTTGCCTCTGCTCCTGATGCACTCAATGTGCAAAGTCCTGTGACCAAGAGAAAGGAATGTCCACCTCTAAGGCAACAGTCCTTCTTCCAGTCACAATTCACTTCTATATTTTACATTTAGCAGCCTTGGATGAAATGCTATAAAACTGCAAAGGAATCACACTCTGTAGGTTTTGCTTTTACACATCATCATTGCAGAGAAATTTTTCACTCTTCAGTATTACACATCTACTTTTAATTAGGGCTAGAAGGAACTGATTCTGAAGAAGGGTGACAAATGCAAGTTCATAAGTGGTTTCTGCTCACACTTTAATTTAGCAATAATGCACATTAAATGGGCAACAAAATCCTATCATTTGGAAAAAATATCTAGTAAAGCCTGGTAAAAAGTACAGATTTCTGTCCTAAACACAGACTACTTGAACAAAAGCTATCACTCCTCTCAGACTTAGTCATAAATCTACGCATACAACTCAGTGTACACTGGTCTGACTCCATTCATTTTGCTGAAATTACTGCAGAAGGAAATTAAGTCCTGTCTAGTTCTTTCCTGGGAAAGTCTAAATATATTATGTGGGTTAGGGGTGTAAACAGGCTCAAAAGAGAGAAGAAAATAAATCCATGGTCATCTTTTAAATGTTCTAGTAAACACTGCACCTCTACTTCAACACTAACTTGCTGGAAGCAATTGCTAAGGAGATGTCCCTTTGTATTGTCCCTGTTCTCCTGCATTATACTTCTATTGCTAGCTCCTGCTGTTGGAAATGGGATGGAGGGGAGCTTTGAGTAGTCATTGCACTTCTCTCTCCAGCCTGTCTTCTTACCTTCTGTCTTCTTATCAGTCCTGCCATCCCCTCTCCTCCTTAAGGACAAAGTGCACTCTACACACTCCCAGCTCCCCTCTGGGATGAGAAACTTAATTTGTTCCTAGACCATCTTTAAGGCCAAAGTATCTGCACTGCTAGTCCTGGATTGTCAGTAGCATATGTGACCAGCTGCCAGGATTGTGCTTCCTCTAAGCACATTTTGGGGCTTGGCAGTTTGTCTCTCTTCTTTAGTTGTTACTTGGAATTCATAAGACTTTCCAGCAGTTGAGACATCACTTACCTACTTCACACATGTAAAAGCACTCACCCCTCTGTCTGTGATAGTCACCACAAAATTCAGCAGTTGACTGACCTTTAAAAAAAAAAAAAAAAAACACACCTTCTAGTCATCAAAATAAAGTTTGTCCATACAGACAGCCCTAAAACTAAAACCTTAATCACATCCCAGCTAGACAGAATGAAAGATAATAATAAAACCTGAAATTCTGGAGAACTCAGGATTTCAGAATGCCCTATGGGTGGCTCCCACTACCAGAAGGAGAGGACAAACTCAAGAATCCAGTGACCTGTGCCAAGAACACTAAGCAAGTAACAACATTATGTTTAAAACTGAGAGCTGAAGTTGGCAATAGGACTGCAGCTGCTGTAAATGTCACTTGTGCATGAAAGACAGAGGTAGTCACTTAAGCTAAGTACTCAAAACATTTAAGGATTTATAGACCAAATGTGGCTTAAAGAGGAGATGCAGCCTAGCAGGCAGTGAAGATCATGCAGTCCAGGTGGCACGTACTTTCTGCTTGGGAAATTCCCTTTCCTAAGCAGGCAGCTATGCCCTGCTCCAGCTGTAACCTCCAAACAAATTTCAGATACAACACATGCTGCAAGCCTCAGGTTAAGAAAGAAGGTGATGACTCTAATGAAACCCAAAATAAATTGTCCCAGGCAATAATAAATATTCATGCAGTTTATCAAAGGCATTTGTGTCATTGCTGCTTGTGTGTGCATCCAGAAAATAAGAGACGTAACAAAACCTGAGGAGCAAACAGCAGTTGTCCCTAATTAAGACAAACTGAAACATCATACACAGTTTCTTCCCTTTTCCCTTCCATAATCATTGTTTGACATTTCTCTGAGCCAGGACACCTAGCTCCCATTTGTGTCCCAACACACTACAGCTGTTAGATAACCCCTCCAGTTGCGTCAGAGGAGAATCAGATACACAGTCACTGACCCTACACCTCCTGTGCACATAGTCCCATGCACGAGCACAGATGGAAGGTCAGCGTCTCCCTGTGGGGGAATGACTGCCAGACACTGGCTTACTGAGAAGGCAGAGAAGGAAGGTGCAGAAGCACAGAACTGTGGTGCCTGATGGTCTGCCCATGACTAAAGTCTATGAGCAATGTAAACCTTTCTTTTGCCTTCTGCAAGAGATGTTGCTTCTGAAGATTAGCTGGCTCATCCTCTTAATGGGCTTGATTCCCTCCATCCCCTAGACAGACATCTTTTTTTGGACCTATAGGTCAAATGCCATTCACAAATCCCATGGGAGTTATTCAGACTCGGGTTTACTCCTCCCCCTCCTCTCTAACACTAGGTCTGGCCAAACATGGATCAGCAGATGGCTAAATTCAGCGCCCTGAACTGCAGAAATTATAGTCCCGTTTCTTCCTATTGTGACCATTTATTTGACTGAAAATTGGATTAAAACTGAGGTACAAAGTGATAAAAAAGAATTGATGAACCTTTCCTGGGGGATTGGGTCAAGTGTAGCTCAGTCTGACATGTGCCTGTTCCTGTCTTTGTGGCAGGATAGCTGGACTCCAGACACCAACATGACTGAACGCTTTGACTGCGACTACTGCAAAGAGTCTCTGTTTGGTAAGAAGTACATCCTGAAGGAGGACAGCCCCTACTGTGTTAAATGCTATGAAAATCTTTATTCCAACACCTGCGAGGAATGCAAAAAACCTATTGGTGCTGACTGCAAGGTATGTCAAATTTGTGTCTTGTTACAGAAATCTTGACAGGGTAGCCTGGATACAGAGCTCTGGTATCTGTAAGGATCCAGCCTAACAGCTACACACGGGTTTCTTTTGATGGGACAGTAGGTTCTCTGGAACCCTGTATCTGTTTTGTATTGTTTCACTTGGTAAACCCTTCTTTACCAGGCATGGTAATAGAAATGTGTTCCTGTAAAGCACAGAATGATCTGATGCTCTGATATAAGAAATTCTCTTTAACTCTTTGGGAGAGCCTGTTCTGAGGGCCAGCTGGGATCTGGAAAGGTGATAGAAGCTGATTTTGCCTATTTTTGGGTCAGAGGGAGCTAAGCCACTGCCGGCTCTGCAGTGACCGCACAAGGTGCCAACCTGGAGATCACAGAAGTCTAGCTAATGCTGACCCAAGCGATAAATCAGACAGAGTCAGAAAAATTAGCCTTTTAAATACAGGATTACAATAGTGGAGTCTAAATAAAGAAGGGATGGGCAGAGCAGAGGCCTTTCTAGCTTGAGTTATGCACTGCTCCAACACCTGCCTGGGACAGATCAGGTGGGACCACCTGCATTTCTTTTAAATTAACCAAAACAACTGGAGTTCATACCAGTTTCATCCTGCCTGAATGAAGACAGAGGAGCCATCCAGTGACTGCTACCAAGAGACTTCATCCCATATACATCCCCTTTGCACAAAACTGATTTGTTCAAAGCCAGGCAAGATTTTCACTGACAGAGTGAGATTGTGGTAGAACTGCAATTTGTATTGCTTGGCCATAGGATTCTTCACTGGCCCAAGGTGATCTGACTTTTGATTTCCCACTGCTGATCCGTACCTCTAGAAGCACCAGTTAATTCCTAATAGTGATACTACCACTCAATCACTAGTTCAGAGATGCAAAAATGTACGCCTACTCAGACTGGAAAAAAGAAATGTCTCACATCTTCCAAATTAATCTACAACACCCTATTGGCAAATCAGTAGGAAAGTCCCTTTCAGTAGCCTTAAAAAGGTAAAAATGTTTCGCCAGTAAGACAAGGAACTAGCACTAATCTTTAAGAAGGTCTAAAATTGCCAGCTTTCCTACAGCTCATAAATATTCAGGTTAGAGAAGAGATACAGCTGGCCTGGCCTGACCTGAAAAAGCAAAATATTTCTGCCCCGTTCCAGAATGTGCTTTTGTTTTAAGGTCTCTTTCTAATCCCCTGAGAAGATATTTCCATGTGTTGATAGTCAAGAATTTAAAAACTTGGACCAGCTTCAACAAATCTCGGTCAAAGTATTCAGGAATTAATCAGGCTGAACTTTTCAACCCAGATTTATGTATTTAGGGAGTGTGGGTGTTATCCAATACACTGCTGTTCTTTACTTTAAAGTGAGATACACTCTAGTATCAGATAGAAAAACAAAGAAAAAACCCCAACTGTCTGCAATCTAAGAATATTTTATATATGTAAAAAATCAGAACTATATGTGGAAAACACAGCTAAGAGGTAGTAAATAAAGATTTCTTAAAGTGTTATAAACTATGCCAGAAACAAACGTGTACTTTTTTGTTTCTGTGACTGCTATTTGTGCTTGTCCTTGCTTTCTGCTGTAGCTTTTGAAGCTGTTGACCAATTTTAAGCAAATTCTGACAGATGGACCAAAGTTGAAATCTAAATTCCTACAAGTTTTCTGAAAAGAACCCCGTGTTTAGGTAGAAAAAGAGATCCTATGAATGTTCTGAGGAGAAAATTAGAGTAGTTTTTCAATGACAGTAATAGACACTAGAGGACAAATTTGAGAGAGTCCTTACAGGTGCCTCAGACACCAGATAAGTATTAGATGAAGTGTGTGCACTGTATGACTGAGCATAATTTAGCCATGAAACTGTCTCAAAAAAAATCAGATCTCTTCTCATTAAAGTATATGCATACATAGGTATATAAATACATAAGAAATATAACACATACATGTATGTATGTATTTTTACCTAAATCTTTTTACACACTGGATTTACTTTTTCACCTGAACAAAGCAGATAAATTGTACTATGTTTGTGAATGAGACCAGTGTGTCTACTGCATGTATAAAACAGACTCCAATTTGTTTGTGTGCTCGGCATAACCTAAAAATATAAAATTTGGAACAAAAAAACCCTAATGGAGTGACAGTATCATGGGAAAAGGTCACATCCAGGCCTCTGCATCTGGCAGTAGTGTCCATGCTTACACCCACATTACAACCTGGGAAGTCCCAGGTAGCTCTCACATCAGATTTTCCTTTGCAAGTACTTTCTTGGCCACCGTCGTTTCTCTACACTGAGAAAAGCTGCACTGGGAACCAGATGCTCTTAATTTCTTTCTTTCCCACCCTCCCAATTACAATCAACCCTTCTATCACTGACAGGGTTATACCCAAATGAAACCACAGGTGCCGAGAACAGGACAGCCATCTCTCTGTCTCTGACACTACTGTTGTGCATCAGCAGTGGTGCACAGCATCAGTTTACCTGAGTCGAACTTAAGCCTATTCAAACTCTGGTAAATACTTGAATTCTGACAGCACTGGACTGTGAGAGGATGAAATTGATGCCAGATTTTTACATTTTGTTTTAGCTATAGCACAGAGACCCCACATGGCAACCATGCTGTAGAGAAACGTTCCTTGAATTCAAGTCAGGGGAGAATTTCTTTCACTGTCTTTCTAGCTTTTAAGGTAGTTTATGGGAAACTGTGAATATGACTGAGTAGTAACTAATTTGTTCCCTATTTTAAAAGAACAAATCTTTTCCACCAAAAAATCCTGGAATGTCAACGTGTGTCTGAATGACACCTTTAGGCATAGGCTATTTCATTAACTGTAAACAATTCTGGCTGTTGTTTATGAAACTATCCCAGACAAATTAAAAGCTTCTTATACTGAGTTGTAGGAGGCACAAGCAGGCAGTATGAAAACATGATGCCATTTCTCTCACACCTATTACACGTTATCCATATGCCAATGGGTTATAGGAAAAATCTACTTTTTCTAGAAAAAATTGGCATTTTATTGGCTAAGTCGCTGGTGAATGCTCACCACACCTACAGTTTCATGCTTCTTTCTGGAAATCCATCCATCATGTACCCATTTGCTTTGCTGAATGGTTACTTTCGCTTGACTTTGGCTTTTTTAATACTTTCCTTGCAGATCTTATGCTATAGAAACCATTGCAAATACAGGAAATACCTACAGTAATCCTGTGTTTAATGCAGTCCACAAGTTGGCCTTGGCAGGCAGAAGGGGGTGAAAACTCTCTCTGTGAAATGTGAAAATTAAATTATAAGTGGATTGTGACATAAAGCTACTGTGTCAGCATGCAGGCCAAAAATGGATCAAAAGGATCAGTCTCACATTAACCAAACAAAAAAATAAAACCTCCAGTAATGAGGATCAGGAAAGGGTAAAAGTAATTATTTTTCTCATTTTTAATGTTTAAACCCTCTCCTGACATGCAACACTTTTTCAGCTCATTACTGTACCTCAGATTAACTGTTGTTCAGTGAAATGGTGAAAGAAGTGGATATCTCAATATCTTCTCATACACGTAAGGGGGCTGAGTCCAGCACAATATTGTTTGTTTTTACCTTCTCTCAACATGCTTTTGATAGGTATATTCCAGTCTAACACACTTAAGTGTTTTGTTACAGGGTGTGTGTTGCTAAAATCTGCACAGCATTTAGTTGGTGTAGCCCATTTCCCACATTCAACCCTCTTAGAAGAGCACTGTGGCAGGCAAAAAAGCCTAATGGAGTCTTCCTTCATGAACAACATGTACAGTTACTGTTCTGATAATAAGCTCTCTCATCTCCTTCTTCCTACTGGGTCCCTGTTGAAACCCACTTCAAGAGAAATGGTACTGCATAATGGCTTCAGTTTGCTTAGACTTAAAAAGGCTGAGGAGAAGACAGTATAATTGCAGGGTATTAGGAGCCCAAGCTTAACCCAGCTACCTGGTAAACCTAGTCTAAGGGGGTCTTCTGGGTTTTTTTTAAAAAACACTCTTTTCTATGACACATGCAGTCCCACCCTAGTGACCAAATAAACTGTGCTGGAGCAAAATTATACAGAATTATGGAGAAGCTGTAAAACATGATCTTGCCAATGTTGACAGTTATCTTGCCAAAGTTTTCTTTGTGGGTGACAGAAAGAAAATGTTATAAATGAAATGTCAATTTTATAGAATTAATAATTTGCGCGAGCCAAATTATTAATATAAAACAAATAAAATTTATTTTTAATCAAATTGACAATCTTAACAAGCCACTATAAAGGAAAGCAGGGCCAAGCCTAGGTTCTTGACTCTGGGTGACACATACACAGCTCTGACCACCAGCAGTTCAGAGAGGTAAGCGCACACCTTTGAGGTGTTTGAGTCCAGTTTTAATACTGTTTTTCTTGCTCCTGGCTAGGAAATCTTTTGTTCTTTTCACTTCTGATGGTCTTCTGGTCCAGTGCTCAGGGGTCCATTTAGATGTTGATTTGTCCAAGGATTCTCTTTGTGCTTTGGTTGATGTTTTCCAGTAACCCATCTTAGCGTTTCTGGTAAGGGACCTGTTCAGATGATGATTTTTCCGAGAAATCCTTATATGATTGAAATGAAGAGTCTTAAGCAATAGGTCCACTCATCAGCAGTGTCCAGGGAGTAGCAGATCCTATCTCTTACTCCTTTCAGATGGAAAAGATTTCCTAGCTGGGTAGGATGAACTCATAGTAGGTTGATGGGTCTGAGGTCATTTCTTCTGGGTTTGCCTTCACTTCTTATGTTAATTTGTACCTTCCTTGAGCAAGATGTCAGGAAACTTGCCAAGGTGTACTTTGAACATAACATATTTGAACATATATACAAATTACAACTTGCTATATTTCACATTCTATATTTCACATTAATAACTTATTCTGCTTATACCATTTTGATTCCTTATGAATTTTGACTTATCTATAACAAAAATAAGTGAAAATACAACAGGAATTAGTTGTATATCACTTGTACCTTCTGCTTGAACAAATTCATTTGGGCTACAGTCAGCTAGCATAAACTAGAATTCGCATACCTAAACTAAATCTGATGTTCTTTCAGCTTAACGGAGGAGCAGCCTGACATTCAGAAAGCTTTAAGTCAGCTTTTGCATATGTTTTTCCAGTATAGAATCTGCTCCAGATCAATACATCCACATCTTATGGACAAGCCAAAGGCTCCAGTAATATATACAATGCACTGAAGTAGACCAAACCTCCTCTTCAGTGACCTAAGAAGACACATGGTGCATAAATCATTTAATCAGTACCTTCGACTTCCTTGCTCTCAGATGTGACAGATTCAGAGAGAGAAAGCAGTATCCATTTCATCAGTCTAATATTCTGCTGTCAAAGCCAGACATCTTAGACTTTCTCTGCATTCAATGACAATGGTTGTAGTAATCCAGAGTAGCTAAAGATTATTCAATCCACTTTTTATCTTGGGTACTTTTTGTTGTAGTTGTGCTTCATCACTTCATCATGATGAAATATCTGCTGCTGTCACCTACCCAGCTACTGCCTATAAAATCTTGCCATCATAACTGACTCAGGAATCAAATCTTTCATCATTGACACCTAATATTTGTCTTCACTACTCCTAAAAGGCATGCACCTTCTTCAGGGTATAATTTCATTGATAAAATAAGCAGCCGTCAGCACATGAATTTTGGATATTAAAAAAATAGCTTGCTGAAAATCGCAAAAACAGAAAATGGCAGCAAGTGAGGAAAAGTACTTGAATACATCATGTTACAAGAGAAAGACAATCAGATCTGTTGTTCTACTTTCTAGAAGGCAAATTTCACATTTTGGAAAACACTGTTTGCTGTATACTGTATTTTTCTGTTGAAAATATAATATGAGATCAGGTTTAGGCTATTCCATTTCACTTACAGAGAAGAAAAAGATTGTAAATAACTTCCAAAGAAAATTTATTTGAATTTGCTATTAGAAAATATTAAAATTTTACAGTGAGAAATTCATGCTGTTTTAAAAGGAATTAGCTGAAATGATCAGATGAGCTGAATAAACAACTGTCTGAAAGTTGTAAATTAGAAGTCTTAGTTATTCTATCACAGAATGCAATATCAGAGATGAAAGATACATTGGGTATCAATTGTTACTCACTATGATTCAAAAAATTTAGGTGAGTAGCACAGATGTCCAAACAAAAAGGCTTAATTGGATGTCCAAATTATGATAGAAATTACTAAAGTTTAACAAGCTACCATGTATCAGCTGAGCTAGATGAAACTATTTCAGTGTTTCCTGCCAGCTACTCGTGAGAACAAGGCTCCAACAACACAATGTTATTTTAAGTTAGCCTAAATCCATGGTATCTTGTGTTTGCTCTGGGCTAAGATTGCCCCTTTGGAGTTACCTGTGACTGTACTGACTGACACAGCACAGCTTAGGCCAGCTCAGATACGAGCCCTTTGTGACACTTTATACAACTAAAAAATCTGATCTTCTGCCACTCACTCTTTTCCTTTTCCAGTAAACTAATTGGATTAGTTAATCCAATTTGTTTAGTGCCTGCAATAAATACACAGTAGATCTTGAGCTAGAAGCTGAGAAATTATTTCTGCTGAGTTTTTATACTCCCTATTCATGACAATTCTAGCCTTGCACACTCCCAACCCAAACCAGAGCCCAAATACTTTGGGGAAGACACTGTTTCTTGTAATCATCCAAGCTCTATTTTGTTTGAAGTCCAAAGACACTGTTCAACTGTTACATGATTTGGCCACCTTAATTTAAATTTTAGAAAGCATAGTCACAATTTTGGTCACAATTTTGAGAAGGATTGTTCCTTTTAAATAATAAAAGCAATTACTGTGGAGAGTATTTTAAATACTTACATGCACACACTAATCCCTTGGCCAGTATTCTGGATCACTGGATGCAGATGCAATGTGGTCTTGCATTTTTCAGACTGATCCACATCTAAAATATAGGTAAACCAGAACACAAGAGTCAGTAAAAATTTGTTGCAGTGAAAAAAGCCCCAAAGAGATCAAACTCATTCCACCTTTGGCGTAAATCTGTCGAAAAAATACCAGAGCGCAATTGGGAAAAAAGATTTCTGTTCAGGAGTAAATATCTATGAAGTGAACCTGAAATCACCAATAGTTAAGGAAAATAGGGGAAGTGAATCATACCTGTAAGGTTAACAAGTTTTAATCTGATTGAAAAGCAGGGCTTTATCCTCAAAGGAAATACCTAAATGAAACTAGCTGTTCCTCTGACACATACAAAAAAAGGGTTACCTTGAACTGAAAAAAGGTTGATAGTTGTCATGAGCTGCTCTTGGTTATCACAGCAGCATAAGTTCACCCTTGTTGGAACACTTGTTTTCTTGAGCAGTGCAAATTAGCCCCAGCTCCTGGCTGAAGTTCAGATTTGGATGTGTTTGCATTCTCTGAGCTTCCAGTTGTGCAAACTATTCATTCCACTTACTCTGCGGTTTTGGATTTCTACAGGATCTGTCTTACAAGGACCGCCACTGGCATGAAACCTGCTTCCACTGCTTCCAGTGCAAGAATTCATTGGTGGACAAACCTTTTGCTGCAAAAGAGGAACATCTGCTTTGTACTGACTGCTACTCTAATGAATACTCTTCCAAATGTAATGAGTGCAAGAAGACTATTATGCCAGGTTAGGACGCTCACTTTTGAGACTAAATATCAAGCCCAAACTCAGCAATATTTGTAAGAAATGTTTTTTCTTGACTATTTCTGTTTAGTCATGGTGAACTGTGTAAAAAACTGGTGATGGTGCATTCTAGGCCACTTCCATGACCAGAACATGTAATATTCATAATGGCTCATGGCAGAACTTTCATTCATGTGGAACTTTTTGTGTAATTACTCTAATTTAACTTCTCTCAGACAAATGAAAAATTGGTCAAAGTGGCTCTGAGGCCTTTCTTGAGTACAAAGATGTGAAGAACTAGGAAAGAGCTATTTTTTTTCCGACATGAAACATGAGGTTATAGGAATAGATTGTTAAAACCTCATCTTCTCATGTCAATATTATAGCATTTTGTGATTACTTGAGGGCTTTAAAGTCAAAGTGCTATCAGTGCAGAAATAAAATATTAAAAGGTAATTTGAAGAATCCTCATCCACATTCCATAATGATTACTGGTTACTTTGTCAGCTAGTTCTAACATTGGACATCTTAGATGAAAGGAGAAAAACACTCCTGGGGTGTAAAAATGAGGTTTGATGATGAAACAGGACAACAATATTTAAAAGTAGATGACCTTATCTATTCATGACCAAGTTTAGGCATCTCCTGTTATTCCATGTGCATCCCTTTTGCTGACACAGCAATAAAAAGTGACGTACTTGGGAGTTACCCTGGGCTAGTTTTAAAGCTGGAGCCACATGACACAGAAAGTCCATTCACATCCCAGAAAGCCAATTGTATCCTGGGCTGCAACCAAAGCAGTATGGGCAGCAAGTCAAGGGAGGAGATTCTGCCCCTTAACTTTGCTCTCAAGGGATCCCCACCTGCATCCAGCTCTGGGGACCCCAATACAAAAAGAACACGGAACTGTTGGAGGAGGTCCAGAGGAGGGCTGGAACAGTTCTCTTATAAAGACAAGCTGAGAGAGTTGGGATTGTTCAGCCCGGAGAAGGCTCTGGGGTAACCTGATTGCAGCCTTTCAGTACTGAAAGGGAACCTATAACATAGATGGGGATAAACTTTTCAGCAGGGCCTGTTGCAACAGAACAAAGCATAATGGTTTTAAAGTAAAAGAGAGTAGACTTAGATTAGATATAAAGAGTAAGTTTTCTACAATGAGGGTGGTAAGGTAAAACACTGGAACGGGTGGCTCAGAGAGACAGTGGATGCCCCATGCTTGGAAAAATTCAAGGTCAGTTTGGATGGGGTTCTGAGCCACCTGATCAAGTTAAAGATGTTTCTTCTTATTGGAGGGGCTTGGACTGAATAATCTTTAAAGGCTCCTTTCAACCAAAACTATTCTATGAGTGTATGATTCTATAATTTTATGTGTATATATTTTTAATACTCTGTCAGATTCATTGCCATTATCAGTGATTTACTGAATGGATCTCTTTTGTCTACTATGCCAGCTATACCTTGGTATGTAGTAATGGAGACTGGATTCAGTGACACAGAGAATCCCTTCTCCTATTATAACCCAAAAGAGAAGAGATTAATTTTTGTAAGCTTTACAACTACCCGCTGGTCTTTAGCTGTTTACCCAAGATAGCTGAGATGTCACCTCATTGGAAGAGTTCAGGGTGTTTTTCCTACTTACACAGCACACCAGGGTAGGACAGAAGCTACACCAGAGGAACATGGTCACCAGTGGAAGCATAATTCATTCTGAAAGAACCAGCAAGTGATTGGATACCCTTTGTGGAGGCTGTTAATGCTAAACTTGCCCTTTGCTTTGAGCCACTAAATGTACAGTGTAGATTTAATGAAGCTTTATTATCATGTGCCCATTTAAGTGATTACAAGCTTAGTCTTTCAGTCCTTCTGCAAACACAATTCATGCTGACTTCACTCTAGCAGCTAACAAACAGGACTCTCCCTGTTTGAGTTTAATGACAGCACTATCCCAAAGAGACCACAGCTGAAAATTTGAAAATAAAATTCTACACTACTAAAAAAAATTATCTACATCTCCTTTTTCCAGAATATTATTCTTTCAAGGATTGATTTATTTGCTCCTTGGCATGATATAGGAAGTTACCAGCATAGATTGGGCATCATTTTTAGAAGGTGTCTGTTAATAAAATGGAACAGAAATATTCAAGCATGTAAGCATCAGAAAGATAATTAGCAGTTCACTTACTACTGATGCAAGTGAATTTAAAAAAAAAAAAAAAAAAAAAAACATTACCAAATAAATCCTGAAGTATGCCTCTCAGCAGAATTTAATGAGATCATAATGGAAGAAAAATATGCAACTAGTAAACAAAGATGAATTAATGCTTGAGAATGGGAGAAAAGGTAAAACTACACCCTGCAGCAATAGAGGTGGGAAGAATTGGCATCAAAGGCATTAATGTGGTTCTTCATCATCAGCCAACTCAACCAGCTTGTCAGTCTTCCAAGCATTTCACCTCATATTTCCTGTTACAGGCTCCAAGAGTGATGCAGAACTGTAGGAACAACATTTGTTTGTTATCCTTCTGGCCAGTATTAAATATTTTGACTCCAACTGGTACATAGGAAGTCATACAAGAAATTTATCCATATAGTAGGGCATCTCCAGTTTCCTGGAAAGGCTCAGAGTCCCCCTGCCATACAGTAAACTGAATCTGCAAAGCACACTATTTGAACCCTAAAACCACATTCTAGAGAAGTGCATTCATTTCCTAACTACCACACCACTTTTCTGCTTTTCAATAAAGGATTGTCTAAAGATTTTTCTCCCTACCACATTTCAACCATATTTTCAACGCAACTGAAAACAAAGAGAAAGCTTCTTTCTAATTGTAAGTTTCAAGAGACAGAAAAATATTTAGGATAGGTGTTGCTCAGCTGGAAACAATTGTAAACTTATAGTACACCTCAGTGAGAACAAAAAAAAGGCACTCAAGCAAGTATGAAATAATCCTTTGTCTCAGACAGTGACTGTATTTCATTGGGATAGGGAGGCAAAATGCTTGCCACGAATTGCCCCATCCCTGGCAGTGTTCAAAGTCAGGTTGGCTCAGGCTCTGAGAGGCTGGTCTAGTGAGAGGTGTCCCTATCCATGGCAGGGAGTTTAAAACTAGATGATCTTCAAGGTCTCTTCCAACCCAAATCATTATGAGTCTGTAATTAACCAGGTACCTTGCTGCTATTTGAAAAAGAAATAAAACAGTTGTGGAATGAATGAGGTCAATCTTTAATCAGGAATGGCCTTACCTCCACTCAGCAGCTTTTATTGGTGCCTCTCCAGTTCCCTTGAATCTTCCTGTGCATTGGAATTCATTATTTGCCTATAATACCACAAAAAGCTGTTCTAGGCTATAGCTATTTGCAATAAATGTTTCTCTTCTTTGCAGGAGAAGAACCACTTACTCTCCAAAAACCTATAATGGTACCAAAGGTCATACAAAGCTGGTAGGAACATTAAATAGCCTCTAGCTCATAGCTGCAATGCTTCTTGACTGACAGCCAGCTGCCAGGCAAACAAGAGCTACAAACATGCATCTATCTCATCCAGAAGTTCAGTTGATGCTCTGGTCTCCTTACAGGTACTCGGAAGATGGAATACAAGGGCAACAGCTGGCATGAGACCTGCTTTATCTGCTACCGCTGCCAACAGCCTATTGGGACAAAGAGCTTCATCCCTAAGGACAATCAAAACTTTTGTGTACCCTGCTATGAAAAGCAGTTTGCCATGCAATGTGTCCAGTGCAAGAAGGTAGTGCTATTATTTTGCTTACCTGAAACCTAAGGGATTTAATTCCATCTCATGTCCAAGTAGGTAAAAGGTCTCATTTATGTATGTGTAAAAAGATTCAGAATTAATTGCTTTTATGAGATGATGCAATTTCAGTTCTAGTTACTTGTAAGAGAAAGCTCCTTGTCAAAGTCTGTAAAAGCAGAAAGTAAATACTTCAGTATGAAATTAACTAGTCTTTCCTAAAGAAAGTAACAGTGAAGTTGAAACACATCAGGCAATTCCTCCACCATGAAGAAAGGGACAGGTGAATGTACAGTGAGGACACAAACTCTAGTACATGCATATGAAAAGCAACATACAAAGAGTAGCTTGAAAAACAGAGTACAATTGAGATTGAGATTGCACAATATATGCAGAATAAAGTACTTTTAGTATGGGGCTTCTTTTTATAAATTAGGAAATTACAATAAAGGACCTGTATGATTTTCTCAAGGTCAACTCCAAGCAAAATTATGATCTTGCTGTTGTTAAGCCTTCTTCTCCTCCTTCCACCCACTAAAATCTCATGACCGTCCCTCTTTACCAAATCTAAATATGAACCTGCCACCCTTAAGAAAATACTTTCTTATCTTTTTTTCCCTGAAACAGGCTATCACTACAGGAGGCGTTACCTACCGGGAGCAGCCATGGCATAAGGAGTGCTTTGTGTGTACTGGGTGCAAGAAGCAGTTGTCTGGACAGCGCTTTACCTCCAGGGATGAGTTTGCATACTGCTTGAGCTGCTTCTGCAACCTCTATGCCAAAAAGTGTGCTGGATGCACAAATCCCATCAGTGGTAGGTCTCTCATGGCTGGTGGCTTTACATTTTGTGACAGTTTTGTGTGTTGAGTTGCTACTGAAGGCGAAACTAAACAAAAAGTCTCACCTGGTACAAGATATGCCCAACTAAATCCTCTCACAGAACTCCAGCTAATCATTTTTGAGGTTAAGCAAAAGACGATTACTACTGAGATATTTTTCCCTATTTTTTTTTTTTCTTTTGGACAAGTTCAATATACCTTATGATAACTCCCATAGCCTCAAACTCTGGAATGCTTTTTTTACTAACCTGCTTCTTTTTCTGAGGGATTCTTCCTTCAGAACTATGAATCAAGTCATGACACGTGACAGACTTATTTTTCAATTATCTCAATGCACTTCTACAAAACATAAATCAACATACTCAGATGCCATAAAACATTCTGTAAAAAACTATCAGAATTCTGTTTAGAGGCAGATGCATTGCTTTTCTTCTGCTATATATTGCAGGACCATTCCTTGGAAGTTCATTTCTGCCATTGCCACTAGGGATAACAGACTTGCTCATTAACTTTGCTGACAAGTATTTGAGGATGAAAATGTTAGTCACTACAGAATAAAGGTGGCAAAATTAGCACAGCAACAAACAGATTTGTCACAATGGCATTTTTTCACTGCTGTATGTGGGATCTCCATGTCAGTCTGCATCACTTGATGGCTGACCCACTATTCTTTTCTTGTAACAGAATGATTTTGCTTTTCAAACAGGACTCGGAGGAACCAAGTACATCTCTTTTGAAGAACGGCAGTGGCATAATGATTGCTTTAACTGTAAGAAGTGCTCCCTTTCATTGGTGGGTCGTGGCTTCCTCACAGAACGAGATGACATCCTTTGCCCTGAATGTGGGAAGGATATTTAAAAATCAAACTAAGAGGTGAAGAAGAAGAGAGGAAAGCCGTGCTTGCATTATATAGTCTGAAACACATGGATGTTCAGAACTAGCTTTGCCACTCTGTGTCTCACTGTACTATTAACATTACTTAACCTTTTTCTTTATACTCTCCAAATCTGGAGGGAAAACAACTTGGAAATCTGCAACAGCAGTGTCGGTGTTTAAAATTTCTATCAGTAACAAAAACTAATGCAAAACCCATGATGTTAAACTATTTGGCTGTTTTTGACATAACATATTATTTTTAAGGTGTTTTTTTCCTAAAAAATATTCCTGTTACAAGCAAGTGATACAGTTCAAGGATTACAATGGCCACACACAATACATTCATAGGTGGATATTCAGGGTGAAGCCTTCAGCCCACTGAAATCAATGGCAAAGGCAGTTTAATTCCAGTAAGGCTGGTCTCACCCCAGTGTCCTTGAGCTACGTGACTAGTGTGTGCTGTCAAGTCTGTAGAAAGGCTGCAAAAGTAGAGTGTGTTCCAATGTACATGGATTTGTGACATGCCATAAAGAGATAATGATGAAACAGTGGAAGTGGGAGTGCTTCATGACAGGTACATATTTTATTGCATGACTAGCTGATCATTGTGTGAAGTACAAGTTCTGATCAACAGTGTCAGTATTACAGTTAGTTGACATCGCAAGGCACATTGTATTTTTCAAAATAAAACCATTTAAGACAAAACTATGATTGTGGCTTAATTGTATTTACATAATATTTACAAAAATGTTTTCACATTCTGAAGAAATACAATGCATACAAATACAACCCTTTTTGCACCTAGTTTTTGAAGGTGTGAAGTTTAGACAATTTTCAGAAGGGCCCTATTTTACAACAGTCTTCTACTAACTGAAGTCAGTGGAAAAATGATCAGCAAAAATGAACATGTGTGCGAAAACACTGAACTGACTGCGGCTGATAAAAAATATGTTCATAGGCTCAAAACTCAAACCCAAAATATTTTTCTTCTCAGCAAGCAAGGAGGTCAAAAAACTGAAAAGGCATTTATCTTCACGAAAGTCAGAAGTTTAACTTCTATAGCAGGGCATGCTTTAATTTTGTTCTCTATTGGGATACATAATACCCTTTGTTGTAGCATAATTTCTGCGACATGTTTGCCACAGAGGCAACTGACAGCAACAGCATGCTGGCAGGACAATAACATCAAAAGGAAACAGTACAAAGGAAGATAAACCTTTTCCCAAAGCAAACTGCAAGAAATATGGCCATGTTATGCAACGTACAGTCCCAGTACACCTTCCAGATGGAATTCATTTGCGTCCAGAAAAACAAGGAAAGAAATATGTCACACCTCCAACAGGAATCTTCAGACATGAAATTAAGATTTAGGAATATACTTAGTCTGTGTGTTACTGGGTAGGGACAGTTTGCTCCTAGTTTCTGACACATCTTGAATTTGTCTCTTTGTACCAAGGGCAAAGTGCTCACAGGTCATTTCCCTCTCACTAATCCAACTAGCCAAATAGATGTATCTGATCAGATTTAGTTTCTCACACACCATTTGAAGAACTTGGCTGGCTGACATTTTTAAAGTGAACTCACTGAGTGAATAAATCTTATTCCTCGGTGATTTCATTCTATGATGAAAGTTGTGGCAAATAGCCACAAAAATCACTTTTATATCCACACCTCCAAAAGAGGGCAAACACCTCACTCTGCTCAGGGGTCTGCCAAACCCCCAGCACACTGCAGCTCTGCTCTAGTACTTTGCAGAGAAGAGAGATTACTTTAAGCTAAAGGGGTAGTGCCCCTGTATTTGGCATCAATGAGCATCCACATCTCAAGTTGTGTGTTCAGTTTTAGGCCTCTCACTACAAGTACAGAGGTGCTTGAGTGCACCCAGAGAAGGGCAATGGAGCTGGGGAAGAGGCTGAAGCTGGGAATTGTTCGGTCTGGAGAAAAAGGCAGCTGAGGTGAGATCTCACTGCTCTCTACAACTGCCTGAAACGAGATCATAGAAAGGTGGGGCTTGGCCTCTTCTCTCAGGCAGCTTGTGACAGGACAAGGGGAAACAGCCTCAAATTTTGACAAGGTAAGTTCAGGCTGGATAACAGGAAAATTTTCTTGACTGGATGTGGTAAAACAGTGGAACAGGCTCCTGGGGAATGGTGGTATCACCAACCATCCCTGGAATTGTTCAAAAAATGAGTAGACATGGCACTACGTCATGTAACTTAGCGTGCATGTGGAATTCAGCTGAAAGTTGGACTTGATGATCTTGGAAGTCTCTCCCAACCTTGTTGATTCTAAGATGGCAGTACGAGCAGCACAGCTTGCACCTTGCCTCCCAAGTGCTACAACAGATGGCAAAATGGCTCCAGCTTTGGAGAAAGGTAGGTGAAACATGACAAGGCTGGAAAGCATCCCAGCCTGCAAACGGGACTGCTACCATGCAACAAGCAGCATCATGCTGTGATTCCAGTGCAGTTCTGCATACCCCTGCTTAACACATACCAACACACATGTGCTCCTGGCAAGTGGAACTACACAAAATCCATCCTAGACTCTAGACCACTGACAAGAAGCCAGCCACAAAACAGAATTCCCATCAGACAACTAGTGCAAAATCCAGTAATTCATGTGATACTAACTGCTGCTACAGCTGCAAAGCAGCTCCTGATCACGTCAAGTCCACTGAAATATAACTGTATAAACTGAATAAGCTTAATTACATCACAAAAACAAGTCAGCACTGCTTCATTTGCTTTAAATTTAATTTATTTAAATAGGATAAGGCTACTTAAAAGACAAGTCTTTACAATACAAAATGTACATTACATTAAAGTTTGCTGTACTCAAGTACAAAAACTGCACAAGTGTTTAGTAAAAGGGAAACAGCACACCATTTCAAAACACACATTCTTACCATTTTACAGCATTCAAGAAGTGCCTTTTACGTCATAACAGTAAATGGAGAACTTCTGTAAAGTAATGAAGTAAGCTACAGTTTTGGTTTCAATATAAACCAGTGTTAAAAATGTAAACAAGCTTTCAGATCACTACCAAGCTTCTTTTAGTGGGTTTAACTGAGTGGAATCAGAAGCTGATTCTTTTTTTGTTTTACCACGTCTGGGAGCATTGTTGTTATTTACCATCCATACCTAAAACTCATCTAAATTGGCTTTACCCTAAGCCACTGAGTTTTAATAAAAATGTTTCCATCAACTTAATTGGATTGTTGCCCTGTAAGGCACTACCAATAATCCAGATGAAACACCAAGTTTCACAGAAAACCAAAACCCATCGTAATTATCAAAGGAAGGAAAAATATGTTTGTGGGGTTTTTTTCTAGAGTGAAATTACATGTGTTAACACTCACTAGGTACTTCTGTCTTCGCATCCACATCCCTCTCCAACTGTTTGTAAGCTGAGAAAGCACTGGTCTGCATTCCACTGGTTTTCCCCATATTTTATAAGCATGATTGTAACCAGGAAAACAACCAAATTTGCTACATTGGCACATTTTTACACTTATGCATGTATAAAATATGCCTGTGTGCTTTAGAGAACATGGCACTAATCCATTCACTACTTCCTCTCGAAGTTTCATATCAAACAGTCTAATCACATATTTCCATCTGTGCATTCCTTATTTCACACATCAAGAGAAACTTCAATTTGAAGTAATGCTGTTAAAATAGTTCATCTCTTATTACCAGCCTAACTTGCACTGCAAATTCTGCACCCCTGTGCAACAAAAAGGAAAAAAAAAATTGCTGTAGACTATCTTATCAGCAAAAAGATCAGTTTTCTCACCTAAATTAATTACCTTTTTAAAGTCAATAAGGCTCAAGGGATCACTCTAAATTTCAGTAGCTATTTTAACTATTTAATCAGACATGGAACAAAACTGAATCTTAGTGAAACAATGTGTGAATCACAGTGACATGGAGGAGATGAACTATAATAATCTTGAAAACTAAGAGGGGGGGGTTTAGCATAGTGTAATATCACCACCTTTTAAAGAAGTAATAAACTACTTGGTGTACAAGAGTGGATACTTTTAAGGTGACTGGTGATAGTGACTCCAGCTTTACAAGAGGGAGCTGTTAAACTTGTTAAAACTTGACAGCAATCTGAATCTCTGTAAGTTTTAAAATAAGTTTATTTAAACTGTTTAAATATGACCTATCTATTTGAAAATATGGAAGTAATATTTATGTTTCAAGCACCATTAGCTACTTCATGGCCATGTAACATGCTGGATTTTCTTCTTTGCTTCCGAAGGCTTTAGGTCATTCTGGAACACAAGAAAATATACAAGTATTCTTAGAGATACTGTGCAAACAGGAGTCAGTCATTAATCTGACATATTTCTATCTGGTTCTAGTACAGTATTCAGCGACAGGCTACGACAACAGCTTTCTATTGCCATCTTGTGGAGAAAGCTAAATATCACAGAACTTCTCTGGGGAAGACAAAAACAGAGCCAATGAATTTAACTACCTGCAAATCACACACATGTGTTTTGGGTTTTAGCAACCTACAATTAAATATTCTTACATATTAAAACATTTCTTTCAATTATGCAGCTTAGAAATGGGTACATATTGGAGTTTCAAAATGTACTTCTAAAGTTCTTTCAGGTTGTCTTCTTAAAATGCTTGTTGAAATGGGATTGTATAAGGAAAAATCCCCAGATATATAACTAGGAAACCAATTTACTTTTGTCAAACAGTAAAAATGTTAAAAAAAAGAAAAAGAAAACTTGGTCTTCCTTTGTAATGACCTGGATAAAAAGAAGAGAAATAATTTCCAAAGCCTCAGATGAATTCATCTTTTAAGCCCCCCCCGCTCCAAGAAACCTGTAAAATCAAGAAAGCCCAAAGAAAAGCAATGGCAGATGAAGTGGTGAAATATTCAATTCCTTTTCACCATCTAAAATAATAATTAAAAAAAAAAATATGAGAAATTAGAGCTTTAATCGTTCACATAAGCAGAGTAAAGACAGGTATATGAGTTTTCAAGAACATACTGCAACACACTGGTTCAGGGAACACAATCTAGAGATCTCTCTTCTCTTTAAAAGACTTTCAGTGTTTATTTACAGGAATCCTGTGGACTGCAACCATTGAAAGGTTTAAGGGAATTAGACCCAGAGATAATAGGGACAGTTCTGTGCTATTCATTGTTTTTATTGAAAGTCAAGGAACAGTCACTTGCTTGGAGACACAACTGTCTTTACTGTTGTTGCACTAAAACTAGATCAGGCTTTACACCCATCTGCCAAGTACACTGATTCTTCCTGACTGCATCACCTACTATTCAATAGCACATTCTTTAATTTCAGACGGTAAAGTAACTTACACACAGCGCACTTGTCTAACTTCACATGTGTCTGACCAACACCAACGAAGGCATGACTGAACTTACAGGTATTAACTGGAACAACCTAAACTGGGGCTAAAGCCAAAGGTCAGAGTTCATAGCTTCAGAGTGTCAGTCACACAGTGGCACTAAAAAATGTCACCACTGTGTCTACAGAGCATTTAAATTAAATATAAAGAAGCTGAGAGGTGTGTACTAAATAAGTTTCAAAAGCTCTGTAGGTTCAGATCTGAGCAATATTTGGAAGAGTTCTAAATACTACGAGAAGTTAGTAATACAGGTAGTAGGAAGCACACCTCTCAGGCATAAATGCCATTCAGAGCCTCAACCATTATTCTTTCAGAAGTTGCTAAAGCTGTCTTTCAGAACTGCTATGTGTTTAGATACTCATGTTTAACAGAAGTCTGATGGAATGTACCAATCCACACAGCAGGGTATTACCTGCATTCTTTCATTAAAGGATTTTTAAAATGATTTTAATAAAAAGCCTTTCATGAGGCAATATTGAGAAAACATAAGTTCAGTCTCACGTCTTGGGAAAATTCTAATCAATGTAACTGCATGCTGTATAGCTAAAGCTCCCCCTGCAGTTCAACTGACAACAGCTATTTCTATTTTTTCCTTTGAAGCCCAGACTTATTCCAGATATTCCTGTGTTCCGGTGGAAATGTGAAAACCCCTTCATTTGTATCACGTGTCATGAATACAACACAAGTGTTAAGACCTATTCCTATATCGTGGCACGTCTTTTAAGAGATGGCCCATTGCTCCTTGCTCACTGACAAGCCCTTTAAGTCTAATCACACCACTATCAAAACCAACCACTTCTTTGTTCTTTGTTCCCATCTGGCAGCTACGTTTAGCACCATTATCTACACCTTCAGAGACATGCCTTGCTGAATTCATAGATCCCGCCTTAGTGCTACACTCATCACTTAAACTCACCACCTTCATTCTGCCCTCATCTGTAGTGTAGTCCTCCTATGCACAGAAAATTTGTATGCAGCCAAATCCAGCTTTCAGAAATGAGGTGACTATTTACCCCTACGGTTAACAACTGACTCCTCAGACTTCTAGGTGAGAATAGCACCTTTGTGTCCAAGATCTCAGCAGGTCTTCTTCACTTTTAGAAGTCCAGGCACCTGATTAGAATTCCACATGTCTCAAAGCGAGCACTTGACCCTTGGCATCTCACCTCGACTGATATGGTTTGCTGTTACGGCTTCTCATTCAGTCCCACAACCTCAGCACTCTCCAGATTGACACAGCCAGCTCCTGCCTCTAGCTTGCCAGTTGCTACATGACATTTAAAACAGATGGCATTCTTCCTTTAAGGATATATTCTATGGCTCTGAGCATCTCACTCCAGCTCGTGAAACATCGCATCCTTTACTTTGACAAATGAAAGCCTGTCCTACTCAATCATTCAAGTCAGATTGCTACAAATGACTTAATTTTTCCTTTCCTGATAGAGAAAACAAATCCCTTGTCCTCCCTTCATGGCTGTTTTCATATTCTTCTTCAGAAACTTTTTTCTCTCAGACCTACCAGTAGAACTACTTTGCGTTTGACTGCAATCAGCACCACCTTAAGAATTACTTAATAATTCATTTTAAAATTACATGCATGTTTTCTGCAGAGTTGCATCTCTCACACGGAAGTTTCCTATGGGCAAGTACAAATTTCTTTCCTTCTGATATTTCACGTTTGTCTGTTTCTAAATACTCTACTGTTACTCTAAAATCAAATCATTCTGATTTTGGCTCCTGCAAATCTCAATTTAAAAAAAATAGCTGCAAAACAAGATACTGCACAAACATACCGGCAAATCAGATTCCTCTTTTGGAACAGACCGCTTTAACTTCACAACAGTAGTTCCTGCTATTGGAGACAAAGGGTATACCTTCAGACTAGTCAACACACTGCTGTCAGTCTTTGAAATATTGTTCTGCTTAGCCTCATTATTCCTTATTCCCAGTTTAGCGTCCTCTGACAAACTGGAGGCTGAAACGTATGTTGAGGCATTTGAAGGAACTGATAATCTTCTAACTGTGTTGGTGGTGCTTCCAGCTGGAGGAGGCTTCAGGCGATCGGGAGCTCCATTCTCTGTCTTCTTCACCTTTATGCTTGTACTTGTTGAATTGCCATCAAATACAATTAATGGCCGTTTCCTTAAACCTTCCACTGTCATAACACTGAAAATACAAATCATAAATTTCTCAGAAACATAGGTTAGATGATCAAAAAATAGCACATCCATGACATGAGAAGCAAAACTGAATCCTGCCTTGTCTAAAGTAAATATATATCCCAAAATACTAATACTGAACTCTGAGATGCTCCAAACTTAAATAAAAAATAAATATATTTATACACACTCACATATACTTAAATAAAAATAAAAAGCAATAAAAGTAACTTCCAAAATATAAAGGCACAGGGGGCTGTGTGAAGACCAGTGCTCCTCAGTAAAGAGAGCTGTGTGAGGAACTGCCTAAGCAGACAATTACAGTTGTACAATCTAAGTCTCTATGCTTATACCACTGTAGCTATTCCAGAGTAACTACAGAGACAGTAAGTGTGAAGGATTTCAATAAATGAGTATTTGAGAAAGTGTGTGCTGCCTTACCTACAAGAACAGCATCTCATATTCTGCTACTTCTAAATCTCCCGGTTTCCACTCTTATTCAAAATCATAATGTTATGGTAAATCCAAAAGATTTAGTCAAGAAATAAAAACATTAAGCAAATAAAGCACACCGTTTTAAAATAAGTTGTCTTTGAACAGGAACCCTAAGTGGATTTAATGACTTTTTTTTAATAGTTTGTGCCTTTAAGCCTATGTGTAGTCAGAACTGTCCAGTTTAGTAACCACTGATTCATGAAAAGGAATACTATCAAGCTAATATCTAAACAGTATTATCAGAAAACATCTTGACTGAGAAGAAATAAAGTACAAAGTTAACATAACTCACACTATATGAATTCAGAATTTTAAAAAAGCAATGCTCAAGAATGACAAAGTGTGTAGAAAGTGCAGATTTAACAAATAAAAAACCCAAGCCACCATTAAGGTATATAATATGCCTGTTTAGAAAGCTCAGTTTTCAGTATACATTGACTCTTCAGTCATCTCATTCTAAACAGATGAACAAAAGTAGAACACAGTGTTTGCAACAAATGAGCATATCCATTAATTTGCAATTAATGAATCTGACAATATTGATGTTAGGTATCTCAACAGACTTTAAATTAAGCCACAGAGACTCAATCAGTTGGACCTGGAATAACATCAGATTAGTATCAGCTGATAACCCTCACACATTAAGAAATTGCTTGCACTATTTCTATCAAAATTGGGGGCTTCTTAAAAAAGATGCAACTACTCACAGCTCATAAAGCAAGAAAAAGTTCAGCCCTTAGTCAAGACTTTTTTTCAGTCATCTACCTTTACAAAATCAGTCTGCTTTTCCTACGGAGATAGGGGGATTTTTATATATTCAGACTGGTGAAGAGAGGCAAATTAGGAACTAACTAAAATTCTAGGATTGTTATCTATTCTAAACGGAATTTTAGAATTGTAGCACTTGTACAAACGACCACATGCCACAATAAAGATAACGTTCCCAGAGAAACACTTTGGGAAAGTTCCAGAAGAATTTGGATGCTGTCCCATCAAGAACTGTCACATTCAATTTTTAGATAGATGGCTCACAGAACAACACAGGACTTTGGGTGTGATGTTTGCTTTGTTTATATCAAGTGCAGGCAGTTTAAGAGCTTCAGAGTAGGACTCATATTAGCCAGCACTCTTCTGAGGGAGGGTACTGGTGCTGGAATGAATCATTTTGGGATTGTGTCCCTTTCTGCAGGACACCCTCTGAAAAACCTGTATTTCAGGGTACATTTACACCCTAGAAAAATGTTCTATCCACACTTTGGACTGGGCTGGATGGAGGGTATGCTCTAACCCTGCTGTTTACTTTGTAGCATGGTAAAGAATACAAGATTTACTAGAGGAATCAAAACCTTCATGACATGGTTCCACTCACATGATTACTCAGGCAGCCAAGATGGCCTCTGGGCAACTCCCAATCATTACGGCAATTTAATGAAAAATGCTCCTAATTCTGTCTATCTTAGCCTAGAACTTAAGGTAGCAACCTAAAACCAGAGTGCAACGTAGGCTTTAGCTCCACACCCTGATTATCCCAAATATTTGCCTGTTACCAAAACAGGCAGGTGCTCACCTTTACTGAGAAGCTCTGACACTGGTCAGAAGTACAATGTTCTACGCTGAACTCAGTATTATCAGCACATTAGCAGTTCTCAGGGGACACTGAAGTGGCCTCTTAGGTGGCTGAGCAGAAATAATGAGCCCTACCAAGACCACACTCTAAGCATACACAGCACAGTGCTCCTGGAAACTGAGCATTTGCAGGGAGTCTTCAGACATGATGGCACTTCAGAAACTACATATACACTCTGAGACTCATACTACCCTCTTTCTTCCAGTAGGCAAGATGATCTTGCAGATCTACAAAATTAACCATCCCGCACACAAACAATATTTAAAGTTGGATAGACTGTGCTTGTTTTTATTTGGTATGATTGCCTGCAAGCTCAGATATTCAGTAATGAGATGCATAAACCATCATGTGTAACCTCAGATATTTAGATCTGTTACTGAGTTGTAACATGTTACTTCAACTTAGCTGATACTCAGCAAGTATTCTAGAAAACAACATTAATCACCAGCAGTAAAACTAAATGCAATATTCAACACTGACTTAAATTTCAAGGTGTTTTTATCTTCTATCTGTAACTACTAGAGGCAAGCCAACACACAGTGAGCTGTGCCAATCAAGTCTCCAAGCCTCATACTAATTCCAGTGCATGCTGTAAGGCTGTGCTTTCCACAGAGAAACTCATCAGAGAACTCCTGCTATTCATACAATCCATCAGTTTCTCTGATTTCTAAACCGAACTAACAGCACCCTGAGCTCCCATCCCTGGCTTGCACATACCTTACAGCTTCAAAATACCTAGGCATTTTGTTCTGTTTTTAGAAACAAGAACACCAAGTTCTACTTCCTCCTCTGCACAGTGGCATTGTGTCAGTTCTGTTTAAGCAGCGCACTACGAGGAAAAATGTAGTATCTTAATATCCAAAAAGACAATTGAAGTTCCTTCATTTCTTTAGGGTTAGTAATACTAGCAGTAAAAGATTAACTTTTCCAGACAGGTTTTGCCAGTGCATTTTTTAAATATGAAAGAGGTAATAAAAGCAAAAACAGTAACTGCTGCAAAATCTTAAGACTGTCTAAAAACAGAGCAAAAGACTAAGTGTGCTAGATGTTAAGTACAAAGAACAACTGGCAGAGAGAAGCAGACTGATAGATTAAATTTAACTCCTTAAACTTACTGTTTTCCCAGAAAATACTGCCTAGGTTTAACCATTATTGCATTTTAGTGTACTAAAATAACAGCCCCTAAACTTATTGTACATATAAACTCTGGATGAAGCCATCCTCTCATCTAGAAATTGTCTCTTTCTCTCAAAAATGTCCAGCCTGCCATCTTTATTTCTTTCATAAAAAGGTCTTTTGCACCTATTTCAGCACACCAACAGTTTCCTGCCCAAACACTAACCTCACACTTCCATCCTCAAGTCCACATATGTAAACAAACTGAGGTACTATAACCTCTTATGCACATGGAAAATAGGCCTGATATAAGACAGCTCAGTGTTCTAGCCACTGCTACAATTTTAAAAAAACTAAAAAAAACTAAAAAGACCCAAATCACTTGATAGTATTTATTTAGCTCTTCACAGTAGAAACCTCAGTAAAGCTAAAAGAGACTCAAGACATCAACAAGGTGTAATATTGAAAAACTACAGGAATTTCCATCCACCTTTCCTTCAGGTTTACTGCTGAACATATCAGAACACCACTCATGCATATCACATGGCAAAGTCAAAGTCTTGGGCAGGGGGAAGGTTGAGTGAAGAGATACAGTAAAACAAACTTTTTTTTTTCTGAGCAAATACAAACAAAAAGATTTTTAAAACCAGGCAGAATGTATCTCTCAGAAAGCGTATGTCAGTTTTGAAAGACACACAAAATTGCTGCAGCATGCACCCCTCACTCTAGAGTAGGCCATCCCTGTCCAGGAGCAAGGACAGTTTGCTATGCTTTTAATACTTTCCTTAAACACTGCAAACATGATTATTAATTAGCAATTAGACAGTGAAACCAAAAATATTTCCTTTCTCTTCATTATAAAGCACTTTGAAATGCACCAATAACTCATTATCAACACACACTGGGGGATGAAGACACAATGTCAATTCCCTGGATCGATACAGACTGGGAGTGAAGGGATTGAGAGCAGCTTAGCTGAGAAGGACTTGGGGATACTAGTGGATGAGGGGCTTGACATGAGCCAGCAACATGTGCTTGCAGCCCAGAAAGCCAACTGTGTCCAAAGCAGTGTGGCAGCTAGGTCAAGGGAAGTGATTCTGACACCCTACTCTGCTCTGGTCAGACCCCACCTGGAGTGCTGCATCCAGTTCTGGAGCCCTCAGCACAGGAAAGGCATGGACCTGCTGGAGTGGCTCCAGAGGAGGGTCATAAAAAATGATCAAAAGGAAAGGCTTGAGACAGTTGGGGTTGCTCATCCTGGAGAAGAGAAGGCTCCAGGAAGACCTTACTGCAGCCTTTCAGTACTTAAAGGGGACATATAAGAAAAATTAATCTGTAGTAATAGGACAAGTGGTAACAGTTTGAAAATACAAGAGGGTCCATTCAGATTAGATATAAGGAAGAGGTTTTTCACAAGGAGGGTGCCAAAACACTGGAACGGGTTGCCCAAAGAAGTGGCAGACTTGTCATGCCTGGAAACACTCAAGATCAGATTGGACAGGGCTCTGAACAACCTGACAGAGTTGAAGATGTCCCTGCTCATTGCAGGAGGGTTGGACTAGCGACCATCAAAGGTCCCTTCCAACCCAAATCATTCTATGGTTCTATGAAAAGAAGCACTATTAGCTAGATAGCATTAACAACATTTAGATGAAAAAAGAAAAAAAAAATATCTTCCCCTTTTTCCTATTTTTGCAGTAGTAGAATCTAACACTTCTGACACAAGCAATCAAACACAGCATTCTCTGTAAACTGTAACAATGTCCAAAAGCTGTACAAGCTTCATTAATCAGGCAAAGATTAAACTAAATGCATTGTCCTGAATTGTCCATGTCTGGCCCAATAAACATAAATTACCTTTTACTCTCACTTTTCAAGTCATTCTGCTGTCTTTTCTTTTCCATCATTTTCCCCCATCTACTTTTTGGCAAGTCACGCTGAGGCAGGGGAATGGCATGTTGAATATAGAGATCAGTGAGCCCATCTTTGTCCATCTTTACATCATTTTCGACTAATATATTTTTCTGTGGGGAACAGAAAAAAAGTTGTTATTTTTATGGAAAATTCGTGGCAAACATTTTCTTTCAAAATCCACTGTAAAGTACTGTACTGGGCCAGGGTTCCAGAAGTGAGGGGGTGGTTGGGGTGATCAGTTTGGTGAGGCCATGAACTGCCCAGTGCCAACAACAGCGGGGTCTCCCACCTTCCTGCTGTCAACTTCCTTCATTTTCTGTGTGGATTACACTCAGTCCATCCCTTCAATGAGGCAATGGGAAATATGCGATGTTTTGGTCAGTGCTTAGTGGTTTATTTTTCCACCACCTGCAAGTGCATTTCTTCTCATGTCTCCTCATGTGCCTCTTCTCATGTGTCCTTTGGAGTCTCCTGCCCCCAGTGTCTGCTGCTCTTTAAGTGCACTTGAGCACCAGTGCCATGAGCAGCTCTGCTTCAAATTCTGGGATGTGATGAGCTGCTTTCTTCAACAGTGTGAGAGACATATGGATCCAGCTGTGACCAGCACTGGGCAGTTATTCACCTTTGCCCACACAGGTCAGCTCAGCAGCCCCTCTCTACCCAAAATTCTGCAAGTTTTCCCAAAGGAAAATAGCAGTCAAAAAAAGGCAAAGTTATGACAGACTTACTGATGTTGATGACTGATGTTTTCATGCACTTTTAAACACACTTCCCTGAAACCAACTACAATAGCAGAGCTCTTGTTCACACTTCCAGAAAACAGACAACTAGAAAGTAATATAAATCAAACTTGTAGATGTAGAGCTGTGCTTCCTTCCTCAGTTCCCAAGTTTCACCCCAACATGAGAAAGAACTTCCTTCTGTTAAGGATGGCAGAGCACTGGAAAAGGCCGCCCAGGGAGGTAGTGGAGTCTCCCTCCAGAGACATTCAAAACCCAGTTGGATGTGTTCCTGCGTCACCTGCTCTTGCTGACCCTGCCTTGGAAGGGGGGTTGGACAAGATGATCTCCAGAGGTCCCCTCCAACCCGAACTATTCTGTGATTCTAGGAACCATCAGTTAGGACACCAGTTTTCTTCCTAATCATGTATCAGGTTGTGAACATTTCTTGGTACTTCATGCCAAATTTACGGAATGAGAAAAAAACTCCACTAACATCCTAAATCGAGGTCACTGAGAGCAGGTCAAGCCTCTGCCACTACTGGTTCTGGCAACACTTCATGACTTCTCATGTTGGCCTGAAACCAGTCCATATAAGCTCCATGCACAAAAGCATAAGGAAATTATCTGAACTTACACACAACCCTGAAACTTTGATTAGTATTGTTTCATGTACCTGAAATTTTCAGCCAAAGCAGTAACTAGTATTCCAAACAACATCAACTAAAGCTTTGTATGGTCCTAAACTGTTTATAACTCACTTTCAAACTAATTTTTTCAATTACCAACTATTAATAAACATAATGTTTACATATTTCAGCATTAGGTTAACTGATTACACAGGCGGCATTTCTTTAATTCACAGAGCCACAGTATTATTAGGGTTGGAAGAGACCTCTGGACATCTTCTAGTCCAGCCGACCTGCCAAGGCAGAATCATCTAGAGTAGGACACACTGGGTATGGACGCGGCAAATTTAATGTAAAGCTCATCCTTTCACCGCCAGTTTTACTATATACAGACACTGTCTCGATTTGGGCAAATTGCTCTTTAGCAGCTTCGGTGTTCATATACAGCCCCTTTGCAAACACGGAACATCTCCCGCGCCAGGGCCTCCTCTCTGCAAGTTCGCGGTGTCCAGAGCACCGACTTGATGCCTGCTTTTTCCTGAGCGCCGTGACTCTCCTCACCCCGCCTCAGGAGCCGCCGCTCCACCCGGCCCGGCTCCCCGGACGCACCTGCTCCAGGGTGAGCCGCAGAAATTCCTCCGAGAGCAGCTCTGGGTGCAGCAGCAGCAGCTCCGACTCCGAATCCCCAGACCCCCGCTCCTCCTCGCCGCTGCCACCGCTCCGCCGGCCCCTTCCCTGCGCCGCCATCTTCTTCCCCCGGCGGCCCCTTCCCGGACTCCCACAATGCCGCGCGGCGAGGGAAACGCGTTTCCAGAGCAGCCGCGCGGCGCGGCCT